>JAQQZY010000029.1:16828393-16860578 GCA_030068375.1 Ostorhinchus rueppellii
GACGGCCATCTTCCAGGAGTCAGGGTCTGCTCGAGGTTTCTGCCTGTTAAAAGGAAGTTTTTCCTCGCCACTGTCACGAGTTTCAAGTGTTTGCTCCTGGAGGATTCTGTTGGGTTTCTGTAAATTGGCTTCTGAGTCTGGCTTCTGGCTCTATTTGTAAAGTGTCATGGAATAACTTTGTTATGATTTGGCGCTATATAAATACATTTTGATTTGATATTATATAGCCCTTTGACTTAACTTCTAACGACATTTGCTTGTGCCTTAGTTATTTTCATGACATAAAATTGTACTTCTTTTGACTTGTTGCTCTCACTTTAGTTTGATGGTTATGAATGTTGAGGTTTGCTTCTTGTCTGTTTTATTGTCTATCATTACATTACATCCTGACCAGCATAAAAAAAAAAGTGAGTAATATGACATAAGAACAGTTTTTAACTCGAATAGACACAGGTAAATGTTTTGTCAGATGTTTAGTCAACACAAAGTAGCATGGTTACATTCATTTTGCACAAATGGAGCCTCTTAGAATGAAACTACAGTGAATAAGACTTTTGCAGTGAAAGGGACCCTCACCTCTCATCACTGTCCTCACAGAGCGGATCAGGTTCATCAGCTGCACTTTGATGCCTGGTTCATCACCAAAACCACCGATACTTTGGTCCACTCCCCAGCCAACTAAGCACACAGGTGTTTCAATAAGTTTTGTTAGTGTAATGAATACTGTGCCCAATTGTACTGGGTCTAGAACAGGGGTGTCTAATCCTGGTCCTCCTGCATGTTTTCGATGTTTTCCTCTTCCAGCACTTCTAAAGATCCAGATAGATACATGCAGTACAGTAGCTCTCGAGGACAAGGTCTGAACACCCCTGGTCTAGAACAAGCCATAAAACGAAATTGTAATTCACATGACAAAACAATTCATTCCAAAATTCACTTATTTTAAAGTTCGGTCTAAACTAAATATTTATAATATTAGTAGAGACATTGATTTCTTCTTGTCTATTCAACAATTACAATTATTCTACAAGTTCAGTGATGCTGTTTGTAAATTGTCTTTTTAAAGTAATAGAAAACAGTAAATTGAAGCATTAAAAACCGTGGGGACAAAGTTAAATATCCCAATTTAATGGAGGAATAGCATTTTCAACAGGTCACTTCGCCCTAACAGAAATCGTATTCATATGCTTTATATTTAATTCTTTTAGATGCTACTTGTAGCTATTAGCTAGTTAGCATTAGCAGTGCCAATAACATTAACGAGTAAATAAGGTGGTATTTGTCGCTCCAGTCACTTACTTTTACTTAAAAATCTTTCTTCGTGCAGTACAGCCACAGCATTAACACAGAGGATCGCAGCCTGAATGAGAGAATATAATGTAAAAGCCATGCTGTCTACGCTACAGCAGCTAGCTTAGCTCTGCATTAACCAAGTGTATTTACGTATGACGTAGCTTACGGTGGCCGAGGTAGGACAAACGAAATGGTAATTTAAGCGACACGGAAACTGTTCGGTTGGAAACACCAAAGATATGCTGGTTTATTTCAATCACTCATTGAGTTAAAACACCGAATTTAAACGAACAAACACAATGAACTACTCAAGTGTTAAAATATACCACTAGAAGTACTTCCAGAAATGAAAACGTTACTGTTACCTGCTAAATATCTTGTCGTTGTACATATGACAATAAAGGCATTCTACTCTATTACAAGGATTCAGTATGGAGAATGCCCTCTTTAAATTATTTATATTAAATGATATATTATAGTAGTTGTATGACTAACAAATACTCAAACTGCATTTGAAGTGGTAATTTGCCAATGCAGAGTCACTCTAAGATAATTAGTGCACCAGTGGCTAGGTACATTACATAATACTGCATCTTTTATGCAAATTATAGGTTTTACTGTAAATACCAAGGCTGAGTATAATAAAAAAAAAACCCCAGTACTAATATCTTGACTTCACTCCCAACATTATGTCTGCAGCCTGATTGAAACAAACACTTCAACCAATCATTTATGGGATAAGCTGATTAAGTCATAGTCTGAATTTGGGCTCAGTAGAACTTTATTACATGCATCTTGTAAATAAATACACAGGACAGAGAAAATCATGAGAATAAAAATCTTTATTAGTGTTTTATGAAGTCTGCATAATATGCCACACGCCTGAGAAGCTTATGGTCAGAAATAAAAGAACTGCTCTACCAATACCGCCCTCTACTGGTAAAACAACTGCGACATCTACTGTACTGACTGCTTTGCAAAAAGATTACTGTTAAATACACACATACTGTACTACTGTTATGTATATGTACGTCTGGTCCACGTCAGTTTTTGTAATGTATTTTTTTCACATTCATATGTTGTAGGCCAAAGATAAAAACAATGTAACACTGGACCCTAAACACATGGTTCAGTCCCCCAAATCCGACTCACTAGGTGCACTTAGAGTACAATCACTAGTGCCATAAGGTAAACACATTTACATCAAAAAGAAGGGAGGGGGAAACATGTTAAACTCGCAACAGCCACATAATGACAAGAATGGCAGAGTTTAAGCTAATAAGTCTTGTTGTACATACTGTATTTTATAGACAGAACAAATACAATACACACATTAACACAGAATGTCCCAGTGTGCAGGCACATTCACTCTTTTCCCATGGAAGAAAAGTGGTACACTCCCATGTTTCTGTAACATTTTGAAAGCCAATTATATCAAGTTGACCTTAACCCGCTTGACTAAGCACCGAAAGGCTTTAAGAGGTCACATGTGTTCTCCAAAAAATGGTGAAGAGATGAATGAAAGAGCGGCCATTACCAAGTTTTACATGCCTCTGGGATCATTAAAAGCATTACAGGAAAGTAGATTCGGGGTTTCAGGTAAATGAGTTGCTTTGTGTACTTTAAATGCACCAGATTTCTTTGGAAAAACAAAGTACAGAATAGAGGCTACACGTCATGTGGGGCAGTGATTTCTTCTTCTTAGTCTTAAACCAACACAAAGAGCTGCGATTGGAAATGAATTTAAACTGAACCTGCTGGGCTAAACAAGGGAATGCTCCATGCCCTCCATGTCACTTTAGAAACAGCTGTGGTCTTTAAAATATTACTTTAATAAAAAGTGAACGACAGAAAATTTTAAGTATATTTATATATAAAAATACATGAGAATACAAAAAGTAGCAAAACAATGGGGATATAGGCTAAAAACAGAATGAATTCATTGATACCTTCAATTTCTCCTGGTGAGACTTCTAATGCTTCACCTTGGAGAGCCCAGGACTCCCAGTGTCGTGTCAAAAAGAGAAAAAAGCTCTTACTAACAGCTGATATTCTCTGGTCCCTGCCCAGTGCACCCTGCAAAACCTGGCAAACGTCTCTTTAGCTTCCATACCAGGCTGCTAAGTGGGGATGCAAATCAACTAAACTAAGGTCACAAAGAGTGCCATATAATGACAACAAAATGAACTACAGCCGGACTGAGTTTGCAGTTTGTTTAAGTTTTTGATGTCTTTTTTTCTTAAACTAACATTCCTATTTGTCCATTAAAGTGTATGTCTTATAACGACACACATCAAGGGTTTACAAAAGGGCCATACTGGCAAAGAGTGAAGTCCATTCCAAGACCAAATTTCATAAACACATTGTGGCGCTTCCCCTCAGAGGAGAACGACCACCAAGGCCATCGTTACTTCATCGACCTAACTCTCTCTGACAAAAGATGGGGCCAAGTTTCCCAGAAAAAAGTAAACTCAGGGACAGAACAATGGTTGGGGTGGGCTCGAACAAAATCATTTTAGCATTCAAGCTTGTGTTACTCATACAAGCAAGTTTCAATACTGAGAAACTATTCACAGATATTTTTGGTATTTCCCCTACTTCCTGGACTAAAAACCAATATACATTTTATTTGTACCACAAATAGATCTAATATTAAGGATTTGGGGGAAAGCAATTTAACAAGGTGCATGACATAGATGGGTAACAAAGTGCCAAATTGTTTACTGAAAAGTCTGTGTGTGTGTGTGTGTGTGTGTGTGTGTGTGTGTGTGTGTGTAAAAGTGTGGGTGCATTTCTTCTTCAGTGTATGTGTGTATGGGTGTGTGTACAGTTAAAAGAGGGATGTGGAGCTGGGCCACAAATACTATGAAATATGTTACAGAAAATTAATTCTGCGGGGTTTCCATTTTTTCCATGAAAGGACTCACAAGTTAAGAATTTAATGATCTTTGTAATGGGCTGCGTTTTTGGGCGTTTCCTTAGCTGTTTAGGACATACTGGAGCAGCGGGCAGACGGGGAACCCATCTGGGTCAGAACCTTGTCCAGCCACTGCAGGGGTCCATTTAAATGGAGCTCGATCCAGCATGGAGTGCTTGTGACAGTCTGCCGCCTGGGAAACAAAGACGTAAATATTAGTGTCTGTGTTTTGCCGACAAAGTACTCAAACCCACAACCACCTGTGACTTGACACGGTTCACACCGCTGTGGTTTGTAGAGCTTTATTTGAGATTCATGGTGAAGGAAATGGGTGTGAAAAACAATACCAGGTGATGACTTCATCTTCCAAAAAACTGGAAACATTCCTTGGTTACATTACATTTTTTGTTCCAAGTGTCAAAATATACAGCCTGACAAAGAAAAACAAGTCCCCACCTTGATTTAATTAAGCAAAATGTTAAGAGCCCAACATGTTTTGCCTGCAAAAACATCTTTATTCCTAAGGGATTCTTCTCATTTCTTTAACAGCCATCTATTTACCAGACTGTGGAGCAATGGACAAAGGTCATGTGGTGCTGCTGATAAATAGATTCTCCTTGTGATGAGGTGATAAACATGTCATCCTCAACATCATAGAATATAAGTTACAGCATGCATAAATGGGAAACGGGTGCATTTACCAAATATGCAACCTGTGATCATTATGTAGCATTTCTACACATTCCCTGGGGTACAGAAACAGAAAAACTATGCCAGATTTCTACACACCCAGAAGCCTATTAGAGGCTGCTCGTCACTGTGAGCTTCCACTGCTGCCAATACAGATAATTTATGTCCTATCAGCACAGATTGATTGGCCAATAACTGGTCTAGCTTTAGTCTTTACAGCAGAAATGAAAAGACAAGTACAGAGTTTAGAAAGAGAGTCTTAAAACAAACTGTCAGACACATTGAGTTTAGTCCAGTATCAACTTTTCTTGAGAGTCGCAAGCAGTAATTTAACATGTTCGATGGCTACATTTAAATTTGAGTGTTTGCTACTGCTGTTATTTCTATAATGTTGAGCACAAGCTGTGCATTTTTAAAACTGAGTCAGTCAGTATTCCTTTCGTATCTACAGCTTAAAACTCCATGTCAAACTATGATGACCTGTGGCACACATTTTTCACATCTGCTGTTATTTCACAGGCTGTGCAGATATGTCTTTAGTGCTAGTTCTCACCTGTACTCGGCTCCCCAGCCTTTGACAAAGCTCATGCGGATGGTACACATCCTGGTGAGCTGGTAGACAGCCTCGAAGCCCTGGTTGACTGACTGAGCCAGCAGGGCTGCAAATTCCTGGTTGTTGAAGATTTTTAAATTACAACCTGAAAAAAAAAAAAAAAAAAAAAAGTGCATCAGTTTATGCAACACGTCTCCATGGCATTTCAGAAAATACCATGATGGAAAAGCTTTGACTCTCCCACTGACATTTGGCTGTCAGATGGCATTTGTCTGCTGCTGTGCATGCGTTTCAGTTTGGACACCATTAGCATTAGTGTTGCTTTGAGAGGATGATGCTGAATGAGTTGTTTCAGTGGGGACTGAAACATTTCCCTACAACTGTGTATGTATTTGAAGCCTTTTAAAAAAACATTAATGTGGATTTGTGAATTCTAGCTGACACCAACTGCCATCTCAGCATTTATTATTGAAGAAATAAGAGCTCTGGTTTAGGAATTGTGAACTAAAGCGCCTCTCAGAACATGCTTATATGTAGATAGTTGCAAATATTCACAGGCTATCTTTTGTATTGTTGAG
This sequence comes from Ostorhinchus rueppellii, assembly GCA_030068375.1. Classification (NCBI taxonomy): domain Eukaryota; kingdom Metazoa; phylum Chordata; class Actinopteri; order Kurtiformes; family Apogonidae; genus Ostorhinchus; species Ostorhinchus rueppellii. The sequence goes on from JAQQZY010000029.1 coordinate 16,834,425, forward strand.
CGTATTACCTGGAGGAATTTTACACACTGTTGCTGGATGCCAACCATACCGCTGATTGCAGTTTGGACTCTGGACAAAGATGGCGCTATCACTCAGGCACTCAGCAAATACCTCTCCTCCAATGTAGTAAAGCCTAACTCCTCTTCCTGAAAGGAAACAAACAATGAATTGATGTGACAGAGGACACATTTCTGAAAGATCAATGAGCTGATTAAAGAACTAGGATGTACCTATGTGTCTCCTGGTCATCTCCACAGTGGCGTTCCTGTTGACATTAGACAGTAGACCCAGGCAGAAACGCTCAGAATTTGATGGATCTGTGAATCCGTCCACTGTCAGTGAGGGCTGAGAGGCGTGGAACGTTTCCCCCACACGCTGGTTCAGCTCGTAGTAGGCTATTGAGCACCAGAAGGCTGGCTCTGAGTAAGTCACCGGTTGCAGGTCTACAGCAGAGAAGGTTCATCAGGATGTTTGTCACAACAGTCTGTATTTGTACATTTGACACTGTTGATAGGACTAAGGAAAGTCTGAATAAACTTCACAAAACAGTACCATAAAGCTGATGAGAAGATGAAGATGAACTGAGATTCTAATAATTGTTTTAGTACCATAAATCCTTACATCCATTTCTTATATGTCATCTGGGTGTGCCTTAGAAATCCAACCATCAGCTATGAACCACATACTGATGTCCACAGAATCTAAAAATCTACAACTTGAAACTTAGAATGCACATTTAGTAGCTTTGGACCAATGGGCACCATTACGTCAGCTGAATTTACTGTCGATGCTAAGGATGTATATCAAAGTGTGTGCAATGGCCTTTTAAATCAAAATGTCCCTCTTAAACTTTACCACTATGGAAGAAACTGAACTACAGAATGATGTGAGAAAGTAATGGCATTAGTGCATTATTTACACAGGTCATTTTTTGGCTTGTGGGGGCACCCCTCTTAGTTTATGCAGGTACGGTCTGAGGCATATGGGTTCCGTGGTCCATGACCAGTGGCACCACACCCCTACTGGCAAAACAAAAACTTTGCAGCAGTTTTCTTACCCATGCTGTGATTAACAGGAGACAGAGTGCTGGGAGACAGTTCTGCTGGAGAACCTAACAAAGATAAAGAGTATATCACTGATTTACTGAAGACAAGATCATGAGAAATGGGAGACAGACCAGATTAAAAAGTCACAGTAATGCAGGTAGCTATCACACAATGATAAAATGCCATCCAAAATGCATTCAAGGTATGCACTGAGATTCTATTAAAGGAGAATTCCATCCATTTTACAAACATAGCACATCTGCTTGAGGTCAAACAAAGTTGGCCAAAGGGAAAACCGCAAGAAATTTTCATGCGGGCTGTGCAAAATTATTCTCTTGCGCCATTTTCCTCAAAAGCGGGCGTTACCGGGCAAGCTTTAAACCCTCTGTCCAAGTCTGAACTGCTATCAAAATGCCTTTGAGCGTAATGCCCGTGGTGTGTGGGTCCATACAAGTCAACCAAGACCACCCATTTAGCATGAGCTAGCACAGGTACTCCAAAACTCCAAATTCTTACATATTGCCAAATATGTATGCTTTTGAATAACCAACAATTAACTATTACTTAACATATATGCATATATTCAAGTGTATTAATTGGCAAAGGAAAATGGATATTTTATCTAAATATTCTTCTGTTTCTGGAGATAAAAACTGACTGACAGAAACAGACGCGCTCCTATCATGAAATTTTCAGACGCCACTGAAATGGCAATGTTCTCATTTGCAAGCTCTATTACAAGTTAATGTAAATGACAGAGTAAAAAATAATAACACCAATATACTTGAACAGACCATGTCAAAATCCCTACCTAGAGTTTATATTTCCCATGACAGAAAACAGATTTTTTTTTTTTTTTTTTTTTTTTTTTTTTTAAATCTGGACAAAAAGGTGAGCCAAACAGACATGAAGCAGAAGGGGAGTATGTACTAGTCTAGGGTACCTGTGTCCATACTTTGATTCATCTGTTGATCACTAGCCTCTCCATCCTCGCTGATGTATCCTGGTGGAGGTGTTTCTGTAGAAATAATACATTTGGGAAAAAAACTTTTACATGATGATAATGAAGCACGGGAAGAAAGGCAACCCCAAAAGAGCAGTTTTGAAAAGCTTTGTCATTGCATTGCATTTAATACGTTTAGTCCCAGTGTAGATGAACTAACCTGGTATATAGTTGTTTGGAGGTTCAATTCCTGCAGGAAAGTTTGTGTTCTCAGGTATGGAATGAGTGTAGTCATCCAGAGGTGGTAGCTCTGTCAGGATTTCTGAGTGTCTTGGCACAAGAACAGGAGGCAGCACTACAGTGTTGGGTACAAAAGTCAGAGAAATGAATGAGACTCCCTGACATACTTTGAAAATTATCATCAGATGTTCACAGTTGTGCAAAATAATTTAAAAACAAATACTATTATAGGGGAAAAACATTTTTTGCAATAGCATTAAGATACTGACGAAATCCTAGAATACCTCAGTGAAACCTAAACTGAAATCTTAAACTGATTAATGGCTGTTTAAGTGCCGTGAAGTAGGATACATTGCAAATTCTACCATCATCTGGTCCCAAATCTTTCAACATGAAGAAAAGCTTCATTAAACAAAGGCTTTGCATTAGAGACTAGTTTTCCTTTTTTTAAATAAAAGAGGAAGCCAAACCTCTGCCAGTAAGCATCAAACTAACAAGAAACAGGAAATACCATGTTTAAGTACAATTAAGTTGAAAACATTTGTTTGACATCAAGATACAGTTTTTACTAATCTCAATAAACACCAAAATATTTACCCATGTTTTAGAGGGTTAAATTTAAGAGTTATTGTAAGCCAACTATTGGAGCAATTTAAGGCACCCACACTGAAGAATATGAAAAAGTAACAAGTAGTATGAAAGATGTGGAAAAACATTAGTCTGAGAACATGTAGGTTTTGATTTTCTGGCGTTCCTGTTCAACTCCTACACCTTTATACCTCATTCTTATGTTCCTAATTCAAGCCTTTACTTAAGTGGCATTCTCACAATGGAACTTGTTGAACTTACAGTTAGAGTGGACACACTCGGTAGGCTCTGTTAACTTCTGACTGAGCTGCAGTTTGCACTTGTAGTTACTGGTTCCTTGTTGGTTTTGCAGATTTGTTCCAACATGATGAATGCATTTTTCCCAGAAAAAAATATTAAAAAAAAAAAAAAAAGACACTTAAATTGATGCCCCTTTATAAACCTACTGTTTATTGAACTTTCCTTATTGAATCAGCTTTTATGACCTGTAAAAATTATATTTATTTCTCTTAAGGCTAACATTTACAACCAGTTGGGTCTATAGTTAAACACTGTTATGTTGAAAACATATGTTTAGCATTCAGACAACATCACAGAAAAATCTTGAAGATATATGTGTGTTTTAAGATAACACAAGGTTGTCCATAGGTCTATGGTGGTGTTAAGTGCTAAAGATGCTGATAGTAGTTTTTTTTTTTAACAAAAATTTCAACCAGTGTTATTCCAACATTAGAAAATATTTATGCATTACAATAACTTCGATGCTGTGTCGGGAAAACACCAGAAAACCAAATACTGATTGTTGTTGATGACTTACCTGGGGTCTCCACCCTCTGGTAGTGGTAAGGGTTGATGCAGACCTCATCCTTCTTGAGGTGGAAGGCATACTCGCAGGCCTCGATGGCTCGCAGCTCATGGTGGCTGTGGAGGTCTGGCCATCGCCACAAGCGGCAGTAAATAACATGGGGAAGCCCCTTTCTGTGGGAAACCTGAAGGCGTCCATCCAGGGATCTGATTGGACAGCAAACAGGAGATGGTGGTGAGACAGGTAGAAGATACACAGGGGAGGGTGGGTGACACATAATATGGCCAGGTAGGGAAATGGAGATGGATTGAATTAAGTGGTGACGAGAACGAGAAACAAAGAAGTTCTCAATGTCCGTCACTTTCAACACTGTAATCACAACTCTCCCACATCAAAGTTGTATGCAACACTATACAATAGTTGAGGATAGTCACCTGGTTTGGTCAGGGTAGCTGTATAGGCCTGATGTATCCCACTGTTCTATCGTATTTGGTGTACTCAGTCCCCATATTTCAGAGCAATTGCTGTGCACAGAGAAAACAACAAAACAAAAACAAAAAACAAATGATAAACATGGGACATGGCTCATTCAGAAATATCAATATGGATAATGTGAACAGTAAAAGGCCTCTTTTATTGGAGTCTTATGGGAAAATAAAGACAAATTCATTTTCAACTGTGGAAATGAAAGATGGGAACTTCAAATAAGAGAAGCCTTTTTGTCAGAATTAAAAGAAAACATGGACTCTGCTAAAACACAGTGAGACTACTGGAGAGACAAAGAGCATTCTTCAAATTTGTGGCATTGTATTGAACACTGAAAATAATTTTTACAGTCATTTATGTCAGAACTTATAGTGAGACACTTGAATAAACACTGAAGACACACAATGGGATGAAACAGGGAGGAAATTAAGAAAGAAACCATGGGGGCATATTTACATTTTAATCATTCTCAAAAAATTCACAAGAAAATGATAAAGAAAACGTAAAATGTGAAATGAGGAGGAAAAAAAATGAGTCGTTGCTTCTGAATAACAGGACAATAACAAATTCTACACGTTACATACTGCAACAACACAACATGTACTGATTAAAGAATTACTTTAGTGGGATTTCAACTATCATTTAATAATGCAGTACTTCTAATATAAAAAACTTGAGGAAATCAGCTTATATTCAACAGCTTCTTAGACATATTTGAATATTCTAAAATGCAATTACGCTTTGCGCTGTTCTACGACATGGTATGTTTAGAAAAGCTTAAAATGGCCTGCCTTGGTAAGCAGAGAAAACAAACTTCCCAATTAAACTGCAATGTTTTTGGCTGGCAGCAATACTTCACTTGAAAATCAATTAGAGTTTGTAATTCAATTTTTATCGTGTGGTTATCCTCCACAAAAAAAATTATTTATTCCCGCTGAACCAGCCTCTCTATCTCTATAAAGATAATAGTGCAGCCTTGAACAATTCTCAGGCGATAACAACCAGTCTATAGACATACAAACATTACAGGAAGGAATCTGTTAACATGATGTTCCCACTAAGCATGAGTCTGGGCAATCAAGGCTGCTAGCTGATAAAGAGAACAATTTTTCTCACCCTTGAAACACATCCACCCCAATGGGAGCAGTACAAACCATTTAACGTTAAGAAGAGTTTCAAATAGACAGTAATTTATTTAAGTATGATTTCTTGCTATGATCCTTAAAATAAAATGCAGTGTGTGAATTTCTTTATCTCTGCAACCCCTAACTCAGCCCAAATAATGCTTTAAATAATTTTAACAGTTCAGTAAAAGTACAAGAGCAGAGACTTTTATTGACCATCATTTCAGCAATAACTGAGTACTGTGCAGTTTACCTGGGGATGGTGACACACTTGGTGTTGCAGTTCTGTGTGGTAATCGCTTTCTCCAGCTCATCAAGCTGGCCTGTCTTCTTCAACTTCTTCACTAAGCTCTTCACAGCCTTCTCACACCATTTCTCCTCTTGCCCGTTCTGCTCTCCGCCACCTGCTCCACCTGGGCCACTGGTCGACTTCTTCCAGCCCAATAACCTCTTCACCACAGGAGGGGTGAATGGTAAGATGGAGGACATCTTAGGTGGACAAGCTGGGAGTCTCCAGAGGACCCAACACAAGCTCTCACACACACACAGGCTGGGGAAACCTGGAGCTACAGTTTTGGGCCCTGGTTCTGAGGGGGCCCCTCTACTGCTCAATGAGTCACAGTGCGGAAGCCAGTGTTAGCAGGATATACTCAAAAGAGATGGACACCTTGGGAGAGATCCACACATAAAAAAAGTTGATTAACACAACATAAACAACACAATGAAAGAAAGACAATATTTGCAACTTACTTAGCTACAACGATAGCTACTAATAGACATAATGAATAAAGCCGTAAGAGAGCTTTATCAGAGGCATTTCACAATACACAACAGCACACTACCTAAGTACAACATTTGTTGAATATAACAGAAATGATCACTTGAGGTTAGCTTCGCACAAACACTGCTCGACATCAATGCTAACTAGCCTGCAAACTTACAAAGTTAACCTGAGGGGTGTGCCTCATATTGCCGCATACAGTGTATATAAGCAACCACGACGAGCTGCAAACGGACATAATGAATAACACAGACCAGTGAGCGCTGTCAGATACATTTGAAATATGTTGTATTATGATAGGCCCCCCCAGAGCTAACACCAACTGGTTTGTGAAGGCCGGCTTCAAGCTGCCCGGTGGGGGGGCCTATTTGACTCAAATCACAACAATAAGTCCACTAATGTTAGCTTGACGCTAGTTCCGAGAGCTAAAAAACTAAATATCAAAACAGTCTCAGCCAGAATCAGCGTGTTTAACGACACTGAAGGCAATTCATGAAGATATTCTTAACTAGCTAGTTCAGCTAACGTTGCCATTAGCCTAACTGAGCTAGCTGCCAGCTTGTTATCAAAAATCCTTTTGTTGTGATCCACGAAAACCCTCCAATGCGCAACAGTCAAGTCGCGCTACTTTGGTACCAAATGTCAACTCGTCCCAAAAAATCATGACCCATATAATTTCATAACACAGGACGTTATTTGACGAATCTATAAGTGCTAACCTTTCATTTCAAAGTGTTTGGGACTTTTAGTAAAATAGAGGTAATGCAACAAAATGAGTTAGCATCTCGGACGAACTCTTCCAAACTGGCTATAGCTGGCTAACGGAGCTACATTTCTAACACATAACAACATCCTTTAAAGTCGAGCAAACAACTGAAAGCATTTTAATATTTACCCCGGTTTTACAGCCCAAAACTCCACTTTTTCAAAGAGGGGATGTGCGCAGCGCTGTAAACTCCTTGTTGACATAAAAGTGGCTGAACTGTGTTGCACGACAGCTAATTTAGACAAGGCTCGGAGGCTCTTCTCAAGTTGCTACCAGTGCTACTGAAGCTAGTTAGCTCGGGTAGGTAGACCGGAACAACACAACAAACATGCTGGCTACGTAAGACCTCGTAATCCCTCCTATTCATTAAATGATTGGAGGATTTTGAGGAGCAATACCGTACATACTGGTTCATGTCCTTGACAATCCTTATTGTTTATTTGGACTTTTTTCACACTATTACGAGTGTTTCAAGAAAAAAAAAAAGTTTGATCATATCTAGTATAGACGCTGACCTAATATTTCTATGTACAAGAAACAATAAAGTAGCCAAATTAGATTTATATGGTTATTTATTTATTTATTTATTTATTTATTTATTTATTTATTTTTCTAATTGGTTATTCGTTATTTTAATACAAATGTGATCCTTTGTTGACCTCAAGCAGATGTGCTATGCTTGTAAAATTGCCGTAATTCTTCTTTAATCTTGAATCATGATAATACTGGAATGGAGTCAATAGCTCCTCCCCCTCTCAGATGTTCAATCAGGCTGTATTGAGCTCACCTGTTATCATTATAAAACTGAAAACTGGCACTCAGTAGTCTTTGGTTCTGTTTTAGCTATGGGTAGATATTTTTTTCTTTGTGTAGTGTTGTTACAGGTATCAGGGCCACTACAAGGTGAGCTAGGTGTATGAAAGATTCTCAAAACAAAGAAATGGACGCAGAATATAGCACAGATTATCATCTGGATATTTTATATTTGTGGTGAATGACTTTTGTGCTTTGATTTCCATTTGATTTGAACAGTTGTTTCAGCTGAAACAAGCCCTCTGAGGTGCAAATTTGGCTCTACACTATGCAGCGACGGTTCAGAATGTATACTTCACAGCCATGTGTGTGATGGGGAGCCTGACTGCAAGGACGGGTCTGATGAAGAGAACTGTGCATCAATATGCAATGAAGGTACCAGGCACTACCCATTTTCAGATTACATTTTACTAGAGGGGGATGAAAACTGCATTTCCAAATATTTTCAAGTTGAGTGTTTGTGATACACTGAAAGATTAAATGTCCTTTTATGGGTTGAAGAATTCTCCTTAACCATTCAATGGTATAAAGTTGTTCAAATGAGCTCATTCTTCAGCATCCACTCGGGTAAGGCAAAGGCAATATATCAATTAACGTGTCCGGAAACGTCACAGTGACTGGGCAAATCTTGCAGCACAATGGCCAACTTTATTTTTCTTTCTTTAAGAACATTTTGCTGATAAATCATACCTTAAGTCATGCTTTGAATGCTGAACTTTTGGCTGTGGCAGTTTACTTAACCTTTACAGACCTAGAGCTGTTTTGTGGTGCCTTCCAAATAAATCCCTCCACTTAAACTTTCATTAGTGATTTATCACCATTCATTGTAATATTATCTGCTGCATTATGCATTTTCACTATTTAATTCATTAAATACTTGACTACTTTCATTGGTCAAACTACATGGATTTATTGGTGAATCAAAGCTGCAGAAGATTTTTTTTTTAAGAATATATTTAGTCAGTGGTTAAAAAGCTATTAAACATTTTAGATTAATAGATGGGTTTCGGTTACAAGTGGATGTTTAGATCTTTTGGAGTTGAGGATCTGCATACCCCTTTGACTTGTGGCATAAATATATTTATGTGATTGTGCCAAATCTTGATATAACAGACCAGTTCCAGTGTGCCCATGGGAAGAAATGTATAGACAAGGACCAGGTCTGTGATGGCATATCTCAATGTCAGGACCGCTCTGATGAGAAGGATTGTTTAATGAAACCCGAGGGCTGTGTCCACCACTGTGACAACAGGAATCGTTGTTTGCCTGCAAGCTTTCTCTGTGATGGAGAGAGAGACTGTTTAGATGGTACAGACGAGGCAAACTGTGGTAGGTGGCATTGATCAAAGATGACACGATTTTACTTGAGACGCATTATCATGCAAATGATAGAAAATGTCTTGAATTGTAATGTTAGTGCATTTTGTTGGCTTGTGCTTGAATCAGACAAGGCTGAAAATGAAGAAAGGGTCACTGCAGTGTCTGTACCAGCTGCTACTACTACTACCACCACCTCCTCCTCCCATCCAGTTGAATGTTCTTTGGGTTTCAAACCCTGCAAAGACCAAAGTGAATGTGTGCGCCACAGTCATATCTGTGATGGAGAACCAGACTGCAGAGATGGATCAGATGAAGAAGAATGCTCAACACAATGTGAAAGAGGTAAATCCCTGCCTATGCTGATGTATTGTGAATGGGTTATCAGTGAATATGCTGCCCTCTAGTGTGTTTATAGTAGTGTAATCAGTTTGGTTTCATTCTCCAGCTCTGGAAACAACACTGAGTTTACAATTCTAGGGTGTTTTTATTGTATTTTAGAAACGACTGATAACACTTCCCCAAAATTAACCATCAGGGCACTTGTTTATTTCACAAACCTGCACTGCTTTTCTGATCATGAATGAAGAAACAAGTGCAATCACTCTTGTAAGCTGCAAAATACTTGAACAGCAAGTAGGTCGGATTCAGTCAGTATTACATGTGCATGCTGATGTTCAATTGCTGCTCCTGTGCATCTTGGCTTGAACTTCCACATTTTTATTTGAGGCTTTGACTTCATGTTTTTCTTTATTACATTCCAAAAGGGTTTTTTTTTGTGTTTTTTGTTTAATCAAACTTTAACTTAAAATGTGGTCTTATTTTCCTACAGCTATATGTCCTAGCATTCGGATTCATGTGGATGCAGCAAAAACACAAGGATTTAAAGTTGTGTGGATTGTGCAGTTACTGCAAAGGAGCGTGGCACTGCCTAAAATATTAATGCATAAAAAATGGAAACAAATGCCATAACAATAGCTTGGAGTATGGAGTGTACTTGGTGGTTGGTGCAGTTAAATCTGTTTTATTTATGTACACACTGTCTACTGTATATATTTCTATCCAAAAGTGACTTGCCTTTCATTGATGTGCACTGGTCTGTACACTACCAGCACTGATTTTATTTTCATCATTAACTGGTATTTCTGGTGTACAACATCAACACGTCATCACATCTGAAATGATGTAGACCAGGGGTGCCCAATCCTGGCCCTCGAGAGCTACTATCCTGCATGTTTCCATTTTCCAGCACACCTGATGGTCATTATCAGGCTTCTGCAGAGCTTGACAATAGCTCATCATTTGAATCAGGTGTGTTGGAAGAGGGACACATCTAAAACATGCAGGAAAGTAGCTCACGAGGACCAGGATTGGGCACCCCTGATATAGATAACAGATGGTGCCATAAATTTGCTACTGAACAGGGTACACCAGGGGTTCTCCAGCCTGGTCCTCGAGGGCCACTATCCTGCATGTTTTAGATGTTTTTGTCTTCCAACACACCTGACGGTCATTATAAGGCTTCTGCAGAGCTTGACAATAGCTCATTTGAATCAGGTGTTTTTGAAGAGGGACACATCTAAAACATGTAGGATAGTGGCCCTCGAGGACCAGGCTGGAGAACCCCTGGGGTACACCAACAGTATTTTACTGGGCCCACCATGATGCTTTGTAGTATATTTCTTAGTTGGACTGTCTTTTCTATGTAGCACTTTGAGATTCTGTTGAAAGTGCTTTATAAATTCATGAAATTTAAAAGAAAACGGACTGTTTTTTTTTTAACATTGATTAAATTAAACTGAAAATAAATCTTTCACTGCATCATATAAACTTGTACAATACAAATGCAAAATATGATAAAAAAAAAACACCAACTATCAGTCCCAATATGTAATGTCCTAGAAATAGGATGTCTGTATAAAACAGATTTATTTCTGTTTTTAATTCCGCCAGGAAAAAATGGTAAGATGTTCCATGTTTTCTTTCAACATATTACTTTGTTTATGGAAGCCTCTGTGTCTTGTTTAGTGGAAAATATTTTTATTAATGGTAGCTGTGTGAGTTCTGGTTGTAAAAGTGTATAGATGTTAAAGTTGGAAAATGCATACTGTTGTAGTAAGTCTTGCCATCACCCTTACTTCATGGCTTCTATCTGCAGACCAGTTCCAGTGTGCACATGGGAAGAAGTGCATAGAGCAGAGCCAGGTGTGTGACGGTGTGCCCCAGTGTCGGGATCGCTCAGACGAACTGGGATGTTTTAAGGCGACGAAAAGCTGTGCTCATCAGTGTGGTGACAAGAACCGCTGTGTTCCCAGCAGCTTCATCTGTGATGGGCAGAGAGACTGTCTGGATGGAAGTGATGAGGCAAACTGCGGTACGTTGCATTTTGCTGCATGTATCAGGATGAACTGGGTCTTTGAAAAGGGTTTGGGCTGTTGGTTTTAAGGGTGCATTTAATCTCCATAGGTGTTGAGGTCTGCAGTGCCAGTGACTTTAAATGCACTAGTGGCCAGTGTGTATCAGACAAAGTACGCTGTGACGGGTACCCAGACTGCCAGGACCAGTCAGATGAGAACTGCCTCAAACCACCAGTATGCATCACCAAGCAAAGCTGCCCACAGAGCAAAGAGTGTCTAGTGCAGGAGTGGATTTGTGATGGAACTCAAGATTGCAGAGATGGCACAGATGAGAAGGTGAGTTTGTGCATTGACCTTTCAACAAGAGGAAAATATAACCCTGGTCAGGTTTAGAATATGTACAAAATCTGGAAGACTTTGCACCATATTGTGTAATTTAGAGATGCACAAGATCTACTTTGTTTGGGATGTGAAAGTAAAAAGGATTCCTCTTCCAGGACTGTCCCGTGGTTCAGATCAACTGTGGTGAGTTTCAGTGGGCTTGTAAATCAAAGTCCAAGTGTATCCCCACAGCATGGAGGTGTGACAACGTGATGGACTGTGACGATGGCACCGACGAGGCCGAATGTGAGTAGTTGCACATTATGTTTGGGGGGACCACCATACACATAAAAGGCTTATTATTGTATTCCTTCTGTTCGTCAATATCACCAACGTCATGTGAGGCTAATTTAAGAACAGAAGAAAAAGGATGGTCAGTTTTTGCATCTTATGACCATTAAAATCCCCAAATTTAACAAATTTCATGATAGTCTGTGACTTTAATTACAAGTACAATGTAAAATGCTTAGTTATATGCATTTTCCAATAAACACAAAAGGCAGAGCCAAGCCTAAACTGGCCCTAAGCAAAACTGGATTTTGGGGCCCCCTGTTTGTTTTGTGCCCCCCCCCCCTTTTTTTTTTTTTGTTTGACATTTGACAGGAAGTACTCGTGGAGTGCACACTACAGGGCAGGAGGCACGCGTTATGGTGCAGCAGAGTATTCACATTGAAAAAGGCCGTAAGAATCACTAGGCCTACATCAACAGCACCACAGAAGTGTTTTTGTACGACAGTATCATTTTGATTGTAAATAAATCGTCACTCATTCATGCAAAACGTAATTTTTTTTTTTTTTTTTATTGCCCTTGGAGGGCCCTAGTGGCCGTGGCGCCCTAAGCAGGTGCTTAGTTCACTTGTGCCTTGGGACGGCTCTGACAAAAGGCTGAAAATTGTGGGTTTTTTTTTTTTTTAAATTGTAAATTTTAGCACAGTTCTATAGTTCATATAATTTAACTAAAATCCTTTTTAAGACTGAAAACTTTCTCTGAAGATGACCAGGCCAAGAAAGCGCACAGTTATTTACAGAATGGGTAAAATGTAACATGACAAAACATAAGGTTCCATTGTGCTTTCAACATCAGAAAGGTACGAGATGAGCCTTTCTTCCATAGTGGCATTGCAGCTAACTCATAAATTCTGTTAAATATGAAAACCAGGTGAGATGGAGGGATGCCTTCCTCACCTGTTCCAGTGCAATAATGGGGAGTGTCTGGACCCTGTCCTGGTGTGCAATGGTTTTCCAAACTGTGCTGATGGGTCAGATGAAGGAGACAGCTGCCAGATTAAATGTACAGATGTGGATAACAATCGCTGTTCTCAGACCTGCTACTCCACACCACAGGGAACGGTGAGGAACCATGAATTTTCACTAGTTGGTGTTCTTGAAGTTCACCTGGTCTTCCATGGTAATCCTTCTGTAAGAACAATGCACTCACATATGGCTCATTGGGTGTATAGAGTTGTGGCTGTGGACCTGGATACAGACTCGCTGAGGACGGCTCCACCTGTGCTGACATAGATGAGTGTGAAGGCCAGAGTCCAGGCGTGTGCAGTCAGATCTGTGTGAACACTCCCAGTTCTTATCAGTGTGACTGTCACCCAGGCTACGTTATGGAGACGAACGGACACAACTGCAAGATCATTGGTAATATCAGTGAATATAAATATGTACATTTACTCACATCGTGTACTTCAGGACTATTTCACATGTGTTGAACAACTTGCACTTTAAATCACTGCTTGATATTTTTTAAGTTGCTATTCAGTATTGGACATTTACATCCAGTACATATATCGTACATCTGTTTGCGCGATGCCAATTTTTTATTTTTGTCTAGACGGTGGAAAAAAGGTAGATAACAAAGACAATGTACACATAGGAGCGACATTTTCCATACAACACCACTGTTTCACTACATCTCCGGACAATTTGTTGTTCTACTACATCTGTCTGACAAGTAATTACCTTTTTTAAATGTTTATTTGATGGTATGTTACTAATTTACCCAACAATGTGCATATCTAAGCTGGTTCCTTAGTCACAAATGACAAAATAAAATGCTGTGCTGCTTTGAAAAGAGTCCTTCCTCATAAGGACTACTTCTCTTTATACTTTAAAGTACTTTTTTTTTTTTTTTTGGCCTGTACTCTTTTGCCTATACTTTTGTCCTACCTAAATTTCAACTGAGATATGTTACTTGAAATAAAGCATCTTTATCTGGATGTTTATGGGATATGTAGGTGTAGTGAATCGGTATTGCTTTGCAGCTTCTGTTGTCTGATCGTCTTCCAATCATCCCTCAGGTGAACCGCTCCTCTTGTCTTCAGTCCTAAATGAGCTCTTCCTGATTGGCCTGCACAGCGGCAGAGTAAATGTGTTGTCCTCCTCTGCTGAGAAGGCCATCCTCTCGCTGGACTATGACTGGAAAGAGCAGAGGGTCTTCTGGGATAGTCTGGATACTGCGAGCATCGGCTGGTCTTCACTGGAGGAGAAAACAACAGGAACTCTGATTAAAGGTTGGTTCAGTATAACTGAAGAGGACACTTTACTTAATTTTCATCATCTTCCTCTTTAATATTAAGGTACCAATAAGAAAACCTAAGAAACCTGCTAATCATCAATAATAGAATTTAAGAAAACTTCAGGGCTACCCAAAGGACACGTCTCTGTAATTTATACTAATATATTGGAACATGTGCAGACTCATTCAGTGATGAGTAATGTGTAGAACAAGGACTGCCCTGAGTCATCTATAGACTGGTCAAAACTATGGAGGAATATTGCTCTTTTCTCACAAAATCTAAATAATAAATAAACCAATCTCAGCTGTCCATCGCACTTATCAAACACCAAAGTGCTGTTTTCATGATTAAGCCATCTCCTTCTCCAAACTCAGATTTCTTTGACCTGAATCAAATGGGCACGTTATGTGGGAGTGTCAACCACCTCAAAATTTCTGGCAAAAAACTGTAAAACTTCTCTGATGCACTCTGCTTAGAGATTGACTTCTCCCTAAAATGCACTTTAAGTGAGGATTCTGGGGAAAACTTTAGCCATATGCAGAAGTGGCTGTCTTCATGTGCAGTAGCTAAAAAGATGTTGGTGTTTAGGTGGAAACCACCACACTCACTGTCTGTATCAATGGACTTAAATAGAGATGTTCTCCCTGGAGCTCTGTAGCTAAAATGAATGGAGCAGGCCAGTGTGTACTCAAAGCCTTGATGTAGCTCGAATGAGGTTGAATTGTTTGTTGTTTTTATGCACTTCTCTGAAATATCTGGCCTGTTATGGAATTAATGAAAAGATCTGTGGGATGGGGTTGGCTAGGGTTTAGAGCTATAAAATATGCAAGTGTTTTATTAAGATACAAATGATGCATTTTTGTTTGTGCGTACATGTGGTTATATGCATATCTGATTTAGTTTAGTGAGTTCTTGACTAATGACTTGGCATTTGTAGGTGTGTATGCTTAAATTGCTGGAATAAAAAATATATGGGGAAAAGCTAATGTAAAAGTTTGTAAATGTAAGACTTTTGACTTTCTAGTGCAACTGAAAAAATGTGCTTTGACACCGAACTCTGTGATTAAACCCCTGAATTTCCGTCTTGTTGGGATGTAAAAATTGTTTTTCTGGACGACTGTTAAATAAGCCTAACACTTGAAAAACTTGTACTGACTTAAGGATAATTAATCAAAAGAAGCCCATTCTGTAGTTGTCTAAATTGAGACGTGATTTATGAAAATGGCTGAAGTCTTGGCACATCTGCTGTTTCAATATTATAACTGATGAATACGGAGAATCTAAAGTAGTGCTACATCAACTTTGTAAAGAACCATTTTCAAGGTTTTGCTTCAGTGTTTTGAGCTGCAGGTCACACGGATGATCACTGGGTTGCACTAAAATGGTGTCCCATCATTCCTAGGTGTGCGAGCTGATTCTGTAGCTGTGGACTGGCTTGGGAGGAACCTGTACTGGATAGACGGGGTGAAAAGTCAAATTGTTGCTATGAAGCTGCCCACTGCCACGGTGAACTCAAAGGACCAAAGCGTCATCCTGGATGAAGACTTGGATCAGCCTCGCTCTCTGGCACTGCTGCCACAAAAGGGGTACAAATGGATCTCAGAAGTACATGCACATTTCAATGTTCATTCACTGTAATCTTTGACTTCTGATTACAGTTTATTGCTTTCATTTCTTTGAGGGGTAAGCTTTCAGTATTCACTTACAGTTGAAGTTCAAATCAGGGGCAAAAAATGACAATGTGAAAATACACCCTTTAATACTGCAGCTTTCTCCACTTGGTCTAAATCAAGAATAAATATTAATGACCTGTCAACATTTCACACCACTGCGACATGTTTCCAGGCTGCTTTGTTGAACCATGAAGTAGACAATTCAAGCAGTGTCTGACAGAATGTGATGAGCTGTCCGCAATTATAGCTGTCAATCACTTATTCCCCACCCGACTACGATGAGCTAAAATATGAGCATCACAGTATAAATCTTCTACAACCAAAAACCCAATATGGGTAGAAGTTCCTTGTCCTCTAAGACACTTATAAAGCATTGCAGCTTAAAATCTGAATTAAGTGGCATACTTACGGGTACAATTTGTGATGTCAAACTTTTTGTGCAGGTTGTTATGCAACATGAAGCTGTCGGTGCACAACGAATGAAAGTGGTGTTTTGAACCATGTTCACGCTGGAGGAAAGGTTTTTTTTTTTTTTTTTCAGACCCAAGCATCCTGTCATATGTAGTCTCAAGTCCAATACACATTTGATATTTTGCAAAGAGACTTCAGCCTGAACGGTTATGTTGCATTTCCTTCAAGTTGTCATTAAAATGCATCTAAAGTCCATGTTTACCTCCATAAATGCTGTGCACTGCGTGTGATGTCACTACTTCTGTATATGGAGATAACTTCAGGGCTGTATAATATCCACAAATGACTGATGAAAATTATAATTTAAAGAACCACATAAGTGGATTTAAGCAAAAAATCTGAATTGAGCATTAAGATCTGCACTGTGAACATAGTCTTGGTGAAGAAGGGAACATCTAATACCAGTCGATAAACTCTATCAAGGATAACATTACTTGCATATTTGGAGATTAAAATTGTTCAACCAGGATGCAGAATGATTATTAATACCCACTCAAGGAAAGCGCAGGGGAAAAAAAAGATGTGGAAAGAAATGCATATTAAACTCCTGTTCTTCACATCAGAACATTTTGTCTTGTACCTGTTTTTAAGGAAAAATACTCCTTCTGGGTTTTTTTTTTTTTTTGTTTTCTCCTACCAGGTTGATGTTCTGGACAGAAATTGGCAATGCGGTGAAGATAGAGCGCGCTGGGATGGATGGGTCAGAGAGGCGAGCTGTGGTGGAATCCAGTCTGGGTTGGCCGGGGGGTGTTACTGTAGACCCCATGTCTGACCGAGTTTACTGGACAGATGTGAGGCTGAGAGCAATCGGCTCTGCAACACTGGATGGAGATGACATAAAGGTGAACCTTTGGGAAGGGAATCAGCAGTGGGATGCAATTAAATGCATTAAAATATGTGTGCGTCCTGAAAACTGAAGGAATAAACGGATGTACTGTGGTCTCTCTCATCCAGATCCTACAGATGGAAGGGATTGCCAACCCATTCTCCCTGGTGGTGTTCAATGACATGCTCTACTGGTCAGATTCCAAGAAGCGAATGGTGCAGGGAGCTCATAAAATCACTGGCAAACAACAACAAGTTCTCCTGAAAAGGCCGGGACAACCTTTTGCTTTGAAGGCGAGGACGCTATGAATTATTTCAGGCAGAATGTGGAAATGGTGTGACGACAGTATAGTCACTGATATGGTTACTAAATTTGGATCACTTAACATGAAGTGCTCACAAGGGCCTGATAAAGAGCATACCCAACAACTATGGTATGCAGTCTTTGGTGAAATCCATAATCCCTGATTGTGGAAGAGCAGCTTTTGTTGCTGGTTTTACAAAACCAAAAAAAAATCGAGGCAGTCCCCAATTTTACTGCAATTACAGCCGAGCCAAATGGTTTAATCTGTATGAAAATCCAGTGTTCAAATGCATCTTCTCCTGCAGATAATTCACCCACAGCTCCAGATGGAAGCTGAGAACCCCTGTGAGAAGAGGGACTGTTCCCACCTGTGCATCCTGGCCCCGGGGCCCACGGCTGTGTGCAAATGCCCCTCTGGTCTTTTACTGGCTGAGGATGGTCTGACATGTTCCAGCCCAGTTAATTCAGCTTTCCTGTTGATGCAGTCATCTTCCACCATCACCCAGGTTTGGTCAGAATTCTAACATAATATTGGAAGTTGTTCAGATATTAGTGTTTCCTGAGACGTGACTTGGAGTTGAGTAAAATCATTAATTACATGACTTAAGAAAATCAAGATTTAACTGGACTTGAATTTGGACAAAAAGTAAAGCAGAAGTTTTAACTCTGTAAATTGAATCAAAATAAGATTAAACATCCCAGACAATGGATAAACGGTTAGTTTAGTCACACAACTGCTGGGCTGTTTAATTCAAGTTCTTGATGAGGAAACCTTCATTAGGTGGTAATCTACTTGTCTATCTAATGTACTTTATAGCTTGTACAGATTTTTCCTGTTTTTACCTCATCAGAACAGCGAATCTTATCACTGCTTTTTAAAACAAAAAGCATTACCAGTTTGAGTCGGCTTAGTCGAAGCAAAATACAGTTTAGTGTGGCAATATCAGTAAATAACATATCCACAAATGGACATTGGACAGTACTGTGCATAAAGCTGATTAAATGTGGCACAAATAAATCAGATTTGCCTAATAACTATTATAGTTTTTTTTTTTTTATAGCTTCCATTACTATTTAAGGCATGGGACAGCCATGCAGGATTCAGAAGTAAGGGCTGGTTAGACGTACTTTATTCATCCCAGTGGGAAATTCTAAGTTGTCTGACACTGAGGTGGAAATCTAACTCTAGGGAGTGTTACATGTTGAGATTTCCAACTTGGAACTCATTCACAGTTCAACTGTGTACACATCTACTCATCTTGTCTTTGACTTGGGTGAAGACTCCATATTTCAGACTTGGTAAATGGACACTCTGTCTGGTTTAAAGATTTTATTGTTAGATGTTTTTAAAATGTATTTAACCCTGTGATCTCTGTAGATCTACTTAGAGTCCAGACATACGGCATCAGACTTGAAGGGCTGGCCTGAACACGTGGTCCTGCAGTTGCCCAGCATCAAGGCCTCAATCCTGGACTACAACCTACGAGACCACACCCTGTATTTAACAGACGACAGCACAACTTCACTGAGCAGCTTCAAACTGCAGGAGTCCAACCTGACCTCCCACAGCGAGCTGCTGAAGCTCTTGGGTGACACCATCACTGCCATGGCTCTGGACTGGGTGACGCTCAACATGTACTGGAGCAGCAACAAACAGCAGCGACTGCAGGTGTCGTCCTTCACAGATGCACGGACCGCTGTTCTCATAAAAGACGGTATTGGTCGGATAGAGTCCATCGCGCTTCACCCTCCAAGTGGGCGTGTTTGTTTCACCAACCTGGTCCTGATGGGTACGGACACTGTGGTGACTGTAGAGTGTGCAGACATGGATGGTGCTGAGCGGAGGGTGGTGTGGAAGGACGCAGTAAGACCCACAGCTCTGGTCTTCTCCAGCAGCGGAGAGTCTATTTACTGGGCTGACACCAGTAAGTGGCTTTTGCGTTTAGTTCATTTTCATCGGTTCACACAGTTTATTTGAGTTTTAATCTGTTTGGTTTTGGATTTCAGTTCAACATATTAATTTGCAGACTGTTGTCAAAATGTATTAGGCAATTGGAGTATTCTACAGTAATTCATCAAAGTAATGTAACTTATTTAACAAATGTGGAAAACACACAAATTATGAATGTTTTCTAAATGAGCTTTTTGCTAGAATATATTGAGATTTGAACTAATTTGTTCTCAATAAGAAAAGACTATAATTAACTGTATTTTCTAATTAAACTATGTTGCACTTATATGCAATTACTTCCCCCAACTGTTTTTGGTGACTGAGTGTTACAGGTGTAAGGTATGTGGAAAAATCTCATTTTCTAGAGGTTCAAAAAATGTAGAATGAGAAAATGTCATTATTTATAATTTTCTTTAATATCCCACATTGCCAACCCACATGGTCCAAATCGGGGGGGGGGGGGGGTTAAACTAATTTAAGCTAAGTTCTTTTAAAAAAAGTGAAGCAACTCACTGCATCCATTATGGATGTAGAATTCTTTTCCAACTAAACGTATTAATCACAGCAGTAATACAATGGAAATAACTGAAAGTAGTTGTAAAATCCAGGTGGACTTTTTGTGTGGACTGTACTGCATTTCTGATTATTTTGAATTAATTTTAGTCTCTGATTTTTCTTCTACTTGACTAAATTGAGTGATTGGAATTCTGCTGCGGACTAATATCCCTTAACACGTAACTTTTTCTTCAGGTTTGGGAACAATTGGCTCTATCCAGCTCAATGACCAAGAATACAGTGAGCTGAAGGTTGGTGATGGTCTGGCCGCTGTAACACTAAGTGACGACCTGCTGCTCTGGATGACTGTTTCTGGTAATGGCTTTTATGATGTGTACTGTACAAAAGAACACACGTTGTGTTGGAAGTACCAGGAGCTGATACTGTCCAACACATAAAGGTCATGAGTGTCTCGCTGCACACACCTTCAAATAAACTCTTGAATCTTTAACGCAGCCGCATTGCTTTTTGTTTTCTTGCAGATAAAACAAGGCTCTGGTACCAAGAAGAGAATCAACAGAGCAAACTGTGGTTTGAGGTTGGCTCAGAAGTGATCGGCTTAAAGGCGTTCAGCAAGTCCAGCCAGACTGGTACGTTTTGGAAGTTCACTCATGGGTCAGATCATCAAAGAAGCTTTGAGGCTCATGTGATCAGTCCCATGTTTGTCATCTCGTTCTTTTGACAGGTTCAAACCGATGCTCACACAACAATGGGGACTGCCAGCACCTGTGCCTCGCCACCCCAGGAGGTCGCACATGCAGGTGTACCCATGGCCACATCCTTGTGAATGAAACTCACTGTAGCCCAAACCAGCAGCTGTGCCCGGCTGGAAGCAGGAAGTGTCTGGATGAAGTCTCATGCCAACCTGTTGGCAAGTTCTGTAATGGACATGTAGACTGTGTTGACCACTCCGATGAGAACTGTAAGTGTGTTTGGAACCGATATGGGAGGATTAAGATGGATTTAACGGCAAAAATTGAGTGTGATGGTGTTTCAATTGGTGTATGACCTGAAAATCAAAACGCTCATGTTTTTGGTATCTGAGAATGAGCTAGTAATGCATACAGAAGGAGCAGGCTGTCACTTATGGAGTCTACCATGATGTGCTTACATGTGTCTCCAACTAAGAACAGACCTCCTCTTTTCACAGTAGGTGGCATCCAGGGCTGATGTGCATTACGATCACTTATTGTCTCTGTGGATTAGGTTAATACCGCTTTAATGTATAAAAGGTCCCCAGTGGGTTAATGCACATGACCATCCTCCAAGAGCCGGGGTCTGCTCGAGGTTTTTGCCTGTTTAAAAGGATTTTTTTATTTTTTTTCCCCTCCCTCACCAATGTTAGTGTTTGCTTCTGGAGGACTTTATTGGGTGTCTGTGAATTGGCTTAAGAGTCTGGTTTAGACAAAATCCAACCATAATGTGCTATAAAGTCTTTATGTGGCATTATATAAAGAGAATTTGACAGAACCTGATAGTTTAACTGAATCTAAATTACCCATAGGTGTGAATGTGAGTTTATCCGCCCTGCAATAAACTGAAGACTCATCCAGGGTGTACCCCACCTTCTCCCACAAGTCGCTGGAATTGGCTCCAGCGACCCTAGTGAGGATAAAGCAGGTTCAGATCATGATGAATGATTGACAGAACCGACAAAAAAAACACTGCCTGTATTAAAGGCCTTATGTGTTTTTTTTTTTTTTTTTTTAAGTGGCATCTATATTGAGTGGGAATGGACTAAGTTGAAATCTAAAACGTCACTATTCCATTAAAACCACCTTTTTGTATCTGTGTTTGTTATCCCTTAGGTTTCAGTGTTGAGCAGAGGTCAGGTGAAGCCCCTGCCCCCACTCAGCTCCAAAGCTCAGTGTCACCCCTTCCATCTCTGCCGTCTGTGTCTAAAGAACCTGGTCCGACCACGACCCCTAATATCAGCGTCCAGCTCGTGGACCTCGACGTCAAAGAGTGTGGCGAGAGACGATGCAACGGCAGAGGACAATGTGTGGAGGTGGATGGGAACACAGCATGTGTGTGTTCACTGCTGTACAGCGGCGAGTCCTGTCAGAACCATCTCCTGAAGTCCATGAGTCCTGTAGTCTACGGGGGAGCGGCCTGTGTGCTATTGGTGGTTGCTGTTGTGATAGCAGTGGTGGTAAAGAAGAAGCAAGGAAACTCCAGGTTATTCTGATATCCTCCTGTCAGAGCATATACTATAATCTGAGCTCTAACTCCATACAATGAACATGTGAAGACTAATAATCAGCAGTTATGTATAATCTGTTTGCGTCACTAGTATTTGGCTCTAAACGCAAATTACAGCTGAGGTTAATGAGAATTAATTTATCCGGTGATTAAATGTAAATAATCCAACATTTGAGATTCCGGTCTGGACTTTGTATGTAAAAAAAAAAAAAAAAAAATGACGCAAAAGACAGTTATCACAAGTGACTTGTAAGAGAAACTTCTGAAAAATGATATGAAACAGACCGCTGTTAATTAATGACCTATTTGACATTAATTTTATCTCTGAAATATCTATAAGATGAAGTGAATAGACACTAAAGGCCCATAACATGTTTATTCAAATCAGATCAATTCAGTTAACGCATTAAAACACTCCTCCTATATGACCAATCACTTAATTGCATTTAATTTCTGCAGTTGCACTGTATGTGTGAATCTGTCTACTTTAATTAGAAACGTGTTGCATCAGTTCAGTATCATCTGCTACAGAGTAACAAGATCAGTGTTTTTCATTGCAGTTTATCTAGCAGGTGGTTAAACTTCCTTCTTTGGAATACAGTAACAGATTAACCAACCAGATTAAACTGATGTTCTGACTAAAAATGGAGTTGCATCAAATACTCCGGTTTTAACAACATAGTGTCAAAACAAATTTTACGAGACTGAGCCTTCACTGTATCTTTACGTCTGATTTATGTACTGTAAGTGGAACCACTACATTTTTGTATTTCCTTCCTGCAGGAGAGCGAACCCAGACAAGGAAACGAGCATGACCAACCTGGAGAAAAAAGCAGAGTCCACCCCCAGTACACAAAGTGCCCCAGCAGAGACCGACAAACCAGAGGTGGACCTCCCAAACACACAAAGCCCTGTTTGTCCAACTGTAATTTGAGCGATAAGTCTGACTTTGACTTCTCTTTCAGGAAGTGGTGTCTTCTGTGGACTGAAGCAGATTTACGGGCAAGCTGGATTTTAAATAAACGTCGATATTTTTCACTTTATCACGTGAAGTTATTGACCATTACTCGGATGCACTGCATATGATATCAGAACTGACACAGGTTTCTAATGAGGGCATTTTTATTCAGCACTGGTCTGTTTTGTTTCTTTAACACCAAAAAGTATAGGAATTTAATTTTTGTGGTTAGGGTTACAAACGATAAAATTAAATCAGTTCTTAATTACAAAGGCTGATCACCAAATCTGAATCTTAAAAATCCAGATTTTTGGGCCAATAAATGTTGAAAGAAGGAAAAGTACAACTTCCAATCTTTTTCCGGCAGCTTTTATGGCATCTACACAATCTCAGGATAAGTGCTAAACTAGTTAAATGTACAATCCTCCTGGGTGTTTTTAGTGGAATCAAAATTGGAGAAATGCATTTGGTTATCTAAAACGTCTCTGTACATTTTCAAAAACTAGCTTCTGTAATCTATTTCTGGTTAGTGATTAGATGTGTGCTGAATTAATCAAATGCTCTATCTTGAACTCTATTCAAGTCAGTTTTATTTGTGTAGCATCAGTCAAAGCACTTCACAAATTCAGATCAAGACCTTAAAAACGCTATTTGGAAAAGAAACCCAGCAGATTCTAAAGGCGCAAATCCAAGGTGATAGTGGAGAAGACTTTTTTTTACAGCAGAGCCAGACTGTGGGTGAGCGGCCATCTTCCTTGACCAGCTGGAGATGGTGGACAGAGGAGAGAAAAGACCAGCATAAAGAAAAAACAAACTCACCTGGAGGCAGAGCCCGGCTTGGGTGAAATGTTTCCAAACTTGGATCTTGTGGTTGACAGTTTCCAGCTGTAGAACCAACAATCACCATGTTTGTGTTGAAGCCTCTAGGTACCTGATCTCCATTTCATAAACATTCAGCATATTCACTGCTAACATCACTTCAGCTGATCATGATATGGAGCTCCACAGATGCACCACATGCATAAAAAAACAAACTGGTTAATTCTAAGGAACTAAACTGAGGGAAAAATAGGAATACCGATGAGTTTTACAATCTGGGTTCCAATGAAAATGTCAGCTTTGCTTGACTTTGGGCTGAACTGAATCTGTGTGGGATTTAAGGTAAAGTCTCCAAACCAAGTAAGTTGAGTCATGTTTTCTTGTAGAAGTGTTTTTCCAAGTAACAAAAAGCCACTCCCAAAGATACAGATGCATACTGTCTCAAATATGCAGGAAGTGATCAGTAACGATGCTGAAACACAGGATCTATTAATGTGAGTTTGTGGAAGGAGCAGAAGGAAGGTATGAACTTTAATCACTTTAAAAAAAAATGTACAAAAACCAATATGAATCTCATAAAACTAATGTTGTATAAAAAGCATGAGTGAGATTGTCTGGTATAAATTAAAAGGAAGGTTGTATATAATTGCATTTAGCACATATCTTGTGGATTATGATGTATAGTTATATATGATTGGATGGATGGGAATGAGTTGAATTTGGGAAGGACTGAATAAGCTTTTGCTTCGGCCTACTCTATTTTGAACACACTGAAGAAATGATATAAATTTATGTATTGATTGTATTCTATGTATTTGAAATAAACATTGTATTCATTTAAATCAACAGCTTTATAACTTAAGGAATGAATGAATTAATGTACCAGTGATGTAAATTAGTGTTCTATGCATATTCAGTGACAGAACAATTTAGATTTGGTTCAGTTTAGTTAATTTGCATAAATATTTGGTAATTTTTGTTAATTTTCTTGATTATTTAGTATATTTGTTCATTTTATTGATTATTTTTGTTCTTTTTGGGGATTTTGTCCATTTTGACTGATCATTTGTTCATTTTTTTTAATATATATCTACATGAATCTAATAACTTCAATATTCATTTCTTTGTACATAAAACAATGCTTTATGTGAATTAATTTTCAGTTTAATTTTTTTTTTTAAAAAAAGGTTGTTTCGCAGTTAATGATTCATTTTTTGAAGTTTGGGTCCTGAGGAGATGCCATTTGTCCCTTTTGGGTCTGGAGCTAAAAAAAATGTAGGAACCACAACAAAGAAATCTGCAACACAAGTACAGACGAGAACAAACATAGTAGAAATTAATTTTTGCAGAGTAAGGCTGGTGCTTTCCTGCCCATCAAATTATCATGTGCGATGAGATGTGAGAAGGAGCGGCGGGCTGTATTTAAAGTCTAAACCGGATTCTTCTATTGTGATTGCTCCAACCACAAAACAGTTGTTTACTTTGCTTTTCAACAGGCATTTCTGGGGGACTTATTCTCTTATTATCTCTAAGAATGTTTAGCACTCTATAATTTCAGTGTGTCTGACGCTTTTAATGATTTAGGTTTTGAATTGTTGGTGAATGAATGACTGGTAGACTCTGCCCACGCATCTCAACAGCTGTATATAAAGATGTTCCACTCGGAGACGTCTATGAAGAAAGGAGCATTTACTGTTTTGTATTTGCACGTTCAAGTCGGGCTGGTATGTCTATGGTGAGCAGAGAAAAAGAAACTCAGAATTTCACAGTAAGTTTTACACCCTTTATGTTCTTCTGTGTAAAATTTCAAAAGATATTCAAAGATGCATGTATTCTTATTAGCTGAGATGTCAAAATAACGTGTAATTATGGTTTAATTCTCCCAGCAAACACTCAAAACACAACAATGGCTCCTCTGAGGATGATACTTTGTGCTTTTTTCATCGTAACTGCAGTAACGTGTAAACCGGTGAGTAGCTGCAATATTGAAATTCATCCACTGTCATTATTTATAAGAAGTGTTGTCATTCTGGAGTGAAATGCAGATTTTATTTCAGCCTAATGTTACACTGCTCTACAATTTCTTAGAAAATCTCTGCTTCAGACATTAAATGTGTTAAATCTTACATAGTTTAATAAGATGAATCAAACAAATGACCAAAGTGCTGGTTAGCTCATGTTTTCAGTATATATGATGGTGTGTTATTCCACATATATGTTGGTT
>JAQQZY010000029.1:16868133-16879917 GCA_030068375.1 Ostorhinchus rueppellii
TGATTCAAATGATCAGCCTCTCAGCCAGCTCTGCAGAAACCTGATAACGACTGTCAGGTGTGTTGGAAGAGGGAAACGTCGAAAACCCGCAGGACGTCGGCCCCCGAGGACCAGGATTGGTGACCCCCTGCTGTAAAGGATGTGGCTGTAACTATTTACATTAAATTGCTTACCTGCATATCCCACATGGCTGACAGTGGTACTGCTTCTTATCTTTATCAAACAAATGGCAAATATCACAGTAATACTCTCCAAACTGTACACTGCATTGCTGGCAGTTCTGCTGTGCCTAAAACAGTGAGACAGCTATGATTACAAAGGTTATCCTTTTCTTACGACCAACTGAGTTAATTAGAAGAGTTTCAAAGCTGCTTCACATCAGTGCACCTCTCCAGTGGATGGCCCCTTTACTATACTTGAACAGGGGTCACCAACCCTGGTCCTCGAGGGCTACTATCCTGCATGTTTTAGACATATCCCTCTTCCACCACACTGATTCAAATGATGAGCCTATCATCAAGCTCTGTAGAAGCCTGATATCAACCTCGAAAACATGCAGGGGAGTAGCTCTTGAGGAACAGGGTTGGTGACCCCTGTGCTTGAACTTCTCTTCTCAAAGTAGCCTTTTTAAAAATAATTTGTAGAACACTCCAATGTGGATGATTGTGCTGGATTCCTATACATAGTTGTGATATGGAGACATTTGGCATTTATGCATTCTCATGGCATGAAATGGGTTATTGTCAGGGGAAACTTTCAAAGATGCTGCTGGAGTAGGAGTTTTTCAGAAAATTCCCAGAGAGCGCATGCACTTTTTCTAAAAAAAGAAAAATTAAACAATGAAAATATCAAAAGTGTCACAAAGCAGCTCCATAGTTATAAGAACGCAAATGTACCCTTACACTTTCCTGTAATGTTATCACCCCTTTTAATAAAACTAAAAATAGCCATCATTTTAAGGTCTACTTTCTTCTAATGTAGGCTGAGTGCATGTTGAGGGATTATGAAGCTTCCTCTTAACATGCTTAAATCCCTTTTATATAGAAGCAGAAATCCAGAAAAGTAAGAAATATCCTTAACCTACACAGAAGATATGCTTCAAACATTACACATAAATATCACTTCTTTCTTTCTTTCTTTCTTTCTTTCTTTCATTCATTCATTCATTCATTCATTCATTCAAACAGCATACATATCCTCTAGAGTCATTCCAGTCTTGAGCAGGTGCATGAAAATGCCAGTGTCAAATTATACTGAGTTTTATAAACATCACACATCAGCACTGTTTAAAGTAATCCATTAGCTACAAAATCTA
The DNA here is from genome assembly GCA_030068375.1 of Ostorhinchus rueppellii. Taxonomy (NCBI): domain Eukaryota; kingdom Metazoa; phylum Chordata; class Actinopteri; order Kurtiformes; family Apogonidae; genus Ostorhinchus; species Ostorhinchus rueppellii. The sequence goes on from JAQQZY010000029.1 coordinate 16,869,449, forward strand.
CCATATGTGGAGACAAAGTACACAATAAGTTACCCATGAAATTGAACGTAATGCATGTTTACTCCATCTGACGTTCTAATCAGTCTATGAACTTTTAAATCTAGGTTTGTACCCAACAGAAAGCATAGGGCCAGCAGAATCAGATAACATTTTGTGCTGCAGCAAATGTTCTTTTCTCGCTTACCTGTTGAACTGTGTGACACTCCCTGCATTGCACCTCTCTGACTTTGAACCGGTCCATTTGGTGGTTTTCCTCTGCATCATGGCACAGCCTACATACATACAGTTTACCACAGCAAGGTGCCTGCAGAGCAAAGAGACGTGATTACATGAGGACAGTCTTCTAGATAGGCAGTACTCACTTAACATACCGTCTCATAATATTTACAGTATGGTGATGTAATCCAACAAACAAACGACGTACACATCGCTAAAAGAATAAACTGAAAATAATTGTCCTGTCTGAGTATTTTAGAAAGTAGCTAGCAGGGAGCGCTAACCGAACCGGAAGCGCATGTCATAAAGTAAAATGCGGCTGGATTTAAACCCCAGTGTCTCCACCATACAGAGACAATATAAACGCAATCTCTAGATTAAAAAAAAAAGTTAACTTACTTTCAATAAACAGCTACGCACATAATGTTCACAGCCAGCAGGTGAAGCCATTTTTATTACTGAAAAATGCTCTTCGTTGGTTTTACTGGCGGTTTTCATACTATCATTGCCGCCACCTAGTGACCGGAGGCTGTAATGACATGCTTCCATAGAGAAGTCGCAGCTCTGCTGCAGAGGGTTTAGGTACTGTGAGTCTTTGTGTCAACTTTTGTCTTGACAAAACTCTTGTTATTATCGATCAGTCATTTATCAGACAGGGGTAGTTGTTTGTTTACCTGATTGACTGTCTGATAAAGAATAACTGATAATAACTGTAAGTGGAAAACAGCATGAACCTATACAGGAAAACTTTTATTAGTACTATTTTCTATCAAGTGTTGCACTCAGTAGATGCTGTCGCTTTTTTTGTTTAGAAACCTTCAATACATTATAGGTAATGACATAAAAAAGAAAATATGTAAACCTGTGATCACAATATATGACATATAAATAATAATTTATTATTGATTACTTAATTGAGAAAAATGTTTGCGAAATTATCACTATTACTAAAGATCTCTGTGATAATTGTAAATTGATCAAGCATGGTTTTTCCAAGGGACAATACACATGTTGAGGAGAGCTCTAAAAACTGCAAGGGAAAAACCCAGTCTTGAACAGTAAACCTGTTTAATTTAAGAACTCAGAACTTATTCTTTGGTTTCTGAACATTTTAGTTACTTTTCTGCTTGCAAATGTTGGTGAGTCTGTCTGTATTTATTACATAGTATTTAAAATATGAATGTGCCATTTTGTTGTTTTGATTGTGTCATCACAAACACAAACAGCAATGATGATTGGATTTTTATTACTACACAGAAAATATATTATGATTTTATTTAGCATGTGCACATGCAATTTTGACAACCACAAAGCAGATAACACCATTGGGACCCCATCTGATGTTGAGTCACTGACCCCATTTTAGAATCATGGAGCTAAATAATTACTGCCTTTTTGAGGTCAGTTTGGTCAGATGTTCTCCTCATCCATCTAATAATGGATGAATATGCCCTCTTTGATTATTACTTACTGGTAATTTTTTAATAGTCTATTGGTCTAGCAGTCAGGATAACCACACCCCAACAAACCAGCATGGAGCAAAAAGTACATTTATGTGGGTCAATAAGGGACATGTTAACAATGATATGAGGTAGATTTAAATTTTGATATAACAAATAATCAACACTAACACAATTGGCAGTTATTTGAAAAAAAAGCAAAACAAAAATAAAAGGTATCTCAAGTCTTATTTTCCATTTTACACTGCAACAACATGACAATTGAGCAATTATCAGGTGAAAATAATAAGATTTGTAAGATGGACTAAGTCTCCGATCTTCTAAAATCCTACAAATGCATTTTCTTCCATACTCAGCAAATAGATACTGAATAAACTAAAATTCCACTGTGGCTTTCCTTCATGTGCATTTTCAGTTGGCACATGAAAAAAACTAGAAAACCCAGAAAACTGGAGGAGCTTGGTAAATAAGATTTATGGTTTTAATCTTTGCCCTTAAGCTTTCACTTAAAAGCACATTTACAAGAGGCCTCTACTATTACACACCTACTGCTAATTTACATCAGACAGCTCCCAATATTCACATAACATTAGTGGATAGAAATGCACAGAAATTGGTCTTTTCTTTTGATGCATTTCTGAAAATTTAGCAATATATGTTGATGTAAACCCGATTTCAAGCAGCTTTAAGTCTTTTCTCTTTGATATGTGGCACGTGGTCTCAATAAAGTGATTGTACATCTATTTTCCCCCTTTGATGCTATTGTGGTGATCCAGACCCTGTATATTATGGAAGGGAGACTGACTGTATGCATTTTAGAGGTGAACGATGTTACTATGTATGTACTCTCTCTAATGCATAATAAAATAACCATCTCAGTGCCATATTCCTGATTCAGTTGATAATCCCTTTCCTTTGGAGTATTTGTGTCGGCGCCGCTGGTGTAGTGGTATCATGCAAGATTCCCATTCTTGCGACCCGGGTTCGATTCCCGGGCGGCGCACGCGTTTTTGCTGCAACATAAATAAATCATTAAAACTGGAAATGTAATAACACAGCTCCAAAGTACTTAAATGTGGGAAACTACTTCCAGAGACGGTCACTGTTAACTCATTTATGAAATATTACAGATTTATTGTTGGTCGGCGTTTTGCTCTTCCAGATGTGTGCAGTGGTTTTTCTCTTGCACAATTGAATACAACCAAAAACAGGCCTGAGCGGACATAATTTTTTGCAGGAAGATAAAGCACCCAGACACTCGATGTTCTTGCAGTGTGTACTGTACAGATGTGGAGGCTCATCTTTGTGTGTGGGAGTCTGAACACTTGGTTTTGGCTTTCTTTCAGCGCGCAGGTTGACGCTGCTGACGCCGCTCCTCCTCCGCCATCTTCAACTTCCTATTGTTTGCATCAGACTGAGGCTGTCTGCGGTGTGAGTGAGAGCACATCGGACCACGGACTCAACAGTAAATAGGAGAATTATAGCCTTTTTAGAACTCGGTCGCTCAAGTTCAGCACAAACCATTTTTATGTTTTTGGATTAAAGACCTCTCAGGACGCGACCACTAAACCTTGATGATGGAGGACGATCAACCCAAGACCTTGTGAGTATCAGCGGATCTGTCTATGTCCTGGAACGGGAAGGCTGTGTATAACGGCGGGTCTGAAATGTTTCCACGTTGTTGTTTCATTTAAAACCCTTGAAACTTATACACAAATGGCGGTTTTTACACAAATTTTTAACATTGACAACAGCTACTATGTAGCACCTAGTAACATAAGCAGGATTTCGATAAAAACGTAAAGTTGTGATCGTTACATCTGTATAAATAGACGGAACCCCGTTGGTCTAAAAATGAAACTGGACGGCTAGTTACATTAGCTATCGTTAGCTAGCATCCACGTCTCTTTCTTGTATTAAACCGTGCCCGTAGTTACATTGTATCATAGCATCGGCAGTAAGGGCAGGTAGTCATCTTTACTCTTCCATTAATCGTAAAAATATGGTGTAATCGGATAAACAATCAAGAACATCCAGCCCATTTAGCTAGCATGAGGCCCGTTTTAACCGGCTAGCGGCATCCTTGGCTAGCTAGCGGGCAGACGAGCCACGTCAACGCTCGGGACGGGCCCGGGATAGCTGTAGCATGGGGGGGAGACCGCACTCGAATTATTTGTGTAAAATTGAAATATTATGTGTCAGTATTTTGTCCAATATTATTGTTGTTTTTATAGCCATATAATGAATTGTTGTGGGTTAAAGCTAGCCCGGTTAACTAGCCTTTGTTTGCATGCTACTTCCTGTTTGACAAAGACTCAATTCCCCCATCTCTTTCCTTCTTTGCAGGTATGTGGGGAATCTGTCCAGGGATGTAACAGAGCCCCTCATTCTGCAGGTCTTCACACAGATAGGACCATGCAAGAGCTGTAAAATGATAGTCGATGTGAGTGCAATTCTCACGGTATATATTACTTGAGTGTAGGAAGTGATACGGTTCTGAAGGTTTGTAGTCTTCATCTGCTGTTGTACTCCTCGGATTTCCCTCCCCAGGTCCATTATTGCTGGCCCTTTCCCTTATTTTTGAAAGTATTATTTAGTTACTTAGAAGTGACAAGGCACCAGTATACTTGATTGAGAATTAAATTTACAAAGGAATAATAATAATATAAAAAGTAGGTGGAAAAATGCTCGCTCATTTACAAACTTATTACAAACTTCTGCGAATTTCTATCCTCTTTAAAATTTTCTGACATTTTCTCATAAGAAACAGTTCAGCTCATTCATCCACTCATTCTTTCGGTTGTAGTGTTTTAAAACATACCCAGTTTAGCAAACTGTATTTTCAGTGGTCACTGTATGATAGGTGTGGAACCGCTCCCTGTCCCCAAGGAGAGGACATGAAGATAGTGTGGAACTCGAATGTGTACTGAAGTAATGCAGGAGTTTCTGCCCAAACGGGTAAACATATAAACATATCTGTGATGTGTTTTTCCCCCTGTAAAACTTTAATCATGCCCATAAAGAGCTATAGAAAATTCAGCATTTAATACATTTCCCCTTCCTTAAATGTTTAAAATGTGCACATTGATATTACAAGCAAGACCTCCTTCCAAGATCTATCTCTAATTAGATTATAGAACACTGGATTTATGAGCTTAATGTAGTAACTATGACAGCCCACCTTTAATGGTTTCCAGGAGTTTTCTGCCTCTTAGATTGATCCAGTAGCTTTGATATAAATGTTTACAGATTAGCATTTGTGTTAATTCAGTTTGAGGTCTAACACTTTAAGAGTCTTTCCTCATCTTCAGTATTAAAGTTGTCACCTATGCTGATAACTTAATATCAGTCTTATTTTCCCATTGACAGACGGCTGGAAATGATCCATACTGCTTTGTGGAGTTCTATGATCACAGGCATGCTGCTGCCTCATTGGCAGCTATGAATGGAAGGAAAATAATGGGTAAGGTAAGCTATCGTATCTACAGGGTGAGTGGGGATGGGTGGGATTTGGGTGTGGGAGTTTAAGGTCCATAGAATAAGATCCACACATGCTTGTGTTCTTAAGTTTATGTTGGAGTTTCTTTTGTGCTCAGAGTTTATAGTTTAGTTGACATTGGCAGTAATGTAGGCAACAGACACTGTTGTTGCTGTTTCTGATGGCTTTCCACTCCAGACAAATATGATAATGGGCACAATACGATGGTTCCTATTTTGATGGCTGCTGTCAGCATAGCCTTTTTTTTTGTTTTTTTTTTTAACAAATAGCTTGGTTCCTGAGTACCTCAATGTCTCTCTTCTGAACCTCTAGAATTGCAGCAGTTAACAACATCTGCTATTATTGGAATACAAATGTGGTCAACTAATGTAAAAAAAAAAGAAAACCACAACAACCAACTCACTGCACAACTTAGATTCTATTATAATCTTGACATAAACACTCAAGCACCCAAGTCTTCCATATTGAACCTTTAAAGGATGTAGACTATGGGTCTGTGCGTGATGTCCACACTCTCATACAATGAGTAATCACGCGCATCACAACGTAGCACATTTTGTGTAAATCTGCTTCACCTTTTCACACACACTTTCCTCCTTGTTTGTATGGCCTTCACACAAATCTCTTGCCAGTGTCCACGCTGTGTGGAAAAATACAAAGTATCATTTAGATCATAAAAAAATATTGCTTTAGCATCTGTGATAAGCACCTAGTGTGGAACGATAATTTTTCTATTGTCAGACAATGTACATTGTCATGTTGCCAAGTCTTAGAGACCTTGTTGCACTTCACCGGATTGTCAAGGGAAGAATTCTGGAGCTGAAGTTCAACCCAGTCTCAAACACTTAAAACTGTTGCTCTTACTTGATATTGTCTATTTTCAAAATGGCTTCTAGGTCTCTTAGATGATTGAATGTGAAATATAGTAGTAAATGGATAGCTGAATTGACTGATTTTTGTAAAATATTAGGAGTTGAAAATTTTGCAGGAGCTGGTTAAACTCATATTTTCAGTTTCAGTGGCTCTCACTGTTCAATTGTCAAAAGTCTCCAGGGTTCAGTTGAAACTATTGAAGTAATATTGGTTTATCTTGACACTTAGTTTCTTTGAGCTGACTACTAAGGGATGATAGCATTAACTGCAATAGATAACCGTAATGCTGAGGCTTTATTGACTGTATTCAGTAAGACTGCAGTGACTCATTCTAAATGAGATTGTTGTAGTGCCTTTATTTTCTTTCCTAGAGACATTCTCAAGGCCACTTGTGTGATTGTCTCACATTTCTGGGTCTTTTCCTGGCCGTTTTACTATCTTTATGATAAATATATAATGACATAAGCTTTCAGCTCATTAGAACGATTTGTGTATTTTAAAATTCTCCTCTAGTCTCATGTAACAGTATCTCACATTCATACTACCCTATATTATCGTACATTAATGTAATTTAGGTCAGAAATCTAGATTAGAAACCTAGACACATGAAGTGGAAATCCTAAGGTGTTGATGTAAATGATGTAAACATACCCCACCTGGCCTGTTTTTTCTGTGCCCCTTTCTGCAGGAGGTCAAAGTTAACTGGGCCACAACACCAACCAGCCAGAAAAAAGACACAAGTAGTAAGTACAAGTGCTTCTTGTTACAACATGCTCTCCTTTTCTCTGAAAACAAAAATATGTTAGAACCTTGAATACTGACAAGAAAAGTATTTTTCCACTACTTGTATGCTGACGTGAGTTTTTACAGCTTTAATCATTTTGCACAAAAAATAGTTTTCTTGACTTGTGTGGAATATTGTTTTGAAAACATGTTGCACCTTTGGATTTTATCTGTTATTAGACAATTCAGACACACAAACAAAGTGATGAAAGATAAGTATTCTGTATTATTTATTGTAAGACATGAATTTTTTTCCTTTCCCTGCCATAGATCACTTTCACGTCTTTGTTGGAGATCTCAGCCCAGAAATAACTACAGAAGACGTCAAAGCTGCCTTTGGACCTTTTGGCAGGATATCGTAAGTTGGAAGCTAATGTTTAGTGAGTTGTAATATAAATTGCAGAATGATTGAAGAATATGAAACTGCAGAAAAAACTGTAAGCAATATTGGTCCTGGCCTTCCCTTGTTCTAATGAAATGGAGAGAGAACTGAGAAACCTTGTCCGCATACTCGTATAAAGGGAGTGGACTCCGAGAACTTGGATAGCATAAAGTAAAATGAAAACTAAAGCCTTTTTCTGTTTGTTTTATTTGTCCACAGAGATGCTCGAGTTGTGAAAGATATGGCTACAGGGAAATCTAAAGGATATGGCTTTGTGTCTTTCTTTAACAAATGGGTAAGTGGACTTACCGGTTTATTGTTTGTATTGTCATTCATTATATTTTTTTGTTGTTGATGGGTTTATAACAACATGACGCAAAAATAAAAGTAACAGTATAAAGGACAAACCCATGCTATTTTTTGGGTATTGAATTATTTTTTATGATGTCTGTAGACTGATGGGATGACGTGATTCTTTTTGTTTTTCAGGATGCGGAGAACGCCATTCAGCAGATGGGTGGTCAGTGGTTAGGAGGCAGACAGATCCGAACTAACTGGGCCACAAGAAAGCCCCCGGCCCCAAAGACCACCTATGAAAGTATGTTGTGAAGACTATGTACACTGTGCTGGCCTTTTCAAGGTGTTTAGTTTGTGTCATGATGATGGATGCCTTTCTTTTTCAGACAACTCCAAGCATCTGTCTTTTGATGAAGTAGTCAACCAGTCCAGCCCCAGTAACTGCACCGTGTATTGTGGTGGAGTCAGCACAGGACTTACAGGTCAGCAATAAGTAGTAGGAGTAGTGGTTGTATTGCACATACTTCCATCAATGGCTCATAGTCATGTAATGTCAGAAATTGCTCAGTCTTGCAGAGTTACAGAAGGAAAAAATTTGTAAGTTTTTTATTTTTCAGTTTTGCAATATGTACAGTACCTACAGAAAACTGAAATTACAAAACTCTAAGGCCCACGGTGTCACAATAAACAGAAAAAATATTTAAAAAATTGAATTTACCTATAAAAATACAATGCGATTGTAAACAGCAGGGGTTGGGGAGACTAAATAAAACAAAGTGGCAGAAATAAAGTGACAGGTGAAGCACTTTTTCTGAACAAGATCATCAACTTAAATTATTAACTGAAGTGTATTTTATGTAAGGGCTGGTTTTACTTTTGTTTTTGGGATTGTTCAATATACTTGACTATAGTCAGACTACTCTCTGATATATCAGTATAAGTGTGTGGTTATGTAGGATAAATTCTCAGTTGCTCCTTTCTGTCAGACATTCTGATAAGAGAAGTCTAGCAGTCGTTTTGTGTAAATCATCTGACTTTTTTCATGTCAGAAAAATTTATCTACAAGTACACGTTTGCTAGTAACTTGATTAGTTTGATCTGTGTTATTGTGTAACTCCAGAATTTTAAAAGACTAATTTCGATCCAAACGTGATTGAATCAGTAGCAGCATTATCCAGCCATTACCATATAGTAACCCTGTTTGTGCAGTCGCTGTGGCAAAGTATGTATAAAACCAGTGTTGGATATCTTTAATGTTCTTACGACAAGGGTCAAAGTCATTTTGAGACTGTGGTGAGACAAATTATACTATGGTGTGCCACCAAAGTCTGGATATGTAACAGGAAACCAATACATTGTAATACACAGACTGTGTGAGTTCCTCTTGCACTTTCACTTAAAGCAATGTACCTAATCCATCAACATCACTGAATAGGAGGCTGGTGTTATTTTATCTCCTAATTGTAACGCTATCATACTTATGAATCAAAACTAAATCAGAGTAAATGCCTTCTTTTTCTGGGGCTTGATCACTTTGCCAATACCTGATACATCTTTAGCTCCGGCCCCATAAATGATCTCGTATGTCTTCTGCAAACTGTTAAAAAGGCCTTAAATGCCACAGAATTACACTGGCTGATCTATACACCGTTCTTAGTGACATCAATCTTAACCCTAGGATGCCACTGCGCCATGTTTCTCTGGCTGCAGTGGCAGTTTTTGGCATTTTCAGCCTCATTACCAAATCATCTGATAATCCGTTTGTCTTCGACTTTCAGAACAACTGATGAGACAGACTTTCTCTGCCTTTGGACCAATCATGGAAATCAGAGTTTTCCCAGACAAAGGCTATTCATTTGTGAGGTATGCTGAAAGATCACACTTACTGTTTCTCCCCTTTTTCATTTTCCTCAGATTTCTTTTCTAGTCCTCAGACTTTAAATATTTGCGTTAGTAAAAGAATAATAGATCTGTACTGACAAGTTACCCCATGACATGTCTATCCCTGTACATTTTTCCATAGAGTGAATCTGGTTATGTAAATGTGATGTGATTCAGCATTTTCTTGCTCTCTCCCTCTGCTTTTGTCCAGGTTTAATTCACATGAGTCAGCAGCCCAAGCCATTGTGTCAGTGAATGGTTCTTCAATAGAGGGCCACATAGTCAAATGCTACTGGGGTAAAGAGACCCCAGACATGATGAACACGATGCAACAGATGCCTATGCCCCAGGTGAGGAAGTCACATGCAGTGTAGACAAATACCATACACAGGTCTGAATTAAATTAAGCAAAATTAAGTTCAGAATTTAAATTATTTCATAGGTTACACACATTTAGCATCAATACTAAACAGAATTGGTTAATTCCCAGGAAGGTGCAAGGCCTCCTGATTTGTTTGTTGTTTTTTTAATCCAATTTTATGATGTTTCCTGCAGCTCGGTGAGAAATTTACAGATTGCCTTTTTATGCAAGTCTTGATAATTAACTGTCAAGCACTGAATGATGTTTACTGTGAGTTTACAAACAACTTTAGATTTTAAATCGAGTAGATTGATCAATCACTTTTAACAGCCATTTTTGCTAAACTCGAACCAGTTTTGAACACTTGCATACGTGTCTTAAACTACTGTCCTGAGCTGAACATGTATAAAACAGCGGCAAAAAAAAAAAGTCTGAGAATTGATGTAAACACTGCAAATCCAGTAAAGTTATGAAAAGTAACATCCTTTGCGCAACAGCAGTCGTCATGATGTTAAAACCAGTTAAACATTAAAAGTTGTTATTTACATGGTTATCATACATGTTCACACGAGTACATTTTGACTGTTCTGTTTTCTTTCATGTGTTTTCAATGGATACAGTTGTTTTCATTTGTGTGAAATTTTCATACATAAAAAGCTTGATATATTTACTATACATTTCAGGACTTGCATACGCTTTATTAATTTTATATATATA
>JAQQZY010000029.1:17003084-17014690 GCA_030068375.1 Ostorhinchus rueppellii
CTACATAAACTGTAAATGCTCTGCTTGGGTCTGAATTCTTCATTAATTCAACTCCACAGGTTCATCTTCAACACTATATCTGAGTAATGGCACCAGAAAGGTGGTTTTGAGCGCTGGCCCTTTAAATGCAAATGAGCCACTTCAGGCCCCACCCCCTCCAGGTTGTTGCTGCTCTGTCCAACAGCTGAACATTTGAGGTAATCAGCGCAAAGTTTGGGCATATTTTCAATTTTTACTACAACCACTACTACTGACAAACAATTATGTCGTACTCTGAGAAATGTTCATTGGACGTCTTCACCTTATATGTGCAAATGTCATGATGTAACTAGTTATAAAACGAAACAAATTATACATTACTTGAAACAGGTTGTAGAAATCCACTAGATTTTTGCTGGAATGAATATAAAGATACCTTTGCAGTATCTGGACGGCTTAAATTCCAACCTTTGCTTCGTTTGCACTACTGGCTCTGTACAGGCTCAACTCATCTTTTTTACATTTCCGTTGCAAAAAAGGACCTGTAAGCTGGTGCCCAGTGAAAGTTTTTTGATATCACCTCTGCTGAGGTTCCAAAATGGGGGAACTGATACCAAAACGTGTCATGTGAACACTACAGACCACTGATTAGCTGAGCTGTCTCTGTGTCACTGCGTTATCAATTTGTGACCCACCATTTTTAAAATCTACATTTGGAGGGTTACAGTAAATATACCGGTAGGTTAAACAATTCGCAAAACAATATGATGGCAGTCCGCAAAACTACACTGTTGTCAATCAAAAAACTTCAGAGATTTCTGTCCTTGGTGGCCGACGAAAAAAGTTCTATTTCCCCTCTTTGTTTTTACTGCCAGCTGTGTAGCGCTATACAGTAGATGATGTCGCTGAAGTTATGCACTGCGTCACTATGTACTCTACGTTGGTAGTATCCTGTCATGGAAACGGTCTTCAGGAATACAACATGGTACCCATGTCGAGTCAAGCCGGTGCCATGTAGTGGAAATGTGGCTTTTATGAACTATTAGTCTGCAAATACACACATAAATGTACCAAAGACTAATAAAAGTGGGTTTAGATAAATATGAGCCATTTAAGTGGTAGACCGAGTATGGCTTCAGTACAAAACACAAAAATCTTGACAAATCATCAAACTACATTATCCAGTCATATGTAGTTTATGAATCCTCATATTATTTTTTTTTTTTACTACGCATGATACATTTTGAGGAAAGTCTCCTTTACATATTACCATTTTCGTTTTGCAGACACTGTTGTTATTGTCTATTGCACACTTGTTGGTGTTTCACAATAACATAAAAGACATAGTTATTCATGTTTCAGCACAAAGTAAGTAACCAGATCCCAGGATGCCTTTTGGTTTCAGACAGACATACTGAAAGGCAGAAATATGAAGAAATCATTTTAGAAACTCTAAAAGAATCTCTATTCTCACCACAGTAACAAATAACTGCTAAAAACTGTCATTTCAAGTGTCATCGCATGTTTCTTTAGTCCCGTGGAGACGACAGGGTTTTCCATTTCTGTGTGTTTGCCATTGTACGGGGCACGTGGGTTTGTTTACTAGATATTTTGCACTGGGTCTCAAGGGAGGAAAGAGAGAGGCTGTATGAGAGAAAGCTAAAGTGAGACAGCAGCAATCTGAAATTGGGGAAAATCCCTGGAGATTTATGTCAATGTTTACTATTCCCACTCCAGCCCTCTGCTTTAAGAGCGAACACTCGGACTATAAATCACCCCTTTATAAATGGATGGGACGTCCAGAGCCTTTTGAACCGGACCTAATTTGCCTGGTGGCTTTCAAAGGGAGGGACCCCCCCTGAGTTAGTTTATGTCAGGGGCCTCAGTGAAGTGAATTGGCATCGCACCAGATGTTAAACAGGGTGATGGCATGAGTGTCACTTTCTCTGTCTTTATCCCTCCTGTCAAGTGAATCTGCACAAATGATCAATGACCAACACCCCCTGGCTTCAAAGTCCAGAGCTGCTGATGTTGAAATAATATAATTCATTTATTTAGTACTACGCTTCATTAATGCTTTTAAGCTTTTGTTTTTGATGGTGTGAGTCACGGTCAGATGTTTTATGAGTTTGATCGCTGACAGATTTCACAAACAAGACCATGGAAAATAATCTAAAATTGAATAAGAAAGGAGTTAAATCAGGTCAAACTGAAAGTCAAAGTTATGAAAAAGGAAGCTTCATCTGGAAAAATACAACAAAAAAACAAAACAAAAACAAAAAAACAAAGGCCCATTTTATGTTTGATTTACTTAACATGCATTAAAGAATAGGGTGAGGAGCTCAGTCACAAGGGAGGAACTCAGAGTAGAGCCGCTGCACCTCCACATTGAGAGGGACCAGCTGAGGTGGCTCGGGCATCAGTTTTAGATGCCTCCTGGACACCTCCCTAGAGAGGTGTTCCAGGCATGTCCCGCCAGGAGGAGACCTTGGGGAAGACTAGGACATGTTGGAGAGACTATGTCTCTCAGCTGCCCTGGGAACATCTCAGGTTCCTGCTGGAGGAGCCAGAGGAGGTGTCTGGGGAGAGAGAAATCTTGGTATCCCTGCTTAAACTGTTGCCTCCGCGACCCGGCCTGGCAGTAGAAAATGAATGGATGGATGAATTAAAGGAACTGTTGTTGTTTCTACTTTAAAATGCTTAAATATGACTTAAGTATCCGTAGACTGTTTAGAACAATGATTCAGTGAGTTCTGCCAAAGATGCCAGCGTTTTGAATTGTAGAGATATGAAGTGACTATATTCAGACAATGTTTACGTGGATCTATGTGACCATGAGAGAGAGTAGTGAGTCACACTGCTGGTCTCCGATGATGAGGAACACCAACACTATGGGGGCTTTGACCGAGGCATCAAAAAGTGACCAGATAGGATGAGAACCACTAAGAAATAACTTCCGAGAACTTGACAGTGTTGATATTTTCTTCCTTGGACACAGCTCCAAATGAGAACTATGGAGTTTGATGCTGAAATGGTAACGTTTCTTCCACTCAGCTTTGATTATGAGTCTTATAAAGGTATAAAGTTATTATGGGATGTTATTATCTTTTGGACATGGTTCAAATGAAATATTAGTGCATCTACTGATGACACAAACCATTGAAAAGACTGAGGTGATTTGTGGTTTTACTGTGTTTTCAGTCTATAAACAGAGCTAAGCTAACAGAGCTATAATGTAAACTATCAGCTGATGCAGCACGTGATGATTATAAGACACAATGTTATTTTGACTGACTTTAAGAATAACTGGTTTGACGAATCAATGTTGATAATACTATAGTACAGATGTGTGGAGCATTAAATAATGAGCGTCATACTTTATTCAGTGAGTCCTACTGTTTGTGGAGATGGAGCCTTAACCCCTTAACGCCTGAATTGATTTGATTTCCAATTGTAGAAAAAAAAAATTGATTTGCATTTTTTCTTTCAAGTAGATAGTATTTTGGTTGCATTTGGGGGGGGGGGTGTTTGATGCAAATTTTCATCAATAGGCATCGGCGGGTTAATTCAGTGATTGTTTTGGTGTACGGAGTGTGTTCTGGTACATAACATCCCCCTGCTGTTGGTAGTTCAATCAATACTACATATAGACTTTTGGGGGAAGTTAAAATACATTCTATTTTATTATTTAGGGAGAAAATGTGCACTCACAGTGACATTAAAAATGAGATTTTTATCTTTACATGTTGAATTTCCTCACATGCATATCACATTATATTCTGAACTTCCCTTTACGCAAAAAAACAAAAAAAAAAAATCCTTGGTCAGTTCTGCTTTTTAGCCCATTTTGAAAACGATTAAATGAATTCTTTGGAGTTTTATGACTTTATAATGTTTGTATTTGCCAAATGCCTTATTTAATTGTTTTTGTCCCTAATGACACATAAAAATATTCAGTGCATTTAAGAAGACAGAACAATATAATAAATGAATAAAAACTTTAATAGAAATACTAAAATGCAAATCATCTAATTGTCATTAAAAACTTAGTGAAATTAAACTGTACTTTATTTTTCCACAGATGCCCTTGAACTGTTTAGCATCTGGAAATTTGATATGAGAGAAACTGGGGTGAGATTATGCGTCTGGTTTTTAATCAGGAAAACTTATACTTCTACTGAGGCACTTTAAGAAGGCAATTAGACAAAAGTTTTCTTCTACAACTTCTAAAACTGTCTGCTGAAGAAAGATAAATGATTTTGAGACTTAGTTTGTATCTTGTCTTGTCACTCATCCAGTCTTCAAGAGACCTGAGAAGCGAGGGGGTCTGGGGTCAGAGAGAGACCACCAGGGTTATTCTGAGGCCACCTTCAGTTCCTCCGAGCCCCTCCTCTTCCTCACATGAATCACTCCTCTCCTCCCCCTGTCCTCCTCTCTTCTCCTTCCCAGCTTTCACATGCTGTTTTCCTCTGTTTGTTGTCACCGCTCACATATACACAGATATCCGTCCTGCTGTTTAGTAATGTCACAACTGTCACAAAGCTCGGAGAGGGAAATAATTCTGTCACCTAAAGATCCAGGTATTGAGAAAGACAGAATCAACCTGCTGTTTGTCTTGTCATTATTGTAGTGGGCGACTCAACACACACGCTGGCATGTAATCTAAAATCACACAGGGGCAGCATTATGCCGGCTTTGTTTGGTTCAGTGTAAACAGCTAACGCATCATGAGTGGTTTTCTTACAGCTATACAGTAGATTATGTGTTCAAAGGGATTATATATTGCATTGATATAGTCGGAAAACAGCCACAGTAAACCCACAAATCACCTCCATTTTCTGCTCAGTTTGTGTCGTCAATAGAGGCACAAATGTTTCATTTGAATCATGGAGCAACAAACAGCCAACCTAGCAAAAATAAGAACGTCACATACAACTATATACCTTCATAAGCCTCATAATTACATTCATGTAGAAGAAACGCTACCCTTTTAGCATCAAACATTCTTTTCGTTAACTTATTGTGTCCAGTAACTTTAAGACAAACCCAGTTCTGACCCGAACATTAAATACCTTTACACACCAAGGGAACCTATTCTCACTCAAGATTCAAGATTCACTTTATTTTCATTCAAGCACAATACCAACATGACACAGTGCGGAATGAAATTGCGTTTCATCGGCTTATTTCATAAACAGAAGAAATATAAAAAGCCCTTCGGAGCAAGAAATATATCGCAGCAAGTACAGAATTAAATAAGACAATAAAGTATAAAAAGGCAATAGATTAAAACCACAGTATAAGTATTAATATACAATTAATAAATAGAGAAATGCTAAGATAATTGCACATAAAACCATAATTGCACTAAAAGATTACACCTGAGAGGAGGAACTGTGTTGCCTTATTACACAGATGTGTTCAAAAGTCTAATGGCAGTTAGAAAAAAAGCTCTCACAGAACCTCCCAAATCATCACATACTACTGCTTGATCTTTTATTGTTTAACCCATAAAGACCCAAATATTCATCATAAACCTAAACCCTCTACTGCAGTTTGTCATCTTTTCAGAGTCATCAGATATGACCCCTTTATCTTATTCTGTCTTTATTACTGTGTTCAAATGCAACATGTTGGACTGTTCTGTGTATGAATCCATAAAGGTTTTTGGTCCAAGTAGTGTTAGGTTGGCTGGAAATGGAAACATCTGTTAAATATATATATTTTCAGAGCACAACTTTGGCCATGGCCTGAACAGTTATATTTAAAGATTTTATTTTTATATGCAGTACTTACCAAACCAGGCAGGCAATGGAATATAGTTTAGTTAAAGCTCTTCCATAGTGGCACTCTGGCACTTATGTTATTATGAAATACATTCATATCATTTACATATTGTTATATGTAAATAAAAAAAAAAAAATATTTGACTATGCTTGTGTCTGAAGGTCTGTGGGAGCAGCATCAGCAAGTTTTTGGACAGAATTGTGCAACTGATTATAGTAGTTCAGTATTTTGTCTTAAATTCTAAACAATTGAGTCAGAATACAAACAATAGGCTCATTTTAATATTGTTAAGGAACACTTTTCTTAGATGAAACTGATATTTCTTTAGGTGAACGAGAAATATCATAATATTGCAAAGCCATACATTTTTCCATTCTTCATTTATTTTGTTCATGGTTATGCATTTCATCAGCAAAACATTCAATAATCATCAAGTGAATAAACATGCACACACCCATGCTTGAATAGGAGGAGAATGAAGAAAATGTTATATTTCCTGCCCCCTATCACATATCACATCCATCCATATCACATATCGCAAATTTTGCCAATATTATGCAGCCCTGAATAGTATGTAATGAAATAAATAAATAAATAAATTATACCCAGTATGAAAAATTTCAGTGTTAATTATTTGTAGTTGAGTTTCTTACATTTCATGTAATGCATCCCTGTTTTAGAAATGGAATAAAACCAAGTCTTAAGAGTCTGCCCTCTCAAATATAGATAAATACTTGAATTTGGCCACATGACTATACAAAGACACACTCAGAGTGAGGCCTGGCATGTAGACAAAACACAGCTCTTTCATTCGGTGGAAGGCCAAACTCTGTCCAAACACAGCACTCATCTGCTGTCATCACCCCTATTCTCACACCTCCACTCTCTCAACAGACACAACACACACAAATATCATCCCAATAACAACAGGCTCAAGGAAGTGTCCATATTTGGGCAAATGCGCTCCAACGGGATGGTCTTTGTGTATTGTGTCAAACCAAAACACAAAGCAGCCCTTATTGTGTTACACTGAGCTCAGTTTTCCTTATCCAGTCCATAAAACATAAGTCTTCTGTGTTATCTACTCATCTGTCTCAGATATATAGGTAAACATCAGCATGAACACCCTTTATCTTGACTTAATTTTGTTTATATCACACGTGCATTCTTTGCAATCCATCCATTATACTGGGAGATTTGAAGGGAAAGCACAAATTCCAGCCTCATCTCAGTCAGGCAGCATCCACACTTCTAACATATATTACATGACCAGGGGGGCTGATAAAGCTGCTAGATGTGGGAAATATTGCAAATCACTTGAATAACAGTTCTTTGCCTCGAATGTATTCAGTGTATCATGATTTAAAAAAAAAAAAAAAAGAAAAAAAAAAGCAGACTTTAACTGTGCCAAAACTTCCAGCAGAACTACACATAAAAAGGAGAGGATGAATGGGGAAGGAAATGAAATGACTAATAAAATTCAATCAGGCAGGAAAAGTGTCATAATGTCAGTGTCAGAGTTTCTGAAAGTCTCTGTTATGTTCTGTCCACTTTATAATACAACCATGGGGTGAGACAGTATGAGCTCGGCTTCTTCCTACTCCATTTTGGACATGAAGTGTTGTTGAGGAGCCACAGTGAGGTAGTTGTACATGATGTTCTTTTTTGGTTGGCTTGTTGCCTTTGATATTCTGGAGTGTTCTGTTTATATTTGAGGTTTCTCTTTGGCTTTCGATATCCTTTTGTATTTTGTTCCTACTTATCCTCAAAATAAAGTTCACCAACATCATCATCATCAGTGTTGTGCAAGTTAGTTCTACATTACAGATTACTTTTACTGTTGTTTAGAAGTAATTCTTTACTTTACAACATTACTGTCTCAGAATTGTAATGTGTTACATGACTCCTGTATTACATTTGAGTTACATACAGACTCTCGTCATAAATGGTGCCCCCCTCTAGACAACTGATAGTAGAGCCTTGGGACCCATAAATGTACGCACTAAAGTACATGTGGCGGATAGCTCAGTCAGTAACTTTACGGTCTACGACGTTCAAATCGCAGCGGGAACACTTGCATTTTTTTCCCCCAACATTTTACATGTATAAACAGGGGGCGTAGTGCTGAGGAGGTAAATAAAGGTAAATAAATCTGTAATCAATCAAGAATTTTAACTGGTCATAGAAACATTAGCTTACCTTGTCACTGCTGATCACAGGGCTCATGCTAATGCTAACTTGCTAACATGCTAACTAGCTTCTGTAAAGCAGGGTTAGGGTTAGTAATGAGCTTATGTCCATGTGGAGAATGGACTGTCTTCTGTCATCTTCACCCACTGGCTGAACACCAACAGGAAATAGAATTTTACTGCTACATTTTTGATCCTTAAGGTCTCACGGTCTCATTATTTAGTTTTTTTTTTTTCTTCATTTGAGCAATTAAATTATGGGTGAAAAGTGTGTTGTAACGCAAATGCTATTGAACATGTACCGAGTAAAATATGACCGAAAATGGATTAGTAATGCCTTACACTACTGAGGTACAGCAAAAAGTAATCCATTACTGTAATGAATTACTTTTGTAACACATTACTCCCATCATGGTGTGTCCAAACTAAAAGAAGGTAAGCAGTGTTTCCAAAAGTGTCTGTTTCTGAGGGCTTAAAAAATCCAGAGTAGTTTGGGTGTAAGATATGAATGGGAAACGTTATGTGCTGAAAAAACAGTTAAAACTTTCATCGTATATTTAATTTTTAAGTTAGAATAGAATAGAATAGAATAGAATAGAATAGAATAGAATAGAATAGAATAGAGAACCACTAATAGAAAAGAACCACTAAAATAGATCTTTATTGTTACTGTAACATGAACGATGAAAACCAGTTTAGCAGCTCAAGCCTAACCCTATAATAAAAATATCACAGAGTATAATACTAGTACTCCTCCTGACATACCACTTATATTCAGTGCTATATCTCTGTTGTGGGCGCTAATGTCCTTCTATGCTGCAGATGTGGAAAACCTTAGTGGCTTAAACCGTAGCTCTTCCACGACCATGCATGCCTGTAGGAAAGTGAAAAAAGCAGGCATCAATGACGACAAAATGACTAGATTTAGTCAGATACAGAATGAAAAAGGGAAGCTGGGATGGAGCTGCAATGGCAGCAGGAATGATAGGTAAGCAGTTAAAATATGGTACCCAGAATGAGATGAAGCAACAGAAGAGAATCAGCTGATGTGAGCTGGTATTCAGATCAGCTGTCAGTCATGTATTGATATTTATTATTTATTTATTTATTGTTTATTGATTTAGTTGAGAGGGACAATGCACATCAGTCAACACTGGTTATTTTTTTTATCTGTTTTTTCCGTGAGTGTTCCTAGCTTGTTTTAAATATGATGTGAAATAAACATTTGGTGTATTGTTTGCTTTTTTATTTCCAATATGTGAATAGATCATATACTGTACCTTTTCTGAGTTTGCCTACAACAGCCTTTGTGCTGATTTCCATGTAGAGGACTTTGGTCGTACTTTCTGTGAAAATTCTTCTGCTCAAATGCTTCATCACGTCTTTTATTCTTCTGCCTCAACAATGTGTAACTATACCATCAGCTTAATAAACCACTAAATGACCAGCCAACATCACAACATAAGCTCCAACACAAATTTCATATATGCACATAAATACATGCAAAAGTTACACGTATTCGGTAATGTCATGGAAAAAGGGTCCAACCAACTATCTCACAGGTGTCAAATATGCAGCCTGGGGGCCAAATCCGGCCCGCCAAAGGGTCTAGTCTGGCCCATGGGATGAATTTGTGAGATGCCAAACTTACATTTAAGCTATTAGTTATTTTAGTTTGGGTTCCACATACAGACCAATTTAAACTAAAGTGGGTCGGATCAGTAAGATACCATCATAATAACCTATAAATACTCACAAATCCACATTTTTCTCTTTGTAAATAAACATAATGTCATTTTACTGTCTCAGATATGTACAAATGTCTTAAGTGCAATTTTACCAACATTTTACCTGATCTTAAATGCTTTATGTATTTGTAGATCCACTGTGATCTGCACGTTATAATGTATATGTTTAAATGATAAACTGAGACAGAATATTATTACAATTACACCCAGTTTTCTTAATGAATGTCAGTTTGTTCATGTTATTTACATTGTTTTAAAGGATAGTTGGTAGATGTAAACATTTTCATCATATAATTTTACTTTTCTCGCTCTAAAATGTAGAGTAAAGTTTGGAGTTGACATCATTTACTTTATATATTATGTTATTATTTTACTGGTCTGGCCCACTTCAGATCAAATTTGGCTTAATGTGGCCCCTGAACTAAAATGAGTTTGACACCCCTGAACTATCTGATCTTCATAACATAATTCAATAAAAAATGGTCAATTTTTGCAGTATATTGTGTTTGTGGCCAAGACCAGCATCCAGACTCAGATCTCATTAAAATGAACACATCAGTTTTACCTGGACTCAGATAGTTATTATGGATTGTGTTTAAGCCTAAAGCAACAGCTTCATTTTACTGGGGAAGCATCAGTAGATTTTAAATTAGGTTTGTTGTTTGGTGGTGCAGACATTTTGGCTCCGGTTGACTACCAAACAGGAACAAAAAGAGAAAACAAATATCTTCTTAAATGTTTCCTTGCAACCAGATCTGTTGTATTTAACGCAACAGTGCTTAATATCTCCCACTACTGCCTGAAGCAGTACAATCGCATAATAGAGACATACTGTGTAAGCGCATCTAGGGTTGGCAGGGGTTCAGTGCCTTGCTCAAAGATCTTCCCAACCCTTGAAACACAGCTGAATGATTCTCTTTCTTCTTTCTTTGCCACTGCTGATGAACATCATCAGAGAAAACCAGTAAAGTGACAGACACAATGACAAGACAAGATATGTAACAACTATTCTTGTGCTCCTGTAAGGTTACAGTCTATAATAATAGAGAAACACTAGTTTTACTGTCTGACAGACTCTGATGGATTGTCTGTCAGGGAAGGTATCCTGCGTCTGAGAGCGATTCCAGCAGACAAGGCCACGACATGAGCATGATGAATCCCACACTCATTTAATTGCTGTTTTACAGTTCAGTGACAGCCATCAGCTAAATAAGCTGTCACTTACACAATGTAGTGATTGACTCGCAATTATTTCACTGAAACAAAGAACAGCGTTGCTTTTTTTCCTCATTCTTGATTCTCACATAGGATGCATTGTGTTTAATGGTGGAGGAACGCTTTACTACTGTCACAGCCAAATGATCATATTGCCATTTAAAGCACTATAATACCCATCGGCCCCTAACATTTCTGCTCATATGCTGCATTTTTAAGTGTTCAGAATGTCTGTTTTTCTGGATATTATCGTACATGTGATGCTAACGTCAAGCTTTATTATTTTACATGTATTAATGTTATGTAGAATTTTTTTTTGCGGAGTAATTTTATTCCTCTTTCGGCATGAAGAAAACAATGCAATTGAAATTTTTTTTAATGGGCCTATTTTTCATGAAATTACAAAAATGTCCACTCAGCTGGACATCATGCATTTGATTTTTGAAGAAAATAAACATGTTTCTAAAACCCATCATCCGAAAGGGATATACTGTCTGAAAACTATGAAATAAAAACATGTTTAATGCAGCTAATCTGATGTTTTCTGACATTTTAACATACTCTAATACTAGTTATTACTCACTTCATGTAGATAATATTTATTCATTCAATCATTTTCTATACCCGCTTTATCCTCACTAGGGTCACGGGAGTCACATGGAGCCTATCCCAGCTACTTAAGGGCGAA
>JAQQZY010000029.1:17067080-17077966 GCA_030068375.1 Ostorhinchus rueppellii
GAAATGTGTAGCGTGGTGGGATTCTGTTTAAGCTGTCAGCCAGAGGGACATGTGATTGTGTGTGTGTGTGTGTGTGTAGAAGTGGTGTAGAGTGATTAAGCACGTCACTGTTGGCCTGTGGGATTGACAGTAACGCCGGCTGACTTGGGCACACAAGGGGGAGAAGACTGGGGGCACTTGTGTAACAGAGACACACAGGCAGGTACTGTTCTCCTGCCGAGCTCGAAACAAACTGCTGTTGACATCCCTGTCACCAACACTCATTTCTAGCGCTCAACGAGATTAGACTCAACTGGCGGCGGTAGAGACAGAGGCATCAAATTAAGCGAAAGAGGCTGACAGCGAGCATGTTCAGCGCGCTGGCTTTCTGCAGGCTGTTTTCTTCCGCTTTGCCTTGCATGAAATGTTATCTTTCAGCCTGCATTCCAAGAGGAGGGATCAAAGATTAAATTCGGGGTAGATTTGGGGAGCCGTTTGAAGAGCGAGCACAGCAAAAGGAAAAGTGTGAGTTTAAAAAAAAAAGGGAACTTTGAGGTAGAGATGCATTCAAGACTTGCCTGCTAGACAGATTTCATCATTTGGCTTCAACTTTTGCAGACGTTGTTGTGATGACACGAGCATAATTCACTCCTCTCGCTTCCTCTGTCACACACATGCACATATCGTGTTCCCCACCCATTCACTCACCCACCCACATACAGTTCAGGACATCTTATCCCTCATACACAAACAAACACATTATGCCCCCGCCTACCTACCCACACACTCACACACAGGCTTTTTGACAGAGTGAAGTTGTCAGAGAAATGGAGAGGAAATGACAGAGGGCATATTTTCACAAATCTCCCCTGTTGGCATACTCCGCTCTGGCACAGGGCCTGTCAGCAGCCTGTCTCCTCAGTTTAGCCATCAGACACAGTCAGAGTGCCAAACACAGTGGGACACGCTCGTCCTCAGACAGGAGACAGGACGAAGGGAAACGTCAAGAGACAGAGGAAGAAGAGACAGATGCTGAGCCTGAGAAGGGAAATATGAACTGAGAAGGAGACGGAGAAAAGAGAGGCACGGTCAAAGCACAGAGCCAAGAAGAGTTCGAGTTCGAGCGATTAAGAAATTTCATACCCACAGAAAGAGGTTAAGTCCAAGTCTACCCTCTGCTCCAACTGCTTCTCCCCCAAACACAAATGTCAAATGCCAGCCTATTATCCCTTTTACCAGAACTGTAACATAAACCGTGGTGCTCGGGGCGCCGTGTGTCACCACGACTTTGGGAAAGTGACTTTGATGAGGTGGCGGCCAGCCAAAGCCGGCGGTCCACACATCTACCTGCTTCACTGGAGGCACTGCTTTGGCCTTCATACCTGTCTCCCACAGCCCCCTGCTCTGCTGCTGTTGCGTCCCTAAACACACACATGCGCTCCCCAGCTGTGTACGCCATCCTACAGCTGCAACAGACACTCTGCTGTTCTGCTGCACACCTTGGGGCTAACGCAGCCTCCTGTCACAGAGCCCAACTAATTATCTTGGCGTAAAGAGGAAAAACACCAACAGGAGATGTTACACATACAGTATTCTAAACAAATGCTTAGACTATGAACACTGCATGACAGGCAAAGTGGCGAGTGTAGAGGTTCTGCATATTACTTCAGTTAAAAGTGCACATATGTGAAGAAAAGTTCAAGTATTAATCACTTTTTAATGTTCAATATGTGGATTTAAATAAATAAACAAATACAATGCCTGTTCTCTGACAACAAAGTCCCTATTAGAACTACTATGAAAATGACATAAGGCGTGTTTCCACTATCAGTCCGGGCTGTTTTACAGGAACTTTACTGTATGCGCGTGTCTCCACTGACTGGGCCGTTCTGACAGGGCCATTTTCAGGAACCAAAGAAGTACCTGCTTGAGGGTAGGTACTCGAGAACAGCCCGGTAGACTTACTGGGCAGTTCTAATGGCTAACTCGCGCAGATTGGTTGTCGCAAATGGCATCAGCAGAATGCAACAAACAACTTCCAATTTTAAAACAGGAGTTGCTGGAAGAATTTCACAAGACAAAGCAGAAGACAACTACTCTTACTCGACGAAAGAACAGTGAATAAGATAAGCAAACATCCCAACTTTGTCCTTCGTCCATGTCCAGTTTTGTTGTGGTTTCCTCCTCTGCTGCTGCTTTGTTTTGGCGCTTTCTGTTAGTGATGTTACTACAGAAATGGACAGGATATGATGGCCTCATCACAAGGTTCTTACAAGGC
The DNA here is from genome assembly GCA_030068375.1 of Ostorhinchus rueppellii. NCBI lineage: Eukaryota > Metazoa > Chordata > Actinopteri > Kurtiformes > Apogonidae > Ostorhinchus > Ostorhinchus rueppellii. The sequence goes on from JAQQZY010000029.1 coordinate 17,069,338, forward strand.
CATTACTGTAATGGAGACATGCCGCCTGAGAGGACCAGGGCAACTCACGTCAAAAGTACCTTCCTCCAAAAAAAGTTCTGGGACCAGTGTAGTGGAACCACATCTATATTGCCCCTTTAAAGTTGATGCAAAGGGTTAACAGTGATATATGTATTGTATATGACAGCTTGTGTTCTGTATATGCATAAGCACAGACCAGCGGTATACTCTACCTTTACTGCTGAGACAGTAATACAATCTGAAGCCAGCCTTTATTTGACACCTGACTAAGCTTTGCTAGAAATGCAGGAGAATCTCAGTAATGAGCAGCAGCAGTCAGTGTGGGTCAAAGTATCACACCAGACTGATACAGTATATTGAATTCAGGGTTTCTAATAACAGTTCAATAGAAGCGTTACTGGAGGGTGTGACACCATAAGCAGAAGGTAAATAAACTGGAAATAACTACACACAAAAAAACCTGTTTTCAACATCCAAAAAACATAAACTACTGCTGGTGTAGCAGAAAACCTTAAGTGATGTAACCATAAATCAGCAGATAAAGTCCCACTAAAAAGACAAGAACTAAAATTTTATAGTATATTCAATGTACAAGCAAAATGAGTAAAAATGTAAATTCAATAATGTAAATAGGAAGCATTGTGTGGTCATTTCAATTTAAGTAAACAGTGTAAAATTGAAGAGATATTCTGCTAACTATCAGGTAACAATATCACAAACCTGTAATAACACAAATCATTGGTGTATAATAATCCAATCACATATTTATGACTGTATTTGTTAAACAAAAAGTCTTTCTGTAGGAATTATGCATCATAGTTACCAAAAATTTAACTTTCACAAAGCATGTTGGAACTTCCCAAATGCATTGACAACACATCAAAAAAAATGTTTTATCTAAAAAAAATGTGTTTTTTTTTCATTATTTCCAAAGGTTAAAAGTGAAAGAGTTAAAAGTTAGAGTTTCAACACTTGTAAAACTGCTATAGTCTTGCAAGCTCATACTCTCATTATAGTTTTGGTGTTGGAGAAAGGTCTGGCTCAACTAGTATCATTATAAAAAGGATGGGATAGACTTACTTGTGTGTTTGTATTTCTTAAATCCAATCACAATAGTCTTGTATAGCAGTTGGTGAAGGATCCATCAACTCTACCTCCAGGAAGCTTGTCGGACAGTTTGTTTTGGTAGAACATTTGCACATGGAGATTTGAGTCCTAGCATTAAAGTGAACCCCTGTGTAACCCTTGCAAAGAAAACATTACAACAAACCAAGAAGGCTTGCCTTGTCACATAATCAAAATCCTGATCAAAACATGTCGTTTTCAGCATACAAGCTAAGGTTTTGTTTGTTTTGTTTTTTGTACAGCAAAGGGAACACAGATCCCTTCATTTGTGATGTTTACATAAATGTTTGAAACACATCAAAGTTTCCAAAAAGCAGGAGCACAGCCACAGTAGTTGGTGACATTGATGTTGAAGGAGACTGGAGGTCAACCTCCTGCTGGTGGGCTGCATGGCAGCCTCGTGGGAAGGACTTGGGGCCAGAGCCACCTTTCACCACCACCCTGTCTGCAACAGGGGCAGCACCAGGAGTACAAACAAGGACACATATGTCTGCCACTGTTTCCTGTGTGAGTGTATGTGTGTTTGTTTACATCATTCGGTGGTTTCTGCCAAGGGACTTTTGATTATCCTGTCCTGAGGGAGCCGTCTCCCTGGGGAGCGTGGGTGATTAGCTTGTGGCTATTGCCTGTCACCACTTCCCCCCACATCACTGCACACACACTCACACAAACATCACACGCACAAAGTTACTTCACAGACATTTGTGCGCAATGGGAAGGGGAGATGCGGTTAACATGTACTCCCTAGGCGCTGTGAGGTCACCCAGTTCTCTATTTCAAAGGAGACAGGGTCGCCGTCGAGCCAGCCGAGGCCCTCTGGAAGCAACCAGTCATGTGTGATTTTCCAGTCCAGTGCTCAGTGATGAGCAGGTCTGGCCATGGTGTAGCCCCCGGGGCCCGGCCTGCAGAGAGACTGGCGGGCTTGGAGCTTGTCCACCTTCTGCTCTGGCCTTGTCGTATCATTGGAAATGAGGGCTCATCATCGCCTGCCAACCAGCGCTGCAGTCATCATTCTCCTCCGCTCCCTCTGCCTCACTGGGGCCCCAGCCCTGGTAAATTATGCTTACCCACACCATTATTAGACTCATTATAGACCCATTTGAGTGGCTTTCAGCCTGTCACAGGCGCTCAACTATGTCTTCGGCTTGACTTGATTTCCTCTGACAGGCTTTTCTTAAACTAAAAGGCTGGGGAGGGGAGGCGGAGAGATGGAAGACTCCAGAGAAAGAGGAAAATGCATCTTGAAAGAGTCAAGCAAGGGATTTTTAGTCTGATGTAGAACATTCATTTGCTTTTATGATGTAGCACATATTACAGGTTTTGCCATGGCCTGTCATATCTTCAAAATATATGTTTTGCTTTTCAGTTAGGAGCACAGAGATATAAATGCAGTAAAGGGTAAGAAAACTGGCAGGTTGAGTCCATCTAGCTGGTTGTTGACACATTTTTAAACACAGTTGAGAAATGACCCTCATTTCTGGAAACCTAAAGCCTTTCAATTTTACTGTGGTTGGCAAACCAATGCAGCTCACTTGGATTCCCAATTGCCTGTCAACTGCTGGGTCTGCCATCCATTCATTTCCCAAGTTGTGTCCCCGCTAAGTCTTTCGCTACATCTTTCATTCTGTCATCACTAACATGATAGGGAATTCCCCACGAGTCAGACAAACTTCATTGGTAGAGACTTGGAGAAGTATGTACCAGTTCCACGTTAGATCTGAGCAGAGCCAAGATCTCTCAATCTGTGACGGCTCATTTGGAAATGTGGCCCTGGGCTCTTGTTCCCTCTCGCCCTTGCCAAAAACAATAATTCTTTTTCATTTCTCTAGCTCAATTTTATAATTTTGTAATTTTTCAATGTCAGCTATGTTCTTTTGAACTATTTTATTGAATTTCCTGCTGGACTCAGCTCTAAAGTCCATTTCTGTTTTGCTCCAGCATCGCTTGCAACTGCTGTTTCACTTTTCTGTCTCTGACAGTCTTACACAAACTGATCAGCCTCTAAAAGCTGTCCAATTCACTTTTCAGTCTTGAACCCACTTTTTAAAAACAGCTCCTCCTACTGCATCAGTTGTAATCATTATTTCTTCATCTGGTTTTGTCATTATTTTCCTTGCCTATCACTTCTCTTCTCTGTCAAGGGTAGCTGTGGGTGATATCATTGTCATGTCAGTGCTCATTTAAATCACATGGATTGACAGGAGGACCCGGGCCAGCTCTGCTTCTGATAATGCCTGATCTAATCCATACCACTGTGTACTTTCTCCCACTCAGCTCTTCTGTTCTTGGCATCGATGCCTTTAAACCCAAAAAGCCTCTCTCTCTCTCACCCCCCTACATGTGTTTGCAATTCCCCTCCGGGGGGTTATAAACATCATCTCAATTCGTCTCAAAGCATGAAGCATCGCAAGAGAAACTAAAGTGGGAGACATGACGGCCCTCTCTGCCCCCCTTTTAGAGGAGAAGAGCCTGAGTGTGTTTGGCGGAGTTGGACGTGAGGCTCGCTCTTTGGGATGTGGGAGTTTAAGAAGAGAGTGCCACGCTGGCCTAATCACATTACGGGTGCCATATTATGTGTCAAGCTGTCACTTTCAATTTGAGCCACCGCACTGCAGCGGCAGGCCCTGGTTTTTCTTCATATTTCTGTTTTGATTGGGGCTTGATAGCGACTAGACTGGAACTGGGTGTAAACAGCGAGCTGGGGGAACGCCATTCCACCGCACTGAAGCACTGTGATCATATGTTTACAATTAGTATTGGTTCGGGTGTGGATTGGGGGTTAGCGTAAGTCTGTGGGGGCTGGGGAGATCGTTCTCACTGACCTCTTCGCACTGAATCACATGTCTAATCTTATTCTTGTCTCCCATTTGAACTGATGTCATGTGTCTCATCGTCCAATCTGTCACACTGGTTGACGTGGAAACCATGTCAAAAGGCTCGTGGGGGGAAGGAGAGGGCGGAGTATTGTGCAAGAAAAGTCTGCGTAGTCGCTCAGTTCCATGAACGGGGTAAATTGAGGAGATACAGACTGACAAGGGGGAAAGAGAAGGTAGGAGGGGTTATGGGATGGGGCGTGAGTTCAGTCAAACCCAATTGTCCTCCAATTGAGTGGAATGACTCAGAGGAATTGGTAGAAGTTGAGTCTTTTGTGTGCGAGTGCCTGAAACATTTGAGTGATAGGGTTGAAATCCCCCCATTTTTCTACTCCGGAGATTCTGTTTGTACAACTATTTGGATCCAGCCTCCCCTGAGCAATCACTGTCCTCCCTTTCTCCCTTTCTTCCTCCTCCGCCCCCCTGTACTTATCTATCTGTAGCTCCATCTCTCCATCTGTCTCCGTCCGATAGATCAACGGTTTGGTGATAAAGCCGAGGAACCTGTCAAGGCTGAGGGCTTCGAGCTGCTCTTTCAGACTATGCTTCACAATCAGTTGACAGAAGAAACAAAAATAAGTGAACACAGGCGACGGAGGGAGAGGAGGAGGGGTGACAGTGAAAGAAAGTGAAAGGAGGAGATGTGCCTAGGTGGCCATGCTGACATCCTGAGACATCCAGCTGGTTATCTGTCATTTCTAATGGGTTTTCATCGCCATCTTTCCTGGAAAAAGAGCATTTCCTGCTAATAGAGCTTTGTTTGCCACCAGAAGATGACCCAGCAATCAAATTTGGTCCTATCAATGGCCAATTCTCTCAGTGGATGCCCTTGAAAAGAACAAATAACGTTATTGCTCAGGTTAAGTACAAGTAGTGAAGTGACAGATAAAAGTGTTTTTTTAAGTATAAAAAAGGGAATTTAAGGTGACGAAATAGATTCTTGTTAACTTCCTGATAGCTTAGATTATTTAACTTTTCCATGTTAGGAGCTAATTTCTTTATTCATGACCTTTATAGCATCTCGGAGTGTATTATGTAAGAGGCATCATTTACACTATAGCTGAGAGTATATGGAGTAAAACCAGTGCAAAGGGCAAAACTGTAAGTAATGGCTTAAAGCAAGAAACTTGGATGAACAATAGTGTTATAAACAAAAGAAGGCAATTCAGTTCAACAATAAAACAATATAGCCGTTAAATTACATTGAAATTAAGTTTCTTTGTGAGATAGTTAATGCAAATGCTTACTACTAAAGATGTTATAAAAGGATGGCATGTACGTCCTTTTTTCTGTCCCTTGTAAGAGAGTGTTAACAGAGGGTGAGTCCTCTCTCCATAAATATAATAGTGTTGGATTATTGAATAGCAACTGCAGTCTCTCAGTCACTAAATGCTGCTGTTAGCTGTGAAAGTCTGCTAGTTTGAGAGGTACATTAAGCTATTTAGCTTCGCTCACTTGAACAGTCTAACCCAGGGGTGTCAAACTAACTGTGATTTAGGGGCCACATTCAACCAAATTTGATCCGAAGTGGGCTGGACTAGTAAAATAATAACATAATAATATATAACTAATGTCAAGTCCAAACTTTTCTCCATGTTTTAGGGTGAAAAAAAGTAAAATTATATTATGAAAACGTTTACATCTACAAACTATGCTTTAAAACAATGCAAATAATATGGACAAACTGAAAAAATAAGTGTAATGTTAACAATATTCTGCTTCAGTTTATCATTTACACAGGTTCATTATAACTTACAGATCACAGTGGATCTACAAATATACAAAACATTCAATAATAGACAATAATATTTTTAATATGGCACTTCTCTTAAGGCATTTCAGGTTGTTTATATTTCCTTAGATTATTCACATTTTGCAAAATTATACTTTATTTTAATGTAAATACATGAAAATGTTTACAGAGTTGTGAGTATTTATTGGATGTCACAGTAGGATTTTACCAATTTCACTCACTTGAAATTGAATTGGTCTGTATGTGGCCCCTGAACTAAAATGATTGTTAATAGCTTAAAAGTCATCACCATCACCACGGACCCCTTGGCAGGCTGGATTTGGCCCCCAGGCTGGATGTTTGACACCCTTGGTCTAACCATATGATGCAGAATCTTTTTTTTTAACTACGTTTACTGTGTTTAGATACAGATCTCAGTTTCCTTTACAATTACTTTAATAGACATTAGCTTAACGAACATGTAAGTCTTGTGGCTCACTGAAATACTGCTTAAAAAGTGGATTTTACATGTCTTGGGGTTAACATTGGTCATTTGGAGTACTGCACCCTGAATGCTAGTTAAGAATATCTTCAAAACACTGTCCTGAACTTGTGAACTTCATAGAGTGAGGCAGCCAAAGCAGCTGATTTGTACGGAACTTAAAGCTCTGGATGGTGCAAGAGAGAGCTGTTTTCTTCTCTGTATTTACCAAATCTTGTATGTTTCATGCTTCTTTCAGTCACTTTGAACATTTTATTTCTGTCACTCTGTTGTTAATGCAAGACTAATCCTTTGAAGGGCAATGCATCCATCGGTAGTCAACATTATTCATGCTTCTTTCCAGTACGATGCTGGCCAAATTACAAAGGACAAATGATACAGCACAAGGACCTGATTATCCAAATGCAGTTACCAAGGCATCCATAAAAGTGGAAGTAAGTTGTCATGCTCCGAGTATTTCATCTGACTTGATTTATTATACCTCATTTACATTCAAGCTTCTCATAGAGCTAATGGTCCATAAATCCTGTGTAGATAATGTCCATAGATTAAAGTGAAATAACAGGCAGTATAAATCAATCTTAGAACAGAGTGATCTGTTGTTTCAATAATGTGCATCATTAGTTTCAAATGCCGACCCCAGACACACACACATACAAACTCTTTATCTTTACTTGGTCTCTTTCCACACATGAAAGATGGTGCTTTGGTGGGTTAAGGCACTGGTTGTTATTTTCTTATATGGAACGTCTCCATGTCAACTCTTTCCTCAAGAGAACTGTAAAGTTGAAATATAATGGCACCAAAAAAAGTGACATTTTGCAGCTGAATAAATGAAGGTTTGTGTCTGATGTGCAGCATCGATTTAAAAGTCCAGAGGTTGGTTTCGTAAAAGTGCTTCAGACTGGTCTATGGTGCTGTTGTTCGTCCTTAGACCAGTGTAAGTTAGTTTCATGAAGATAAAGTCTACTTTAAGCCTTAAATGTTAGTCACACAGGGCTTAATCTGTGGTTTGATTGTGGTTTAATAATATTATGGAATGAAAAGAAAATATCTTTTATAGACCGCAGTAACTGCTGGAAATAAAACATGATGAGAAGGCCATCTATTATTTAGTCAAAGGTAACTATCCTGAGGCTGAGCCTGACTGAAGACTGATCATAAGTGCAAAACCCAGCCACATTAAATTCATGTTCAGACTAGAGGAGATTCAAGCACTTTTACCTCAGATTTGGTACTTCGGTCTTTAATTGTCTGTCTTAAACCTTTTGCAGACTCAATGTACTGTTTCTTATCATTTTCAGGATGTAATCTGGATAAAATCTGAATGACCATGTCTGTATTTCCAAACGGAGCCTTACTAGTAACTGAGACAGTTAAAAGGCGATGGTAAATGGTAGCTAGTATATTCATTTTGGCTCAGGTTGGTGTCGGCCTTTCTGTATGATGTTCTCTCCCATGTCTGCAGGGGTTCTCTCTGGATACTCTGACTTCCGCCCACTATCCAAAGACATGCACCTTCATAGGTAAATGAATTAATCTCAATCAAGCATAGGTGTGAAGGTGAGGATTAAAGTTGCTTGTCTGAATATGTCAACCCTGTGATGAACTGGCAACACATCCAAGGTGTACCCCACCTTAGCCCGTTAGTAGCTGGGATAGGCTCTGGCACGCCCAAAATCCTGTCAGAGTGTTTCAGAAAATTAATTAAAGGGTAAACAGACAATAAAAATCTCACGTCAAATTTTCATCTCATCACCCTGTCACTTTCTTTCAACTGGACTTACACTTACATAATTACATCTTTTCAGGAGGTGGACAAATCAGAATTAGTACTGATTAAAACAATGAAAATAATTTGTCTAAAATACTGTTTACAGCAGTGCATTGATTCATGTCATGCTCAGCTGCATCTGTCGCCTAAATGAGGCCGTGTTGGCATAAATCATAACTTCCTTTCCTTAACCCCTGAACTGGATAGATAAAGACAAATGAAATAATAACTGTGAAGATGTAAAACACCTCATATCAATCACATTCAGTGTTAGGAGAATCCATAAACATCTGGTTTGATAGATCCAACGTTTGTTAATAATGTTAACGTTAGCAAGAAACGTCATGTTTTATTTCATTTGTTTAAGAATTATAAGTTTACTGATCAACTTCGACTTCCTCGGCTCTTTATCATCACATGTAAGTGATAGACTGACAAGAGCCTGTGTTTTATGGACTCATAGGTGTAGATCTGCAGCATATTGAATACAGAACAATGAACCAAAATGGGCCTAGAGCTAGTAAATGGCATAATGGTTTAATAAGAATATACACTCACTGGCCACTTTATTAGGTACACCTTGCTAGTACCGGGTTGGACCCCCTTTTGCCTTCAGAACTGCC
>JAQQZY010000029.1:17105242-17119085 GCA_030068375.1 Ostorhinchus rueppellii
ACTAAGGTGTTTACATGGCATTTATGACTCTGACCTTAGTCGAGCTAAGGCAATAATTCGATTTTCTCACCATGCATGTAAACGCACTGACTGATGTATCCTGGGTTCATTGGGTGTTTCGGGTCTCACAACATCAGACACCCTCGCCCATTTATTATTGTCAGGATGAATGCATTTAACATACTCAACAAAAGAGGTGGAAGTACACAAACTGACACAGTGATAGTGTTTAATAAGTGGATACAGCCTTTGACGCCCTTCTTTGACATGTTGAAAATGTATTAAAGGTTCAGTATATCATTTTTGTGTTTGTTGTGTTGTGCTGTGTTGTTAATGACTCTGTTTCTAAGCTAACCATGGCTACTGTTACATAGTTGTTACTGCTGTAGAGGATCTCAACAGAAGCACTGGAAAACCTGTGAGTTAGCAAAAAAAAATAATCCAAGTCTTCTTCCTAGAAATAAGTAGCTATTGTCAACAAACAAGCAACAAAAAACAGACTCAAACTCAAACACATAAGCATGTACAGAACTTACATAGTGAACATTTAAATGTCCAAATTTTACAGCTGGAATTTGAGAATGCAACTTTTATTTATGTATTTGCTTTAACTTTCATCCCAAACTGTTTGCATGTTTTTAGTTTGTATCTGCAGTAGGTGATCTTTACCCTCATGCCCAGCTCCTAACTGGCACATGATCAAATAAGGCCGACATAAGTCAACAGAAGCTGTAATTATTACTAACAGAACAGAGTTGTTGCTTCTACCATGTTTTGTAGTCACAATGAGTAGTGTGTGTGTGTGTGTGTGTGTGTGTGTGTGTGTGTGTGTGTGTGTGTGTGTGTGTGTGTGTGTGTGTGTGTGTCTGCCCCCAGTGTCTGCCGACAGAGGATTAATCTCCCCAGCTGAGGCAGTAGCTAAGGTCAGCATGGGAAATATTTCATAAGTGTCAGCTTGGCCCGTAGCCCTCAACGCAGAGTTCGAAATGAGAATGCACGGTCGCATAACAAACGGCCGTATGTGACTTTGCAAGGCTCACACAGAGCACATGAGGTGGGGGCGCGTGATATATAGCAGTGCTTCACTTTCATGTATTCATCTGAGCTGGTGAATTACTGCCAGGGACAAGCAGGGTGCTTTGTCACCACAAGGACCTGGTTGAAAAAAAAAATATTGTGGCCACACGAGGTCTGTGTCTGGAATGCATTTTCCATTGCTGCCTGTTCTCAAACTTTTCTTTTTTCTTATTTAAAGAGGATTCGTAAAAGTAATAACCAGCTATTGCTATACCACATTAAGTTCAACTCAACTCATACATCCTGTCCATGTCTTGTTTTCCATTCAGCCTAAAAATGCTCCTGTAAATTGACTTTGTCATGTTCCCTATGTTTAATACTCACAGGTTTTTCTGCTCCAGCAGTGACCCAGGGTTGGCAAGCACATGCAGAGAGATTAATGACAAGGGCGGACCATTTCAATAACCATTTGTTTGATGTGTCAAAGCTGAAAGGCACTGATTTACTTACACATTGGAAGGCTTTTAATTGAGCAATGCCATCCTGTGTCACATCAAAGCTTTGGCAGCTGACATGACTCTGTCTCACTGCGGGTTGTGATGATTGACATGTACCGCTGAGCCACACCCCTCATCATCAAACCCAGTTATGTTTGGCAGGAACTTTGTGACTACTGCAAGATCATGTAACTTATGCTGTTTATCCGACTGTTGATTAAAAAGTTATTTGTTTAAGAATACTGAATAGCAGATGTAAATCTGAGAGCTACACCTCAACAGTAAAAGTACTTTTTGTCAGAACTCACCTAATGTGAACATATATTTTGGTTTTGATTTTATGACATAATAAGGGTGGAAACAAAGAAAGACTGACAAAGAGTATTTTCCCAGCATCCTCCCCTTCGGCACAGATTGGATGATAAAGACACAGAGGTGGTGACTGTGACCATGAGTGGAGGAAACAGCATTGACTTTAACAAGCGTGAGGAATGTGCTGGGGAGATTTTCTTTGCACGGCCTGTTGTTCCTTCAGCCAGACCTGTCATGGGTCCAGCTCGTGAATACCTTTATTGTGCTTCTATCAAAATGACCCCCTCTTCGTTGTCAGAGCATTGAGAAAAAAACCATCTTTGATGTCATCTGAAATTTCACACAACAATGTAGGACAATCTGATTTGAGGCAGACGCTGTCTGGTAGCGCAGGCTGTTTCTCCCTCCACCTACTCCCCTCATCTCCTCCTCCTCCTCCTCTCCACTGTGCTCTTGATAACTTCTCCGAGTCGAGGACAATGGTGGCTTTTGTTTCTGAGTGTGGAAGAGGACTCGAGGTTGCACGGGTGTGGGCGGTGTGCAGCCTACGTGCCTGTCTGTGAATGTGTTTCAGGTGTAGTGAGTACGACAAGGCGGAACCCTGAGCGGTGTAGGATTCGGAAATAAAAGTGCCAATCTGCGAACACAGAGGGAAGCCTATTATCCCAGTGTGATTATAATGCAGACAGATAGACGACAGGTAGGCAGAGTGGATAAGAGTGTTAGCTTGCGAGACGTGATGAGCTGACAAGGGAGACAATCTCCCTCCTAAACTGGAGAGATAAGGTTGTCAGCCACAGCTCTGCCTCTGACACACACTGATACATTATGTAGACAATCAGATAGATGATACTGTATAAAAACTACAAAACACACCTTTCTGATCATATCATATGCAGGATGGTCCCTCTGTGTTTGTATTTATGTGTATATGTTACATTTTCACGTGTGAGTGCATGCACGTTGTACTTCGAAAGGATTAGTGCGTGTATGTCGACAGAGGGAGAGACAACCACAGAAAGATAAACGAGGAAGTGTGAATACATTAAGTACACTGTGTAGATATTGTTTGTGGACCTTTCAGCTCAAGGAAATCCTTGTTTCAACATTCTGTCCTGGCTGGAATGTTGCCTGCGAGGCTCTTTTTAAGTGTTTGGGTCTAAATGCCATGTCTGCTACACCCCATGAAACTGTCTTAATCCACTTTTTTTTCCTTTGGTTTTATTACTGCTGGAGAAAACACTAGGGGTAGAGCAGAGCCCCAGCCTCAGGCCTCTATTCCCATTCCTCACACCCCATAAGTCAGTCACAGATAATTAAATAGGAGTTATTTACACTCGTTTTCCCTCCTCTGCCTCTCTGGCGCTTTTATCATTTCTCTCTCCTTCTCTTTGTACAGTACTAGACACAGCCAGACCTTGTCAAAGTCTGGCTGACACCAGTGAAGGCCTCTAGAAGTATAATAACTTGAAAAGAAAAGAAACAAGACTCTTATGAGCTCACATCAATGTCAGCCCCTCATTAAACAATCACACAGAGCATCTACACAACACTAATCCCCGTGTGTGCCGCAAAACGCCTCAGCACTTCCAAACACGGAGCAAAGACAAACGAGCAGATGAGGATTTGCTTGAGCCAGAAGAATTCAGCTGCCTAATGTCAGCATTATATATTTACTCTGGAGTCAGGCAAACAGCAGCTTTTCAACACGGGGATGAATTAGGCCCCGCCACAGAGCTATGGTGGCCATTACAGGCCTCAGTGGCGCTATAAATCACAGGATCACAGGGGCATGTGGGGTCCAGTCCTCCTTGCTCCTCAGCCTCTATCAACCCCATCCTGGGTTTTTTCTTTGGCTGCTATTCCAGCCAAACCTACTGCTTTCATACAGCCTTGAAAAGACATGGAAATGGCCCGAGGGGCATCAGGACCTGGACATGCTGAGAAGCCTCTTTAACGGGAAAGTTGTCCCCTTAAAATATCCACAACAGGAAACAGCCATCAGTCATCGACACGCCAAAACAGCTGTTACCAGCCTACATCAAGGGGACACATGAAAGGAGCTGCTCCCTGTTGTTTGAGCCCTCCCTTGTTTCATTCTCTTGCTGCTTTTGTCTGGCTTTTTCCCAGTGCCCTCCTCTTTGGTCTCCTTTAAAACGCCCCCCTTCCTTATGCAACCCCACCCACACTGCTATGCACTTTAACAAGTCGATGACTGCGTGGTAAACATGAGGACAATCGAAATCCTCACACAAGTTAACAGGCAGTCTGCGTTGTAAAAGTTTGAGATCCCCTTTAAGCTCTCGGTGTTACCTTTAAATCTCCCAGTGAGAAACCAGCTGTTATGCGTCACCTGTTTATGTGTCTCAGCCCGAGGTGGCGACAGACAGTTTTAAACAAACACACAGTTTCAAAAGAAGACTGTACAGCACTTAGCCCGCCGTGCACGTTTGCAATCACATATTCTTGGATCTCTGCAAGTCATTGAAGCATGAGTGGCAGCATGTGGGTGATGAGTGAGGACTAAGCCTAATGATGACAGGTCAAACAGTGATGCTGTTGAGTGAGGCTGAAGTGACTTCATCCTCTCACATTGGCTTTTTCCTCTCAGCTGCACATAAATGACAGCAGCCAATATAATCACAGGCTGATGGCAGTACAGTTTGATAAGGCCAGTGTGTGTTAAGAAATGTCAAACAAGTTTACCTATTAAACCTAAGAAAGACTAGGTCTGATTAACTTTTGCCAGTAATCAGTGATCCATGACACTACTTTAAACTGTCTGAAAGCAGCAGTGTTGAAATATGTTGGATTATGGATTGGGTACTTCTGGCCAAGGCATCTGATTAGTTGAAGTGGCATTCCAGCCAGGGTGGAAATCCCCATAAAGCACAGCTTGTTCTTTATGGGAAATGAAATGAAATTATGAGGGTTACAAATGTCGCAACAATGGAGCAAGTGTGCCATTGTCTTCTATTCTTCTCTGTTTTATGCTAATCTGCATCCTCAAGAAAACTTTACAGTGGTGTATAGACATCTGTAAGGCGTCTAAAAAAAATCAAAACAAGCTTTCAGGAGTGTTGCTTGTAAATACAAAAAACTGCAAATGCCACCCTCACAGCAAAAGACATGCGAATTGAATCATGTGAATTTGCTTTATGCTTGAAAAATTAAATTAAGCCAAGAAATAGTGGCAATTTAGTTGCTTTAATGCAATAAAGCCATTAACATACCAAAAAAGCCCATGGACAGTAGCTTATTTTTAATTTAATGCACCCATTTATATAGGGAACTCTCCCTGGCTGACCCTTTGCATAAACGGACATATTTCCACTCCATATTTCCCCTCACGGTATGTGAAATTCCTCCTTGACTACTCTGTTTAAAGTGTTGTCAAATCTGTGTTTGTATATTTTACGTCTGGTTTGCATGTGGGCTAACGGAGGTCACTGACATGATTTCCACACATACATTACAGTCACGGTATGAGGGTGAGGCCAGGGGACCGACCACGCCCTCCCCCTTAGTCCCGCCCCTGGTTCTGAATGCGGCCACTTGTGATTGGTCGGCGGCTGGTCCCTTTGAAATCCCTCCCCTCACTCGTTAGTATGTGGAAGGAGTGAGATGCTGTGAAGCTGCTGCAGAGGAAGAGAGATACGCACACCGGAGGACTGACACACGCACTTTCCTCTGCGGGGATATTCGGTACACTTGCCCCGTTTTTTTTCTGACAGACAGTGACTACTCATGGTGTTTTCTGTTTTGCTCGATTCCTCCTCTCCCATCACTGGATAAAGGAATATTTAGGAGTAACTGACACTGAAGAGCCCGAACCAGGATGACATTTGGGCGATTCTTTCCTCTTTAGAGACACTTTGGGTCCGATTCGGAGGACGCGTACTGCGCACATGCCCATTTGGATTACCGCACAATTTTCTGTTGAATTTGTTGCCATGAAACGGTGCTGGTAAATGAAGTTGAACCCCTCGAGCCCTCATTAGATGCCGTGGTCCCTCCTCGCGCTCCGATCCAGATGAGAGATCTCTCCGGTGGACCTAAACCCCTTTTACGCAGCCAGTCCCCGGAGCGCAGCGCCGCCGACGCCAGCGGTGATCCAGAGCGGATAGGAGCGGAGCGTCCGTCCTTTTCCTCACTCACGTCTTGTCCTTCGCCTTTGGATCCCTCCCGTCAGGCTAAAAGGCTTCCCATACGGATCGTAAAGATGTTGACGGCGCACAGCGGCCACTTGCTGCACCCGGAGTACCTCCAGCCCCTCACATCCGCGCCAGTCAGTATTGAAGTAAGTGAATTAACGAAATAACATTTACCACCCTACACATCAGCTATTCTTTTGTCTTACTAACATGAAAAGGGTAAAAAATAAATAGTGGTTAGGCTTTCTGTGAGTGTTATTCAAAAAATAATTTGAACATATGCGCCATTTTACGCACTGCGATTCCTTGGCAAGTTTGTAAAAGGCCAGAGTTTAGAAATGTGACATGAAGTCGGGTAACATACTTTTACGGGAAACAAAGTTGATTGTTGTCATTAAAAAAAAAAAAACTGGGAAAAAACCCGTTTTGTCCTCTAAGTGCTGTACTGCTAAATAGCGTCTCTTGATTTCTTTCTGGTTTGCTGGTCTTATTTCTGTCAAATGTTAAACATTTTAGACGTCTGTTGTAGGACAGGTACATTTTGAGGCTATATATTTAGTGTTCTTTTGTCAGTAGTACATTATTCAAACTGTTACATTTGCAAGCAAACGGGGCTGGCTGTTTTAACAGAAATAAATCAACAGTTTATTCACCTACTTGCTCTGTTTTGTTCCTTCTCAGCTGGATGCCAAGAAGAGTCCTTTGGCTCTGCTGGCTCAGACCTGCTCTCAAATTGGCAAACCAGACCCCCCCTCTTCTTCCAAGTTGGCCTCACTCTCCTCAGCCAGTCTAGGAGACAAGGAGTCCTCCAGTCGATCCTCCAAATCTGGAGAGCAGCACCAGTCCCTGGAGGACAAGTCCAGCTTCAAGCCTTACTCCAAATCAGCAGGCGAGTGTCGTAAGGATGTTCTGGTGACAAAGGGGCCTTCAGATAAAACCTCTTTCAGGGTGCCAAATGGAAGCTCTAATGGTAGCAGTGCATCGTGTCCGTCCTTTCCTCCCCATGCCCAGTCGCCCAGTTCCAGCTCCCCTCCCCTGCACACTCACAGCCAGCCCCACAGACAAAGCCATTCCCCCTCCACACAGCCCACTTCACACTCCCAGGCCCAGCACATGGACAGCAAGCCTGGTGGCTCAGAGCAGGCCAGCTCGGACAATAATAACAACAATAGTGCAGGCAAAAAAGACTCTGATACAGCTAAGTCAGGGATGGATGGGCCTCAGTTAGCCAACTCCAGTCACATGCGGGCCAGTGCCAACTCCAGTAATGCCAGTTCTGCCAGCAGCCCACGGCCCGAGAGCAAGACTGACCCACAGGCCTCATCACAGCCCGGACTGGGCTCCGGGCACATCGCCCCAGTGTCTCCTTTTAAACCAGGACATTCTGTCTTCCCTCTGCCTCCTGCTTCCATGGGATACCATGGCTCCATTGTTGGGGCCTACGCTGGTTATCCCTCTCAGTTTGTTCCCAGTTTGGATCCTACTAAGTCTAGTTTGGGGTTAGGACTTCCAGGGAAGCACCCCAGCTCCAGTCCTCTAACCGGAGCCTCTCCTCCATCCCTCATGCAGGGCTTATGTCGGGACCCGTACTGCTTGACTTACCCCAACGCCCCCCATCTAGGAGGCAGTAACTGCTCCACCTGTGTCCATGATCCTTCAAGCCTTAAGTCTGGTTTCCCCCTGGTTTACCCCTCACACCACCTTCACTCCCTGCACTCCAACTCTTTGTCCTCCAGCACCACCCCGTCGCTGTCTCACCCTCTCTACACCTATGGGTTCATGCTTCCTAATGAACCACTGCCTCACGCCTGTAACTGGGTGTCTGTTGGAGGTCCATGCGACAAGCGTTTTGCCACGTCGGAGGAGCTGCTAGCCCACTTGCGCACCCACACAGCTCTGCCTGGGATGGTGGACAGTAAGCTATTGTCAGCCTACCCCTCCTCTGTTTCATCAACAGCCTCCTGCCACCTCCATCTGCCCCCACCGAGCAGTCCAGGTACTCTGCCCAGCTCCTTCTCCCTCCGAGGGTCTCCCGGCCTGGGCCTGGCCCGCTACCACCCTTACAGCAAATCCCACCTGCCTGGAGCCCCAGGGCTTCCCATGCCGTCCATCCCCTCCTCTTCAGCCTACTACTCCCCCTATGCCCTCTACTCTCAGAGACTGGGCTCAGCCTCCGCTCTTGGATACCAGTGACATCTGAAATAGTGTTGATGCCCACAGACTGCAGGCACCAGCTTGGACTCTCCAGAGCGGCCCTGAAGATGGATTCTTGAGATTGGGGTCATCACCAGTACAGGGCATCATGCCTGCTGGCCTGTCTGCCAGGAATACCACCTGTTAGCCTCAGGATTGTGACTGGCACTCTAAAGGCAAAAGACCTGGTGATGGATTGTCTGCAGCACAGAACCAAGAGACTTAAATGATTAAAGACGGAGTTTTAAAATGATGAAATTGTGGGATTATTACCACAGTTTTGATTTTGTCTTTTGTTTTTTTCTCTATATCTGTCTCCCAGAAATGAAAGTCTGTATTTATTTTTCACTGAAGCGCTTGGTATTCAACTCTGAGGGGATTTTTTTTTTTTTTTTTTTTTGCTGTCCAAATAAATTGTTCTTAAGTATTCTAACTGAAACAGAATGATTTAAGTATAGTACCATTATGCCTATCATACACTCTAAAAATAAAAACTTGCACCATGATGAAGATGGACTGTGAGGCTTTATTCGAGGGACCTCTTTTTATCTTTTCACTTCTCTGCTGTTTTTTTTTTCTTTGTCTTCTTCTGCTTATTCTGACTCTGGAGAATTGCATGTCCCCAAGAATTATCCTGAACAATGCCATTATTTTTATTTGTAAATATGCAAAGATGTAATATTTTTTCAAGCTCATTGGTTTAGTGAGTTTGGGTCAGCGTTATCAATGGTACAAAGATAAGAAAAGATGATATAAATAAAAACAATTAATGATGGCTGTGCTATCCAAACAACAGGAGAAGGTCTTATTTTATTAAATAAAAGATACGTGATTGCTTTTAACTTGTTTTATTCTCATTGATTCCTATATATAGCACCATGAAATTCAATTTTGTCACCAGTGTCAGAAGATGAAATATATCTTGGCAGACTGCAGCACTGCAGTTATCTCAGTGTATTTATCATTATGGCCACGCTATATGTGGCTATGTGCAATATTTCATGGCTCATATCAGTAGACAGGGGTGTCCCAAAGAGGGCATGCAGGGTCACATTAGCCCTGTTAGCTAACCTCTGAGGACTTTCACTGCTCCCCCTCCTTCCATCACCCACAATGCTTTGTTGTTGTGAGTGCACCTTTTAATTGCTGATTCTTGTTTGTGAAGCATGGAAACAGCCTCCTCAGCAGAGTGGATATCTGTGTGGAGTGGCTGCTGGGTCACTGGGACTTCAATAATGACCTGAGGGAGGTGTCGACCCAGGATCTCCTCACGGTCTGACGGATTGGCCTGTAACACAAAGGCCAGAGCTGACAATGGGAGGCGGTTAATAGAGAAATATTCATCAAAGTCCTGACACCTCCCCTGAGGAGAGCGGGCTCTCTTACAGGAACCACAAACATGGAGGCGTCCATCTTTGAGTGGAGAGCGATTTTCTTGCCACTCTCTGCTATTCTGTGGTTTAACAGAAACTGGTGTTCTCAACTCAGCGCTGAGAGATACTAATTTGAACAGAAGGAGTTGGTCTATCTTAAGGCAGCACCGCTGTCGTTTAAGTGTTTGGGTCCTAATAATGTGTCTGTGTCTTCACTCTATTTGGCTGACAGGGTGTAGGAGGCGCAAAGCGAAGAGGCTGTAGTCTCAGAGGCGGCTATTGACCCCGACTCCCAGACTCCTCTACTCTCGCGGTTCATTAGCACTCCAGACAGGGGAAAGGCGAGCACAGGTGTCACTTGACAGGACCATTAACAAAATGGATGACCCTCCCAAACCACATCCAGCCCCTGCCACACCAGCAAGGTCATGGCGCCCTGATCACCTCTCTGGGTAGCACTTTGGGACGCTACACTTATTTTTCTTCTTTAGAAACTGGAGCCATACACTTGGCTGGAAAGCCTGTCTGCTGGTACTTTGTGTTTGCTGCTCTTTTGATGCCATTTTTAAAAAGTAGTCTAAACAAAATAGGTCAAGGATATTTTGGTTATAATGCTGTTTTGCACATATGTATTTAGTGCAACACATTTCTTTTTAACTTGCACAAAGAGAAAGATACACTGGGTTGTGTTGCCCCCTAAAGTTATATTGGTGAAGTACATGTGAAAGACAAGAACAGAGCGTCTCGTCTCGCAAATACAGTTAAATCTAAATAGTGTTGTCTAGTTGTACATATTAGAGCTTGGATGCTGTTTAACACATATAATAGGTTACACTGGCTGGAGTCTGAAGATGATTCACAGCAGAGGTCACACAGAGGGGAGAACTTTCAATCTTCTCGGGGAGGTGGAATTAATTCCACTGTTGCCAGTTTACACTCGTTCATCAAATGCCTCACTATTCTCCCTATCCCCTCACTCATCAATCTCCTCCATCTATCTTCTCCCCCCCCACACAAACACACTCACACTCGCAGCTGAGTCAACACCCACGCACTTCATTTATGTCGCTTGTGTGAGGGTTGTGGGTGTGTGTAAGTATTCAGACCCACAAATCCTTTGTCCACAGAGGGTGACACATTCAAAGCTGATTTTTTTTTTTTTTTTTTTTTTTGGAGGGGGGGTGTCTGGGTCTTAACAAGGGCTGGGATCGCACACACATTATTTAGGACAATAAATGATGATAGCACTGTATTATTTGTCTCTCAGAATCCCCTAGTTTGAATATTTTTAGAAACTGAGCAGTAAACCTCAGGGTAGAGCTGTGTGATATGGTTATTTTTAGCACGGTGAATGATTCACTGATCAGCTGTGTCTACTTGAACTCCAGATAATACTGATCCTTCTTTGTTAAAATGATGCGCTATATCAACAACAACAAAAAAACATGCATTATTTGTTAAGAAATGAAATGCATAACAAGCCAACAATTACAGGCAACAGAGGGAAAAACATCTACAATGAATATTTTGTCTCCAGAGGTAGCACTAATCTCAATTTTGGGCTTCAGTCATTTTTCAAAGTGTTCAAAAACAAAAACACCCATTAATCAGCTCTACCTCTGGGACATTTCTAAAACCTATACCAAAAATATCCTGTTACATGCAACTAAAAATGATTGAATATGTTTATCTGTGAACATTTGAAGTCATAGTCTGACTTCTACTGGTAAATATCAATACATTTCAAATCATAGTGTAGCAGCTCAGTAATAAAACGCTTGTCTGATCTTTTTTTTTTCTAACAAGGTAATATCTTAAAACAAGGCTTGAAGCAGTATTGGACATTGGGTAGCGCAGATACAGTGCTGATAAATAAGTGTAGAATGATAGTAGTAATCAGAGAGGTGGTGGTGGTATCAGTGGAGATGGTGAGGGTGATGGAGGGGACTAATATTTTCCCCTGTGTGCGTCAGTGCAGAGACGGTGCAGAGTGCCACTGTGAGGTCCTGAGCAGCCGGCTGACAGGCCTGGTGATTAATGACGACAGGGTGTGGAGCTGCTCTTCAATTAGACGCCAGCTCTACCCCGGCTCACCATCGCCGCTGACAGCTAGGACAGAGAGAGAGAGGGGAGGGTACTCGGTCTTTCTCTCTCTCTCTCTCTCTCTCCTGCTCTGTGTCTCTGAAACAAAACATTAACCTCAACTCCATGACTACCACCTCTGTGTTTAACATCAGGACACAATACAGAGCTTTCGGCATCCAGCAGTGACCGCAGTGTTAAAGCAACCCAGATGGCGTGAACACATCCCTCATCAGGGCCTGTCACACAATCTCTGCTTTATTTCTCCACGTAAACCCTGTGACTGACTCTTTTACATGCCTGTTTCAACTCCGCTCTCAGTCATGTCTGCATTCAGGCATGCTGTAATGCCAGTCCTGAAAACAATGAACACAACCGCATTAAAGACTTCCAGGTTGTGAAACAGGTTGCGTGCTGGCTGAGGCAGCTTCGATACACAATGTCGAGTGCGGTAACTTTATGTTGGTCATGTGAAACATATTGCAGCTTTCAGCGATTTCTTTTTAAAGGTTGCAAATGTTATTTTGAAATGAAAGTTACTGCGGTTTCAATTAGAGGTTGGAAATAAAAGATTATGTACAATAAAGCAGGGCAAACTGGATTAATGACCCATTCTATATACACAGTAGTTTCAGATTATGTATGGCTTCTGCTTTCACACGTTACCCAAAAGGCACAAAATAGAGTTGATGAACAGTTGTGTCAATGAGCAACTCTGCCCCTTAATGGTCTACTAATTTTATTTTTACCTCTAAATATAATTGTCCCGGAAAGAGCAGAAGCAGCACAACAAGCTGTTAAGTTAGGACATATTTTTCAGATTTTCCCACCAGAACCTAAATGCATTTTAACAAGCAGCATTAATATTATTAACACCTGTGTTTTTACTATTACAGACAAAAAAATAATGTGTCTGTGGTGAAAAAGGGCACTTCACCTCAACTAGAAAGGTTAGTGCATCATGTCTAAATTTTGCTTTTTAATCTTCATTTTCTTTTTTTTTTAATTTCAACAGCATATATGAGTTAAACAGTAATGTTACATAATGTGCTCTAAAGATGAAGTAGAGTGGAATGAGTGAGGTTTGTGCAAATATCGGCCAATAACAAAAGCAAATGTGAAACTTAATATAGCATAGTGTATTGTTATATAAGTACAATTAAAAGGGCGTCTCTATTTATTCTTGCCCACTGAAAGGAAGGCAAGGGGTAATAATTGTTTTTGGTTTTTTTGTTGTTGTTTTTTTTTAACACTAACAGCAAAACTATTGGTTGAATTCACACCAAATTGGGTTTATAGATTGCCAGTGACACAAAATAGATCTGATTACATTTTGGAAAAAGAAGGTCAAATTTCAATTTTTTAAATGAATTTTTCAAATCTGTTTTTAATGTATAATGGCTGAAATTTCACATGTCTGTAGCGGCAAAACTATAGGTTGAAATGATAACAAACTGGTATCATTTGGTAAA
Source organism: Ostorhinchus rueppellii (assembly GCA_030068375.1). Classification (NCBI taxonomy): domain Eukaryota; kingdom Metazoa; phylum Chordata; class Actinopteri; order Kurtiformes; family Apogonidae; genus Ostorhinchus; species Ostorhinchus rueppellii. Next base: position 17,118,343 of record JAQQZY010000029.1, read on the forward strand.
AGTAAATCAAAGTTCACATTTTTTATTTTTGTATTTTTTTTATCTTTTTTTTCTCCCATTTACTTATCATGGGTGAAATTTCAAATGTTGATGATAGCATCAATTTTATTTAAATTTACTTCAAATGTGACATATACATATATAGATGCAACTGATATGCTGACATCATCACACACACAGACATGATGATATCAGCCGGATCGATGCCAAAATAACCTTCAATACATGTGAGGGGCGGGGTTTGTTGTGCCTGGCACCACTTGTTTGTTCTTAATTTTCTTTGAGACCCATGATTTTTTGTTCACCGTTACCTCCACTTTTTACTGACGTGACTTTTTCCTCAAATTTAGATGTTTTGTTTGATTTTATTGGTACGAATCTGTTTCCATAGAGTACTGGTGATTAAATAACCATCAGAGTTCATGTACCAGCGTCCTACCTGGCAGCGCCTAAATAGCAACTGTCTGTTACCCAAATTTGAGGTTATAGTTTATGATGCTTTTGTGTCTGTGGTCATTGACAGACAAATACAATCCCATGAGAAAAGTCTCTACAATCAAAGGTAAATTTCTAAACAGAGCTTTAATAACAGACATTTCATGAAGATGTGCTGCACCATTGAATGCAAGCATAAAAACACATGTGATAATGTAAGGATTTTATCACCAATATGTGGGTTGCTCGTTACGTCACATCTGCGCGCGAACCTTAAATGGTGGTCAACTGGTGCTGCAGCCCATTGA
>JAQQZY010000029.1:17176313-17191329 GCA_030068375.1 Ostorhinchus rueppellii
TTGTTTGAACTCAAACACACAATTATAATAAAGTAGAGCCATTAAAAAGTACAGTTTACTCACAATGAACAAGTAATATCAATAAATTAGACCCATTTAAGTAAAACAAACTGATCTGTTTGAGTTGAATCAAAATCTGGGTTTACAGTGTGATAGAATAACCCTCAACTTTAACCTGAACTTTAATGAACATCTATGATCAGTGAACTAAATCTAGGAAAATGCATGATTTACACAGGAAAAAATGCAAAATATAGAGAACATATTATAATAAATGGTTATAAATCACTTAAGAAAGGTTATGTAGGCAGGTGAACTGATTTAGGAACTACCACAGAAGTCCCACTGGGTGTTTATGGGTTAAAAAAAAAAAAAAAAAACAGCCCAAGAAGCTGAAATCTGTGATGAACAACTTCAGTGAAAACAGTTAATAGCACCACAAGTGTGAAAGCATGTCTATGATTTGATCCTTGTGTAATTTCTTCAGCAGAGTCACAGATTCAAAGTAAATGTATTCATCTTGAATGAGTCTGAGATGAGTGTGCAGCCCACAGTGGGAGTCCATCAGACCGTTTCAGTCCACTGAACTTCTACAGTTACCCGTCAGCCACCAGGAATCCCCGTCCTTCCCGAAGCAGACACTGATTCAAAGGTTTGAGTGCGTAAGCTGAGGTGTGTGGGAGACTTCACCAACAACCCACCCACGAGCGGTTTGGACCTGATACCATTCCCACTGACAGACATTTGTAATGATATATACTCACCACACATGAGGGTCCGGGGCCCCTCCCACTGACATCTGAGGAGGAAAGTTGTGCAGCCGCATGACTGATCTGCAGGGACAAGCAGGATCACAGCCGAGGAAGGACAATGAAATCACATCTGATCTAAAATAGATAAACAGGAGCTCCAATCCAGAACTTTTTGAAGGTTACGTGGGCTTTTTCTGTGTGGAACTGTCTGATACTCGGTGATGCATAAAGATTGGAAGTAGGAGCCATCTGGACAGAAGATGTAGGAGCTCGTCAGCGGAGGTGACATCCATGATGACACACACACATGCGCGCGTTCTTCAGGGTGTGTGGGACCAAGTCCGGGCCGGACAGGAGGACATCCTGCGCTCTCCTTTCCTCCCTGCGTTCTGCGCCTTCCTGACGCACGTCCTCCTGTGCGCACCTTTCTTTGTGCTCGACGCACTGGGAAGCGTCTGCCACCGGGTCCGGTCCTGGAGGATCCGGTCTGGTCCGGGTCAGCCGCCGTCGGTCCGCCGGTGGTGGGACTGTTTTTGGAGGGTGCTGTATAAGTACCTGAGCACCGTCCTCCCTGCCACCGCACTGTTTCAGACCCTCCGCAGCCCGACGCTGCCGGAGCCAGCCCCGACCTGCTGGCAGCTGTTCGTGGAAGTTTTTGCGTGTTTTCTAGTGTTTGACACGCTGTTTTTTGCGTGGCACTTCTACATGCACAGGTGAGTGTGGAGTGTTTGTGGCTGGGCTTCACCTGCTCTACCCTGATACCTCTGACTGCATGTTCCACCTGAGTGTTTTACACTGACAACTGGGACTGAAAAACACACTATTTAACCCATCATATCATATCATGTCATATCATGTCATATCATATCATATCATGTCATATCATGTCATATCATATCATGTCATATCATGTCATATCATATCATATCATATCATATCATATCATATCATATCATATCATATCATATCATGTCATATCCTCTTGAGTCCCAGCTTTGCACTTTATGCTCTGTAGGGGACAATAATTTCAGTTTTACTTTAACCCTTTCATGCATGAATTCTGAAAAAAGTATCTAGATTTTTTTTAGATTGATTTTATTTCTCAAAATTAGGCTAAAGTTGAAATGCATTTTGATTTTTTTTCTTTTTTTTTTAAATATGGTTTTACTAAGAACATATAAAGTTTTGACTTTTTTAATTAAGTAATTGCCGATATTGGAAACATCATGATGCACCATGAATTTTTATTTTTATTTTTTATGGAATGTCCTTTGCAGTGGATAATTTATTTTTTTTTTATTTTTTTTTTTTGAAGGGAGGGTTGTATAAAGCTGTGAAACTCTTGTCCATAAACAGGGACAGTAAACCCACCGCTTGGTCTGAGGAGGTTAACTTTAGAAGATCACAGATCAGTCCAAATTCTAAAACTAAGTTGATCCTTTATTCATTGTACTGCTGAGGGTCTGTAGACACTGCCGCCACAGAATATTGCCTTTATGACCCTTTGGAAAGTGAGTTAAACTATGTGTCCAAAAATGTGGACACCATGCATGAAAGGGTTAAAATAATGAATAAATAAATAAATAAATAAGACCAATGTCCCTTTATCTCACCAGCATGTTTTATTAAAACTCAGTCATTTGTGAGGTTGTCAGGTTCTGTAGAGTCCCGTGGTCTTGATGCAGCAGATCAGTCTCCCAGTACAAGTGGGTGGTGCTTTCACTGGAGGAGAACTGGGCTGTTTAAATGAAAGTCTATATATGACTTTATATCAGTGCTCAATAGTAACTATAGTTACTAGTAATTTTGGAGAAGAAGATTGTTGAAATGGAGACAGTGGTGACCTTGAGTTTGACCCTTCAAATTTGTTGAAAGTCAAAGGTCATGGACCCAAATGAAAGTCCACATATGACTTCCTATCAGTGTTCAACAGTAACTACACCTGTAACCATTGCCATGTTATAAGCCATTCAAATAGAAACCATTATAAGTAAAAGGCAAAATAGTAATATTTTAAAAGTTCATAAAAAATTCAAAAATCAAAATGTCTCAAAACTGTGAACAGACTTTGTAGACATTGTCCCAAGGAAGTGACAAATAATACAATTTTTAATTTAATCCAATCAGCAGTTTTTTCAGAGAAGAAATCGCTGATGATAGTATTGATGCCAGACACAGTGGCTTCACTGTAGCTCATGACCTGTCGCCGATGAGATGAAAAAGTATGAGGAAAGTAAGAAACTGTTGCATTTTACTGTTTCTGAACAAGACAATTATTAAATGGTAAAAAGCCAAAAGTTTGATTTTCATGGGTGTCAGGAAGATATCATATCATATCATATCATATCATATCATATCATATCATATCATATCATATCATATCATATCATATCATATCATATCTTTCATTTGGAGTACCCTTTCTGTTATCAGGCCATTTATTTTCCTGCTAAACTAAGGATAATTTCATTTTATGCCTGCATTTATTAGTCAAGCATGTTAGTGTCTCAATAATTACATTTTCATACAGATCCCAGTGCTTCCATAGCGAGATTCTTTCACTTTTATGCTAAAACATGTTGTGAACAATGATCACATCTGTTAATACCATGTGACTTAATATGAAAGATTTTTAATTCAACATGAATGAAGCTTCATCTAGTGCGGTGTATATTTAAAGATCTGAAGTCATCAACCACCTTTATAAGTTATTTATATTAATCCATTCTGCTCAAATCCATCCAATAGACTGAAAACAGATGAGTGATGAGTTTCGTGGCCACTGTGATTTAAGACATTAAATAGGATTAAGCCTGCAACAAACACAATTATGATGGATCACTGCCCTCATGACCTTTGGTTTGTCAGTGAAAAGTCAGAAATATTCGATGTTTAGATTCCATGCATGACATTTATTACATTTGTACTGTCATTAAAATAGACCGTGCATGTGTAGATTAGATTAGGTGGATACTTTATTAATCCCACTGGAAATTTAACAGAAAACTGCAGCTATTTAATGAGAGAGTTTATGTTTTTACCTGAAGTTGTTAAAATGACAGTATGTGTCCTAAATGTGTGCAGATGAATAGGTCTAACACACACACACACACACACACACACACACACACACACACACACACACACACACACTCATACACACTTATGAAACCTTTCTCAGGACACTGTAATTTTCCATTTCAGTCCCTTTTAAGCAGTTACAGCTGTGCATGTGTTTTCCATCAGGACTCCTTGGCTTTACCGCAACATCCACCAGTTTCATCATCAGCACAAGGTCCCCTTCGCTCTGGCGGCCCAGGACGCCAGCTCCATGGAGCTGCTGTCCCTGCTGCTCCTGGCCCTGATCAGCTCCTGGGTAGTGGGCTGCCATCCTCTGAGTGAAGCCCTCTTCCATCTCCTTAACAGCTGGCTGGCGGTTGAGGACCACTGTGGCTACGACCTGCCCTTTGCCCTGCACAGACTGCTGCCCTGGCTAGGAGGAGCCCCCCACCACCAGGCCCATCACAGCCACCACAGCGGCAACTACGCCCCCTACTTCACACACTGGGATCGACTCTGTGGAACATACACTGCTTCAGGAGTGTAATTCCATTCAGAGCAATCTGACATGCAGCAACTTGGATGTTTACATATAAAGGTCCTGTGGGAGGTGTTGATGAAGGATTCGTCTGTAACTCTTTACCAGTGGTTTCATACATTTAAAGAACTGCAATAAATCAGACTTTCCTTCTAGAACATTTTGGACTCCTGACAACAATAAATTGTTTCCTAACTAATATGAATTTTTATAAAATGTATATACTAATTCCCTGAATGAGACTGCATGTATTTCCTTGATAAAATCACACTCTGCATCTCATATCTACAATGTGTCCAATTTAAGAAGTAAATGGAAAATGACATGCATGCACCAATGAGCCAGTAATTGAAAAACAAAATAATGAACAAACGCCCACATTAATGTGAAATTACTTTGCCCTAATGGGTGGCCTGTTTTGTGTATTGTGTAATTTCTAGGCGTACATTAGAAACTTGTCAGCCTTGCACAGTGCTACATGTAGCCAATGGGGATTTCAGTGTCAGTAAATGTTTAATGTCAGTCTGTCATGTCTGGTGAAATATCCAACTTTATAATTTGCTAAAAGTGTAAATATGCCAATAGAATGTTCTAAAATGTCTAACAAGACTTTTGCTTTTGGAACAAAAGTTCCTTGTTTTATCAATACCACATTTTTTCAATATTATGAATATTTAGTTCTATATTTAGCATTTTACTATGCTTGTAAAGAATAATTGTAAGTCTTTACTTTTACACATACAGTAAGGGTTTCTAATATTCTTCATATGTTTAATGGAATACATGAGTGTATGACATTGACTGAGGGTTTTTGTTGCTTGCTCAGGTTCATGTTTCTGTTTTGCTGTGGTTGGTGATTCGTGTGCCCCCGGCCTCTCAGCTGTCAACGTAAGGGGGTTCTCCAGGGATTTTATAGGCAAATCAAACACACATGCTTCTAGACATGAAAGGTTTTTCAGCCACCGCTTGCTGTTGCAAACATATTTTTTTGTTTTTCTAAAGAAGCAATGTCACCGGCAACCAGTCACACTATTATTCAGCATGTTTATTTTCTATGATAATTCCTCCAGGACTGTATTGGATTAGAAGCCAAGTCTATCTTGGCATTTGTGCTCTTTTCTCATGAAAGTAGAGCAATGGAATGTTGCGGAAACTTTTTAACTTCCTTACAGTAACAATGTCTGTCACTTTACTGTAGCACTCACAATGCATTTCAATGCATTTACTGTAGATATAACAATGCTATGTTCAATGTTGTGCTCTGGTTTTCTTCGATGGTGTGTCTATTTATGCAAGATTTTATCATGTAATAGCACAAGGCATGAGACTGCACTTTTATATCAGATTTTTCTCACAATAACAAGAAGCATCCCAACAGATAAGGCCAGAATATATACATATGATGAGGGTCTCTGGTGAGTGGAGAACAGAATCAAGCTGTTGTATTGTTCTTTATTGTTCAGTCTTGGCTTGCACTGGGCTCTTTTTGCTGAGCAATCACTCTGTTATATTATTTGGCCAGCTGAACCATGTGAACGAAACTAAACATATGTTTTCCATTACAGACTCTTTCAATGGACTTTTTAGAATTTCGCAACATCAGAGTCAGATGGAAATTGATAGAAGGTGTTTAGACATTTGTGCTGCGTGAGGACATCGGCTAAGTACAACAACTGTAGTGTTCATAGGAAACGCAGAGCCAAGGAAAGAGATGAGTACTGGGTGGAGGTGTTGCCAAGAGATGGGAAGATAAACGTGACCCAAAACGGAAACAATCAGGCCCTATTACAGACCCCACGTCAGAGTCAGGGCGAGTCATGCAGCTTTGGACGACACATACCAAAACACACGTTCACACCGAGACGCACGTCGACGTTCAGCTGCTGATGTCACACCAGATTTACAGGATTTTAAACCACAGTTCGAGGTTTGGACTTAAAGCCTTCTGTTTGTCCAGTGTCCTACTGTTAGAATCACGTAGGCTGAAGCTGTCATACGCCACAGCTGCAAAGTGGAACACATGGAGTCATATCAAGACAAGACCACAAACACCAAGGCCTTATCAGTGGAGTAAAGACGAAAGACTTCCCATTTCATCATATTCTCTGAACGGTCGCCTTCAGTGACAAAGGCCAGATTCATCTTTCTTCGTCCATTCTGTAAATATTCAATTAGTGAGCTTTATATAGCCGAGGCCTCTTGTTGTCAGAGTAACTAGCTGAGGTTCTTACCCTCTGGTCTGTAACCATTTTTAGGCGACCCCTGCTCTCATCTTACATGGGAGATCAGTCACTTCATGACTTCTGCACTTTCTGAAACAACAGTGCACTTGTCATTAGTGAGCTCTTGCCAAGACTTTCATAGGAAAAATAAACATGTATTACTGTAAGAGAACCAGCTTCAAAACAATTATACACTAGCATTGGTTTTCATTCGTTTAACACAAGAAGTGTAAATACACCTATGGAATTAATAGATTTATCAGCTCTCCATCAGGTATCTGATCAATGCAGTTACCACCTTAATCCCCACAATCCAAAGTACGAAAACACAGTTTATCACTTTTGATCTGTCATATACAGATAAAATATGCATGTAATATTTAACCCCTTGATGCCTGAATTTATTTCCAATTGTGGAAAAAACATTTTTTTTCATTGTGTTTTTGCTTTCAAGTAGATAGTATTTTGATTGCATTTTGGAGGTGGGGGTTTGATGCAAATTCACAACAATCGGCATCTAGGGGTTAAAGGGCTCATATTTATCTAAACCCACTTTTTCTTTATATTCATTCTGGCAAAAATCCAGTGGATTTCTACAACTTGTTTTAATTCCTGCTTAATATGATATGTTTTATAACTAGTTACATCACAACATTTTCACATATAAGGTCAAGACTTCTGATGAACATTTCTCTGAGTACAACATAAATGTTTAGCAGCAGCAGCTGGAGTAAAACTGAAAATATGTCCAAACTTCGAGGCAATTACCTAAAATGTTCAGTTGTTGGTTGAACAGGACTGAGCAGCACAGCCGACAGCCTGAAGGGGGCACGCGCATTTAAAGGGCCAGCGCTCAAAACGACCTTTCTGGTATCATTACTCAGAAATAGGGTTGAAGATGGACCTGTGGAGTTGAATTAATGAAGAATTCAGACCCAAGCAGAGCATTTACAGTTTATGGAGAGCACAGGGAAATGTTTGAAAATGTGTAATTCCATTTAAAAAAGCAAAATATCACACATGCTTAAATCAGTCTAGATCTAAATTGCATAAGGTACATGGAGAGACATTGCAAACATTATACAATGAAACATCTTGACTAATGCCAGTTGGCAACGTGTATGCAATGGGGTTTAGCAATGTAAATTATGGATAATTAGTGGAGACCACAAATGAGATCCTTCATCAGGAGCCATTTTGTGTGCATTTCTACATATTTTGTTTTGTTCCAGCATCAGTCCACTGGGACATATATGCTTCGGCACAATAAATGAGTGATACTAGTCATATAAACTGTTTTGCAGTCAAACATGACGGGCATAATTAAAACACATTTTATCATTAATGCTTCAAAGATCTCTGCAACAACCCACTGAAATTAACCCCCAGGTCATTATTGTACAACGACTACTGTTCCTGATCAGAAGCCCAGAGTAGCTTTATGCAAAAGGAAATACCACTACACTGCTGTATGGTAAATGTGCAGCTGCAATGAGTGAATGGAGCAAAAAGGAGAGGAAGCCCTAATCTGTGCAAAGACGTCCCAAAAGGTTTACATGACACTTTGTAATGCACAGGTTAAGATCAGATATGATAAATTATTTTTGCCACCGCTATTTTATATCAAATCCTTTTGATATTTTTCTCCAGACAACTCTTGGTTTATCTCTTTTGGCTCATCTTTACATTTGGGTTTTTATTTTATTGTAGGACTGTGTGTAGTCACACTGAGCCATCATGACTTCAGACTTGTACGCTGTTCATCCTTAAAGTTGTAGCAAAATATTTTTACCTCTTGTTGTGAAATGATTGTGACTATGTGACTCAGTATCAGTATAAAAACTGCACCTGCTTAAAGGTGATTACTGATGTGTAGAAAGAGGAATAAAAAGAAGAATGTATCTTTAAACAAAATGTTTCCAGACTTAAGGCCAACCAAGCCAAAGACAGTTTAGTTTACAATTAATCTTTTTTTTTTTCTGCCACTGTCTTAAATGGATTAATCAGATAGATTTATGGTGCATGGTTTCACACTGCAGTATCCATCTGTGTGTCAGTGTGTAATCAGTATATAATTATGCACATTACATCCTCATTACACTCTTTCATCTTCTATGTGACATATCCTGGTTTTATATAGAGCAGAGATTTTATTTTAACATTCTTTTATATTATTTTGAACTCCAATCTTCTGTTTTTATCAGTTTGTTGTACTTTGTTTCAAAAATGCTCTATGAATAAAGATAATTTCTATTGCCAGTGACTCAACTTTCATAACACATAAAAGAACATCGCTACCACAATGAAATATCAGAAAGTATTGCACATTTCAGACCATGATTATGATCTGTATTCCTTTATTTACAACTTTAGTGTGCGTTTGTACATTGAAATAACAAGTCATTGTGATCTGGATTAAATTCAACATTCATAGAATCAAGGGCAAACTGAGACCAGATCAGTCTTTAACATTTGTTCACATTTTCTCCTCACAAAACAGGTTTTCCATCACATCTGTTTGGATCTGCTAGCTGTCAGTGTGAAAAGCAGGCCATCCATTTTGTTCATTAGCGTTGCTTCCACTCAGTTTCCCATGGTTCTTTGTTTGTGTGTCATGCATGAACTACGACCCGTGGACTGATACTGTCAGAATGATCTGAATGTCAGCAATGTGTAGGACCATTGATGTTAACCGCTCTTTCTTGAAATGCTAGAAATAAACTTGACATACCAGGAAGATCTGACTAATTGTGATGTTCAGTGAATAGCTGAATGAATTCAGAGTTAGAGGCATCTCATTTGACATTTCAGTTTTCTTTATTGCTGTTGAATGTTTATATTTCTTTCCCAACAAAGGTATTTCTGCGCTGCACACGCATTGTCCTGCTCTACACTATGACGTAAAAATTTACATATATAGTTATCTGTTGTAAAAATTAATAAATTAAAACAATAAATAGTCTTTTATTTGACACAAGCAGCAGAGGTATCAAAAGGCAAATAACAAAAGAAAATTTGCCCCCATTCCTACTCTAAATTTTGGCCTGAAGATGGAGGACAATCATCCGAAAAGGCCATTTTTATCATAAAACTAATGGATGACCCAAATGAGGAGTTGGAGATATGTCAGGGGCACATGATGGAGTTGAGCTGGTTAAGATTGTCTGTTGCTTAGGAATGTGGACAACCCCTACCCCCCGTGTCTGTCCCGCTCCACTGTCCCACCACCTCAAACGCTGCTCAGAATGGCGTCCAGTTCTATAAGCCTGAGCGGTGGCAAACATGTTTCTCAAGCCCTGACACCTTGCTATCGCTGTAGCTCGGGGGGTGGAAAAGAGGCATGTGAAGTGGGAAACAGGGTTGGAACAGATAACCCTACCTCTCAGACCCTTGCACTGGACTGGGCCTATGTATCTAGAGGCTGCAGGAGGCAGGAGGTAGGCCTGGAGAGTTCATGTCTTGTCAGGTTGCCTCAGGGAGGTCATTTCACTGCGCCAGGGCACATGAAGTGCTGATTAGTGTTTGCATCGTGTAGGGAGGCCAGAGATAAGTGGAGAGGAAGATAGATTTCAGGGGGAAGTAGAAGGAGGGGGACAACTGGCCCGCTAGTTCCCACCAGGCTGCACATACTGGGGTCTTTGGGAAATCTTGTCCCTTGTAAGTCCCATTGGCAACACACCTCGACAGCACAATTAGCAACATGTTTATTGTAGATCTGTTGCACATTCTCTACTGCCAAAACTGATTTAGTGTTCTCAAACACCTAAAAGCTGCAGTAGGCAGATAATCCTCCTCCAACTCTCTGCTGCCTACTTAAATTACGGGAGGAACATGAAGATGATGTGGTGTTTCACAAGAAAGGGAGCTACCATATTTCTTCTGCAAAAATCACCAGTCTATGCAACAGTAATCATTCGAGCTGTCAATCATGACTCCCTAAAAGGACTTGTGATTGCCCAAAATCTTCATCGATGTCAAAATGTTGTAGAAACGAGGTGCAGAAGTCCCATATCCTCTCAAACCTCTTGAATTACAAAATATTGACAGGTTATTTCAGAATTTATGTCCAGTGATGCCCAAAATGAAGCTTTGAGATACAAGACTTGCCTCTGTCATATGGTATAAAAATATAGATTTGTCCACACTCATTCATTTGGAGCACACAGAGAATTATAAATAGCAAATATACATGTCCCATCTCACTGAGAGACTCCACAAATTGTCCTTCCTCTCATTGTGGAAGACTCTTAGCTTACCTTCTATTTCAGCTTATTGTTTTGTCTTTCCACTGATTGTAAGACTTTACTGAGAGTCAAAGTTTCTGAAAGCGTAGACTATCTGCAGCCGCACTCGGCTACCACCATGCCTTCAAACTTGTACTTGTAGGTGACCACGCCCGTGTCGTCCAGGTACAGGAGGGAGATGGGGTCCAGCTTGGTGGGCACGCAACATGCTCGTGCCGCCTTCTGCGGACTGTTTATATTGATCAGAGTCTGGACAATGGCATGTTTTGTCGGCGTGACATGTTTCGTCAGTGGGAAGGAGCAAATACCGGTGCACTCAAACGCATCGTAACCAGTTGGTGCAAGAATCCAACTGTCCCAACCGATATCCTTGAACTCCACATACAGAGACTGCTTCTTGCAGTGGTTTCCCTTGGCATTGCGACGGATGCGGGAAGCTGTGTCGTAGATCAAATTGGATCGCATCTGGATGAGGTCTTCTTCATCTGGCTCAGCTTCGTCCTCATCCTTGTCTTTGTCTATGTCGCCCCACAGCCCGTTCAGGCTTGTCAAGTCATTCTGCAGGATCATGTTAGATGTTTCATGGTCTATCATCTCATTTAGTTCGCGCTTGTCATCCCGGTGATCACTACTTTGGTCATCAGAGAAAACAATCAGCAGAGGTTTGTGGTTTTCCTCAGGGCTGATGTCGATCTTCATGTCCCCCTCAGGTGGACTGTTGTCTTCATGCTCCTGTGCCACATTTTGAGCAGGGTCATCACTGGCCATGCTGGCAATGTGCACCTCCAGCTGATGAGTTGTGCCATGGTCTGATTTACGCCAGCGTTGAACAGCAGTTGTAAGGTCAAAGGCCTCCCAGCCGTTATCAGTGCCGTAGACCTGACGTGAAGCCAGCTCCACCAGCTCTATCCTCTCGGTTTCCTCTCTGAATGCGTCTCCTCTCACTGGGTTCTCATCGGTCATGTTGTCATCCCCATCGTGTGATTCCAGTTCATAGATTGTGACCTTGCGGTCGACCCCTGCATAAAGGTGTCGGTCATTCTGCACAAGGGTATAAAGGCGGAGCTCCGCTGCTGTGATGCGCTCATGGTGGGGGATGGACACGTTGAAGAGGAGTAGGTGGCGTCTCACTCCTCCAGCTCCTACGACACTGGAAGAAGAATCTGCAGAAGAAACACAATGTTCAGAGTTAAACCTTGTATGTAACCTACTTACTCTGTATAGTTTTTGGGAGATCCTTCAGATTATTTTTGCCAACTATCCAGCCAACAAAACATCATTATTCAGTGTATTTGGTCTTCTAGGATGGGCTGATAAGATGTGGCTTTTGTCTAGTTCAGTGGTCTCCAATCCTGGTCCTTGAGGGCCGGTATCCTGTATGTTTTAGATGTTTCCCTCTTCCACCACACCTGAGAGTCGTTATCATTCTTCTGCAGAGCTTGATGATAGGCTGATCATTTGAATCAGGTGTGTTAGAAGAGGGACACATCTAAAACATGCAGGATACTGGCCCTCGAGGACCAGGATTGGTGACCCCTGGTCTAGTTTATAATTTTTAGTGAGATGTATGTTAGTCCACAGCTTAACCACCAAACAGCAACAAAAACTGTTGCATAATACATCTGCCACTAGTGACACACATGCATCTAAAATTTGTCTATAAGTTGATTTATTTCATATTAAACAGCTTTTAAATGGGATCATGCAAGCAGATACAGTAACGGTTCATTCTGGCCATGGTTAGGGTTTGGTTTTAATCAACATTTTCTTGAAAGAAGATTAATGTCTCTAATCGTACTCTTAAAGATCAGACTGAACACTAAATAAAATATTTCCAGCTCTCATAACTGAGAGAAGTTACTAATTCACACATAAAATAATTTAATATTCATCAGTGAACATGACCACAGCTAATGAAAATCATTCTCATAATATGGAGCTTTACCTTCATTTTTGAAGCTGCGGATGATGTTGGCAGTGGGCATAGCGGTGCGGTCGTTAGCAAACCGGTTGTACAGTTCCATCATGTACTCAGGCGGCTCCTCTCTGGTGCTCCCAGCAGGCAGAGGAGGACCTATGCCAGACAGGTTGAATGTCCGCAGAAACTGTTCCTTGAGGCTCTCCAGGAGGCTTTGCATGTCCATATTGCTGTCCTGCTCCAGCATTGAAGGGTCCACCACCCCCCCATGTCCGTCCCCCAGCCCTGGAGCGGGCCGATACCTCTGATGGGTGCTGGAGATGGGGCTACTCTCTGCACACAGAGGCCCCTGGAGCAGTGGGATAAAAACCAGCAAGAGCCAAGTCCTGGAGTTGCATATGGTTCCCAGTTGAGAGACCCAAATGCTCGCCATGAGAAAAATAATCTTCTGCACTCGAGTTAATGCCCTTTTGGGTTGAGAATGGAAGAAAAAATTCTGATCTCTGAAATTCTTTAAAAAAAATGTAATTTCACTTGTATTCAGTTGAACTAAACCTTTAGAAAGTTCTGGTTCCCTGCTGGTAGCAGGTCAGCAGTGTTGTTGACCCCTGCACTGAGCCTCCCTGCAGCAGTGTGTATTCCTAGAGTTGTGTTTGTTCTGTGGATGAGATAAAGCGCACTCTTCTAGTATTTATTCTCATGCACACCTTTTGATGTCCTTTGTGGCGGGGCTGCGGTTCCGGTGACAGGGTGGCCGATCTTTGGCTTTGTCCGTCTGACTCATCTCTGTTGTGTCCTCTGCTCGTCAGTCTCTCTCTGTGGTCTGCTCGCTCTTCCCAGCTCTTTCTTTCTGTCTCTTATCTATGATATGGTGGGCTCTGCGTTGCTCAGTGCTTATGGTCTCTTAGTGTGTGTGTGTGTGTGTGTGTGTGTGTGTGTGTGTGTGCGTGCCTTCCACTTTGTGTGATGCACATGAGCGTGTGTTATCTCACAACTTCCTTAATGAGGATTTTGTAAACACTGTCCTGTAGCCTCTTCCTTGTGGAAGTGCTATTTTGTTTGGGTGGGTGCTCCAGAGTTGATATTCTTCATTTGTTTATTTGTTTTGTAAATGGTGGAGTTCTGCAAGCCGCTGTCTAAGCTCCACTGACCATTTATTTTTTGACAAAATTCTCTACAGCTCAGTTGATATCATTGAATGCAACAAGATATATCTATTAGACAACACTTGTCCAAAAGAAATTGAAATGTAATGAGGTGTGAGGCCTAATGGCCGAGGATGACAGATATTGAGATCACAGTGAATCTGGAAAACATTTCAGGCTCCTCAGAACACCAACAGATTAATTCTAAATGATTTAGATCTTTTGTTACCTCAACTAAACAGCAATCAGCCCCCACTTGTGCCTGTTCTGCCTGCACTTCCTCTCCTGATAAGCACCACATCTGAAAAAAGGTTATATACAGCACTGGGGTGAAATTATTTACATGTAACAGTATTATGTAACCAAGTTACTACATAATTAAATTATAATTCATACAGTTAATGAAGTACAATGTATAATAACAAAAATGTGTGTGCCTACCAAGTGCATTTGGATGATTTCAACACCAGTGACAGCAGAAAAGTGAGGGTTCTCTTCTGTTACCATTACATTTTTAGAAAACAAGTAAAAATTTGTGTATGTATATATTTTTTTAGATTTCTATATGACCCTTTTGTGTTCAGCATTTTCTGTAAATGAAAAACAGGGATTACACTTTCTTTTTGGACTAGCAACCATTTCTATTTTCATTTTATGGTTATTTTTTTCCCTTTGTTTTGTCGGCTGTGAGTTGCACATATGGGCTTTGTTTGTGGTTGTGCTTCAAAATTAAACATCTTTTTTCTCTTTCTTTTTTTAATTATTCGAGTAAAGCTGAACAACTTTTGCAAATTATTGTCAGTAATTGTGTTGTGGGGTGTACGGCTACATGGCTACAAGAATGTGTATGTAACTTTTAAGCTTTCAAGTTTTCCTATTTGTCAGAAAATAATTCAAAAGTGATCGAATGTACAACATTATAGTCGATTAATGAAATTAATCGACTATAATTAATCGATTAAATTAATTAGGGGCGACACGGTGGTGCAGTGGTTAGCACACATGCCTCACAGCAAGAAGGACCCGGGTTCGATTCTGTGTGGAGTTTGCATGTTCTCCCCGTGCCTGCGTGGGTTTTCTCCAGGTACTCCGGTTTCCTCCCACAATCCAAAGACATGCACTGATAGGTTAATGGGC
>JAQQZY010000029.1:17249355-17259651 GCA_030068375.1 Ostorhinchus rueppellii
AGATAAGATAAGATAAGATAAGATAAGATAAGATAAGATAAGATAAGATAAGATAAGATAAGATAAGATAAGTCCCAACATGGGGAAATGTCACAGTTAAGAGCAGCAACATACAAACAAGCAAACGCAGAGAAAAAGACAGGTAGAAAAAACAAAAACAAGTAAAAAATGAAATAGAAGAGAAAAATAAGAAATTTGGCATTTATATAAATATTTATAGAAGCAACCATGGGAAATGGATGCATGGATAAAAATAAGGAGAATGGTTAGTTTTACAAAACTATTTTTCCCCAATATAAAAGTTTCTACATAGAAATCATTTATTTTCATAGATCCCCATGATAATTTTGTAAATAACAACAGCACAATAGCTATAGTACTTGCCATACACATGTATAAGTAGATTTTAACAGTATTTCACAGAACAGACCCATCAGCTCAGTGGTTCTTATCAGTGTAGGATTCCTTTGTATGCCTATGCAAATGTTTGACCAGAGGAGGTCCAAGAAAAACTGGTCTCTTCTTTACATTACAAGCTTTACAAGTGACTGAGTGACTAACAGAACACCAGGACTAAAAATATTTTGTTCTGTTTTCTTTCCCTGGGAAAGTTTCTCACTCAGTGCCCAGGAAAATAATGCATTTCTCACCTTCAACAGAGACTATATTTATGAGCATAATGATATCCCACTAACCCTCCACAGATGACATATGAAGAGCGTTTTCCGGTTGAATGTTTCCATCAAAAACATGTAAAATGGTTCAATTATTTGGGTTTCAGGAGGATTCTTCGGGTATGTTTAGAACCTATTCACAATACAACTCCCAATTTCTGTTTTTAATCACAGCCACTATTTTCAGACAGCGCTATGTGTCTAGTATTGTTTTACTAGTCAGCATAGGTTTGGTGAAATAGAGAAAAACAACTACTATTAAAAATATTCTGAAGGACTTGAATATTACTAAGTTTTTGGATCTGCACAGATATTACATCGATCAAAGAAGAGGACTGCAACGTTCACACATTCTACCACTAGTGTGAAATTGTGCATATCTGTTTGTAAACAGGAGCATTAGCGTCAGCCCTGTAAACAGTGTGTCTAAATAAGAGCACAGATTTGAATATTTTATGCATGTAAATATAGTCAGTAGATGCACCTTGAGGAGAGTCCAGACAGGGCCTTATTTAGCACTTCAGGGGTGTCATCAGGAGGGACAGGCACCTCTGGGACCCCCGAGTCTACCTTAGACTCAGTGTCAGACACGCCATCTTTCTCCGCCTTCAGCTCACTGTCTGACCCCTGTGAACAGACAAACAGAGGATAAAGAAAGATGTTAATGGGGTTCGCATTAAGGTTTTGACACTGAAACTGACCACTGAAAGGCCAGTAACAAAAATAAAAGAATCATAAGGCGCCTCCTCTCAAATAACATGAAGCCTGAGGTCTCGTTGTCATCTTTAAGTAATTTAGTTCTTTAAAGTGATACGGGATCAAATTCAGTTACTTATTTTCAGTGACGTCTTCTTTTCTACCAATAACACAGACTGATAATAAATTATAGACCAAAGTAATTTGTATTTCCAGAAAGACTAGAAAAGGGATGGTCCTAAACTGAACCACATGATATGACATTTCGTCTGGAGGGCTTTCCCTTTACATTACAAAAGACCCTGTATGTCATGCCCCAATTCCCCCAGTACATTATTTATTCCAAGAAAAGAAAACAAAGAAACAGAGATTAGAGAAATTAGTGAGATGAAAAACACTATTTATCTATATTCAGATTTTCAGTTAGAGGAAGTAACAGGACTTGTTTAAAGGTCATAGTTTTATAATTCCTTTACAGTACATTAAATTACTTAGATAAAAACAAAATAGGGCTTTATACTAGTAGGTTAGGACTTATCCAAACATATATGACCACCAGAGCGTTGACCCGCAGGCATCGGGTTCTAGATGTGGTCATTTTTATGCTGCTGTGTATTTGTGCATCCTGTACCACATTTGTCCAGCAGTCACTGCCAAAGCGTTCCAGCCACAGCAGCGTGATTCTAAGGCTATTTTATTCCAAAATTACGGATATCTCCCAAAATATTGGTCCTTTCAACTTACTGTTTTCACTACTGTCTTCCTTAATCAAAAGTACATAACTATGCCAAACTGCAGCAGTCAGCTCTTTCCACATTTTGTGTGAATCCTGAGACACACACCCGCACACGGAGGCCACTTAGCTTTTTTAATTTAGGTACACATTCTGGAGATGTGTAATGAGTGAAACCAAGTCTATAACACAGTTAATAACGTCACAGTATTATCAAAATTACACACTGAGTGTATGCCACCCTAATAATATTAAGAAAAAGAATAAGAACTAGAAAAGCACTCGGAGAGCGCAGACCTCCCCCAAGGTAGTGTTTGTACTTTCCTCCACTAGATGGTGCTGAATGACCTCATATGCAACTCTGTGCCGCCATGCCCCATCTCGCAATGATAAAGAATCCTTTAAAAAGTTCCTGGATCCAGACGGTGATTCAAAACACCTCCAAAATGTAATCATCTCTTCCTTGACCCAGAGCAGACCTATCCTGAAAATTTCATCAAAATCCATCCATAACTTTTTGAGTTATGTTGCTAAAAAAAACAAACAAACCCACAAACCCTGGAAAAAAAATTAACCTCCTTGGCAGAGGTAATAATAAGAATAAGAATGAGAATAAGAATGAGAATAATTTAATCTGTTCATGGTGTATTGATAAGGGTATAACCCAAGTATTGATGTGAATTTGTACACACAGAATCAGATTGGTCATATCAGAGGTGGATATGCACAGTCCACTGCCAGCAGGCGTGCCAGTGCAGGGCTGTGTGGGAGGCTAAATGCAGAGCCAAATCGTTTCCATCCATATTGTTGCTTTCTCAGAACCATCTGTTCATTCATGGCAGCCTGGTTAAAACAGTCTGATCCCGGCCTCTCCATGGCAACTCTAACCAAAGCACGGTTATCATCAGACGGTGGTAGTTTCTGCTGCAGCTCATGTGAAAACAAAGAGGCTTCCCCGGCTCGCTGTGTGCTTTCACTTTTCATCCAACCTCTGTGATGCTTTTGACCAAATTAGGTGTTCTTTCTCACTATGGAACAGATGGTCAACTCGCCGTTATGTGACAGCCACAGTGTCTCTCACTACACTTAGACCCTAATACATTACTGCATCTGCACACTTTCCATTTTATGACGTACTAAAGCTGCTTTTTATAATTATAAGACTAGATTTTGACATATTTTAGTTTGATCAAAGTCTGTAGAGAATGTTTCTCGACTGGATGTTTCACTTAATCCCCTCTCTAAGAAACCAAACCTATTCCTTTTCCTTAATTTACAAATTCTCTGACAGTATAACATTCACTGACATTATGTTAAACACTATCATAAGACACACTGCCAAACAGCTGTAAAACACACTAAATGAATCCACAAGTCAACACACAACATATACTCACTCACACTGAATATCTCTTGCTGGTTTCTATGGCGACCCAATCCATCATTCAGGATGCTTGAGTTAAAAATAGACCCTCCTTCCACATATACACCCCTCCCCTCTCATCCTTCCTTTTAGACCAGCGGCAATACCAAGTGTCTTTGTTTTGTTTACTTCAGAGGACGCAGCACCAGATTAATACAGAGCGATGAACACACTTAAGTTGCAACACAATCCTTCCTCCATGTCTAAAACCACGGCTGTTAGAGCAGTAAAACAAAGCAAAAAGGAAACCATAATGTGATGTGATGACCGACTTATCAAAACTGGTTTGTTTTCGGGCAGTGACTTCATCATGCACAAACATTTAGGACCAACTGTCAAATGCTTTAAATAGACACAGACCACACATCTGTCTACTGGGACTACACTGCCCGACTTGGCCTGAAGGAATTCTAAATATAAATAGGAAAGCACATTCTCATCTAAATTATAATGTGATATGGAGTTGAAACTGAAGCTTGAGGATAAAAAAATTGACAGGAGTGATTCAGTCAAAATAGTATTTACACAAATCAGAAGAAGTACTCTGCATAAACTGACGACCTCATTTCACAAACTCATGGCATTTTCTTTGAAGATTTTTATTACTGTCAAACAAAGTCATTTTCCACTTTTATTTGGTAGATAGAAACAGGAAATAGAGGCATGTAAGAGGGAATGAAATGCAGCAAATGATCTGAACTGCATTCTAATCCAAGCCACTATGCTATGGGTTCTACCAGGTGAGATATAAGGGCCTAATTTAATCATCTTAAACATTTTCCCACTGCTTAAGCAGTGAATCTCATGAAATAGGCACAGATGGGAGCTACTCTACATCAGATAACATTTACTTAGTTTAATTACTATTTTGATCATATGTTCCCTCAGATGTACCTCACTAATAAATGCATACAGGTCAGGTATAGGAATGTAACAATTACCAGCATAATGATAAACCACGGGGCGACACGGTGGTGCAGTGGTTAGCACTTGTGCCTCATAACATTCGATTCCCATGCGGGACCTTGGGACCTTTCTGTGTGGAGTTTGCATGTTCTCCCTGTGTCTGCGTGGGTTTTCTCCGGGTACTTCCTCCCAAAGACATGCACTGATAGGTTAATCAGCTAATAAAATTGCCCATAGGTGTGAATGTGAGAGTGGTTGTTCGTCTCTATATGTCAGCCCTGTGATGAAGTGGCGACTTGTCCAGGGTGTACCCCGCCTTCGCCCTTAAGTAGCTGGGCTAGGCTCCATGCGACCCCCGTGACCCTAGTGAGGGTAAAGCGGGTATAGAAATGAATGATAAACCACGGTAAAAAAATTCCCGATTGCACGAACCTGAGCATACTTCCAACCCATCTGTCTCTCTCTCAAAAAGAAAGTAACTTAAACTTGATATGGAAAATGGTCAAACAAGCTCCACTATAGCCTATCAAACTACTGTTTTCCCACTCAAAAAAAAAACCCCACTCAGGAATTGATAGGAGAATTGATAAGGAATCGGATTTGTAAGAATCAAGAATGGCATTGATATTTACCAAATCCTATCAATTCCCACCCCTAGTGCAGTTATCTGTTATGGCCATAAGGTGCCAGTTTCAGTGCACATTTGTATGTCTGATGTTAAAATGTTCTGCCAACAGAAAGTACACTGTGTATGCATTTTGGTTTTTGTTTTCAAAATACAACTTGGTTACATGATTTTAGTGTAGTTTTTGAACACATTTCAACAATACCACAATAATAATTATAACCATGATATGAAATTTTCATACCATTACATCTCTAGTCAGGTACACATTTGTCCTTGAAATAATAGAAACTGAATTTAAAACTAATGTCATGAACGTAAAATCCTCATAATCAAATGATGAAAGATGTGAAGCAATCAATATAACCAGTCCCTCTGTAAAACAGCAGTAACACCCACCATCATCATTATCATTACCTGTAAACCAATAATCTTTATTTCTCACAGCTGTTGGAAGTGTATGCATGACAATCAGTCAATAATACCATGAAATACTCCCAGAAACAGTGTGATCACATTGGGTGCGAATCTGTAGCTCTAGTGTGCGTTTCCAATACTACAATTTCCTGTCAAGGCCCGTTTGATACAGTGCTTTAACTGCTTTCAGCGAGTCTCCAATTATCTGTAGTAATGTCCCTTGCGTCCTAGATAAATCTACACATCCGTCACACCACCACCACGCCCCTTTCTCGGCCCCGACTATTTACTGGGAATGTTACGTTGACATATTGACAACGTAAACATTTCCTTTCTATGGACTGGAACATGAGATTAATGGATTAAGTGCTGGAGAGCTTTATGCCTTAAACATTTGTTATTGCAGTCAAAGCAACAAATCTAATGTCGTCTCGCTTGTATTGACGTTGTCAGCTCAGGACATTTAGCATTTCCTCGTTAAAATACAGATAACGAGGTTATTCAATTTAGATAAGCTATTACATATATATAAGAGTTTAAAAATCAATAGCTGTCATTTTACGTATCTGAGGAGGTATTTGTGGATGTTAAACACCCCTTCGTCCAGATGTGTGTTGCTAACTGCACCCACCGAATATGGTTCAGAAGTGTTCAGCATTAAACTTTTTTCACAGCTAAAACAAATATATTTTTAGTTTTACTTGGGATGTTAGTTTACGTTTTAAAAGCAGGACTGTTAGTCAACTTGGACACAAAGCGGCATCTTTCAACAATGTCAATAAAACGGAATATTTTGTGAGCTTGTCGTGTTGTTTTCACCACAGAATCACACCCAGGAAGACCGTCAACCACATCAGCCAATCAACACCAAAATGTGACGAGTCTGGCGGATGATTTGTAAAGCGCATTTCAGTGACTTATCCGTCCTCAAATTCAGACGGTCACGATGAGTTATGAGCGAAACTTTACACTGAAAAACAACGCTACGGTGTTGTTTACTCATGGCAGAATTCACGCCTCACCAGTCACTGGTGAACGGGTTTTGACGATCAACTAGCCAGTTAGCATTAGCATGGTTTCGGAGCAGCAGCACCGAGCTGTGGCTGGTGTTACCTTGTCCTCCGACGCCTGGTTCTGTAACGTCGGGTCGGTGTCTCTGGCTCCACGGTGCCTCAGCTCTGTCATCTTAGCAGACTGAATCTGAACGACAACAGCGAAGGTCCTGTGTGTCCGAGACACGCACTGGGTTTTCGACAGGCAGATCCCCTGTTAGGCTTCTAGCTGTTAGCTATGTTTGGCACGGAACAAGTTACAAAGAATCATGGGATATATCAAGATACTTCCGGTTTCAAAATAATGTGCACGTCAACAAAATTTTACTGAAAAATTTCGTTTTATTTTATTTTATTTATTTTATTTTAGTTCATGTACATATGAAATATAGAAAGAAAAATGAAAGTAAAACAGCTCTATACTACTACCAGTACTTATCAATAAGAAGAAAGTTGTGTCCTCTTCTCATGTGGTGGGTTGTCTAGTGGTATTTAACTGAATTAAGTTTGTGGGCAACAACACAAAACAGGAATAACTGACTCCTCCATCTTTTGATTATTTAATTTTCCTGAACCACTCAAAACACTGAACATCCTTCTTCTTTTTAAGGCTTATCCTTCTGCCCAAAAAACAACTACTACCAGTGCAGTTCCACATTCCAAGCACACAAAACAATTATTAAATAATCTAATTATATTAACGATATGAAAATATATCATAGTGACAAGTAGTGAAAACATAATTGAACAAACATTGTAGATTATTTAAAATGTGTACATATTGCATTATTGCATCCAGCAGATCACATATTACAATATTTTATTCTATTATTTGACCCAAAACAAGTTGGACTTCTTATCTTCCTGTTCAAAACAATCTTCTGTTTAGCAGCACCAAACTCCAGTATTACACAGCTCATTTTCTCACAAATAACTCCTCTGTTTTGCAAAACACAAGTAAAAGTGCATATAGTGCAGGCTAATTTAATTCATTACAATATTTATAATATTTTCATAATCATTTTAAGAAAGTCAACATAGTATTTCATTTCCACTGAATTTTTGCAGCAGTAGAGTGACTAAGTACTCCATAATTGTCCATAAAAGCACCTCAGTTTAATGTTTTCCCTTGTCTTTGTGCTTATATGCTTTGCTATAAAACAACCTATGAGCTCCACCTGCACCACTGTAGACAGAGATGTATTTTAGAGTTTGATTCTATTGTTCATGGATTTGCATACTGTGGTTCTCATATTCCATCATTTGCATTGTTGAATGGTACATCCTGGTTGTTGTTGTTGTCACCATACCTGCTTTGTTTTAATGTCTGGTATATGTTTTAGTTTGCTTATTTGTTAGATTTGTTGTTGTTGTTTTTTTTGTTTTTTGTTTTGCACAACAGCTACTATATTAATAGTAGTGAAATGAACCACGTGTCAAAATAGATTTTTATTTTGAAAGTTTAGTTTCCTACTTGTGGTTTTACTCTCGTGAATTGACATGTTTGTACAGTGATCTGACATCATAGCATCCTGGAGGTGTGGGTTGTATTCAAGACAAACACTGTGTCTTGTGTTTATATTTTTTTCTCACTGCTTATGAGTCTTGAAGCTCCATTACTGAGACCATTAACACTTGTAGACAATGCAACAGTTCAGGTTGTTGTTTAATGATACTTTTATGATAAAAACAGTTAATACAACTTACGGCTTCACACTAAGTGTAAGTGTATATGATGGTGAAGTTGAGATTTAGGCAAACTGTGCTGTTTTTTGTTTTTTTTTCTTAATCTGCACTTTTGTTGTTTGAGGACTAAGAACATTTGAGAAAAAAATAATCACCCTTTCCATTATTTCATATTCAGAATAACACATCCATCCTTTACAAACTCCTGCTTAATTGTATATTTATAACACGAGAAAGTTTGACTGCAAACTGCTCTGCTCTACACACATTGTTCAGTTGTTTCTTTGTTTGACCATTCAACTAATGGATTTAACATACTATATTAAAGGAAAGCTATAAATTTTACTGCCATAAATTGCTTTCTTTCACAGAGATATATAATATTGTTGTGCCTGTGGTGTAAGGTTTTATGAGGAGAGTTTAATGAAAATGGCCTATAACTTCAAAAATCGTGCTTAGGTAATCAGAAAGAATCACCATAATCCTAAGAATTGTCGAACTGAATGGAATAACTGCTGATGTTGCACATCCTGTTCTGTAAAATGAATAACAGCTGTCATAGTGTGTGGTTTCAGGCCCCGAACATCCATCAAAAATGTTTGTTGCTTATTTTCATTCTGGCTTTAGATGCATATTTGCCTCACAGCGAAATATAATATTATCAGGATATGAGTATCAGCTAATACTGAAATGGAACACTGTGACATGATTTCTAATATTCTTAACAACTAAAACACAAAATCCAAAAAAATATGTCACCTTGTCAAGCATTGAGATCAAGATATAGTAAATGTCAGGTTGTTAAACTTCAATAACAGCGTAGAATAATGAAGTATTTTACTTTTATTTATTTAATTATCATTATCATTATTATTATTATTATGATCATTATTATTATTATTATTATTATTATTATTATTATTATTATTATTATTATTATTTTTATTATTATTATTGTTGTTGTTGTTGTTGTTGTTGTTGTTGTTGTTGTTATCATTTTTATTTTATTTATTTCATTATTTTATTCACCTTATTCTCCGTGGTTACTGGGGCGGTGCCATCTTGTTTATTTTGTGCTAGAACTTCCAGTGGTGCAGCGGAGTCATTGGTGAGCATATATATCAAGGGTCAAAAGAAGTGAGGTCAAATGACCAGTATTATTTGTGCAGTCCGTAGTTGCCACAATAATTTGAAGAAGAAATGTTTGTCTCTTCAACAAGAGTGTTTGACTCACAGGAAGAGAAGGAGTGAATGTGGGCCGACCTTTAATCTTTATCCACCTCCTCACAGTGAAGAAGACCGGCGTCTTTGGCTGAGGGCACTTCACATAAAAATAAAAAAAAACACAGAAAAAGCCATATGTCTGTTTGTTTTACTTCGTGGATGGGAAACCTACAATCCAGCACCCATATCCAGAGAAATGATTTGGCTATGAAGCTCCGGAGCGACATCCACGCCGACAGTTTGTGAGGTGATCAGGTAAATTCACATAAAGGCATGATGGGTAATCATTTAATCTGCCTATCTTCACTCATCTTCTTTATTCAATACCTGTTTAACTATTTATAATATTCTCAATAAATAAATGCTCAATAAATGCTTTTGGTTTGTATTCTGATCTATAATTATTGTTTTACTCTTTGTCGTTTTTCATATGTTTGTTTATTCTACCATTGCAGAACTTAGTTACCCACCTTTGGGTGTTACTTCTGCCAAAACTATTTTCGAATATTTGTACAAAGACATTGAGATACACGCCTAAATTATGTTTTTAATCAGGTTTAGTGAATGAAAAGGAAGGATCCAGATGCAGATTTGGGTGATAAGTGATTTATTGAACAAAAACTACAAATAAATCAGGAAGCTAAACTGAAAATGTCCAGAAAGAGCACAACTGAGCAAATGAGGTGAAACAGGAAATACTCAAAGCATGCAAAGATGTGAGGAGAAACATGGAAAAAAGCTTAAAAACTGACATGCAAGAATGGGAACATTCAAATAAAACAGGAAACACAGGAAAACCACGATAAAAAGCAGTATTTTCATATGGTAGGGACCTCTCACTCCCTATATATATATATATA
>JAQQZY010000029.1:17268653-17280804 GCA_030068375.1 Ostorhinchus rueppellii
ATACAAGTCAACCAAGACCACCCATTTAGCATGAGCTAGCACAGGCACCTTACAGTTTGAGCTTTTAGAAATAGCAATAGTAGTAGTGGTGGTATTATTATTATTAGTAGTAGTAGTTGTAGTAATAGTAGTACTAGTAGTAGTAGGAACAGCAGTAGTACTAGTAATACTAATCGTAGTTGTAGTAGTAATAGCAATAGTAGTAGTAGTAATAGTAATAGTAGTGGTAGTAATAGTAATAGTAGTGGTAGTAATAGTAATAGTAGTGGTAGTAGTAGTAATAGTAGTAGTGGTAGTAGTAGTAATACTAATAGTAGTACTAGTAGTGATAGTAGTAGTAATAGTAGTAGTAGTGGTAGCAGTAGCAGTATTAATAGTAGTAGTAATACTAATAGTAGTAGTAGTAGTAGTAGTACTAGTAGTGATAGTAGTAGTAATAGTAGTAGTAGTGGTAGCAATAGTAGTAGTAGTGGTAGTAGTAGTAATACTAACATTAGTAGTAGTAGTAGTACTAGTAGTGATAGTAGTAGTAGTAGTAGTAGTAGTAGTTGTGAAAACAGACTGAAGTGCAGTTCATGTTTGGTTAATAAATGGTCTTTATTTGGCTTTGACAGGAATATCACTGCATGACATAGCAGCACATACAGTCACAGTTGTTTAGCAGAACGATCTGTAAAGTGTCCACACTCCTCCATTACCCCGGAAACAAGTGAGATGCAGGTGAAAATATGTTTTGTTGAGTTTTGTTTCTTTTTTTTTTGTTTGTTTCTTTCTTTTTTTTTTTTTTTTTAACTTTCGGTAATGGTTAAGGCAAGTTTTTAATTGAACACACAACAAGCAAAAAATCTAACCCATCCGCAGGTATTCAAGCTCCAAGAGTCAGGCCATGCATTCATAACCATCGACTGATTCATTTGTCAAGAGAAGAAGGCAAAGGGAGATGAAATGAGGGACAACATTGATAGATAGGGTTACAGTGCAAATAGCCCTTATAAGTGACTCTGTACCATATCACCATGACCCCACCTGCCATTTGCAGTCTGAGCTGAGGGCTGTCAGTGTCACCATCAGCTGCTCTGACACCAACAGCCACGCTCACCTTCACCTCCGCCCAAATTAAACTAAATCACTGACATGTTTGCATGATGAAGGTATTTCTGATTTTGGAAAGGGAGGGAGAACACTTGCAAATAAAAGGTGATTTGGCAGATAAATACTATTCACTGACAAATGAATCAATCAAAGGTGGGATAAGTCATTATTCCCAAAAAATTATATATATATTTCTATATATATTTATATATAAAGCAACTCTGTATATTTTTCATTCTTTAATCTTTATGTTCATTCCCAAAGATGCACCTCCCAGAAGAGAAGCTGCAGCATAACCCACTCCACCCTCCACACACATTTGTATATACAGTTTTTCTGAGCTCATTATTGCCGTGCTGTGACACTGCAGTGACAAAAACAGCATGAAGAGGGGTGATAAATGATAAATGCCTACATTTCATTTTGTCGTTGTGGGGTTGAGATGCGGACCCAAGCAAGGAATGATGGGAAAGAGTCGGAGAAAGAGGCAGGGGAGGAAAGCATTCACATTCTGTAGGAAACACAGGGGTTGGATTTGGAATTGAAGTAGACTCGAAACTCCCCCTGTTTGACACGCCAACTTTCAGGAACGAGCTGGTAGAGCATCTGCCTGGTTAAAATCCTCACTTACAGTACTCCCCAACTTTTATATGTAAAAATCAAATAGCACCGTAAAAGTTGGACCGGCTGTTTCTCGTGCTTCAGATGTGTGCGTTGAAGTCTGTGCTAACAAGATTGTAACGTTCAAAGATAGCTTGTACTGTAAAGATCAATCATTAATGGCACATTAATGACGGTTACATATGAAGAAAACATTGTCCTTTTCCCGCCTTTGTGGCATCGTGCTAGCTTAAATCATGACAGACGCTGATAAAACAATCTCTGCTGATGATGTAAATGAATGAAACTCTTCTTCTGACTCACTTGCTCTTTCTAATAAACTAACTACTTCTGAGTTACAGAGCAAACAGAAGGACACAACGTGTGAGGCATCTCGACTGTGCACATGTGACTGTGTGTGTGAGTGATGTTGTGAACAGGAGATCCATATGAATGACTGGAGTGATGAGGAATGTGAAGATGAAGATGAGGATGTTGACACTGGCCGTTTAGCTCTTGCTGTTCTTGCCGGTGGGGCTCTCCTTCTTCTTATCCTTCTCCTCCTTCTCCTCCTTCCCCTTATCCTTCTGCTTCTCTTCCTCCTCCTCTTCCTCACCCTCACCTTCTTCCTGGTCATCTCCCTCCTCTCCCTCCTCCTCTCCATCCTCTCCATCCTCTCCCTCCTCTCCCTCCTCTCCCTCCTCACCCTCCTCACCCTCTTCTCCCTCCTCCTCTTCCTCCTTCTCCTCTTCCTCTCCATCCTCTTCCTCTTCGTCCTCAGGCTTGGCGCTGGACTTCCTGTAAGCTCCGAGGGTGTAGGTGCGGGCGGACATGTAGGAGAAGCCGGGATAGCCAGACTGGACCATGGCTCCGCCCACTGAGCTGAGGCGACACTCCTCGCCCTCCAGCAGCTTCCTAAACGGAGGCAGACAAGGTAAGAGATAACGTCACCTCCCAGTCTGGATCTGTTTCTATTTTTATCTTGGTGTGTCTCTCCTGAGGGATCTAATGTCACGGATACCACCTCTGCTCTCTGTTTTGGTACGTATATCAGCCCAGAACATCACCACTGTTGCTGAGTTAGATCATTTCACATCCGATTCATAATGTTACGCCGGCTAAAACATCGATTTATCTCTTACATCATACGTGTAAGCCTTTTAACCTGTCATTTTGATCGAAAAACCACTTCTTTACTTCTCGTGGTCCTGCCGCATTGACATAACACACCAGGTCTTCCATTTTTCTCCATTATAAGCTCGTTCTGGGGGCGTGTGCATCATTTGACCAAAGGATCAGTGGACAGATGGTGTCATATATTGTACAGAATGTAAATCTCCTTAGGGCACATTTGGTATTTTTGGTATTGGGTTAACGGGTTTGTCAAAAGTAAGCCTTTCTATAGGTCTGGAAGAGCATTTAACTGCATGTAACTGTAACTGAACTTTACAAACACACTAGAAAGAACAAAAAAAACCCCACAAATACAAGTATTATTCTACAGTCTCACACACTGTAAAAAGTAAAACATTGAATCAACTTAATTTTTTTTCTTCAATACGTCACAGAAAAAAAAGTGAGTTGAGTGAACCCAATTAAATTATATAAAATTATATTCAACATAATGTAATTTGGTTCACTCAACTCTTTTTTTTTTTTTTATGTATTTTTTAAGTTGATTCAATGTTTTACTTTTTACAGTGCACCAACTAACTGTAACCTTCAAAACAGCTGCTAGTGACCAAAAGCATCTACTGATCTGAAATATTTAACATCTGAACAACTAATCCTATCAATGTGTTTTAATAATTCAGATAAAATGCACTTTCTCAGGGTTTTATTTGACTTTTTTTTCACCGTCAGGTATGTCTTTTTTGACAATCTTTAATTTTTAGCACAATGATACACTCACTCTTCGCACAGAGTATGCACTTCATTTATTTTGCCTATTTATTTTTTCTTGCTTAGTACACAGTTTATTTCCTTTATTGTGTTTTAGTTTAAATTGTTTTAACTGTACAGTTTATTCCCTTTATTTCATTTTAGTTCAGCTTAACCCCTTGACCTCGATTGTCACAAATTCACATCACCTCTGCTCCAAAATGCAACCAAAATACTATCTAGTGAATTTTTTTTTCCATAATTGGAAATAAATTCAGGCGTCAAGGGGTCAACTGTTTACGTTAGTCATGTGAAGGGAACACGCAAAGTAAGAATTTCATTGCTCAGTATAAACTTCTTGAATCTTGAATTCACAGGCTACACAATGAACACTTAAATAATATTATCTTCTACAATATTGATTCATCATCAAAACCCATGTAGTTTTAGAAATAGCAGTCATTGTAGACACTTGTTTTATGTTATGTTAATGATATATTTAGTCACTTTTTCTTCAGGTTTCTGTATTTTCACATATTATTTTTGAATGTACTCTGAACACCTACATAATCAGTAAATAAAAAACTGAAAATACCTTTTTCCACTGACTAAATGGAAAATGCAGAGGAAAATATCATAATAAATGGTGATAAATCACTAAAGAAGTTTAAGAAAGTTAAGTGTACAAAGGGCACCACAAAATTATAGGTCTTTAATTATAAAAGTGTCAGAAAACCTTCCTGGGATGTCTGTGTGACATATATAATAAACCTGAAGTGATTTTGTTTTGATAGCCTGAGTGATGTTGTATTATTTTAAGAGTAGAGGACCTGTAAGCAGCAATCTCAATGTCCAGCGCCATCTTGACATTCAGCAGGTCCTGGTATTCACGCAGGTGGTGGGACATTTCTCCTTTGGTGGAGCGCAGGGCGGCCTCCAGCTGCTGGATGGTATCCTGTAACACACATAAACACAAAGAAATCACAGTGAGAAATTATTTTGTCATTCTACAGTGAAATAATGAGGAAGCTACATGATATTTAAGGTCTTACAACATTTATAACTAAATTATGATTATTAGTAGTTTGCCTCTTGGAAACTGCGTTGCCTGCTTTATCTTCAGAGCAAAAATGTCTAATATAATAGACTAAGGGATTGATTTTTTCATACACACCTGCATCTCTCCAATTTCATGGTTGTGGCGTTCCTCCATCTCTGCGATCTGCCTCTCCAGGGCCTCATTGTGGCCCCTGAGAGCCTCGATCTCCAGGGTACGGGCCTGCACCTGCCTGCGGTACTCACTCAGCTCCTCCTTCGACTGCTTGATGGCGTCTTGGTTGCGGGCGGCCGCCTCGGTCACGGTGGCAAACTTAGAGCGGTACCACTCCTCGGCCTGGGTCTGGTTCCTGGCTGACAGGTTCTCGTACTGACTCCGGATGTCCTTCAGGGCGGCGGCCAGGTCAGGTTTGGTCATGTCCATCTCCACTGACACCTGGATGTAGAAAACAGGAAGGAAGGAATTTATTATTAGGAGTTTCATACAATGGAGTAAATGTATTTTATATGAGCGTTTGAATATTTTAATGTTATCAATATTTTTGTCTTGTCTCTTGCTCTTTTGTTTCACTTTTCCCACAATCTTCACACTTCTATTGCGTGGTGTTTTATTTTGTGAGGGCCTTTGAGAGAATAATAACCTAATATGCTAATATGTGTCACTGCCAAAGTCATCGGGTTTGACATAGTGCCCTTAAGTATCACACTTAACACCAGCTTTTAGTGCTCATTTGTCCATTTAGTGTATGTAATGGGATGATGCTGTAATGCACTGATTTGCTGAACATATTGGATTTCACGTAGATGTCAAAGAGGCTTTCAATCACAACCCAAAGCTAATTTTAGCCTAATAGCAATAACTGGAGATATTCTATATAACCTGTTGCTGTAATCTACTAACTTAACTTGTAAATGTGATACAAATATAATCTATAAATATTGCAGGTGAATTCCACTTTCACACATATTCATTGCTTAGATCACTCTGTCTTCCTACAGAAAGCATCTACATAAATCTATAAGGTGAGCTGTGTCCATGAGGAGATCTGCTGCAGAACTGATGAATCGACTGCTGACTCAGACCTCTCTCTGCTGAAGAAGCCTGTGCTGTCAATAGCTTCGAAGGCAATAATACTCCCTGGAGGGAAGAAGAGAAATCCTTAGAGAAATCTACCCAGTAACCACCTCCTTTCCGCATGACTTCCTTGATTCTGCACATCTAATGAATTGATATGCGTTCAGAGTAGTAAAGCTGCCTGCAGTCCTCATTCACTTCAGTCTTAGTTTACATTCCTTGTAGTTTTTTCTGCTTTTGCAACTTGATGAAATCTAATACTTTTCCAGAAAAGAACAGCTTTGTCAACTCTCTGAGGAGCGGAAGTCGCTGTATTTTAACACCAATCGATAATATTGATCGTTTTGTTAATGAAAACAACACGAGTCTGTATTGATTGCAATGGAGGGAAAGACCTGTAAAAGTTTTTTGTTCAACTATTTGGTCGATTTGAGTTTTTTTCTTAGTTTATCTCGAAATTTACATAAAAAAGACTCAAAAGATGTGACTGTCTACTGCTCTCTCCAGATGGGACGACCACACCCCAGGACTATGCGCATTCCCCCCTCCCTATCCCGTACCCCCTGTCATCACTGCCTATAAAACCTGCTCTAACAGTGTGGTGTTAATGTTGTACCTTAATGAAAGCAGTCCTAAACAACCCCTATTAAAATATTCATTATTTACTATTTTACACCGAATATTTACACATAAAACTAAACTGTGCGTCATGAGCTATAGCTGCAAAGTAAACACGGTTTAGCCTAAACATGTGGGCGTGGACCTGCGTGGATGAAACTCCACCTTAAAGTTTGTCCGGGGGCGTGACGACGCGCGGGGTACTGCAGAAGTGCACGAGACCCCAAGTTTATGAGTGGAGGGAGGGACGTCGCGTGGAGCTGAAACGGAACTGCAGTGCCATCAATTATCCAGTGCGCAGTGTTGGACTGAGGAGGACGGAGCACGTCCAGCACAGGAAACCTGTTCGCTGTTTTGATTTGATCTGTGGGCTTAACGTGGGTTAAACTTTCAACATTTAACGGCATACTTGTTACCAGTTATTGTAGTAGACTTACCGACAGATGGATAGTAACATTATTACACATATGAATGTTATTATGACTTTAAGTTCTATAAGTCACCCTCAGACCTCATGGCACCGGGATACTGTTATGTTTGTTTCCAGCTAAAAGTCTCTCAGGCATAGTCCCCAGAACAAATAAGTAAATGTAATAAATGATGGACAGTATCCTATATTTAAGTGTTTAAGTATTAGTATTATTATGTACTATAAAACACTTTTAATATGAGAAGTGTGGAACTGGTACTGCCTCTGCAGGCCTGAAGGCCGTGGAAACAGCAGTTGACGGGACAGTGGGCTGTGTACCTGCGTGGCCTGCAGTGAAGTCTGGAGCTCCTGCAGCTCTTCCTCGTGAACTTTTCTGAGGAAGGCAATCTCATCCAGCAGTGACTCTACTTTCTTCTCCAGCTCCAGACGGGCCAGAGTGGCGTCGTCCACGTCCTTCCGGTAGCCCTTCAGCGCATTCTCAGCCTCTTCCCGCATTCTGGTCTCCTCCTCCAGCTTCTCCCGCACGCGCTCCAGGGTGTCGTTCATCTGCACGCAGTCCAGGTGCATCTGACTCTTCTCGTGCGTCAGCTCTTCCACGCGCGCCCGCAGCTCGCGGATCTCTTGTTCGTACAGCTCGTGCAGGCGGGAGGGCTCGCTGTTGCGCTGCCGCAGCAGCGTCACCTCAGCCTCCAGAACTTTATTCTGCTGCTCCAGGTTGTGAACTTTCTCAATGAAGGACACGAAGCGGTCGTTGAGGCCCTGCAGCTGCTCCTTCTCATTGGTGCGGATGATTTTGAGCTCGTTGGTGACCGCGGTGGACTGGGTCAGGTCCATCGCGGAATCCGGCATGGAGGAGAAGACGCGGCCGGGTGCCGCTGTCCTGCGGTAGGTGGTGGAGGACATCACGGATGGAGAGCCATAGGTGCGGTGGTTGCTGCGGTATCCCGCAGAGTGCATGCGGGACGGGCTGCTGCCCAGACCCACGCGGCCGGACCGGGGAGCATCTCCAAAGATCTTCCGATAGGAGCTGCTGCTGTAAATGTCGCTGGAGTAACTCATGTTTCCTTAGTGAAGTCCGGTCCCTCTGCTCTGTACGGGAGACAGTGTGTGTGAGGAGTTAAGGAGTGTGAGGGTGAGTGTGTGAGAAAGAGAGAGAAAGTGAGATGCGAGTGAAGTCTGGCCAGGACAGGTGCTTTTATAGTGAAGGCGGCGGCGCATCATTTGACGCAGGAACAACAGGACATGAGGGAAACCTGCAGGCTTTTGCAGAAAGCCTCCACCCTCTGGGGAGACACGAATTCACTCATGCAGATCCTCTTTTGCAGCCCAGGCATCAACATACAACTACTCTAAATGAAAACACACCTAAATGGTATCTGACCTGACTCAACTTCAGTTATTATTAAATTATTTAATTACTTTCATGGACTGAGTTGATGACATGCAAACAACATCCCACTATCATAAAGTGCGTAAATTAATTTTCTCTGTCTATATAATTTCCCAGTGGACTGTGTCATGTTACCTTCAACTACTGTCCACTGTCATTGCAGTTTTGCTTTGCTGTCCCAGCAGAATGGTAAATGGGATCGATGTGTTGAGCTGTGCACCACTGTGTTTTGGTGCTGCAGTCTGCATCCAGCCGCCCTCATCCTCCGACCTCCGCAATATCAGAATACAGGATGAGACTCATTATAGTGGCGTGATTCCTGCACTCCCACATCATCACAGCCTTAAGGGGAAACATGTTGAAAATGAAACATTTAAATTAAAAAAAATGTAACTCATGCCTTTTCTCTGTCTTTACACAAAATCAAAAGCATTAAACCTCTGTTTGTGCAGTTTTCAACATGGTTTTCATATGGGAGACAACAAAAATAACACATCAGAAGTCATCTCTGTGATGAAAAATGAGACACTTATACACTGTGAGCCCACACCACACATTATTCACATTATTCAGCAGGTGTTTTGTGAAAGTCTCCTTATCAGGCCTGTGTGATGATGGACTGGTTGTGCAGCATTGAGCTGTCGCTGGCCTTGGTCCTGATCCAGGGATAACAGGGACCACGCCCCTGCAAAGGCGAGAACACCCACCCACAGGACTGCAGCCTCCTCACCGTCAAACACCACACAAGGAGCTTCCTGTGTTTAGGTTCACATTGTCAGTCTGGAAAACGGCCAAATCTGGAAAAATTTGCATCAGATGTGATGCAAAGTCATTTTAAATCCACATGAACCTGTTCTGTAGAGGTGGCTGTTACACGGTTAATGACTTATTAACCAGGGAAAACAACCATGATATGATTATTTTGTGCAGAAAATGTGTTAAAGAAAAAAAATTTTTTTCTCATTTTTACTGCAAATTAAGAAATTTTCATATGTCCAACCATTTCAGTGCTAATTAAACCTGCTTTCATAAAGGAAATGTTTTATCACAACACTTCTTCCAAGACATTAAAAAATGGATGGATGCTGAGAGACTGAACTTCATCTTGTTTTTATTCTTGACCATCCACTGCATTACATGATTCACCAACTGGCTTTAATCTTTGCATTGTCACTAACATTTTTCAGCCACTCGGGGGCGCTAAAGGCCCAGTACTTCGGTGCTCCACAGACAAAAGCTGAGGCTGAGCATGTGTAAACAACAACCTATTCCCTCATTTTAACAGAAACACTCTGAGGTTATAACTTATTGACACTGGCGCTGAGTCTTATTTAAATAATATATATGAAAATAACTGTTGATGTGATGCGGCACGTGCCATTAATCATTCTGCATCTTGTCAACTTGGCCTCTACGCTGTGCAATAAAAGCCCCCAAGGTCATGGAACTAGTAAGTATCAAGGATGAAGATACCAGACGTCACTGACAGTGCACATGTGCGGAATATAATCAGCACAGACCAGTGACAGGATCAGTCTGTGGTGCTTTACCTTGTTCATTCAGCCATTGTGACTGTTGGTTGTAACAAAAGGGCTTATTGAAGCTGGGCACGCTGTGACTCAGCAGCAAATAACAGGGAGCCACAAATGTTCAGTTTCTATCATTATGACATTTACTTAACCTCCCATTCCCACTTTGAAGTTACCAAGCAACCACACAGGAAAGAGGCTTTCTTCTTCTTTTTTATACTTATTTAGATGAAAACATCATATGTTTAATTTGCAAATTCACAGAATTCCCATCAGGAATTACCTTAACCCTTTATCAGGGAAGTGACTATTTTTGGTATTTTCCACACACATTACAAGACAGTGACAGCAACAGTTGCAGTGAGGACAGTGAGTCAACAATCTGAGGTTCAATGTGGTCTACAGGGTCTGTAAGGTCCACCTGTACATGAACAGTGAGTGGACCTGCTATGTTAGGTACCAGGAAGTAATGGTACACACACACACACACATATATATATATATATATATGAACCAAATATAGTAACTTTACTGATCTTGACTTTGTACATAATAATAATAAAAAATTAAATGTCACAGAAGCACGACGTTCTTATTATGTCCTCCAATAGCACATTATGGTTGAATTTCAGTGTATTTCCATGAGTGACCTATAAAGGGTTAAACTCTGCTGAAAATGGAAGGGATGGTACACTGTCATACACTGCAGCTTGAATCTAGTATAATTACGCAGCATGTAGTATTTTGCAGGTGTAGAATTATGAGAAGCATAATTTCCATTTAAAAAAAATAAAATAAAATAAAATAAAAACCCAAAAAGCAGGGATCCACATGTGCAGTTGCATTCAGGAACATTTTTAATGCTACTATTTATGTTTGTTTGTTTTTTTCTAATACTGTTTTTTGTCCTCATAAATCTTTTTCCAGTTTAAGGTTTTGGAAAGACTTTCACAAAAAATCTGAGTTGTGCTTTTTGAGGCAGAATTTGTCTATCATATTTGTAGGCAAAGACTGTCATTTGTTTATGATTCAGCTGTAAAGAAACGTGACTCTGAAATGTGAGGAAATGAAGCTGATTATGCTCCAGGTCTCAAGTAATCAACAAGGTATGCAATATGGACAGTAATAACAATCAAACAATATCATATAATTAAATAAATAAATAATAAAATAATAAAGATAATAATAATAATAATAATAATAATAATAATAATAATAATAATGGCTAGACTTGGAAAACATGCTGGTGTTTACATGCAGATAGAATTTACAAGAAAAAAATGTGCTGTTGTACAAAGTAAAACAGGAAGAGGGTGCTGTTCCTCCAGAAACATGAAGGAACAGAAATATTTTTGAGCAAATGGTAGAATAAGTGGCTTAACATTACCTCTAAAATCTGCCTGCTTCCACTGTAGGGTTTCAGACAGTGACACACTCAGTTTGGTTATATAATGTAAATACTGTCAAATGACTTTATTGTGATTTAGTATTGGATATTTTGTTCATTGTTCTGGCTTGAAGTCTAAGGACAGGAGTGAGTAATGTTAAGTTATTTAATGATGAGAATGGGGGTGGGATTAAATAA
Organism: Ostorhinchus rueppellii; assembly: GCA_030068375.1. Lineage (NCBI taxonomy): Eukaryota > Metazoa > Chordata > Actinopteri > Kurtiformes > Apogonidae > Ostorhinchus > Ostorhinchus rueppellii. The sequence continues at coordinate 17,279,910 of JAQQZY010000029.1, forward strand.
GTTTGTCTTCCTCCCACTCCCTTTTGAGTGTAAATGATTTTGAATTTTTTTTACCTCATCTATTCTGTAAATGCTCAAAATAAACAAATGAATGAAATAAATGAAAGTGAATGAAACCTGCGATTCTAACTGTTCTCGTTTTGCTGCTAAAACCACCACGTCTACCAGAACAGCCACACTATCCTCACTGTGGTTCCATCTAATAGACTCTTAAATACTTTTCTTGACTGGCTCAGATGAAGCTTAAGTATCCTGAAAAATACATTATATATTTGTTTTGTTTTTCTTTTTAAATTCCTTTGGCACATTCCTCAAATGATAATGAAAGTGATCAAAACAACATGTGCAAACGTTTAAACCAGGGGCGTCAAGCATGTGGCCTGGGGGCCAAATCTGGCTCGCCAAAAGGTCCAGACCGGCCCTTGTGATGACTTCATGAAATGCTAAAATTAAACTAAGTTATTAACAATCATTTTAGTTCAGGAGCCACATACAGACCAATTCAATTTCAAGTGGGTGAAATTGGTAAAATACTACCATAATATCCAATCTAACTAGGACTTTGGACTGAATTTTTCTTTATTTATGACTCAAATTTGGTCAAGCTTAACTACTTTTATTTTGGAAGCATTTTACTTGTAGACCAGTGTTATCTGAGTGAGTAATAACTAGTATTATAGTTTGTTCAAATGTGGGAAAACATTAGATTAATAACATTAAAAATGTTTTTATTTCATAGTTTTCACACAGTATATCAATAAATGGATGGTTCTTTGCTTCATGGTGTCCAAGTGAGTGGGCATTTTTGGGTTAGGTTCATTGAAAGAAAGAAAGAAAGAAAGAAAGAAAGAAAGAAAGAAAGAAAGAAAGAAAGAAAGAAAGAAAGAAAGAAAGA
>JAQQZY010000029.1:17308557-17324817 GCA_030068375.1 Ostorhinchus rueppellii
TATATATATATATATATTAGTGTCAACAGTAGATTGAATAGGAAAAAATGTGTAATCCAACTATCTATAGAATGAAGGTTTTGATTAATATAGAGTTTAGCTCTGTAAAACTGATGCAATACATTTAGTAACCGTTATGCATGGCACATGTGCAAAATGTTAAAAAAAATTACTGTGCTCCCTTTTCAAAACAAAATCAAAAAAATGTACACAAATACACATTTTGCTGCCTTTTAACATATTACAGCTGTTGGAACGTGGATAGTATAGCAAAGTGATTTATGTAAAATACAAAAATTTATACACTTTAGGAAACTAAAACCACAATATCACTTCATCCAGTATCTATCAATCTTATTGGATGTTAGATAATAGAAATGCCAATCCAGGCATTTATTTAACTGCTGTATATCATCAAAAAATTGGCCAGACTTGTTTGAAGGCTTCTGAGGCTATCTCTGGTGCACATGTTACCTTTTTTTTTTTTTTTTTTTTTAAATAAATGATGTGAGGCTGCTTTCACCTTTGGCCCCATTTACACCAGCTTTTAAAATGGCCAAACCTAATATGTGCCCCCTTCACAACTGAGTCAATTTTGTAGCTCCAGGTCATCTAGCTAACCATTGTATTTATATTTTATTAATGAATATGTCACTTCTGAAGAAGGATGAAGAGGTGAAAGGTCAAAGAGCCCCAGGCAAAACTATTATGCAAGTCTGTAGCACAAGCACCGGATCTGCTTGGAAGACAGAAATATTTCAATAGCTACTTCAGTAGTCTTGGTAGTTCTTCTAGGTTCAACTGGACTGATTTTGCCCTCGTTTTTTGCATTCAAAAGACCAAAACCAGTCCAGTTGAACACAGAACTACCAAGAAGAACAGACCTGTGCAAATGAGAACCTACACAGACAACTACTACACTCCTCTCCTCTTGTATGCTCCGAGAATTTTTCAGAGCCTTGGTGTCTCTAAAACAACCTCAAGCACTGATAACACATTTTCCTGTTTGTTTCCTGCTCATGGTCAACGAGACAGTAGTAGTTTACGTGAAAACCAGATATGGAGTTAAATGTTACCAAATGATCTTTAAAAAAAAATCATCCAATCAATCTGTGAATTGCACTTAAATTAACACTGTCCACTTGTGAACCTCTTGCTCAGAAACCAAGTGTAAACATGTCCATGTCTTCATGTTTAGCAGGTAGCTGAAGTCACCTGGCAGTGTGCAACATCGAGTAGTCAGGTTGTCAAGGGTGGGGGAGGTGTAGTGTAGCAGGCAACAAGGCTGAGCCGGGAAGGCATTTTGAAGTAGTGATAGACACCTATAAGGGCACCTACGTGAAGATGAAAATCTTGCAATTCACTGTTATTTACTTTTCAAATAAAACCCAGTGCTTGATGGTGACTCATAATAATAAAATCTAGAAAGGTAATCACTGTTGAGATGGTTATTTTCAGTTTAATTGCTGTGCCAACAGTGGAGACCTTTAACTCAACCTTTAATCTGCTCATTCTAATGCCCGCTGCATAGCCCTCTCAAATGGGGTCAGTGGTAAATGATATATTTGGGGTCTTTGGTGAGGCTTTTAGGTGCCTGATTTGTATCAAAGGGATTTGTCACTGCCCTTCAGTGGGTTTGGTATCACCAAATTAATCAAGCATCAAAGCGTATTTTTTAACACCGCTGCCTCTGGAACGCCTCCATTTCTCTGCACAACAAGGATGACAAGATCACTGTATGATTTCCATAGTGCAATGTAGTTTCAATGTGCGTGTATATATGGGTGGGGGAGGACTCTCCATCTATGTAATGGAGGAGCTGGTGCTCTCCAACGCCTGCCAAGAGTCAGAACAGAGCAGGAAAGACACAGTGGGTGGAAGAGGTGAGGAAAGAGAGAGAGCAAGAGAGAAATGAGGGGGAGGGGGCAGTCACTACTATTAACACACATGTACAGAAACACATTGACTCCCCTCCCCCAATACTCATACATCCATGCCATGGGGAAACACCAGAAACTGTAGGGCTCATGCATACTGGGTTGAATGACTTCAAATACATAGCTGCCCTACATTTCCCAAAGTGTTAGCAGCAGCACTAATAAAACTCAGCATGCCTGATCAACTGATGATCTGTTCCAGCAAGCCATAATCCAACCTTTTTTCCACACCAAAATGCTGGTCTGTACACTGCTAACTAAATGCCAAACACATCTCTTCATGCATCAAATCATTTAGTCTCACTAGTAACAAGCGTGACTTTGCGGCACTGTAGTAAAGATAGGAATGTGCAATAGATGATGAAGATGCTGCAGTGTTTGGAACAAATGTGTAAAATTACACTTTCAGTTGAATAATATTAATTCAGTTAAAAACAGTATTAAGCACAAGCCAATTGAAGCTGCTGGTCTGTCTGACAAAGCAAATCAACGACACATTTTCCTCCCTCCATCTCTCATGCCACCAAAGCGTGAAAAACAGGCTCAATCTTACAGCACTTCTAGGGTCTCAAAGGGTTCCAGAATGCCTCAAATGATATTTTTGGCAGGTAAGTGTACAAATATGTCAAAAGAAAAAAAACGGTACGTTTCTGTCCTTAATACATTAAAGGTAAACCCAGGAGGAAAAAAGGGGTCAAATACAGCAGGCAGAAAAACTGATGTTTTACTCCACCTGTCCATCTTGAACATGAAAAATGTGTCACGTTAGGTTGTGTTCAAACCCAAACACACAAATGCAGGTGCCTGTGAGACATGAAGTACACATGAGGAAGTCCAATTTGAGATGGATGGTGCAGACATTGAACCAGGCAGCAACTACCATGAAAGCGGAGCCAATGCTGACATACATCATAGTGAGATACTGCAGTACTGCCAAGGATTCCCTTTACATACTTTCTGCAGGACTATCTGTGGTCTCAGTTGCTTCATTTGGGCTGTCTTTTGTGTTCTGTTGGCTGCTCTGTAAAATATTTCTCGGTAAATAAGACTTCTTTCTTAATTATGATATTTATCCTGTTAGTACAATGTCAGTCAGTTGCTAACGTGAACTTGATTGAGTACTGCATGTATTTCTAGAAGATGTATTGCAGCACTGTGGTAAAATGAACCAGATTTACTGTTAAAGCTTTAGTTAATGTATGACTGGGCTGGGATTTTTCATGCTCAGCTTCAAGAATGACTGTCAAACCCAATAGTCACACTCCAAACTAAGAGACTAAACTAAATATTTAATGAACATACTGCTCCTCTGACACAAAAGTATCTCATGCCTTGGTAAAATAATGTTCTGTTCATTTAACAGACTGATTCTGGTATTCAGAGAATGTAAATTTTCCAAAAAGGGGTATGACTGAATATTAATGGTGCACGTATAGACTATGTCCTCACATGACTGTGTTTGGCAGCTCTGTAATTTATGGTATGCAAGTACTGAAGGAGGCTGTACATTAGGATATCCAAGGTAACAGGACTATATACAGCTTACTTATACACCTCACCTCATGTGAACCATGGAGTTATGTTCAGACCAAAAACCACTTCTCTAACTCCAGTAAATTTATGGCCTGAAAAGGAATAATTTCTTCTGTATCATCAACAAGCTCTATGTGTGTTTTTGCAACACTTTGTTTTTCAGCTTTGTGTCAACATATAAACCCTCTCAGGTCACATAGAATACAATTCCCCCTATACCAAATTTAATCACAGGCATATCTTCCACTTCACTACACAATCAATGCACAGAGGAACATAATGTCCCAATAAATATTAAAACTTTGCTGCTGCCTCATCAGTTTACACTTTGCATGAGTCCCACTTTACCCAGCAAGTATTACATCAGCACAAAACCACCATGGAACTACAAACTACTCTGAATTGTGTATCCAAAACTGCAGTATAAACACAATAAACAGGGTACAAACCTGCCAGGATATTATTGATAATTATGGTCATATTGTGATAACACTGACTGAATGTACACTATGTACATGCAGCTGTGTCGACTGAGGTGAATGAACCTGCCAGGAAGTGGCCCTGACTGAAGTGTCTGTTGCAGTCACCTTGACTGACCCAATTTGCCTATACCGAGTGGCCATCCGCTTTAAGCCAGACTGATGTTTGCTGCTGTCACTCACACGCTTCAAAGTACACCACACATGCACACACTACCTCCACTTCTAACACTAAGGAAGCTTTTCTCTAATACTAGGTGTAATTCATTTGTACTACATAGGGGGGATTATAGAGTTGGAGTGTTAAAAGGTTTGTATGTGTCTAAATGCCTTTTATTGGTGCAAGTTGGTTATTCCGCTTATGTGACTGGACAGTTTGAACAACCTGATGAACAGGAATGTAAGTGCCACAAGAAAATCTGAGATTGCCCAGAGGGGGAAAAAAAATCAGATCTTAGAAAGAAAGGGTTTGTTTTGCACTCAGATCTGACATAGTAGGCAAGGAATGAAGGAAAGCTTGTTGCACAAATGAAAAATTCAGTGTATTGTTGTAAGCCATTAATAACTTAATAGCATTTACCTGCTACTTATGTTTTTCTTGCTTTTGCTTTTCCTTTTCAAGCTTTCCCTCTCTTGGCTGCTGATGAAGGGTGGCATGGAGGCATAGCCGTGTTCAGCTTCTGCAGGCAGATAAACAACATAGTGGTCACATGTTCAGATATCTGGCAGTGCAAAATATAGCAGCTGTGAAAAGAAGCCAAATCAGGAACAGAAGAGCTGCAAACTGAGCCACATTTGATCATAATCCTGATGGAATTTAATGTCTTATAGTCAAATGCAGGCATGCAATTAATGGACTTCGTGCAACATGTTTACACAGTATTTGCTCCTCTCAGCCTGGACAATGATGTCATCGTGAACTGGAATAAACCCCACTAGCTAACCACAACAGTGAGAAAGGAGGGGCCTCCGTGAAAACAATGTCTCCCTGCACGTCTGACTGCATCTGCCACATATGCATTATTTTTTTGTCATTATAGAAACATCGGCAAATGCATCTGTGTACTTGCATCCGTGTAGCATGTAATAAAAAAGACTGAACACTGATTTGCACATATTTGAGTGGGCGGTGCATTATGCTGTATTGTTGTGAAAATCCTACACGGGTCTATTTTTAATTCATGCCTCGGTAAGTTGATATAAAGAATGAAGGGCAAAAAACACAGAATGGTGCACATAAATGCCAGGTGCAAAGCTTAGCCTGCTCATACGGGGTGTCAATACATTTTCTGCACGAATAAAATAAACGGAAACAAACAATACAGTAATACTTTACCTCGTTCCCTGCGATCAAGGAACTCAGCTGCTTCGATCAACATCTGCACCATTCCGATCGCCGCCATTTTCAACAATAACACTGATAATGTAACAATCCGATGAGGGATTCTGTGGCTGTACACAACCTGCCTCAGGTCCTGTCCTCTTCTAGCACTCAGGTGGCTTGCGTTGCTGCCGGTGGTTATTTTTAAGGCGAGATGTAACGTTAAAGAGTTACTCCTGCGATGTATCAAACGAGCTATTTAAAAGTTAAAGGTCGATATAACGTTACAGCACCAATCGGTTAAGAAAAACACACCAGTTCCTTCCTTCTTGATTGTTAAAATGGTTCAGGTAAAGCTAGGGTTTGGCATTAGCTGGCTGGTCAAGGCAGACGTCAACACTTCTTTAACAGCGAAGGTTGCTTTTGCCTCCTTTTAAAATTAAATTATGCTAAATATCGACTGTTTTCTAGGTAGTTCTTCGACAAAAGGCGGCTTGCTGTGAACCCCAAAACGAAGGGCTTCTTGACATTTAAAAACAACTCAAATGTCGTTCTGTTTGGCAAAATGAATAATAAATAAGTTGGATATCGTTAGCTCTAGTCAGAACTTCTTAAAAACGATGAAAGTTGTCGCCAGCTCGATTGTATGTCGTATTTATATTCAACCAATTCAAAATAAAAAGGAACGTTGGCTTGGTCAGTTCTCACAGACTTGCCTGAAGTGAATTGGATGGAGAAAAAAAAAACAAGCTAGCTGTCTTAAAGTTGAACCGACGATGTTATCCAACCTTAACGGTTCAGGACTATGTGGCTGGCTAGTTTTGTGCTGGTTTATCGCTGATCACGCGTGATACGTCTCGCTGGAAACGCAGATAGCGACTGACATGAACTGAAGAACAGCGAGTGTTTATCAAACTGCTTCCAAAATAGTGGCTTGTTGATCTAGACGGCAGCTAACTACTGTACTTCACCACAAAGCTCCTGTTTGCCGACATGTGATTGGCTACTGGACTCGACATATTAAACTGTGATTGGCTTACTGAGATGCCAATCATCAGGGTGGGTTGTCACTCGCTGCAACTCAGCGTTTCGTTTCGCCATTCTGGTTCTAAACACCGTTGGTGGAACACTACGTTGACCCACAATGAACGTTAGTTTCCCTGCCACATCTGTGCGTTCCCTCATTGGTTGATTTCTAATAAATCTGATAGCCATTGGTTAAGGAGTGCACGAGCTGAAACGACAACGCCCGCTTGTGCGAGAACACACGCCCCTCTGGCCATGCTGTTTCGCGGTGTATGTCAATGATTGGTTCGCGTACTGTTGTTGGTCTTATTTCGAGATCAGTGATTGGTGAGATTCACATGCTTTTTTGTAATTGGCTTGTGCATTCTCCTGTCGCCAAATCTTTATTCGCGCGTGCGCACAGCAACAGCATAAGAAAAACAATTCCCATTTTAAGGCAAGCTTGTCACTCGACCGAACATGGAACGGAATCGTCAAAAAAGGGGAAAAAGGGACTAGTTGAGTGTTTTACTCTGCCTTTAAACATACACCAACATACAGTGTGCACATATTTACATGAAATAAGTTGACAGTGAAAAGTGTAAAAATGTGACATGTATGCTATATTTAGAGCTGCACACAGTCAAATATTACCCCATTACAGTGAGAATTTCAACAAATACTTTTATTTAAAATCAAACACTGTACACTGCAATTGCATAAAGCTCCGTGCAATGTGAACATATGGGGTCTATCAGTAATGCACTGCACTCGACTGCAAAATATGAATTTATAACTTCAAGTTTACTCATGAAAAGTTCTGCAAAAAACAGCTGGAAAGCACAAAATGAGGGGGGGGGGCATAAAATAACATCATCTACTAATGTGAAGGAGAACAGATGAAGTTTCTCAGGAATCACAATAAGTTGTTGATACTTTCACGCTATGAAGTCCAGAGGTCTGTTAAATCCACCTTTTCTGTTCATGTATTGCCTGAAAAAAATATATAAGAAAACATTACATCACTGTTGCCCTCGCAACACTTGCAGATTACATCATCAAGGACCAATGGGAGAGCCGGGATCTCTGCATGGAAACACCTGCAGAGGTGATTGGCTACAATGACAGAAGTTGATGCTGAGAGCGCTTGCTGTGAGAGGACTGACAAGTTGACGGTTCAACTCAGTGATTTTGGCCATTACTCGGGCTTTCAAAAAAATAACTTCAAACAGATCTTGGCACAAATGCACAATGTGTGCTCAAAAAACACTAAAATTTCTGTAACAGTATTAGTCGGCTCCAAAGAGGTGGAAATTACTGTATTTTTGAAAGAGCATTCTAGACCCACCTGTATTTTCTCTTCATGCTGACATTGACGGCATATGCATTTACAGATCCATCTGTTTTCTTCCCCTGTCAACAACAAAAATGTTAGTACTACCTCCATATGCACAAAAACATATGCACTGTTCTGCTGATCAATATTTAGCTTTAAAAGACAAATCTGAAATGCAAAAGGTTTCCACAGATTCCAACAAGTTAATTCTAAAGATATCTTTAAGCTGCAGGACCTGAAATCAAGAAAATGAGAATACACCTTCTGCAGCTCCCCTGTCAGAACCTGAATACTCAGTGTAAAACAGATGAACCTGAAATTGATTCACACCTCAACATCTTTCCAAGCTGAAGCAGTAAGTGTGACATTTTACAGCCGTTGGTCATGTATTTAAGCTCTTACCTGTTTGAAACCACCTGTGATTAAAAAAAGTCTACAACAGAGAGTAGTATTGTTTACCATTCTTAAAGTTAAATGTGGATTTTATTTGCCGAATGACACACACACAAAAAAAACCCTATCAATTACTGCAGCTTTAGTACCGTTACCAGTCTAATTTTAGCCCCTTTTCATATCTGATTGTGCTGGATCCTGTTAATGTTCCTGATGTTAATACAGATCTACACTAGATGTTTTTAGACAGTTTTTGTAAATTCCCATCATTTGTAGCCACACTTCTTAATATGAGCACAAGATTTAAATCACTGCATCGAACATGCTTTGGCCAAACACTAAATCAAATGATTTTATTAGATCATGTAAAAATTAGATTCAGCATATCTAAAGACTTAAAATTCACTTATTTAATCATAGACTTTGCAAGACTTTCTATGAACGTGCAGAAACCATGTTCTGTGTTAGATGGAATAAAATATCAAAGTTGTGACTCAAGATTTGGTTAACACAAACTTGAACATTTGTGTATTTAATCATAAAAATAATCACCTGATTACAAAGTGCTGAGATCAACAAACAAAGCTGTGTCAGGAAAGTGAAAAAGACTTCAACTTATTTGTAAAATTCAGAGTTGCATCCTCTGCGATTCCATTTAACCACAAAAACATGACTTATTTTGGATGATCTGTAGGTACACAACAGAAGTCAAGTATTTCTTATACACTTCTTTATACATTATGTTTAGTTAAATTAAAATAACTGAAATACATAATAAGGACCTGTATGATAAACTGCATTTCTATTAATACAACATTATAAGAAAATAACAATGTAGTAATAATTATAACCAAACTACTTCTCACAAATGATGAATAAAAACATAATATTGGCAATTTTGAGAAGCTACAAAGTTCAAAAATATAATAAAATAACCATGAAGTCATCCACATAGGGTTGGATTTGAATACAGTTGTACATACTTCATTATCACTGACTGTTGGCATTTACTTTATTAACTGTTTATTGTTTTCACAGTTAAATACCACATGGAGCATGCTGACTAGAACTAAATCGTGTGTTTACTGTCTGCAATTTAACTGCAGAAGTCATGGAACTAGTGGAAACAAACTGCACCTCCTTGTGGCGACACAGCAGTAAACACCTTCATGTTCTCACCTTGCTAGTCTCAAAAGATCCAAATCCCATCAGTTTCATCATCTCAATTTCCTCCTCTGTTTTGCCTTGCATGTCCTCAGCTGTGAAGGAATAAGTGGTATTGAAATTCAATCTCAAGTAAATGTTGTGTAATTAAATAAATGTCCTTCAAAGACTCTCTGAATACCTGAGATCTGGATGGGCTTCGCTGTTTTTTCCTTCCCATCTTTACGGTCATCGTCACGGCGGTCTTTTTGTCTCACAGGAGAAAGGGAGGAAGAGCGATGGCGTCGAACAGGAGACCTGCAGAGGAAAACAAAAATGGCCGCAGGGCATGTTGTCACAACTATTAAAGGCAGACATTTTGAAGACGTCTGGTCTGTTAGCCTAAACCAGGGATATTCAAATCCAGTCTTCAAAGGTTAGTATCCTGCATGTTTTAGACATTTCCCTCTTTCAGTACACTTACAAGCAATTACATGGTTATCAGGCTTTTGGACAGCTTGATGATGAGCTGATCATTAATTGAATCAAGTGGGCTGGAAGAGGGAAATACCTAAAACATGCAGGATCCTGGCCCTCAAGGACCAGATTTGAATACCCCTGGTATAAACCACGTGCAAACAGCCATTCTGTCATTGCAACACATTCAGTGCCACATTTCAGTGGAAATGGGGATTTTTTTTTTTTTTTTTAATATTTAAAAATTTTTAATTTTCACTTAAAATGTATGATTTGATTTCTACTAGGGTCTGTGCCAAACCTATATATTTCAGGCAGACTTTATCACAAAGTGCAACAATTTTGATAGTTTACTTCGTTTTCAGTACTATTGAGGTTCATCATTCATCCCTTCCCTTCCCTTCCCTTGAGTTTTAAAACAATTTGTTAACCTTGAGCGCCTCCTGTGAGGAGATCGTGAACGGCTTCTCCGCCTGTCTCTGTCCCGATCTCGTGAACGGGAGCGATCCCTGTCCCTTCGCCTTCTGTCACGATCCCGTGAAGTGGAGCGAGAGCGTCTTCTCTCTACAAGCAGTGATAAAATGACAAAGAAAGAACTGGAGAGTTTGAATGAAAACAAATCCATAAAACAATGTATTCAACAATGATTGTGTCCTATGTTTGGCAGCTGGATTATATTGAGTTTATACAACATATAAACTTACACCATGTATGGTTTCTTGTAGAAATTTGTTCTAAAATAATCTTCAGAATACAAAATGAAGAAGCCTTTTAGTTTTACTGAGTTGCATCATGTTCATGCTCACTAATGGAATGTTCAGGTTCACAACGTTATTCATTTGTTTCCTAATAATCTTCGTCAAGTCATATGTCCTTTAATGTTTATGATAATTTCATGTGGGTTATTTTGCCTTGTGATTTGACCAATTAACATAATATTTTGACAATGTGAACAATTTAATAGAAGTATAATATGGTAATGTAATCTTTACTTTTTTTGCATTCTTCATTTTCATTATTTTATAGCAATTAGATATTATTATTTGTCCAAATGTAGAACCACTTCACTGACTTCCACGTGGATCTTGAGCATTGCTGGCAGCTACAGAAAGACAACAATGCCAAAAACACTGTCATTATGATATTGAATTAGGTTAATTTTGTAATCATTTGAAAAAGTGTTCAAAGGATTTAGGTGCTTTTGGAATTCTGAGCATTTCCCCTCTGTTTGTGGACGATTAAGACATATGGCGGGGGGGGGGGGGCGCTAACAGTCCTTCCTTAACAAAGCATTTTCTTACCTTTCCAATATCAAATTATACAGGTAATTTTTGCATCAGGCCTAATACTGCCTATATGTATAAAGTAGCTTAGAGGAGATTAAAAACCAATTGCCATATTAAGTTAATTTCCAGATTAATTTCACTTTAATGTATTCTAAATGGCTATGTTTTTAATGGTAGTAAAACCCTACATTATTAACTTAGTTCGAACATAACATAGTTCTATTAACAATACGTGCATGTAGAGTCAGTGAACGTAGCATTTGCATATCTGGACCAGATGAATTCGATGGAACAGGAGTTACAGTCAAAGATAATAATTATTAAAAAAATAATAATGCCACATAATACCGCTTATATTTGATTCTTCTTCACACCTACACGTTTCTTGCGCTGAAACAGTGAGCTAAGAAGCAACACACCTGTATTTTGACAAGATTTCCTTTGTTTTTCTGTTCTTACCTCGTCTGGGGGGAGTTCGACTTCTGCTCCTGCCCATTTTCAGACAGACACTCTGTTACCTGAACGAAGTGATCAAATTAGTTCTAAAACCCCCAAATTATTACATCGAATAAAAGACAAATACAGCTAATGAGATTTTATAGTACCCCTGAACCCTCTTTTCTGTGATGGCTGCGTTACTTCCGGTGAGTTTTAGCATAAACTTCCGGTGTAAGAATTTTGAAACAGCGCCCCGACGGACAGGAGGTAGTATTTCCTTCTTTACTGCCTCAATTTTAGTAATCCATAAAGACCCAGAGCTACTTTTGTGGCAGTTCCCAAATGATTTTTTCTTTCTATGTAACCTTTCATAAGTGATTTATCACCAGTTATTGTAATATTATCAACTTATTTTGCATTTTTTCCCCAGTGAAAATCAGATCTTTTCCTATATTCAATTCACTGACCATGTAGACGTTCATAAAAGCTCAGATTAGAGTTGATGGTGAATATCAAAAACAAATACAACTGAAGGAAAAAAATACTTTTTCAGCAAAGATATCATTAATTGAACACTAAAATATGTGTCCATTCACTGTCATTGATCAATTTCCATGGGTTTTACTGATGAATCAATGTTGTAGAAGATGACAATGTTTCCACAGTAACTACAGAGCCTCTGAACGTCCATATAAGTCATCTGAATAAGTCATCTGATGAAAACAAAAAGATGACAAACTGCATTTTACATCAGTCATTTAAATGTGCTGATAGGATTAGTAGATCAGTCATTGGATGGTTTTGGTCACCGATGGCTGTTTGGGTCTTTATGGCTTTAAAAATATTGATCCTACACTGTGGAAATACTCGACGACAAAGAACCTTAGTGTGTATATGCAGGTTTCTATTATCTATACATATATTTTATTTATGTTTTTTAATAATACTATTGCTGCTTTAGCGTGTATGATGCATTTGACTGCTGTAGATGTTTAATACTGATTTCATTTGAACTCATTTTTATGTATTATTTAGAATTTAATTTCAAACTACAGATATAATTATCCTGTGTTTGTATAGTTACTTTACAAACATAAAAGTTGTCAGACAAATGCAGTTGAGAATAAAGCACAAAACTGGCCTCTGAGATGTAGTTTAAGTCTGAGGTTGCATAAAACCGTCAAATTTAAGTCAAGTGTAAGTACTTCTCATTTATGGACATTTACATTCAAAGTTGCTTCCATTTAGAACATTTTAAAAATACTTACATAAAAAGACTTTATGATATCCTTGCATATGCTGCACGTAAAAATATTTTCATGTCTTGGATAAATGACAGACCTCCCACTAAAACCTGTTCACTTCATTCTTCAAAGGGACAATTTTATTAGAATTTGGACTCCATATCTTCATTTCACTAAATCTTCAGTCACTTCTGCGCTTTCAGACGTCATCAATGACTGAAAGTCTTTGGTATCTGTTTATAATCAGATCACTACTCATCTCACCTGTCACTGTTTGATTGCCTAATCTTTGTTTTATCCTCACTATAAGTCCACACTGTGTACTATTTGCTTTATCTTAGTCTTTTCTTCATATATAATATATTAAATATATATATTATATATTAAATATATATAACTTTTCACATAGACCAGGTGTTGTGCTGAGCCATTTGTTGTTGTAAAATTGTATTAAAATCTAAAAAAAAAGATAATTGAAAAAAAAAAAAAAACTTAAATAGCTTTGTGATACTTTTATATTTCAGTTATAGACCCACATGTAGGTCATTGTTTCATTATTAAAGTGGTCTCTCAGAAGTGGTTTCAATGTGTCCAATATGGGATTTAACCTGAATTCATCACAAATAGAGTATTTATTCACACACAAAATCAGTTGTTGCACCACCAGCATTAAACTTTTCTAACATTACAGTAAGACCCATTTATGTCTGCAAGACTACGGAAACACATGATTGAAGCTGCGCATGGAATAATCAAACAAAAGACAAAAAAAAAAAAAGCTGGAAAATAGAAACAGAATCCTGATACACGATTGGTTTTAAATCAAACTTGAACTTTAATGACTGATACATGGTAACCTTGCAACACTCACTTATACATTCTAATATAAAATAAATTAAAACCATGAGCGACCATCACACATCAGCATTTTGTTAACAGCTACTGGTTAAAACGGAAAATAATTACAACTGTTAAGAGGTATTTTGCACACATACATTTGAAGGAAAATGAGAAAAGTGGAATGTTTAGTACCTTCAGTATCTTGTATTACTGATGTCAAACTGCATTGACAAGCAACAAATTTTGTTTGCTTTATGTCTTTTTTGGTAGTAGTAGCATTAATAGCGTACTGTTTGTTTTTTTTTGTTTTTTGTTTTTATGAGCCAGTGTTTTTTTTAGGCTTTCTTTTCTCCTTTTTGTCCCTGCTGTAAAACGTCAATAGCTGTTAGTTTTCCACAAAACCAGCATTCAGAAGAGCACAATCAGTAGCTATCAGTATATTTCTACATGTTCTGCACCTGTGCTCAAGTAGTATACCTGCAACATCTATCTGATAATTAGAACCAAATCATGACTAGAAGATGCCTATGATGATGAAGAAATGCAACATACTAGAATGTCAATATACATATGTCAAGTGCCTATATATGGATAATGGTGCATAATTTCATTGTGTCCTGCAAAGTTGTGGATTGAAATAAAAGTATAACCAGGTATGAGTGGGAAGTGCACGGCATCACACTCGCAATCCCATATGTAATTAAAGGAAGCATCGTAGAATGTCTATACAGTGAATTCAGTAATGGTTTGATAGCATGGTAGGTGAAAATAGAACGTAAGTAAAACTGCGATTGTGACAGTGGGATAAGAAGTAGTGCGTCAAACTGTGGGGTTGTGTCCGACCTGGGTCAAATAGTACAATCTGAAATTTCCTTTCCAGTGTTTTTTGTGACCTGCATCAGGTACTAGATGAATCACCACATACAGTAGATCGAATCAGTGTTACAGTAAGGGATTGGCAAGTCAATTTAGTACACCATGCCTGTGAAAGATGCTGCGTTTGAAGACACCTGATGTGGTTAAAGGAATATTTCACTGTAGTATTTCACCGAGGTCTGGTCTGTCTAAAATCCTCAGGTCTCGGCTTTCTCCTTTTGCTTCTTGCTCTTTTTCAGGAACGACGGTGGCTTGAACTTCTTCTTCTTCTTGGACGGAGACTTGGAAGGTGAGCCCTCTGGAGTGCCGCCTTGTGGTTTGGCAGGTGGAGCAGCAGGAGTGGAGGAGGTGTCGTTGGTTGACAGAGCCTTCATCCCCTTCTCAAGCTCTTCTGTCGTCTGCTTCTCCTCCTCGCCTCCATTTTGTATGGCTGGGGATTCGGTCTTTGCCTCTTCTGTGGTGGTGTTGAACACAAGAACACAGCACAATTAGCAAACGGACTGAAAGCCTGGAGTCGGCTGGAGCTGCAAAGCTACATGCTCGACATGTCACTGCAGATGCTGCTTAATGAGAACGGCTCGTATTATCTCTGTACTTACTTACTAGTGAGACAAGACCAAAGCACCTGAAGTGTGCCCTACAAATCAGTATGGAGTAGCACAGAAAAAAGGACAGACAGACAGACAGACAGGCAAAGGAGAAACAGTGGGTACTGAGACAGATGGATTCACCAACACAGGAGTCAAATGAGTAACAATAAAAGAGCAGCAATAAGAACAAAACATCTTTCTCACAGGAGACACTTGACTTTGAAAACACAGAGGGAACATTCTGGGGTCTTATTCATGCCGTACATGCTGTCCGTTAACATGAATCCTGTGTTAGGGTGATATAATGTCTTTCCTATGAGAGGGGTGAAGTACGCATGCCAACAAAACCTGACAACCCATTTTACTCCGTATGACACCTAAAGCAAGAATGAATTATTTAAGGTTTTGCAAGTCGGAGCTTCTCATATGTGTCTGAATATTTTCTTTGAATTTTGCTGGGAATGCTGGGAGTATGATCATCAAAATAATATTTAACCCATAAAGACACAGTGTTACTTTTGTGTCAGCTCCTAAATGAATTTTCCTCTGTACTTAACCTTTCTTAAGTGATTTATCACCATTTATTACAACATTATCCTCTGTAATTTGCATTTTTTAAAACTGTAAATCATGTATGTTCCTATATTTAATTTAAATGCTTATGAAAACTCAGGTAAATTCAAAGGTTATTACATGGAAACAGCAAAAACTGAAGAAATAGTGACTTTTTCAGCATTATTCCTGTGTTATAGTGATATAATGTCTTTCCTATGAGAGGGGTGAAGTACGCATGCCAACAAAACCTGACAAACCATTTTACTCAATATGACACCTAAAGCAAGAATGAATTATTTAAGGTTTTGCAAGTCGGAGCTTCTCATATGTGTCTGAATATTTTCTTTGAATTTTGCTGGGAATGCTGGGAGTATGATCATCAAAATAATATTTAACCCATAAAGACACAGTGTTACTTTTGTGTCAGCTCCCAAATGAATGTTCCTCTCTATTTCACCTTCCTTAAGGGATTTATCACTATTTATTATAACATTATCCTCTGTAATTTGCATTTTTCACTGTAAATCATGTGTGTTCCTCTATTTAATTTAAATGAAAATTCAGAGTAAATTCAAAGGTTATTACATGAAAATAGCAAAAACTGAAGAAATAGTCATTTTTTCAGCAAAGATATCAATAAATGAATTAAACCCAGTGTGTCCATCCACTGTCATTGATCCAACTCCATGGGTTTTACTGGTGAATCAAGAAGAAGATGACAGTGTTTCCGTGGTAACTACAGAGCCTCTGAACGTCCAAATGGGTCTTATCTGATGACCATGAAAAGATGACAAACTGTATTTTACA
>JAQQZY010000029.1:17390112-17404398 GCA_030068375.1 Ostorhinchus rueppellii
ATTTTAAAAAATCGGATATGTGCTGTTCAGACTGTCTTTAAAAGGTCAGATACAGGTCAAATAGCGGCAAAAAGTCGTATTTGGGCCACATTTGGCTGCAGTCTGAACATAGCCTTAGTCCCATCTCCCAACAGGTGAAGGTGTGGGACATGTCACCAGTTTGGGCTCAGTCAGTAATTTCAGGCCATAATCCCATATTTACACCTCCTACTGGTCTAAAAACACCCGTGACAAGCCAAAGTCTGTTCTCAGGCTATAGAGAAGTAGCCTGCTACACAGTCCATAGACCTCTAACTTCTTTAATCACAGTTTACTAAAAGCCCTGTTGAAAGGACATTTTTCCTCACCACTGTCACCAGTCACTAGTGTTTGCTCTGTAGGATTCTGTTGAGTTCTGTAAATTGACTTCAGAGTCTGATTTTGACCAGCTCTATATGTAATGTGTCATGAGATAACTTTTGTTGTGATTTGGTGCTATATAAATAAAATGTGATTAATTGATTGATTGCACAAGTAGCTGGGATAGGCTCCAGCAACCCCCGTGACCCTAGTGAGGATAAAGTGGGTTCAGAAAATTAATGAATGATTGATTGATAAAAGATAATTATGATATTTTTCCCTAGTGATGCCAAAAAGCAATTAAATTTTGCAGCTTTAAATCCCAAAATATCCTTCATCCAATACTGTTTCCCAAATATCAGATAACAACAACATTTAGTAGATCATAGTGTGTTTATATTTGTAGCCCTACTCTGTAATATTAGGACAGATATTGAAAACAGAAATCCTATTTCAGTTGGGCTCCAGTTGTTTCTGGCCAGGAGATTTCCTTACCTGATGATCTTAAGCCATAAACCCAAAAACCATAATAGCATGTTTTTTGTTTTTTGTTTTGTTTTCTTAAAGCGGTCTGAATTTATCTGGTCTATAAAAATGTATAGTCCCAATTCCAAAAAGTAGCCCTGAACTGAATATAATGATTTGCAAATTTCAGAAATGCATATTTTACTAATAGAAAAGATGTGAAACATTTGAGATATTGAAAAAATGTACCGTTTTGAGAAAAGAAATTATATAATTTTGAATTCGATGGCAACAAATTCAGAATTAACTGTTTAACACAGCATCCCAAGGTTTTTAGAATTGGAGTTGTATCCATACTTAGCAGCATTAACAACACACAGGTCAGAATAATAATAGGTATATTTGGAGATATATTAAATTAATTGGTTTGGGGTTACTTTCATATTAAAGAGGGAAGCATTGGTCATTAGATAATGAATTGTGGACAAACTGTGATCAACTTAACATGTTTATTTAATCAATGAATACAAGTACTCAGAAATTAAAAGTGTCGTCATTCTGTATCGGGTGTTTTCCACCTCTGGCTTTCAAACAAGCAGTGCAGTGATGATGCATAGAACTAAGTCTCGTGATCCTGTCCTGAGGGATCTGATCATTCAGATGATTGACTGTGCTGCAATGACAGTGCAGACGGCGAGCGACCTCAGACCTGCTTGTAACATGCCAATGGCACGTTTTGTCTGTTGTATCATAAGTCGTGGCAAAAACATTTCTGTGTTTTCTTTGCTGCTTTTATATCGGCTACTGACCACACCTTAAGTTACCAGTCAAGTGTGACTCTGTACAAGAGATTTGACTCAATGTTCAACATTAAGGGATTAGTCCAAACCCCAACGTTGCGCATCAAAAATGACAAAAACACAGCTGTTAACTGTGTTACTAATCTCGTGAGCAACAAAATATACAAAATATAAAAGAGCAAATAATGTTCTGGAAATTACACCATGTTTGGACTGTGTTTTTAACGTGTAGTTTGCCAAACCATGTATTATATAATAACCTTCCTCTGCAGATCATTAAATCTTTGTACTGATCTTAAAGCAGATGAATAAAGGTCCCTAATGACTCAAAAGAGCTAGTAGATGTGGCTGCACAATTTACATGGTTGATAGCACATGAACAAACAGAAGATACTCAGGTTATCTGACAATGCCAACATACTCTGACGTCTTCCTGCCTTTCATCACCACCTCTTTGGCAAACAGGACTGCACTTTGTTATTTTTCTGATATATTGTATTGCAAATTGTGGTACTGTTACACTAATTACAGTGCTATGTATCTATTTACAAAATGAAATGTAGTCAACTTTGAACCAGTGTCCATGTTTAGTCAAGCAGTGTCCTTCATCTTCATTTGAAAAGCATGATTTTTTGTATATATTGTCAGTATTAATGGTACTAAACACTCCCGCCTTCGCTGGAGATTTGTTTGGACGTACGCTCATTTTCAGACCTGCAGTGAATGAGTCCTTCAGAGTGAAGAACTAACATCCTGTGCTACTGTAATTAAATAAATTGTTTTAGAACTGTGCTGATTAATGTGACGGCTAACAAAAACACTCTCTAATCCACACCCACTCTGCTCTTTAATTGTAGAACTTCAATCACCATTTTTGTACCTCACACTGGTGTATCTGTATCTGATTAAATGTGTTTATTACTTAACGGGCATTTAAATGATATAATATTATATATGGGACTCATACCAATTAGATACACACAAGCATTCTACTAAAGTGAAATTTGCAGCCTCCTTGCTGGAACTTGCCAAAACCGATTCTGTCTTTTTCTCTTGCAGTTCTTTGACCACATTGCTGAGTGTCTGGCTAATTTCCTGGATAAATTGGGGATAAAAGATAAAAAGTTGCCACTAGGCTTCACCTTCTCTTTTCCTTGCCTGCAGACCAAGTTGGATGAGGTGAGTGACTCACACAATTGCACAATTATCTTAATTAATCTTTGCTAAAAAAAAAAATATAGGTTGTAGAGCAATTTTATCTCTCTGACAGTTGAACAATATGGAGCTGAATTCAATTAATCATTCATGTTATTAACAGTTTTACCCTTGAGAGGGTGGCAGGGGTGCTGTAGCCTATCGCAGCTACCTATGAGTGAAGGCGGGGTACACCCTGGATGTGTCACCAGTTCATCACAGCGCTGACATATAGAAAAAAAACAACCAACCGCTCTCACGTCCTCACCTATGGGCAATTTAAATTAACCAATTAACCTATCAGTGCATGTCTTTGGATGGTTGGAGGGGGGCGGAGTACATGGAGAGGGAAGCGAATTAGTTTTGTCAGTTAAAAACTGATATTAATTTTCAATGCAACTTGTGGAACAAAATATTTTAAATCCTAAAGTCATTGGTTTCTTACTGCTTTCCGAATTTGTAGCTGGCCATCTGGTTCAACTGCAGAACATGTAACATAAAGACCTTTTGCCCACATATTCATAAAATGCTCAGCAGATCAGCTGGGTCACGCCTTTATATCCAGCAAATGTGATTACTGTTGATAAAGTAAGAAAATTCAACACACCACCTCTGCTTTGAAAACACTTCAATGGCCTGTGACACATTAGTGTAAAGATATCAAAACATTTCTTTTTTGAGCAAGGTATTAAATTATTTACCTCCCTAGTATATTGCTGACTTGCTCACTTGGACTGCAGCTATTCAGCAAGTCAGAAATATGCAGTGAAAGTGAATTTAGCCACTGTAATAATGTACTATGGAACAAACTGACGGATGACTTGAAATCTGCTGCAACTGCATCTTGTTTTTGAAATTTGTCTCAGATCATTTTTCTCTAAGCCTCTGTTTGTTTTTTTTTGTGTGCGTGTGTACCAGTATCTTTCATCAGTGGCTGAAAAGTCAATTTATTTGACATTTGTGTCATGCTTTCGGTTTTATTTTGAAGCACAATGAATTGAACCTCCGCATGAAATGTGCTGTATTAATGAAACCTGATTGAAATTCTACAAATGCCCCCCAGACTACTCAACCTGATTTTAATTACACAGTTTTTTTTTATTATTCCTGTGACCTGATTGTTTCGGTCTTTGACTAAGTCTAATTGATTTTAAACAGATGTTGCACAAATATAAGTTGAAAAAGCAAAATGGCAGACTGTCAGTCATTAATTCATAGAAACCCAAATAGCCACCGGTGACACAAACCATCTACAGATATAAACGGTTTGATACTTGTTGATTCATTAATCCTATCAATTCATTTAAATAATTGGTGTAAATTACAGTTTGTCGTCTTGGTCATCAGATATGACCCATCTGGACATTCAGAGGCTAGGTAGTGAACGTGGAAACACTGTCTTTACAGCATTAATTCACCAGTAAAACCCATGGAGTTGGGTCACTGACAGTGGATGGACACACTGGGTTTTATATTCAATATTACAGGAATATCATCACTGTAAAAGTAACCTTTTCATCATTTTTCTCTGTTTTGATATAATTAACTTGAAATTACTGAGTTTTCATGAAGCTCTAAATGTTATGTAAGTTAAATATAGGAAAATACAGGATTTACGCCAAAAAATGCAAATTACAGAGGATGATATTACATATAAAAGAAATTAGAATAGAATAGAATAGAATTTCTTTATTGTCATTGCACATATTTCAAAGCAATGAAATTATTTCCAGATTAAAACCAACCGAAGATCACACAGGACATCAATAAAGTGGTGAGAAATGTGTTAAAGGTAAAAATAGAGAAAGATTCATTTGGGAACTCCCACAAAAGTAGCACTGGCTCTTTATGGGTTAAAGAAAACTTTGCAATGATATGAAAATGATTTCCACCTAAAGGAACAGCTTATTCTCATTAATTTTTGGCAAATGTAAATCTGACTGGACAAGCTTTCTGCTAACTCTTTCAGAAGACCAGGATGATTTTACGTCCTTGGTTTGTTCAACCCGAGTTTAGGAGTTCCTCATCCGGATCTGAGTCTGTGACTGCCAGCTCTCTTGCATACAGGATGTATTTTTATGTTTTCCTTCTGTTGAGTCTTCTGTAAAGCAGTACTTAATGACTGCCACAGGGGCTTATTAACTACACTGCTGTCTAATTGTCTCTGCCCTGAGTCTTTACATTTATCTGAGATCCTTAATCAGTGCTAAAGTAAGTCTTCAGCTTCCATCTTTGTGTCGGCCCATAATGATTGGTGTTTTGTTACGATAATTTAGGTTTTTGCTTTCAGTTCCTAACTGTTTGGAAAATGTGAGTCACAACCTCAGATGATAAGCAGAATGTCATTGTTCTGTTAACTGCCTACTCTAGTTTAGCAGTGGAGTCTGCAGCTTTCATGTAACATTTTCAAAGCTGTATTTATCGATCTGAAACATGCTGAATCTGTTAGATCATTAACTTCACAGGGTTCTATAGAACAGGGATATAGGGACTTGACCTATAATTTCTTCACTGTAAATGGATTTGTCATTGAAAGATTTATTCATAATAGGCACTTTGGCATTTGGAATTTTGTTAACTTGTGGCTACCATAATGACCTTTTCAGCAAATTGTACCCACCTGTCATACTGCACTGGTTTTACCTCCTGCTAGTTCATTTTCCTATTCTTTTGTAACTGATTTATACTGTATCTAAGGTAAAGCCCATTAAAAAAATGCATGGCTGTAAAAATGTATTGGTTTGTATGCACCACTTTAATAAAACCCTAGACGGATGTGGCAAGGCATCAAATCATACACAGACTACAAGACCACCAGCCCCTGTGTGCCCAGCTCTCACAACCCAACTCTCCCTGACGACCTCAACAATTTCTTCGCACGTTTTGATGGGGGACCCACCTCCACCCCCCATCTCCCCACAGAACTCACAGAGACTACATCACGCCCACTGGTGCCAAGTGAACTACAAGTAAGACAAGCACTCAGGAGCACCAACCCTCAAAAGGCACCTGGACCAGATGGCATTACTAGGCGGGTCTTGAAATACTGCACAGACTAACTGTGTGCGGTCTTCACAAGCCTGTTCAACATCTCCCTGGAACAAGCCACAGTCCCAACCTGCACGAAAACCAGCATCATTGTTCCTGTCCCCAAGCAGACAGCCACCAATCTCTTAACGACTATCGTCCAGTGGCACATCCCTCGACCTACACCAATTTGCATATTGAGCGAACAGATCAACAGAGGATGGCCTCTCCCTGGCCCTTCACACTGCTCTCTCACACCTGGAAGAACCGAACAGCTATGTGTGGATGCTGTTCATTGACAACAAGTGTGCAGTGATACTGATACATGTTTTTGTGCTTCTTTGGGCTATGCAATAAGACTCTGGACTGTGCAATAGGACTAAATGCAACTGTATTGCAAAGTCCCTTTATTCATTTCCACTTAAACTTATTACCCATTATAGTCTCATTTATATTTCTCTATCATCATAGCCTACCTGTACATACTACTTCCACATACTGACTTGTATATAGAACATTGTTTTGGAGATTGTGTATGTTGTATTATATTAGAATTGTGTATTGTATATATTGCTTACTTTACTTATTCTATTTTGTTTTATTTATTTATTACTGTACTATTTGTGCATCTGTGGGCTGTTACAAACTAGATCTCACTGTACTTGTATAGTGACAGTAAAGAACTTCTACTTCTGAAAACAAAATACAAAAAAAAAACAAAACAACTGCTGTTATGTGACTACATTATAATATTCTCTGTTTTATTTTCTGTATATCTAGAGCATTCTTGTGTCTTGGACCAAAGGCTTTAAATCCAGTGGAGTGGAAGGAAAGGATGTGGTTAGCCTACTGAGAAAGTCCATCAAAAAGAGAGGTGTAAGTGTAAAACCTGCATTTCCCCACCCTTTTGTTCTTATTTCTGTTCTTCATTTATAAGGAAAGACAATAACTACATTACCCCAGCATTTAATAATTTAATAACTTTTAACAATGAAAATAGTATTAATTGTTGAGTCATACATTCAGTGACGTAGTCCACTGGCGCCTGCACTTGTACATACCTCATGTGCACTGAGTGAATTTAAGAGAGACTGATAGGTAAGGTACACTGGGGCATTTCACGCAGTCTGTGCATACTTCATAATTTCACTCTGCTGACATAGTCAAATGCAGTGCAGAATGACTCTGGCAATGCATTTCAGGCAGTTTGTCCAAGTAGAGTTACCATCATGCATGTGCAAATAGGCACTGATCCGGTAGTGACAGGCAGCAGAACCAACCCAGAAAATATGGAAGATGCTGCCAGTGTTCCATGTTGTAAAGCCTTAAAATTTTAAGTTCAAGATTTTAATATGCATTTCCTAATGTGCCTATTATTGATTTTTTTTTTTTTGTATCAAATGTATGGTGTGGTGGCGAGGACTTTGCTGTGGCACACTGCAACTGCCAAACCTTACCAACAGAAGCACAGGTCAATGCTCTGAATAGAATGTTTTCTGTCAAATGTTATTACAGGACTTTGATATCGACATTGTAGCAGTGATTAATGATACAGTGGGCGCCATGATGACTTGTGGCTACGATGATCAGCACTGTGAAATTGGCCTCATCGTTGGTAAGTCACAAACCGAAAGATAATCAACCAGCAAGGTGGAAATAACAATGTATGCATGTAGAACAGAGGATTTTTGGCCTATGCTGGAATTTAATGTTATTATTCATGAGGTGGGAAAAAAGGTAAATGATACCCTGAGCAGATGCGTTCATCAGTGTACATAAATACACACACACACCCTAGATAACTATATGTTGATTGCAGTCAAGATACTTTCTTCAATTTGCTGTTGATGTAACCTCTGTCTGATATATCACACACCCACCTGCACCATGTCAATACCAGATACAGTATAACAAGGTTGTGAGATTTTTGTTCAGAACTTGACACACTTCCTGTGACTCATTGCGCTGTCTCTGCAATTACATTCACCATTATACTTAATTCATGAAAGACTATTTCATTTACAATTGCATTTAATTTTAGCTCATGTTGTATTATTCACTTTGGTTGCACTTGCAGTCAAAGCTGTAATAATAATGTATTGGATTGATGTAGCGCTTTTCTTCCCCTGAATTCAATGTTCATTGAGTCCCATCAAACACTGGCATTCGTAAATTACGTCACAGCTGCCACGGGGCGAGCTGATGAAAACTGGCTGCCAATCAGCACCAACGGCTTCTACCACCATTACCAGACATTCGTACACCAGTGTGAGTAACACTGGAGGCAAGGCAGGGGATGTTTCTTGCTCAAGGACACAATGGTTAATGACTGGGATAAACCTGCTCTCCACAGCCATAGTTTCCACTTCTTGATTTCTTTTATGTCTAGGTTTAATGTACAAAACTGTGCATGATTAGTATAAATAAAATTACC
The DNA here is from genome assembly GCA_030068375.1 of Ostorhinchus rueppellii. NCBI lineage: Eukaryota > Metazoa > Chordata > Actinopteri > Kurtiformes > Apogonidae > Ostorhinchus > Ostorhinchus rueppellii. The sequence continues at coordinate 17,398,372 of JAQQZY010000029.1, forward strand.
TAAATCAGTTCATTAAAATATATTTTTTTCTTTTTTGACCTGTTAAAACTTTATTTTTTAAGTCACTGGGCCAATAAATACAGGGCCCTCACAGCATCTTAAAAAATCTTAAAAGGCTTGAATTTATAAATCTGCAATTAATACCTTTAAAACCCTATTAAATTTGATATGGTAAGACTTAAATTTTGTTGCTTTTAACTTGTTCGCTTTATTATGTTTAAATGTGTCTGTTACTTTCTTTGCAGCTTGGACATGTAACGGTCTACTCAATTCCACCCTTTTCAACCAGATAACTTGTATTCAAATTAGGTACTAATTATATATAACTTTGCAGCCCCCGGTGAGAAATGATCACAGAACATTCAGCCCAACACATGTGCAGTCATTAGTCATGCAGATATCGCCCAAGAAAGCATACTTTGGGAACCTTAAAGGATGGTTCACAAGGGAAAAGTAAGCATGAGAAAGTGCAAATTTAATAATGCCTTGTTGGAGAAAAGATCATTTTCGACCTGGAGTGAAGGGGACCAGCTGTGAAATGGGCTTTAACTTCTGTTTGAGTAGTCTTAAAGTCTTACATTTAACTTGTCGAACCCTGAAAAAAAACCCTGTAGTTCCCTCCCTCTTCATGTGTTTGCTCTTCATGCTTTCACAGTACAGGATGTTCAGCTTGTTGGACACTTCTCACCCAAACATGACTACCAGACACAACAACCAGATATTTTTTTGTCATTATGTTACATTATTATTTATCATGTGGGATAGTGTAAAAGGTTGGTTTAATGTTGTGTTGTTATTCCACCCCTTAAGGAACAGGGACTAATGCCTGTTACATGGAGCAAATGCGGAACTTGGAGCTTCAGGATGGAGATGAGGGTCGGATGTGTGTTAATACAGAATGGGGAGCTTTTGGAGATGATGGTGCCCTGGAGGACCTACGCACTGACATTGACCGGGAAATAGATGCTGGCTCCCTAAACCCTGGCAAACAACTGTGAGCAACTTTTAAGTCGATCTGTCGTAGACCAACGCTACAGTCAACTACAAATCTTAAAATTAATGGACCCTTATTGCAAGCAGGCTTGTACTGGATATGTTTTTTCTACTTATTTTTTTAAATTATTATTCTATTATAAGATGTCCTTCCAGAAAAAAGTCCCAGTCTGGATTTCACTAATCGTATAGTTCAGATTAGCTTCAGCTGCAACATGTTATTTAACCTGAATTGTTGCAGTGAGTAGCTTCTTATTTCTTAAACAACCATTCATTTACTAAGGAGCAAAAAGACTTGACAGTGCCAGGATTGATCATGCTCAAATTCTATAAGAGTGGTTCATGGAGCATGATATATCATTTTTACACATGGATTAGCCTCCACAGAATCCAGACCTGAACCCCATTGAGAATCTTTGAAATGTGATGGAGAACTCTTCCATCATTGATACAAGATCTTGATGAAAAATTCCTGCAAATCTGGAGGGACACAAATGTTGTGATATTTTTATTGTGACACTGCACAAGGACTGTGTGGCATAAACACTACAGAAACCACAGAAAATTGTCTCGAAATCAAAAGTAAAGATGATCCAACAAAATATTGCTTGTGGGTCTGTATTTTGGCCAGGCAGTGTACTTAACTCCACCATCAGTCTAAAACTACATCAGTCAATTTTCAGGAGTGTGTTTTTTGCTGAACCTTGAGTGTTTTCTATAATCTATAATTTGTTGATGGTGAACACCAGCCTTTGGCTCTATGGTACATTTTATTGCACATCTCTGATTTGTTTGTACACCACATGGCATGACACTGTTGATAATAATCTTTGATGGAAAAAACAAATGCTATATTTTTCTTTGTACTGATCACACGTGATCAACAGCCTCTGGCAAAATAAATTATTTAAATAAGAATAATCTCAATACACAGGGAAAGGGTATTGCTTTTGTAGTAGACGTTTGATGGACAGAATGTTCTATTACACAGGTGTCAAAAATGCGGCCTGGGGGCCAAATCCGGCCCGCCACAAGGTTCCATCTGACCCCTGGGATGAATTTATGAAATGTAAAAAAAAAAAATACACTGAAGATATTAACAATCCAGGATGTTCAAATAATTTTAGGTCAATTCAATCTAAAAATGATCAGACCAGTAAAATACTATCATACTAACCTATAAATAATGAAAACTGCAAATTTTTTTCTTTGTTTTAGTGTAAAAAAAAGTTAAATTACACAAAAATGTTTACATTTATAGACTAGCCATTTATTTAAAAATGTGAATAATTTGAGATCTCTTAAGAGAAGTCTGTGGAATTTGAACAATATTCTGCCTGCTATTAAATGTTTTGTTTATTTATAGATCCACTGTGATCTGTAAGTTGTGATTCACATGTATAAATGTTAAACTAAGGCATAATATTGTTAACATTGCACTTATTTTACTTCCGAATTTTCAGGTTGGTCGTAGCTGCTCATGTTATGTTCAAGGGCAATTCGTAGATGTAAATATTTTCATTAAGGAATTTTACTTTTTTCACTCAAAAGTTATTATTCTAGTATTTATATTATTTTACAGGTCAGGACTACTTTAGACCATTTTAGGCTGCATGTGGCCCCTCAACTAAAATGAGTTTGACACCCCTGTTCTATTAGATTATATGTATTCATTCGTGTTATTGATGAAATGAAATACAAATTCATAAACCATTATACTCTACCAGTATCATTTTATTTTGTGACTTTGATAAGCTACTTAAGCTTTTCTTCTCTTGGGTAATGCATACTTAATAATAAGAAAGTGACGCATATTTCCACAGTTGCAAGATGTTTACAACGAGAATTTGTAAAATGTACTATATACATAGAACTGTTTGAATTAGCCAAACAAGTCAGCTGTAGATGGTGTCAACTAACTAACAAACCAGGCATACACTGAGGTACTCAAAGAATATTAGAGGGAGTAGTTGATTATATAAAAGCTGATTATTAGTGTTAATTAATACAATAGAAACAGTGTACAATATGTCATCACAGTAGTATCACAGCCTTACCCTTAAATAGTATATGAAAATTGAAAATTCTGTGTGTATTACAGTACTAGATAAATTAGGTTATTGTTGCATTTATTCATTTTGAAGAAGTAAATGTAACTGATAAATGATTCAGTCCAGATACAGATGGCATATTTTTACCCTTGACATATGTTTTAACAAGGAAGAGCTTGAAGGTCTAAGAAGTTAAAACTGCAAACCTCACTGATGAGACTCTTTTGTTTATTTAAATCTCTGCATGCAGGTTTGAGAAGATGATCAGTGGAATGTACATGGGTGAACTGGTGCGTCTTATCCTGGTGAAGATGGCCAAGGATAAGCTTCTGTTCCAGGGCAAGGCCACAGCAGAGCTCCTCACTACTGGAAGCTTCAAAACCAGCTACATCTATGCCATTGAAAACGAGAAGTTAGTTTCTCTTGAATGAGTGTCTGAAGCAGTCATAGGTCTACTTTAGTGAACTAGAGCTGGACACATATAGAAACCTACAGTGACCCTGGGGTTTTTGAGGCTTTTGTCACTGAAGGTGTAATTTACTTACAATTAAGTTATTTTGTCACAATCACAACTCATTTCTGTCAAGTGGGATTTTTTTTTTTCACTTTTTCCTTCTCTTTGTGCCAGTTACACATATTCCACTCTTTGTTGCAGAAATGAGGAAGGTTTGGCTGCTGCTGAGAAGGTCCTCCAGGGCTTGGGTCTGGTCCCTGCCATTGAGGACTGTATAGCCACTCAGAGGGTCTGTCAGATAGTATCAACACGTGCTGCTCATTTGTGTGCTGCCACTCTAGCAGCTGTACTCAGGCAGGTTCGGGACAACAAAGCAGCTGAGAAGCTGCGTACCACTATCGGGGTCGATGGCTCTGTCTATAAGAATCATCCACAGTAAGTACAGATCATCCACGTCATCACCTCTGTTTTGGTTCAGCTCAGAACAAGGCACTTGAGGTTTTAGTTTTTCTTAAGACAGTTGACAACTTGAAGGGAAAACATGATGAGATCAAGGGGAAAACAACAGGAATGCTCCCATGCTTGAAGAAGTAGCAAGAAATAAAAAAGAAACAAGCTGCAGCATACATAAATTGAGTTTCTGAGGTGCATGAATAAAATGTCAGGAGGACCAGTCACACAGAATGCTCGACCCTGTGGTATTTCAGTTGGACCTGTGATTCAACATAGATCTATGGCAAAAGCATCTACACAAAATGTTAACTGATGTCATATATTTGATGACTAATTCTCAAAAATAGTGGCTTAACATTGTCACATGATGACAATACTTACAGTGATTAGGCTGTGAGCAAGAAAAGAGTTCGGTGACGCAAAATCCACCTGCAGTCCACCAAATGCACTGGTCTTCAAACATTTGGAGGAAAAAAAATACATACTTCCTTTCTGCATCTCTCACCTTGGTTCAAAAATCAAAAGACTTGTTCCCTGTCTGAAAGCTCACTAGATTAGTCAGGTACTGTGTCACAGACTACATTTTCTACTTCCTGAATACCTTAGGGTGGGTAGACTTCTTGCATCCTCTCTTGAATTTTAATGAGGATAAGAATAAGAAAAAGCATCTATCCTTAAGAATAGTATGGCCTAGAGAAATTAAGAATTCAGCTACACTTAAAGCAGACATAGCCTTTCATCCATGCTGACAGATGAACATCTGGAATGCTCAAACATATCTCTTAACATCACTAAAACTAGCAAGTAGAAAGTCCAGTTGTAGCTTGTGTTTTCTGTCTTAGGCAAATAAGTAATTATTATATGTCATGATCTTGCACACACTCTGTGCAGCGAATTGTTGATTGGTAGAAGGTCAGTACACGGTCCTCATCCTTTTGCCATTCATGCGGCAGTTGACTCACAACCAGTTGGACAACATTTATTGCAGGTTGTGTTGAGTTACAAGTGTCTATTTTTTTGTGTTCTAAGTGTTTTATTTCTCTGTTTCTCTGTGCCGTTCTGCTGCTTTTGAATTGCCTTCTAGATATAATTTGTCTGAAATCATAACAAATTATGGGACACTGACGTTACAACACCGTAGGCCTTTTGCAGCAACATTCCTATTCTGAGCATCTGAGCATAATAGACAATCAAAACAGTCTGTATTCAGACCCTGATAAAGCTGTCATCCATGAGTTTTGATCTGTGTGTTTGCCTATAGCCTGAGTAAATCACTTCAAGATGGAGTACTGTAGTTTTTCCTCTCAAAGAGAATCTGACAGGACTTACTGGGTCTGGCCTTTTTTGCAGGGGAAAAGGCAAAAATGGAAAGCCCCTGTAAGAGCGAATTTTTTAAAATATCTTTCTTCACTGTGTCATTCACAGCATCACATATGTGTTGCCACTGCTGTGTTTCTGCTGTTCCTGTTATACCAGCACTGACACGTTGAAAAATGACATGTTTCTTTTGTTTGAAAGTCCCTCATTTGCATCTGACGTAACACCTACCCTATTATGGTGTTTAGTGGGTGTAGTCACATATGCATCCCATTTGCCATCTAATGCAATTCAACATTCAGCAACACCTAGGTCAGAGAAGATTTGGACTGTAACAACGTTTGGTGCATCCAGATTTGATTTCTCGTAGTTTTTGTCTCAATGAAAAAAACAAGAGAAACTTAAGAATATTTTGCTTTATGAGCGTCATTGTTTCAGTATAATAATAATAAAAAAAGCAGATTGTGTATTTGACACATTATGTGTAAAAGATATGTAGTATCTCTAAAGTAATGACTAACGTGAGGATGTCTCTTAAATTTATGGTGTCTGGGACTAATCCTGCCTTCACCTGCTATGGAAATTATGGTAAATCATACTTACAGGGCTCCTATGCAAGTATGGAAAAGTATGGAATTTGATTTTATAAATTTCCAGGTCAGGAAAAGCATGGAAAATAGGTACAAATGTATGGAAAAATATTCATGTTTCCAAGACTGTTACCACCGTTCTATTTTTTCATTCATTCATCTTCTATAC
>JAQQZY010000029.1:17415514-17434073 GCA_030068375.1 Ostorhinchus rueppellii
ATGTCTTTGGATTGTGGGAGGAAGCCGGAGTACCCGGAGAAAACCCACGCAGACACAGGGAGAACATGCAAACTCCATACAGCAAAGCAAAGCAGAGCTGTCCAAATGTCTAAAAAAATCCTTATTTAAAAAAACAAACAAAAAAACCCCCCAAAAAGAGCAATGGCATGCCTTTGATAATAGAATGCCTTACACTAACATTTATAACTGTTTTATTGAAATAAAAGTGATATTAATGATTTGACTTTGATGGTTGTTTTGAATGAGTGGCAATAGAAACTATCTGAATCTTTATGTAAAAACTGGCATTTTGTCTTTTAGGTATGAGAAGATGATCAGTGGCATGTACCTGGGGGAGATTGTGAGGAACGTGCTACTGGATTTTACTGACAAAGGTCTGCTGTTCAGAGGCAAACTGTCAGAGCGACTCAAAACCCGGGGCATCTTTGAGACGAAGTTTCTGTCACAGATTGAAAGGTTAGTGCTGCACACTGCTTCATCCACTGATGGCATCAGCTCGACTCACTTCACCAAGGCTCACTCACCTTATCTTTTCTAAGTTTCTATTTCATGAGAACCAGCAAGTACCATCAGTTTGAAACAAATGAAATGTCTAACTCACCTTCACTGAGGTTCCAAGCAATGCAAAGCAACTCTGTTGACCTTATTCTTTGTCTGAAAAAGAATATGCGTCAGTGGTGGAGGGGGGTGGGTCCAGGGTTTTTGCCCCAGTGGAGATTCAAAGGGGTGAACCGAAGCACATTTTGAAGCTGTTTTGTCTCCATACATTAATAAAATGAATACAATTTAATCGCACTAATTGTGACCACTTTTGGAACCAATGTAAAGAGTTGGCTTTAACCTCCTGAGACCCAGGACAGCCACAAGTTTATGAGTTTAGGCTTTTTTTTTTTTTTTTTTTAATATATATTAAATAATTGTCTACACTGGAATCATCATGATGCAACATTGCTTTCAGATGCATTTAAAAAATATTTTACAGAATGTCCTTTGCAATGGCCAGCTTTTTGTTTTTGTTTTTTTGTATAAAGCCGTGAAACTCTTGTCCACAAATGTGGACAGAAAACCCATAGCTGGGTCTAAGGAAGTTAATAAGGTTGTCTTCAGTTATGGCATTGAATTCCATTACATTCCAAATAATTTCAAATTAGAAACACAGGATGCAGTAGAAGTATAGGCCTATGTTTGACAACTTTGTGTGATTCACTCAATCACTGGCTGTAACTCAAAGGTATTTAATATTCAGTCCATGCAGTTCTATTGTTCCCACTATATGAATGATACATTACATGTTTTGTGTGGCTGCCTATTTGTTTTTCATGCAGACTCAAATGCTGCTTGAATAGAAAGTTCTCTTTGTGATTAGATTTCAGCCTTGTTTAGTTTTACCTCTCTTTATCATATGGAGTCTCATCATAAATGGGATGTGCACAATAGACCCTCCCTTCAACACAAGATAGGAGAGCCTTGGAATGCATACATTTGTGTCCAGAAGCACATTTGAATGTATAGTAATGCTATAGTCTATTATGCAGCAGACAGGAGTTTGGATGAAAATGAAACTAAAGACATTTTACTGATTCCTCTATTACTGCATTTCTACTACGGAGAACCGGGTTCAACTCGGCCCATCTCTCGTTGTTGTGCACTTCATTTCCTTTCCCTTGCCTTTGGAAACTTGTATTTTAGGGGATACGACATTTGTTGCTCCAACCGGAACTGGGCCCAGATGACGTCCTGCCACTAGATTCATGAGTGCCACTAAGTAGCGAATCAAATGACTCACTTGCTGCATGGACAAATGTTTGAGCATATTGAAAGGATTCCACCCTTTGAAAGAAATGGAACCTTTGACTGTGTTCCAAGTGGACCCGCTGTCATCTTTTTAGACCATTTCTGCCTCAATGCCATGTTGGCTAACAATGCAGGTAACGCATGATGTCATTGTGCATGTGCAATGAAGGTGGAATTGATCAGCAGAATCATTAAGCAGGCAGGCAAACAATTCCAAGGAATCGAGCTACCGGGATCCAGTTCTCAAAAAGAACCGGTTCTCGATTCCCATCCCTAATCATAACGCTTAAAAATGTAGGTCTCTCCTACAGAGAAATTGCCAAGAAAGTCAAGACGTCGGTGAGTCCAGTTTCCTTCATCATCAAAAGGCACTCAGAAACTGGAGGAAATGCTGTCAGGAAGAGGTCTGGCAGAGCCAAAGCCACAACAGCATCAGAAGACAAGTTTCAGAGAGTCAACAGCTTGGTGATAGGTGATTCACAGGACAACAGTTTCAAGCACAGCGTAATAGTGGTTATAGTAAGCAAGTCTCAGTTTCAGCTGTGAAGAGAAGACTTGGAGTTGCAGGTTTGATGGGTCGATTTTCAGCAAGAAAGCCTAGCTGAGACTTCAGAATAAGAAAAAGAGGCTTGCCTGGGCCATGAAACGCTGTTAGTGGACTACTGAAGTCTGGAAGAAGGTGTTATGGACTGATGAATCCAAATTTGAAATCTTTGGTTCATCCCAAAGGATTTTTGTACGCCGTTGAGTAGGTGAAAGGACAGTTCCTCAGTGTGTGACATCAACTGTCAAACATGGAGGAGGAAGTGTGATGGTCTGGAGCTGTCGTGTTGGATATAGGGTCGGTGAATTGTACAGAGTGAAAGGCATCCTGAACCAAAACGGCTACCATGGCATTCTGCAGTGCTATGCATTACCCTCTGGGATACGCCTAGTTGATAAGGGGTTCATCCAACAGCAAGATAATGACCCAAAACAAAAGTCCAAACTAAGCCACAACTACTTCAGAAAAAAGAACAAGGTGGTAAGCTTGAAAACATGGAGTGCCAGCAAAGTCTCCAGACTTAAACCCTATTGATCTGGTTTGGGATGAACTGGGCAGAAGAGTGAAAGCAAAGCAACCTACAAGTGCTACACATTTATGGGAACTTCTGCAACAGAGTTGGCAAGAACTTTATGTAGAATATTCAATTTATTCACAAATAATGCCACCGGTGTGTTCAACTGTTATATCTGCAAAGAGTGGCTGCTTTGATGAGTCAAAAGTTTGGAATACATTTTGGTTTCTAAATCGATTCCATTATTTCTTTTTTAACTTCAATTGTTTATTTGTTCTATGCTTTAATTTCAGAGTGCACTGAGACATTAAGCTGGATCATTTTCAATGAAATTCTGAAAAAATTGGGCTCTTCTAAAACTTTGGACCAGTAGTGTATCTCAAAATCGAATAGAATAGAATAGCTTTTATTGCCATTACATGGGTTGGACAATGAAATTACAGCTCACTAAGTATTATTTGAAGTTCTGAATCCTCAATGAAAATTTGAATAAAGGGTCTCAATTTCTAGCTCCGCTCTTAAAAACATGTACAACTCTACTCTCGATTCATAATAGATTTCTGAACATTCTTGCTTGTTTTTTTTTCTCTTCAATATAACATGAAGATATGGTCTGTAACACTTAAAAATTGTGGTATATAGTAGAAAGCCATACCCAAATATCACAGTTTAATACTTTTTTTGGAAAGCTTCTCTTCACCTTAACACTGAAACTATTTTAAGTATTTTACTTAAAAATAAAGCTCATACAGTTCACCTCTACGGCATCTGCTACATGTATAAGAGTCACTCTCTCCTTTTAAGGCTTTGGCTAGAAATTTAGATTTGATATTAGATTACCACAAAGAGACACAGTGTCACACAGCACCACAGTGTTCTTGTTGAGGCTGCTGTTGTATATTATATCAGATATATCGGTTTCATTCACTCTCTCCGACATGTGGCTGACTCTGCTCTCACTGGGGCTCAGAGTCACAACAGCAACACACCGTTTTCATTTTTCATCCAATTTTTAAGGGTTTGGTCCATTTCAGTTGCAGATCATTACCTAACCTTCTGCTGCATCGTAACACACTGTAGAGTTGCACCTTATTGTGTTGGGTTGAGGATGGTATAAATACTTCACTGGTAACAGTTGATCACCCCTAATTTTGGTATTGTGTATTATTTGTATATTAATTGACCATCTTGCGCTTACCATCGCACCTCATAATGTAGTTTTCTCTTTATTTTGATTAGTCCTCTTTATACTTGGCTGCTCTAAGGACGTTTTGAACCTCGCTTTTATTAAAACTGAGATTGTTTCATATTGTTAGACATGAATTCACTTGATTGACTCCATACTTCACTCATCTTTCATCATCTCGCACATTAATGATCTATAATTAAATGGTAAAAGTGGAGTTGGAGAACTGCAAGAGCTAACTTTAGGCCTCAGAATTTTATTTTGTGAACTTTTGCTGTCACAGTTGTCACAAAGGAAGAAATTGGCTCTAGAGATGATGGAAAGGTTAGGGTGCAGCATGGTTTGGGCAGCAGAAATGAGATTCATGCATCATCAGTGAGTGGAAGAATTGTTATTTTCTCCAAGTTCATATTTTCTCAGGAGTTAACCACCTCACAAGATATAACGTGATATAACCTGCCTGTACATTTTACTGGTCATTTTTGTGTGCTTTGAAAATAAGGATCATTTACATACATTCCTTTTATTATGATGAAGATGAAGAAATAATCAGATTAATTAGAAGAAATGATTAGATTTCTATAGCACTTGCCTAGACGCCCAAAGCGCTTTACTTTAATGACATTCATTCACACTCAGCTCACTAGTTCCGTATACTCAACTTTTCTGTGTGAAAATGAAAGACTTAATTATCAGATGAATGGCTGCCTGTTATAGCTGTATTATCCCGTTTCATTTAAGATAGGAAAAAAGCATCTTCACTTTCAGTCGGCTCACGGGTCTCTAGACATCACTTCTCACTGTCAAAAGCTCTAGAATCTTTTTTTTTTTTTCTTAATCATTTAAGTTTTTATTGGCTTTATCATATTTTCAGTCATTTACAAAAAGGAAATAACATAGTGGAAAAAAGACACCCAAAAACAGAACTACCAACAACTTAAAAAGGCAGCCAAAAACCCCTAGAATCTAAAAACATATATATAGTCATATCGCCCAACACTGTGAAGGGCACTCTCCCAAACTCCTTATTTAATGCATCATTTCACTTTTGATTTGTGTTTTAAGCAAGAGCATTCAGCTTCACAGTCATGCAATGCAAACAGCGTGGACGCCAGGGAAAAGTCCAGCAGTAACACAGATTCTATGTATTGCCAAGGCAACAGAACCATATCTCTTTCCAAATGCTTGTGAACTTTGTAGATTTATGTAAAGGTAGTGTGCATTAATGTCTGTCTTGTATTATTTATTATCTATATATTCCATCCTAGGTTAATATACGTACTGTATTTTTAGTTCATGCTAAAACTAGTGGGGGGGTAACTAGTGGGTCATTACAGCTTTGACTCTTACCGTTGTTGGTATGTGATTATTATGGTTTACCATTGTTGGTATGTGACTATTGTTAAATATATAGCATTGTAAGTCATACAGACGATCATTTTGATAGTTATTATGTGTAATTTACATCAGTTTTGCTCATCTTGTGTTTGTGTTTTTTCATTGCTATGATTCAGAACAGATGTAACTATCATTAAAGAAGCTGATTTAATGTCTTAAATTGTAAAAATGGGAGAGGGGGCGGGATTTAATAAGTTTTCTTCTTCCCGCTCCTTTTCGAACAGTACTCGTTGAATTTGTTTTGTTATCGATGATGTACTTGACAAGTGTTTTTGTTATTTTTTGCTTTGAAAAAAAAAAAATCCTTTTCATTTAATTTCATTTTTTCCTTGGATTTCCATGGTGCTTTGTGTATCTGCTTTGCCATTGGTTCTTTGTATTCATGAGATGTTTTGGTTCCATCAATTCTATCTGTGTATTTCATATTCATTACCATCTGTATATTTCACATCTTGGTTAGCCCTTAATGTATATATTTAGCCTTTATTGTATTTTATTTTAACTTTATTATTATATGTTTCTAATGTTGCTGCTCTAACACCAGAATTTCCCTGGTTGGGATAAATGTTGTTTACCTACCCACCTGCCCACCCCAGTAGTTGAGTGGTTGTTACTAATTGCCAGCAATTATCATTTAGTATTTTTCCTTGAAATGCCTATCCATCAGTTGTCCTGAAAATAACTATACTAATGCTGCATTCCAGGCAACCCGCAACTCGTGTTTTTCCAACTTTGTACTAATGAAAATGCACTGGAATGGCAGTCAAACCCATGACTTCCCACCTGTGAACTCGTACTACTGTGATGTACTCCCAGTTCTGAGCTCTGACATCATGTAGCCCTTGTTTATGCCAAATTGTTAATTAACATAAGGTATTGCTCTAACGTAACTTATCTGCAAATGTTATGCATAATCAGCAGCTACTCTAGCGTTCGGACAAGAATAGATTAATACCAAATATGTATCCAAGTATATAAATAATATAACATGAAATGTATAACAGCTTCTCTTGTCTTATATGCTGTTTTACTCCTCTGTTTCCCTCAAATAAGTGACGCGCAGGTACCTCTGGGATAGAAATGATTGAAAATGAACATAAGCTCCATACGGTTCGCCATGCTAGTTTGTTTACATCTAACAACATGATTCCTTGCGCTCAGGCAGTTTGGCATGACTTGCCTGGAACGTTACAAAGTCACAAGTTGTGGTTTGAAGTTGTGACTTAGAAGCTCAAAAACCAGCCTGGAACGCAGCATAATATTTCCTAGGTTCAAGGTACTTTATTATCTCCTATAGCAGGGGTCACCAACCCTGGTCCTCGAGATCTACTATCCTGCATGTTTTAGATGTATCCCTCTTCCAACACACCTGATTCAAATGATAAACCTATCATCAAGCTCTGCAGAAGCCTGATAACGACCATCAATACACACATCCAAACAAATGACAGACACCATACAAAACACGATATGCCTTTTTGAATCTGCCTCAGGCCATAACTTATTTTGTGTGAATAACTGCGACTGTGTTTGATCCCAAAGTGACCGTCTGGCCATGCGACAGGTCCGCTCGATTCTACAACACCTGGGTCTCACCAATTCCACGTGTGATGACAGCGTGCTCGTGAAGGAGGTGTGCAGTGTTGTTGCTCGCCGTGCAGCCCAACTGTGTGGCGCTGGTCTTGCCGCTGTGGTCGACAAGATACGACAAAACCGCCACTTGGATCACCTCTCCATCACTGTGGGAGTGGATGGCACCCTTTATAAGACGCACCCACAGTAAGGACAAAAAATATCAATATGTTTTTTTATTATTATTATTATTATTATTTTAAAAGGTGTAAACATGTATTTGTTTGCTCTGAGTTCTGGTTTATTTGAAGGATTGTTCCCTGAGATGAATTTGTGTAAAATTTACACTGACAATATTAACAATCAAGGGTGTCAAACTCATTATATCCTCAAAGTCAAGTTTCAGGGATACAGTGGTTTTACCCCAAACATGGTCACCGGATATCCTTTATGTGAACACGGTATCTAGGACAGATTTGGTTGAATTTCTTCTTCCTTGATAACCAACAAAGTGGACCCCTCGTGGAAGAACCCTATCCATTTCAGCTTCTCTAGGAGTATTATAAGTCATCCAAATGGGGGCACTTTAGTTGAAAATCAGTTTTTGGAAATAAATCAAGCAATATTAGCCAGATAAAGAAAAGATTTGGTTCATATTAATTGTGTTATAAATGTCCATTTTCTCACTGCCATCCAGAGGTCATATGGTGTCGTTTTCATTCACTAGGTGGAGGTTTTTGGGGAAAAATTGGTTCTCTGACCATTATTCTGCCACTACCAGGTGCATGTATCTCAAATTGAGTTCATATCAATTGTCTAACAATTATCATGGATAGATTTATATATAGCAGAGGATTTCAGTGATATACCCTTGCTGTCAGCCCCAGACAGCATAAGCCTCATTTTAGGTCAGGGGCCACATTAGATCTCAAGTGGGTCAGACCAGTACAATACAGTGGTACCTTGACTTATGAGTGACCAGTCCGTGACCAAGCTCGTAACTCAATTTGCTCATACATCAGTTCAGTTTTCCTCACTGAAACTCACTGAAATGCCATTAATCTGTTCTGGCCCCATGAGTCGAAATATGTCGACATAATGTCTAGTATATCCACAACTTATTTCTAACATATGAGTCATAGGGTTTGAACCTATGTGTAACTCATATTTAAATTATCTTCAATGTATATTGACGTGTAGGCATATTTGGCATTGTATTCAACAAAAAATGTGTGTTAAATACTTGTTAATTTCCCAAAGCCACAGGGAGTCACACCACAGCAATGAAAGAGCCACATGTGGCTTCAGACCCACCTGGTAGGATGGCAGGAGGAACCCGACAGTCAGTGTCCAGTGATCCTTGCAGCCACATCATACATTTCATTTAAAAAAATCATCACCGTCGCATTAGCCTTATCATACATATGTGTAAATGAAATTTGCAAAGCTCCAGGAGGTAGGGAAAAGATAAATGAGTGTTAAGTTTCATTTTCACTCCCACTTCCTTCCTCCTGCATGTACCCCCCCCCGAACCGTGTGCGTGTAGTCCATCCATCCATCGGTCCTCCCCACCCCCCCCAATTCCACACCGCCACACCAACAGATCAGTTCCACATGAAACACTGCCGACACTACTCTTTAAGACGCTGTGCTGAGAAAAGAGATAGAGGATCCACCACCAGAATACCCACTAGCTGTCCTCCAACATATTTCTTTTTATTGGCTACAACAACTAGCAACAGCATATCTGAAGCTCGCTCATAACTTTGATTTTGACTCACAACACAAACTGTGATTTTGTCATATTAGCTACTGACTGTCTTCTGCATTTTATACAGGGTTCCCACAGCGTCTCAAACAGTCTTAAATTTACAAATCTTTATTTAATACCTTAAAAAGTCTTTAAAAGATATTAAACTGATTAAAATGTGTCTATGTAATGTCCAAGCTGCAAAGAAAGTAACGTTAGTTGACTGAGTTTCGACTCAACAATTTATGTTGAAACTAGGAACCAGTTATGGTTAATTTCACTGCTCCTGATGAGAAATGACCCGGAATGGTGGGAATCAAGGCCTTTAAGTGAATTTAAAACATTTCTTAAATTTAAGGAGTCACAATTTTTGCCAGTATGGCTCTGAAATGGGCATTCAGTTCTGTTCTCAGTAGTCTTATAAAGGTCTTAAAAAGTCTTGTAACTTGTAGAAATGTGTAGGAACCCTGTTTATATAACACTGCACCACTGTCATAGCTACTGTTGTCTGGTTCCATGATGCACCTGTTCACCTCATAATCATTACTGTATTGCACTACTGCGGTTACTGTAAATAGATTGACATTTATATTTTATATCCTCTCACACCAGTTGTATCAGAAAAAATAGGCTCTCAGAAAACACAGCATAAAACCAGAATGTGAAGACATTTAGAAAATCTGGTCATATGTGTTTATTGACCATGGAATTCTCCTTTGATTGACACCAGTGTCCTGGGTCACTTTCCATGATTCAGGGAACAACACTAATTTGGATTGTGCAAAATAAGTCTTTTACACATGGAAGTATAAGGATTTATATGAGATCTGTCACCATGGTTGACAAGTTCCGTTAGTCTTTTACTTGTACACATAAAACGGGAAAACAAGAATTACATATTAACCTCCAACCATCGATCAGTTGAATGCGACAGTGATTGGTTGTTTGTCCAGGGTGTAGCTCGCCTTCACCCTTAAGTAGCTGGGATAGGCTCCAGTGACTCTAATGGGGTTAAAGTGGGTTCTGAAAATAAATGAATTAATGAACTATTTGTAGGTTTTTATGCTACTATTTTACTGGTCTGGACTTGAATGAGTTTGACCCCTCACATCTGTCGTATCATAAAATGTAGTTGCTGCACTAATTATAACGTCTGCCCCTTAATTATTTATTATGATGTTTCTGCTGGGAACCTCACTAATTAGGTCCCATGTTATTCCAGTAGAACAGTGTCGATGAGTCCTGGACACTAATGAGACCTTATTGGGTCTTCTTCAGCATTGTACAGTTTCAAAAGTAATTTGCTATGTTTATTCATTCATTCTTTTTGTTATTTCAGTTTTGACTGTTCTTTCCATTTCTGTTTTTAAAAATTCTAGCTGGTATAGATGTTATACAGATTCAGTAAATACTAGCAAAACTGAATAAAGTGCAAAATATCAGGAAGTAGTAACGGCAATGACTGTTTCATGTGACTAATCTTTTGGTCTCTTCTGTCCCACCTCCTTTCTGTCCTTTCAACTTGTCCCCAAAGTTTCTCCAGCATCATGCAAGAGACTCTTCAGGATCTGGCCCCACAATGTGAGGTGACTTTCCACAAATCAGAAGATGGAAGTGGGAAGGGAGCAGCATTGATCACAGCTGTAGCCTGTAGGATTCAAGACGGAGGGCAGCACTGAATGTTTAAGACAGGTAGCAACAGTCAGAAAATGATTGTCTGTTAGAGTTTAGGTCTAACTGTAATGTGGCTAGGACATAAAACATATCTCAGAAAACCTCCACAATAAAACAATGTACATTATCTTCTAGGGATGCAATGGTACTTGGGAAAACCGCTTACTGTTCGAACCAACCTTCCGGGGACAATCTGCCCTTATGGACCACGGTTTTTGATTTTGTAATTGATTCTGTCTGTGTCTGTACATGCATGTGAGTGTGCAGCACAGGGAAGCCCCGCCCCTCAGTGAGAGACAGCGGACAGAGACAAGTCTGCCTGCAAACCTGCACCGCCCACATCTACACCCACAACCTGACTTGTAATTAAATGCATCGTCTCCACAGTAACTCACTTTTAAGGGCTTTACTTTTGGCTAAAACGCATGCCATCAATAAATCTCTTAACTTGTGCTGCTCAGTGCCATCTGTGGGCAGATGTTGACAGAGCTGAAGCTCACTTCACAATAAAACAAACCAGCTGTGGCTCAACCACAGTGAAATTACTCGTACTCGTCGTCTTCTGCTTATCTGGGTCTGGGTTGCGGGGGCAGCAGCTTCAGCATCAAAGTCCAGACGGCCCTCTCCCCAGCCACTTCCACCAGCTCTTCCGGGGGAATCCCAAGATGTTCCCCGGCCAGCCCAGAGATATAATCCCGCCAGCGTGTCCTGGGTCGGCCCCAAGGTCTCCTCCCGGACGGACATGCCTGGAACACCTCCCCAGGGAGGCACCCAGGAGGCATCCTCACCAGATGCCCGAACCACCTCAACTGGCTCCTCTCAACATGGAGGTACTCCGAGCTCCTCCCGGATGTCCGAACTCCTCCCCCTATCTCTAAGGCTGAGCCCGGCCACCCTGCGAAGGAAACTCATTTCGGCCTCTTGTACTTGCGACCATGGTGAAATTAGATGATCATTATTATTAAATGTCCTGACAATTATTTTCAACCATGAATCTTCTTTTACTTTGACACTTCCTTGCTCGCTACCCGCCTGCATTTCCTTTAATTCTACCCGTAGCTGCGATTTTTATTTTTTGACCCGATCTGCTGCAGGACTCTGACACACCTATAATACTGTGACACACTATTACAAGGAAATGTGTACAGTAGGTAACAATGGGATTTTTATACCAGCATTTTCTTTTACATCCCTATGCAGAACAGAAATGTATTGTTTAAAAAAAAAAAAACACTCCCTCTAGACCTTATTTGTGCACAAACCTATTTTATTTTGTATGACTGTATACAAGTTGTCAAGGAATAAGAAAGGGTTCTGTTCAGTACAGTGATATAATTTGTTTTGTGAAATTCAGGTTTAGCTGAAAAGCAACATAAAAATATAATTTGGGCAGAAGGAAAAGGTTTTCTTTATGCATAAAACGTGTACCAAAACCAAACCGAAACCGTGGCCCAAGAACCGAGGTGCGGACTGAACCTGTACCGTTGCACCCCTATTATCTCCACTTTACTGTTATTCTTTGGATAGATTTAATAGCCTGTTGTACAGAAGACTTACATATGTCACCAATCAACTGTTACATCAGCGTAGAATAGATCACTGAAGGTAGGTGAATGTTTGCAGTACAATAGTTGTGATTAAGTGATTCATTCATTAAGTCATTTTAGTGTCATTTACAGCAGGCGTATCGCTTCTGTTCTTGTTTGTCAACATTTGACACACAAACAAGAACAGGGATGTAATGGTTCATTTATTTCATGTCCAACACTCCATTGTTGTGAAGGTGATAACTGAGAAACAGACATAACATTTGGAAGAAAACTGTGAAGAAAAATGGCCATGATCAATGTCAAAACAAGAATGTAAACACAAATTGCACTGAGGATGAAACCGCAGCTTATGTTAATATTCTTAAAGGTGGGGTCTGAGATGGGTCTGAAAAACCGCTCGAGCAGGCTACATTTTGAAAAAACACAATTCAAAAATCCCAACCCCTTTCTTCAGGCTCCTCCCCCGAAGCTACGCCTCCAGCCTACTGGAACATGCAGTGCTTGGGGCGGGGTGGGACAAATGGCAGTTGAATTTGATAGACATATCACTGATCAGTCATTTCGAGTGGGTGCTCAAAATGATTGGATGTTGTTTTTTCAGTCCTGTCCGTTCCACAGGTGACTAAAACTTTAAATTTTTGTGTCAGAGCATTTAATTATTTTTTTGCGATCAGGGTATGAAGGGGATTTTTAGCAATATAGTAAAAAATGCTGCAGAAAAACATCTCAGAACCCCACCTTTAAGTTAAGCCTGGAAATGCTCGTCTTTAGGCTTCAGGTGTTAGAGGGATACTTGATCAGCCGGCTACATTATCAAGCTATATGCAATGATAAATATCACTAATAATCAGAATGGGGGAAAATATGACTGATCCTATTTTTTGTATCGCCTGGCCCCGTGTTATCATTAACTTAAATTATACTGTTTGTGACTTTGCAATATCTACATAGTAAACTGGTGTTAAGAAATTAAAAGAGTAGGTGAAAGCTAGTTACAGATTACGTTTGTGTGGAACTGATGACATCTGTGGAAAATGACTGTTACAAGCTGCAGAGTGGTGTTTTCACACGCCAATCCTCAAGACCCTTCAAACACCCAAGTGTCTTCTGGAGATGTCAGTTTTTATGTTCCATGTCATGAAAAACACAATATGTGAAAGAAAACATGTGACATGGTATTCAGTAATATTTTTCTTGCTTTACTCTCAACCCTTTCTAAGGTAGAATAAATGGTTTTCATCTGACTTTAATTGACACTTTAACTCGAGTGTTTTCTTCTCAAACATGACTGGCTCAAGGGCAACTGAAAGTGTTGAGTTGGTATGAAATGTTCAAGGTACTGTAATCATGGGTAGATTAGTTCTGCAGTAACAGGAGTGGGCATAAGCGTTATACAATGTTGAATCAAAGCACGAAAACAGAGGCCTTCAGTAAAAAGTTTATAAAAATGTATTTTCAAAAGAAACACCAGTGGAACAAAGCGATTCCTATATTGCGGTGTCTCTGAACTTGGGAATCTAAGTCTTCAACCCAAACACATGCACTGGCAGGCGATGGGAATCACCACTGAAGATGGAGCTAGCTATAGTCAGGTGGTTTAGTGAAATTAACATTACTGTTTGGATAAAAGCACCATTTTTGGCACAATATTTGCTCTGGGTCTGTGAAAGAATTTGAACCTAGGAGCCCCTGGAATTGTGTCTGTAAAATACTATTTTCCAACATATTCAACACCAATAATAAAGGTGAAATAAAGGTTGCTGCACAGGCCTCACCAAAGAGTTATACATGTAGACTGCCTGGCCAAAAAAAAAAAAAAGTCACGCATACAATATTTCACTGCAACATCTTTGGTTTTGATTCCAGGAGACATTCACTGGATTTAACTCAGCAAATAGTTCAGATCCTTCCATGAGTAAATACTGCAGTGGTTAATAATGTTTGAGCTAAGTGTCCTCTCATGTCTTTAACATAAGAAAGACTGGACGATGCCAGGATTGATCAGGATCATCAGGTTTGTGACAGAATGGTTCAGGGAGAATGAGACCTCATTTACACACATGGATTAGCCAACAGAAACTCCAGACTCTAATCTGGGATGTGATGAAGACTTAGACCCCGTCCCCACTGATACGGATTCACGTGAATTTGTCTCAGAATCTTAGCGGATTGGCCTTTCGTCAAAATGGAAACGGTGGAAACTGTATCCCAATACGATGTTTTTGGAATACGGGTCCCAGAGTGGGACGATCTGGCGGCGGTGCTGTTTCCGCATCCATCTGGACGGGTAAAACGTGTGTTCACACCTACGTCATGTCCACATGACCGGAATAAACGCCAGCCTCCCAGTCCACATTCTCCTGGTATTCTGCCGTCTTATAGTTGAGAGTCACTCTCAACAGCAGCTCAACTTCCTTGTCGGTCCAGATCAGGGTATCTTTAACTGTTGCCATCTTTCTCTTCGCGTCAGCAGAAAAAGGGATATGGGCGCATGCGCACTACTTCTTCTATTGTTCTGTTGCATCCTGTCGGACTGGCTTAGAGCACGCAGGGGTGTGGCATGTGAACTGCATTGTTTTCAGCAAGCGATTCGTTTCCATGCTGACGCAGATTTTTACTGAAATGTTTCCATTTTTACGTAACATGTTTTTGAGACGGTTTAGAAAAAAACGCTGCATTGAATCCATGTGGACGAGGCCTTAATGCAGCGGTCCGATTGTCCATCATCACGAATCAAAAATTAATGCAACTATGAATAGAAACAATATCATGAACCTTATTTTGACACTACTGTACATAAGCATTATGTGGCATAACAGATGTCAGTGAATGTCTCCTGTAATCAAAACCAAAGATGTTGCAGTGAAATATTGCATGTGACTTTTTTTTTTTTTTTTGGCTGGGCAGTGTACTGTATATCTATAATATCTTGAAGATCTGTACACTCCTGATGAAAATTTTAAGACCAGTTGAAAAAGTCCATGAATTTACATTTTGCACTGTTGGATCTTAACCCTATACCAGTTGCCCTTTCACTCACAAATTGCAGGAGGAGTCATACATAGAAGAACCATTTACTGTTGGCATTGTAAAGAGTGTTGTTTTTCATGGTTGGTGTCAAATGAAAGCTGACGGTCTCTGCGGTTTAAGCATCGTACGTGTTTGTACATGCCGTGAATCATGAATTAAAATCATAAAGGAAATAAATTAATCGGGAAACCACGACCCAGTGACCGTTAAAGGGAAGGATCTAAGTAGAGTTTCAAAATGCAAAAAGAATAAGTGGTAGTGAGACAAAAAAAAAAAAACAACAACTGAGTAAGGAATTTATTGAAAACATCAGTTGGCTTAATGGGGGAGGGGGGAGGGGTCTACTACACATGTGCCATTTATGACAAGAGTCTATATAGTAAAGAGAGTTAAATTGAAACTACACTTAAGTCTAAGTCTAAATAAACAGGCAGTCACAGAAGGCATGGAGAACTATAGAACAGCATGGACTGAATATCAAATCCCTCTAAACACAGCCAGTGATTGAGTGAGTCACACTTAGTTATCAGACCTAGGCCTATAAATCTACTGTATCCTATTGTCTCTAACTGGTTACTTCGATGAAACTGGGTTCATTTTGGAACCTGGCAGTTTGCCAGCTTTTTTAGACCCAACAATAAAAGAGAAATGTAGACATATTTTCCCCCAGAATGTACCTAATGATGAACTCAGATAAATGCAAACAAATGATGCTCTTGCTCTGAGCCATCCCAATATTAATTATTTTTTAGTAAAATATTGGGACCAAAAATAGGACTGAATTTGGGACAGGAAAAACTACCGAGGTGTCAGTGCATTTGATCCAGAAAACATGGCTTGAACTTGTCTCATATACTGCTATAAATAAAGACACTGTGTTAAATTTGACACTTAGTGGTTTTTCTAATCCTGACATACAGTCTCATTCCAGGTTTTGTGTGTAACCCATCGTGTCCACTGGCGTTACATACAGAACCTGCCCAGTTCAATATGAATAAATGGTGAGTGATTTTGCAACAGTGGCCATTTTTGTGAAACGCTCTTCCTTGCATATTGTCTTCAACTCCCAAAATGTACCTGTGAAAGAATAAAAAGATATTTGAAAAAATAGTAGCATGTACTTTCCGTGTCCTTTTTACTGTGTTACATGCGGCTTTTTGAATTAAATATAATATAAAAATATGTTTTTATCTGAAAAATATTTTCTCTTTTCTTGCAATAAATGTTTATTTTGAAAACAGACCCAAAGTCCTTCCAAACTGGCTTTATAACATTAGTCTACATCTTGTTTGAATTTTTAGCCCCATATCCTGTTTTTAGGACCAGTTTCATAGAAGCACCCAACTTTATGTCGTGGCATTCAATGCCGTAACTGAGAGCAACTTTATTAAAATGAAGTCTTTGCTGTGGTTTCCAAAGTTGACACATCAGTGAGATTAAACTCTATTCATTTTATTAGTGTATGATAAATTTAAAAATACAGTTTTGTGTGATTTGAAGTATGTATAATGTTCATTTTGCTTCACTTCGCCCCTTTAATCCCCACTGGGGCTCTGACCCTGGACCCTCCATTTTCAATGGATAGGTAGACGGACGGACGGACAATATTGATCCCAACCAGGGAAATTCTGCTGTTCCAGCCTCAACATTAGAAACATGTAATAAAGTTAAAATATGAGAATAAATATATACAATAAGGGCTAACCTAAGAAAATAAGATATGAAATGTGAAATATACAGATGGTAATGAACATGAAATGCACAGATGGAATTGAAGTACATGATTGTATAGATAAGGAGAGTTAGCATGAACTAAAAATAGTGTGAATGTATATTAACCTAGGATGGAATATATAGACAATAAATAAATAATAAAAGACCGTTACAGTGCTGGATAATGTTGAATAAATAAACAGTTAATGTGCTGGATAATATTGAATAAATAAACAGTTAATGTGCTGGATAGTATTGAATAAATAAACAGTTAATGTGCTGGATAATATTGAATAAATAAACAGTTAATGTGATGGGACTTGTATCGTGTGATGGTTTATAGCAGGAATGATCACCTGTATCTGTCCCTTTGACAGCAGACCTGTAACCATCTGTTGAAGAAGGAGCTCCATGGTCTGTCTAGTGTGAGGTGGAGGTCAGGGTTATTCATGTTGGATAATAGTTTGTTCAGTGTCCTCCTCTCCACCACAGCCTCCACAGTATCTAGTTTGCAGCCAATCACAGAGCCAACCCTCCTGATCGGTCTGGTGTCGCTGGCTCCGATGCTGCTCCCCCAACAAACCACGGTGAAGAAGAGTTCACTGCCCACAACAGACTGGTAGAACATCTCCATTTTCCTCTGTGCCCCCACCCCTTTTCCATTTTTGTCTACATCCATCACTACACCTTTTCATTTTGTGGTGTAAAGGAGAATAGTCTTCATTGTGGCATCATGACAATCTCATTGTCTTCTGGCTCCAGTTCACATACATACTTAAACTAAGTCTAAGATGTATTTTTTAATGTTGAGTTTGAATCTACCACCTGCCAAGAGCAAACTGGAAAACGTATATAAAAAATACAGACTCCAGATCACAAGTGACTGGATCGACATGTGAAATTGGTAGGAATGAAGGTGGAAGCTTGTTCCTACAGTGTTTTGTGCTGTAACCCTCACACATTTATTGTTATGACACACGGTGACTTTATTAACCTGTAAAATTAGATTTAAAATGATGGCTCAATAAAAGTGGGATCAGACATTATTTATCATGTTCTATTGACTGCTGTTGACATTTTTCCAAAGTTAAATCCTGCAGAGCCGAAAGTTATATTTAAATATATTCTATAAACTATGACTATAAATATAAATATAATCTCAATTTACTTAATCAATGTGAACCCTGGACGAGTCACCAGTTCATCGCAGGGCTGACATATAGACAATCGGTGTCGCATTCAAACCAAAATGTACCTGTGAGAGAGTAAAAATATATTCCAAATATAGTAGCATGTAATTTCCGTGTCCTTTTTGCTGTTACATGCAGATTTTTGAATAAAAAATAATATAAAAATATGTTTTTATCTGAAAAATATTTTCTCTTTTTTTTCAGTGCATCTTTATTTTTAAAACAGACCCAAAGTGCTTCCAAACTGGCTTTATAACATTAGTCTAGATGTGGTTTGAATTTTCAGCCCCATGTCCTGTTTTTAGGACCAGTTTCATACAAACACCCAGTTACACACTGAAGCACTACTCATTGCTTTAGGTCAGGGGTGTCAGACTCATTTTCACCGGGGGCCACATCAGTATAATGGTTGCCTTCAAAGGGCCAGATGTAACTGTAAAAACAGTATAAATGTAGTTAAATGGAAATAAATGGAATGTAAAATCAATGCAACTATGTCTTAATGTTAAATGAAACTGAATTCTTTACTTATTCAACCGACAAACGTTCCATATATTTTTGACATAAATGTAAATTATGTTTGCTTGTTGCTCTGTTATTATAAAATAAATCCTTAATTTATC
>JAQQZY010000029.1:17443850-17460061 GCA_030068375.1 Ostorhinchus rueppellii
TATATATAAATAAATAACCTTGCAATAACAATATATAACTTAGTAAACAAGTGTGACATCTATTAACATCTTAACATAATACAAGATTCCTGGTCAATAACAGCAGCCTGTTTTCAAAGTCACAAGATGATTTTTTTTTTTTTTTTTTTTTTTTTTAATTTTTTAAGGTTCTATGGCTCGCTGAAACACTTGCAGGCGACTTTGTAAAAACAGACGAAATTTACAAAAAAAAAAAAAGATTTTCTGATTGTATCACTGACATAATTTAAGACATGTGGCGTTAGTGAACAAGATTTTAATCCCACAGTATACATATTTTTTAAATTCATTACCTCCACCAAGGAGGTTATGTTTTTGCGTTTATCGTTTATCTGTTTGTTTGTGTTCAAAATAACTTGAAAAGTTCTGAACAGATTTGGATGAAATTTTCAGGAATTGTTCGAAATGGGACAAGGAACATGTGATTGGGAAGAAATTTTGGTGGTGATCCAGATCACCGTTGGGATCCAGGAAGTTTTTAAAGGTTTCTTTAATTGGATCATTGGGAGATGGGACATGGCAGCACTGAGCTGCATATGAGTTCATTCAGCGCCATCTTGCGCCATCTAGTTATGAATAAATTAGAATGACAAATGTGCACTATTAAGCAGGAAATATTCAAGACAACAAATAAACCAAGAATGAATCAAATATCTGTTAAACCAAACGTGTGTGGAAACATGAGAAAAGTTGAGCAGATGAAAACTGCAGTGTTTAATAGCACTATGGTATCATGGGTCAAAAATGCTATAATTAATTTCCAGCATATTGTAATTTAGGTGGTCTAACTGGAAACGAGCACTAAGCCACTCTCTAGACTGTGTTTTGAGGCTTTAAAAAAAATCGACCTCTGGCACAAGTTTCTTACTCTATGCCTTTAGTGACTTCACTTTTTCACAGTAATGTCACACAAGGTCATGTATATTAAAATATGGCAAGTTGATTTGTTCCAAGAGGAGAAAACTGCAGATGACGAGTAGCAGATAAAAAGTTTTAACCCTAGAGCACTATCGCCGAGTGATTTTCACCCGAGCAAATGTATTTACATGATTTTCAATATGTTGCATTTGTCTGAGTGTCAGTGAGTCTGTGCCTTCACCAGGGAAGTCTCACATTCCCCAAGAATGGGTGGAGCAAAGACCAAGTTTATAGTATCATTTTTTTTGTTAGGAATTTTTTGTTCTCGAATTCCTAATGTTTCAGTAATTTTGGAACATTTTTTAGGGTCCTCCCATGAGATTTTTTTTTTTTTTTTTTTCATTTTGTTCGACATTCCAGAGTTGAAAATAAAAGAAAACCACTCTAATTTGTCATGTGTTGCCATATTTTGATCTATTTTTATGACAAGTACTTTGTTGTTGGGTATATTATATTGGGTAAAAATCATCCGGTGATAGTGATGGTGTTACTTTTTATAGTGAAAGTGTTCTAGGGTTAATCATAGTATGGAACTCCCTTGCACTGGATTATCATGTGCCATTTTGCGAGTTCTTAAACCACTTTGGGTACAAGGAAAACTACGTACTAAGTTTGAATTATAGGTGTCAAACACAGACACAGGATGAAATATGTGTTAAACGTGTAGCATGCAAGGTATTGGTACTGTCAATAATTCAGTGAAACATTACAAATATGGCAGTATTAGCACATATAGTAGTCCATTCTATAAAGATTGTGCTGTCGAGGCACTCAAGCTTGCATTCGTTCAGCACATTCATTGGTCACAGTTAAATGCACTATGGAATGATGTGAGCTGGAATAAAACAATCATGTTTCTGAATATACTGAGCAACATAAAAAAAAAACAACAACCCCAAAACAAAACATATTCATAACGTATGCCAGCCTAATAAACGTACCATGAAGATCTGCTTTTGTGTGGAACACCCAACTGGAGAAGTATTTGTAGGAATTTGACTAGGTATGATTATTATTATGATAAATTATTCCCAAAAACTTTATTTTTATTTCTCATATGTTTTCAGTTTGGTTTTGTGTTAAAAGTCTAATTCAATCGGATTTTGTAAAATTGACTAATATTAATCATAAAGTTGAATCAGTCAATTAGGCTCCGTTCACACAGCAGGTCTTAATGCACAATTTGGATTTTTTTTTTGTGAAATCGAATTTGTTTCTGTGCTCGTCCCTATTACAAATTAAATGCAACTTCTATCAGTTTTGGGTATGAACTGAATGTGACACTGAAGTGATCCGCTTGCGCAGAAGAGGTCCTGACATCATGTGGGACCATGCAGCGCGCACTGTGTTTATGGAGGCATCTTGTATCGGCGTGTGTGGCACTGATAAAGTCTGTCTAAAACCAAAGTCAGCACCAGTCAAATAATTTTAAGGAGAAGATTAAAAAAGAGCAGAGCCAGGTTTATTACTGTGGCTGCTACGTCTGTACAACCGAGTATTTGAATGTGGAGTCGGAGTCAGGAGTGGTGGGATAGTGAAGTTAGCTGTTTCACTGACAGACTTCATTCAGAATTTTTGAACGACAAGAAAAATGTTTAAATATATCTGTGACACCTCTAGCTCCGTCGAACCTCTCTGGGCTTGTGCAGACGCATGGCCTGTACTGCTCTTAGGACCAGACTTTCCAGGTCACGTACCTAAATTTTTAAGTTTCCAGGATGATTTTGCCTTTCTTTTATTTACCATTCTTTGTTGATTTTCATTAAATAATTTTCCTTCTGTTCCTTTTGTTCAGATTATATTGAATTACTAGAATTGTCTTTGCAATGTAGTGTTTGTTCAGCACTTTAGGCGACAACATGTTTGAGTGCATCCTATGAATACATTTGCCAAGAATGACCAAGTTTACTACAAAAGGTTATAATATTCTTACACTGAAGCGAAGAAACACAAAATATATATTGTTATGGGACTGAGAGGACAGTCTGACTCTTGATGTAGCTGTCCTTGGTTTTAGTCTTTTCTGAGACATACAATGGAACAGTATGAGCTCACGATAATAGGCAGCACGCTGACCGACTGAAAATCCTAGATCCATAACAACATGAAACAGCGTATGTAGGTGGTGGTGGTGGTGTGTGTGTGTGTGTGTGTGTGTGGGGGGGGGTTTGGAGTCAGATCAGGGGAGAATCACTGAAACAGCAACAAAGCACAAATCATTCTCCAGATGCAATGGTGCTGTTGTAAAAGACTGTTCAGTAGAATAATGGTATTGGCAAAAAAAAAAAAAAAATCTGAGAAAATTATTAACACCGTTCAATAGTATTGAATGAACAAAATGAGAAAGACTGCAGAGAAGTTGAACTGCCACTAAAACTGTGTGATGTGTAACCAGGGATTCTGATGAACAAAAAAAATGACTGAAAATTTCCACAAATATGGAAATAAAATTCATGGAATCAAAACCCAGACAAACGTCCTGCAACAAATCCATTTACCTATGGCTTTTTTGATCCATCATGAGGTATCACAGGAATCACAGCACATGTTCCTGTGTTGGTCTCTGAGGACAGTCATGTCATCATACATTTACATTACATTATATATTACATTACATTTTGTTGAATCCGTGCTTGTGTGTGTAAATCATAGATTAGCTCTAATGTGGCTATGCTCATGCAGATGCAAAAAGAGGGTAATAAAATGTACTCTGTTTGGAATAAACATCTGTGTTTGATACTTTGCCCATTCTTTCAGTTAATGTTAACCTCCAAATGGCTTTACTGGTTGCATCTGCACGTGTTGACTGACTATGTTTATTTATTTATTTTTTTTATAAAGCCACAGTCTTGGAGAGGTCACTCTTCACAGTCCAAGTACGTGTAGTAGTTGTTCTCAAAGATTGTGCAGAAACGGTGTGAGGAACCATGACATCACCCATTGGTTTTTGAGCTTCCATTTTGAAACCATGTTTTGATTGAGATTGGTTTGGTTGAGACCATGTTTTGGTCATCAACATGATGGCTTTTTACATTTAGAAGTGACCATATTTAAACAAAAGCATGAAATAATGTTAAGGTCTGGCATACTTATTCTGTAAAATTATACAGTCCATTGTACATTTGCACAGTAAAGTTATTTTAAGGTCTTGGCGGTGGAATAGTGGACCTATGAACCACAGTTAGGGCGGAGATGTTTGTCAAGAAAAATGTGTTTTCTTAAATAAACAGAATATTTCTTCTTGACGTGACATCTCGTCAACAGGAAATATTTAAAGATCACTTATTATTTGGATGGGAATCAAGAACCGGTTCTTTTTGAGAACCAGTTCCCAGTAGCACAATTCCTTGGAATCGTCCGCCTGCCTACTTATCGATTCCACCTTCGTTGCACATTTGTGATGACATCACACGTATGCTGCTTTGTTTTGGTTTACATCGTAGCCAACATGGTGTCAAGGCAGAAACACTCCAAAGTATGGCTATATTTCACGATACCAGGCCCACTGGTAACACTTGCAAAGCTTCAATTTCTTTTAAGGAGGCAAACACCTCCAATATACTCCAACATTTGTCCACACAGTATGGAGTCCATTTGCAGGAATGCCTGTGAATCTAGCAGAAGAGCAAACACAAGGGCTTCAAATAAAAGCTTCCGAAGGTCAGGAAAAGGAAAAAGAGGTGCACAACCTCTTCTGTAATACCGGCATGTGCCCCCTTAACATTCCTGATTACCACTCATATACAGTATATCTGGAGCTGGGATCGACATAATCTGTTATTATTATTTGTGCATACTGTATATGTTCTATTTTCTCTGCAGAGATGGAAATATAAAAGAAAGCTAAGACAGTATCAATAAGAGAATTAATAATAATAATAAGGAATTGGACTGATAAGCAAAATTGATAATGGAATCGGAATCATTAAATTCTTATCAATTCCCATCCCTACTTATTAGAGGTTCCAAATGATAGAATGGCTCCTGGAAAAAACTGACTTGGTATTTTCCGAGAGCATTTTCAGCGGCCATCCATTGGAGTCAGGGCTTGTTTGCAGCCGGCCCTAGTGGCCAACACCGGTATGACACGTATAGATACATCTGCAATGGCTTCATTTTGGATCTGAGGTCCTTGTCCTTCAATTGTGCTATTCCTGACTGGCCATTTTCAATCAATCAAACAAGCTTTATTTATATAGCACTTTTCAAGCAAGAATTTGCCACCCAAAGTGCTTCACACATTTTCCCTTCATGAACAGTTTTACATTAAATTACATCTACAACAGCAGAAACCACATGTACTGATCATGTCTGTCCAGATCAAAGGAACGACTAACAACAAATGATTATTATGATAGAAGTTTTTACCTGTTTTAATGTGCAGCACAGCTTTATGAGTGAAAATACCATTCATTTATCTTGGACTCTGGTGTTTTTTAATTGACATTTTTGTCCCTTCTATGTGGACATATCTTCAGTATGTTGTAACTGAGGAATTCCTGACATTTCAAACAAGCAATTGAGTCGTCAGCCTGACTTCTTAGCCTCCACTCAACTGCTCATATGTACTTGACATGAAACCTTGAAAATACTTCTTTTCTACATTTGCTTCTAATTCCTCCATGTTGTTCTGCTACTCAAGGTGGTACTTGATGATACAGCTCTTATAAATCTACTTAAAGATGGTTTTCATTGCAGGTGCTTGTACTGTGTGGATTCATTTTCTGTTATTTTTCATTCAGTGTAAAAAGACCCAAACTAATAGTTTGCATAGTTTTTCTGTGTGCATGATTTAACAAAAATTCCATTATTAGAGCAGTCTAAGAGGAGACTAGAACTCAACCCATTTCTGTAGACATTTTGGGATGTAGAAAACAGACTTGCGTTCATCCCAGGTATTTTCAGTCAGGTAGGAGACAGCCTTCTCTGTGGCAGGTCCAAGGCTCTGGAACATTCTGGACCAACATACTCCATGAGCACAGCCCGTTTAGCACTTTAAATCTTTTAAAGACGCACTTGCTTGCACTGGCTTTTTAATACAAGTATGTGACTTTCATGTATTCTATCTGTTAATTGTGATTTACATGTTTTTGTCTTACTTATCCTATTGATATTTTTTTTATCAGTTTCAGTATTTTATTCTTATTTTCTTTTTTAAAATATGTATTTATATCTTTGTAAAGAACTTTGTGCAGCTTGCATTGCTATAAATGTGCGCTAAAAAATCAATTTGCCTTGACCTTCAATGACTGAATCAATCAATCAAATCTTATTCATATAGTGCCACATCATAATGAAAGTTATCTCATGACACTTTACATTTAGAGCAGATCTAAACCAGACTCTTGAAAAGCCAATTCACAGACACCAGCTGAATCCTCCATGAAAAAACCTTTGAGAGGCAGAAACCTGGAACAGACCCCTGCTCTTGGAGGATGGTTGTTTCACATGACCAGGGGTATGTTTCACAAAGCAGGTTTAGTGAAAACTCTGGGTTTGTTGACCCTGAAAGGAGGGAAACTCTGACTTTTCTATTTCACAAAGGGAGGTAACACAAACCACAGAAGGAGGGGTAACTCTAGCCCGTTTCACAGACGGAGGGAACTTAAACTCTGGGTCAGTTACCATAGTAACAGACTCCATGAACCTAACCTGGTCGAGACCAGGTTTTTCCCAGTCAACCTCAAGTTTCTCTCTGTCTCCACCCACTTTCAGCCACACATGGTATTTGTGTTTTTTCCTGTAATATTATTATGATTCCAAAGGACTAAATTTAAACACACACACTGACCCAGTGTTCTCCTACACTGTCTGCCTCTGTTGAACTTCTTTCTAAAAACATGTTCAAACTCTCCATATGAGTGCATTAACATGTCTATTTCTAGTGGGGTGAAAAACGCATCCCTCCACTTCCCCTTTGCTATGGTGAATTGTTGAATCAGGGCTCCATTGATGTTGTCTTTTCAGAGTTGTCACTCCAGGTGAAACTACTCTGAGTAGATCAAACTAACTTGCGTAGGCTGTTCTGGAACCGAAAACTCTGAGTTCCTTATCTCAGAGTTGATCAACTCAGAGTTCAGGGTTAGACTCAGACTTTGTTGAACCTGCTTTGTGAAACGGACCCCAGATGGAGTTAAAGGGAGAGGGTTAACGGAAGAGAATGGTCTTAAGCTTGTTTGTTGTAGCTTTGCACAAAAGCTTGGGAAAGTGGTTTCACTGTTTCACAGCAGAATGAAACAGTGTCAGGTTAACTTATATTTATATTTAGTCTCTTGATTTGGACCAAGAGGAAAAAGCTACAGATGTCTTTTTTGTTTTTTTTGTTTTTTTGTTTGATGATGTTTTTGTTGTTTTTAACACCTCCATTATAATAATCCTGTTAGAGATTAATTTGATCAGAGCAGTTGTGGGGGTCATTCCAGAAAGCAGGTTCAACAAACTGAGTCTGATCCTAAACTCTGAGCTCAGAAACTCTGAGTATCGGGTTCCAGAACAGCTGCTTTGAATTAGTTCAATCAACTCTGAGTATGTCCATGTTGAGAGGAGCCAGTTGAGGTGGTTCGGGCATCTGGTGAGGATGCCTCCTGGACGTCTCCCTGGGGAGGTGTTCCGGGCAAGTCTGTCCGGGAGGAGACCTCGGGGCCGACCCAGGACACGCTGGAGGGATTACATCTCTCAGCTGGCCTGAGAACGCCTCGGGATTCCCCCGGAGGAGCTGGTGGATGTCGCTGGGGAGAGAGCCGTCTGGGCTTTGCTGTTGCCCCTGCGACCCGGATCCGGATAAGAGGAAGACGACGAGTATGAGTACGAGAACTCTGAGTATGTTTACCCAGAGTTAGGCGCATGCACAAACCACAATAATAACCCGTCATCAGTGGAGCCTCAATACCTGGATTCGCCATGGCAACTGCTGACAACAAGCATGCCAGTTATTTCACTGCAGTGGAACAAGAGGTTCTAATTCTAGTATACATGGAATACAAGTGTTATTCAGTAGAAAAGGCAACACTGCTGCTGCTAAAAAGTGTCATTAGGTACACTGGAATACACTAGTCCATTGACTTAACATTTGACTTAATTAAAACTATTGCATGTAGCTTAAAACACTGTTGGATGGAGTAAAAGTGGTGGATAGAATAAAATCCAAGTTGTATTTGGGTCCAATCCAGCTGGAGTAGAACGCACATGGAGGAAACTGAAGATGAAATATAAACACATCATTCAGAAAGGTAATGGCATATTATCCTAGGCCTTGATTGGATGTCATTTATTACTGTTTGATACTGGCTAATATAAAAATGAAATATTCAGTGGCTATTTAAACCCCTAACAAATGCTGTTTTAACACTTATATTTCCTCTCACCTAATATCCTACCTAATAGATTAATATTTCAGTTCTACTCCAAAAGGAAGATGGGCGTATATATAGATTAAACACACAAACACACATTTCTATCTAATACTATTCTAAATATAATTTAGGATTTAGGATTTAATATAGAGTGACCTCCCCCAAATAGACAGAAATAGACAAATAATGGATAAATAGGTATTCATCAGGAAATTATGGCACATCTACTCGAGGTCTAAGAATCCTCTCCTGACATGTTTTTAAATGTATGGGATTGCATTGGTGCAGACATCCAATGTCATTCAGCATGTTTCACATAGGAGGCAGATGAAACTCTGTGTTTCTTATAGAAAACCTGCCAGCGACTAGGTCAGGTCTACAGAGTAAGTTACCATGGTGACAGACCCAGGGTTTGACTTACCTCTCTTTCTAGAACAGTAACCAGAGTTTCCTCATCTCAGGGTTCACATACTCTGGGTTTTCACATAACCTGCTTTGTGGAACACCTCTGTGGTTTTTGTTTCCATAGTTTAGACTGTTTGTATAGGATTCTGTCCAGTACATATGAGCAGCTTTTCACCGTTATCATGATCACTATAAGCAGTTTCCACTGTGTTTGATAAATGACTGTTGTGAATCAGTTATCCCATGCCTGATGCACCGAAACAGCCATCGGTGTAACCCTTTCTGATTCCTCAGTGCTACTGACTTTCTTTTTGACAGTGAACATTTCTAAACCAGAACCTGAAGTGCTCTTATCTGAGTGGGCTACCACACTGTCCACCCTGACATTCCTGTACAACTCTACCGTGACAGTCGGCTTGTTGTCATTGTGGAGTTGATTTTGTAATCCCAGTGAAAGATCGTTAGGATTGTTGGGATTGCTGTTGTTAGCTCTAACGTCACCACCTCCACTAGGCTGCACAGACTTTCCTTTCCCAAGCCACTGGACCATTTTCCACAGGTCACACTGCAGGAAGCAGCAAAAGGGCCTGGACTTGCACACCGCCCGAAAGCCCCTCTTAAAGTTCTCATTGTAATAGCCGTAGATGATGGGGTTGATGCTAGAATTGGAGAAAGCCAGCCAGTGGGCAAAGGGGAAAATGTAGCTGGTCAGAAGGTCCAGCTGATCTTGGTTCAATCCTGCATAGTCTGCCATCATGAGGAGGGTCCACAGCGGCAACCAGGATAACAAGAAAACCAAAGCCACTATGATGAGCATCTTTATCACTCTGATCTTCTTCTTTGATATCATTTGCTGTCCCCCTCTTCGACACCTGACCTGGACTGTGCGCTCGGTGAGCTGCCGCTCTCTGTTCGCCACCACAGACAGATACAGTTTGACCCCGATGCTTCCGTACATCAGCGTGATGAAGGCCAGCGGCAGCAGGTAGATGTGAGTGAACAGAACAGCCGTGTACACCTTTCTCATCTTGGCGCTGCTAAAGTCCTCGTAGCAGGTGTAAAGTGGAAGGGTGTTGTTGAAGTCGTCATTGTACACCATGTAGTGGTGAGGGAGTTTTTCCACAGTTAGAACCATTACAGTAGGACACATGAATGCCACCGCAAGCACCCAGATCAACATTATGGAAGCCTTAGCAACGGCAATGGTCGGTTTGGGTTGTAGAGGGTACACGATATAGCGAAACCTGCAGGAAAGACAAATGAACAGAAGGTACAAAGGATATTTAGAAACTGTTGTCATTGCAGCCACCGACCCCAGCAACCCGGCACCACCGACACAGAGGCGCATCCTGACCAGTGAGAGAGGGCCAGAACTACCACTGCAGGACCCCCACCCACCAAGGAGGAGAAGACCCCAGGGAAGGAAGGCACCACAGCCAGAGTCCACAGCTGCCCCCCGGTGAAAAGAAACGCCTGAATTCAACATGTCCCAATACACTGGAGAATATAATTAAAAAACATTTTTTAAAAAACAAAAACCAAAACATTGGTTTAAAAAGAATCTAAAGAATATAAATGTAAATATTAAACACTAAAAACATAAAACAGAAGCATTAGTTAAAAGCCAAATTAAAAAGGTGGGTCTGGAGCCTGCTTTTAAAAAACTTTACCTTCTTGGTGGCTTTCAGGTTCCCCGGCAGACTGTTCCTTATGTGAGGGGCATAATGCTGAAAAGCTGCCCCATAAGGGTTCATAAGGTAAAAGCTAGTCTAAAAGATAAGAAAGAGCAAGAACATTAACCCTTCTGCTGCCATCCACATCCCATAGACCAGGGGTCGGCAACCTTAAACGCTCAAAGAGCCGTTTAGACCCGTTTCCCACAGAAAAAATACCTGTGGGAGCCACAAAACCCTTTTGACAACTAAAAAAATACTGCATATATACTTTTATTTTTTTTGTACCTTTATGCTATGTATAAAACATAACATCTAAAAGAGTATATACAGTAAATTAAACTGTGTAGATACTGAGTATGCTTCAAAGATCATGTGAAGCTGATTTACTAACAAGAAGCACCGAAGATTGAATCTGTCAGATAGACAAAAGAACTGCACAACCCTTTCAGCCTGTTTGTCCTGATGAATATGGAATATGGGCGTTTCTGACAGAATGCACAAAATTATTGGGAGTAAATGTAAATAATTATTTAGCGCAATGCGATGTACCAAACCTTAAAATGATTGCGGTGGCTGATTTTGCGTCTATATTCTCTCTTTCTCGCGCATGCGTGCGTGTGTGTGGGAGACCAAGCAAGAGGGGGCTGGCGCTATTTATGTCTTAATTACTTCTTAAGACTTGTACCTTGCAATCTGAAATTGCACAAGTATAGATTAAATGAAATTCCAAAGAGAAATTTTAGTTGGAGTTTTAGCCTAAAATACCAGGGGCCCAAAAATGGCCCATCAGAGAGCCAACTCTAACTGATTGTTATTCCAACATTTATTTCAGTATAAAGTAGCTCCTTTTTTTGGATAATCTCTTATGGCCCAGCTAAAGCAGAAATTAATTTATGAGTAAAAATGTGGGTAATTTAGGAACGCTAATCTGTCAAATGTTCTCTAAAACGTCAGAGATTTCAAATATTGTGTTTTGACCCATATATATAAATATATACAGACACACACACACAGCGTTCTTTGTATAAGGCCCTAAGTGTGGTCCGATATGCGCAGATATCCACAGAGTGTACATAGCCGACTGAGGTGGGGTTCTGCCCTGAGTGGACTAACTTATGGCAAAGTTTTGAGGACAGATGGACAGACCGATAGACGGACAAACAACCAACTGATGACAATACCCTGCGGCCTCAGTGGCTGAACGTTAAAAAAACAAAAACTTAAATAAGATTTATTTAAATTAAATACTGATTCATGTTCCCAAAGCCACAGAGATCTGCAGCAGAGGGATGAAAGAGCCGCAGGTTGCCGATCCCTGCCATAGACGAAGGCAGCAAAAGGAGTCAAAATGACCTCAAGGAATACACGAGGGTTAAGACATTTAAAAACCATTCAAAGGACCATTAAAATCAAGCCTGAAACATATGGGGAGCCAACGCAGTGATTTAAAACCAGTCTAATGTGAGTCTGCCTTATGGTCTTTGTCAGCACATAAGTGGCTGAGTTCTGGAGAAGCTAGAGTTGTGAAGACCAGAAAGCAGAGCACTATAGTAGTCAGTTCTACTGGAAATAAAAGCATGCATGATATGGAAGTTTCATTTTGACGTTTTGACCAAGACGAGCTTTCCAAGTGTTTTCTTGGTCTTCCGGATCTCCACAGTTCCTCTCAAGTGGCATCTTTTAATTAGATTTCACACTGTGGAACTGCAAAGTTAAACATTTCATCTTCTTCCTGTAATTTCCCCTGCACAGTGGGAATCAGCAGTTTTCAAAGTGTCGCAGAGCTGTCTAAAGGAACCCATGGGTACTGGAAGCTTGGAAAAGGTTTGAAAATAACACCAGCTGTTATTTCCTAATCACGGTTATTAACATGCCTCAGAAGGTGAACATCTGAGCTTGTTAAAACTTGTAAAATAATCAGAGCCTTGGGAACTTCTAATTTCCAAACTTTTGTAACAGGCACAGTTGAGTATTTTTGATTTAAAAAAAGATGTTGTTCAATTTATGAGGTGAAAAGTAACAATGCTAATATTGAAGTTTTCCCCAGATACTACAGAGACTGTGTATGTTAAACGGTTTCACTGAAAAAATTGTCAAATTGTGCCACTTGTCAAGGTGTGCTTGGATTTTGTCATACAACTGTTTGTGGCAACCCGAACCCTACCTAAAGTTTAAGACAATAGCCTTTAAAAGCCAAACTCTGTGCAGAAAATGTGGATTCAATGTAATTTTTTTCTGTCAGGTATTCACACTGTCATGACCTCCTGATGTCGAAGGCACAAAAACGTTCTCTCTATAAATGTGGTTGGATTGTTGAGTTGCATAACCAAGGCCTCTCACTATGTGCCATGGCTGCTAAGGTTGGACGTAGTAAGACAGTTACTTTGAATTTGTTAAAAGACCCTGAGGGTTATGGAACAAAAAAGTAAAGTGGAAGACCCAAAACAACTTCACCTGTGGTGACTTTTGATTGGCTGATGAACAGCCTATTTCAGTTTAACTGATATTATCAATAAATTGCTTACTTAAATTTGTTTTTCATCTCACTCCCATTTCTTTTTTTTGCATTTTGAAACTCTGCTTAGAACCTTTTTAAGATCCAACAGTGCATGTTATACATTCTTGTAATTTTTCAACTGGTCTTAAAATTTGGATCAGGGGTACACACCCACACACACACACACACACACACACACACACACACACACACACATATAGTTTAAAGGTTGGGTCTGAGATGTTAGGCTAGAGCAGGCTACATTTTGAAAAGAAACAATTCAAAAGTCCCAACCCCTTTCTTCAGACTTCCAGAACGTACACTGCTTGTTCCGAAGGTTTACGTTCACGAGTGCTGCACAGCATCAATATAATCTTTGCTAACTTTTTGTCATGGCTCATTCACAGGTAAGAAAATACTTGACAACATCATAATGAAGCTAAACAATAAATATGAGTATTGTTTCATGTTATATTTATCAGTATATGAGATTAGAAGTTGGTCTTTTCACTTGTTATTTTGATACGTGTTCCAAGTCATCTGGGGCTAGTAAGAACAGCTAACTAACGGGCTGGTTTCAGGCTAGCAGCCGCTAAAGTTAGCTTCATCCTCTATTATCCTCTAAGTGGATGGATACTTACTAAAATGACAAGATAATGCCAGAAACCAATGAATGCTGTTAAAAAAATCATGAAGACATTATGTTATCTTATCCTGTCAAGTAGAAATAGAACCACCATGGCATCACTTTGCAGCTCTTTCCAGTCCTCCAGTTGACTCCACCGCTCACACCAACGTTCACTCTCCTCTGCTCTTCTAAAGTCTTTTTCTTGGCAGTAGTCTTCCTTCTCTAACAGTTTCACGTTTACAATCCATTGTTGCCATCTTTCCAAGTGTCTACCTATTTTAACTTTATATGCTAGCTAATATAGTTATCCAAGCTCTGGTTCACGTTCCTCGGTAGGAGCTCCAAGCTTCTAAGGATGCGTGATTCGTGCCTGAATAGGGATGTGTGCAGAGGAGGAAGGGGGCGGAAGAAATAGACAGTTGACTTTGATAGACATATCACTGTTCTATCATTTCGAGTGGGTGCTCAAAATAATTGGATGTTGTCTTTTCAGTCCTGTTTGTCCCACAGGTGACTAAATCTTTTATTTTATTTTATTTTTTGTCAGCATTTAATTAATTGTTTGCAATCAGGGTGTGAAGGAGATTTTTTGTTTTTGCAATATAGTGAAAAAATGCTCAAGGAAAACATTTCAGACCCCACCTTTAAGTCACAGGATAAAACTTCCAGTAAAGTGAAAACAGTAGTCTTAACAACAATATATTGGTAATAAGTAATATAAGTATGTAAGTTATAATAACATGTTACCCGTGAACTACAATGAGTTTGACACACCTGCCTTCCACTGTTCTACTGATATACTATGTATCTGTGTGGTTTGGAAAGAAATGACACCATTAAGTTGGAAAATGCTTTAGTGTCCCAACATTACTCAGAATGCGATACAAAAATAGAAACAGAAATAAATGAAGAAAAACCAAAAGTCAAATCATGTTTTTTCTTTCCCATTTGGGGTTATACATTTCATTTAAACTGGTGTTTCATTTGTTTTAGGTAAGTAACAATAACATATGCCTACCTTTCAACAGCAATGGCCACCAAAGTAAAGACTGATGAAGAAACAGAGACGCCCTGCACAAAACCACTTATCTTGCACACAGAGTTGGAAAAGGGCCAGCCTGTTGGAAAAAAGAAACACAACAGTAGTACTCAGTTTGTCCAAAAGCAAACAGCTCCATATACTGTATATTTACATCTGTTTAAGAGCCTCTTAGTAAGGGATGCATTAATACCAATTCCAATATCGGGTGTCATGTCCGATACTGAGTGTAAGAACTTGTGCTTGTACTCATAAACGTACTCTGATACAACCGAATGGCTACCACTTACGGCAGTGCGACATTCACAGTAAACTGCAGCAGGTACATGGTGGAGGAGTAATGTCAGCAGTGTGGAGATTTAACTAAATAAATGATGGTGACAAAATGAATGCCCGTGGGAAGTAATGTTAAAGACACAGACGGACATGGTCGGAGTGTACTGTCTGTCCTCTGCATATGCAATTCTGTCCGTTTTCCAGGTGCTGGTGGATGCGTACCCAGACAGAGAATACCAGCTGGAACTGTGGAGTTAGAGGGTCTGTTCAAAGAGCGACTGTGTGAGTAAGTGACAAACTACTGACATATTTATGAAACTACCCAGGGCTGGGCTGGTTTACGTCCTACTTATAATACTATGGGGGTAAGGAGTGGTGTAGACCACCGCCCACACAAGTGAAAATGAAACTTAAACTCATTTGTCTTTTCTCTACCTCCTGAAACTTTACATTTAAACCTTACCAGTGGAAACGCTGCAACATGAGAATCCACATCAGTGTTTCCTCTGTCAGCTCCATTTTTGGTATTACTGACTTTCTTCTTCTTCTCAAAAACTTTACTTTTCTTCGTGGTATTTGTCCAGTATGGTTAATTAAGAGCAGCGCCCCCTGATGGATTGATTCATAACCGCTCATTCCAACACATTAAATGTCAGTAGCAGCACTTTGTTCCAGTCAGACTAATGACAACCACAATAAAGCACATTTTCAAAAGGAAATAAAAACTGTAATAGGATTACGAAGTACTCGTATCAGTACTCGGTATCAGCAAGTACTCAAATATAAGTTCTTGTACTTGGTCTGGAAAAAAGTGGCATCAGTGCATCCCTAGTCTTAGTGCAAGGAGGAGACATGACAGAGAACCAACACGTCTACTGGTAAAATGTACTTTACCTCTTCACAGAAAAAAATTCATTATGTCACACAAAGAAAATCAGTTGCTGAAAATTATTCCAGTGTCATACTGTGATATTAAAAGTGTTAAAAAGTCAAGTACACTTATGAGTTCGCCTGCTTTGAACGGCTTGTCCAATAGGTTATAGAATCATTTAAAAGGACACGAACTTTAAGTAACCATTTCCTGTCTGACTTCATCAGTCTCTCATATAGTTGTGGATGAATTTTTGTTCAGTCTTCTGTAGAGAGTTGTGTCAGTTCCTCAAGGTTGGTGAGTGTTTAATTCACTGAGGATCATTGTTATGTTTCGTGAGAATTTCAGGTTTAGCTTCACATTTGACTCTGATGAAGCCAATCAGCTATCCTGATGAAGCCAATCAGCTATACTGATGAAGCCAATCAGCTATCCAGACTGC
The DNA here is from genome assembly GCA_030068375.1 of Ostorhinchus rueppellii. NCBI lineage: Eukaryota > Metazoa > Chordata > Actinopteri > Kurtiformes > Apogonidae > Ostorhinchus > Ostorhinchus rueppellii. Next base: position 17,459,994 of record JAQQZY010000029.1, read on the forward strand.
AGAAATGTATCAAAGATATTAAAGATTGGATGACCAACAACTTTCTGCTGCTAAACTCAGATAAAACT
>JAQQZY010000029.1:17486723-17508700 GCA_030068375.1 Ostorhinchus rueppellii
GCTGGGATAGGCTCCATGCGACCCCCGTGACCCTAATGAGGATTAAGCGGGTATAGAAGATGAATGAATGAATATTTGCACTTTTGTGAGCCTTGTCCTTATGCACTGAACTGTCTTTGAATACTATTTTCATACTGTTCACTCTTGGAGACTAACACAGGCATAAGGATGTGTATTGTATTCTCTTAATACTCATGCTTCACATGGCAATGAACTTGAAGCTTCAAGCTTGAAATTTAGCCTCAAGAATTGAGCTTCTATGTTTCCAAGTATCTGAGGTAGAACTTAAGAATTTTGCAATGATCCCATGAACTTAAAAGAAGTATTCCCATGAACTTGGAGGACTGGGTAAATTGGTATGAAATGGCACATACAGATTTAGTTACTTGCATGTAACTAAACATTGAGATGAAGATGTACTTTTTTTTTTTTTATCTGAATGCTCCTTTGATGGATCAGATCTAATTTCCAATGTATAAACAGAAGCACATACATAAGCACGCTGACTTACCCACGCAGTTGCACGTTGGGAATTCAGCCTGTAAATCCTTGGAGGGAGTACCCAGCAAGCTCTTGGTAGGGGTATCCAGGTAGCGCAGAGGAGACTCTAGGAAGCCTCTGAGAGATGGAGAAGCAGGCAGACTGTCCTTAGTAGGTGTATCCTCTTCAGAGTAACATGTGGTAGAGAGTACAGCTATATCACCGGAGGCTTCAATCTTCATGCGTTTAGGTAGTGGGGAACATGGCATGCTAAACCTATCACCTAATACACTGGGCTGCTGCTGTTTGTCCTGGACGGCCTCCTGATGCAAACTCGTACATCGGGGGCCTTCATGCTGCTCCCCCTTAGGGCTTTCTGTGGAACCCTGGTCCAAGGTCGCTTTATTTTGGTTCCCTGACTCCTTCTCATTTCCTTCCATCTCGTGATCGCCTGTATGAGTTGAGGAGCTGGCTTGAGTGGAAGGAATTATGGGAGCAGACTGAGAACTGGATGATGACATTTGACTGGGGGCCTGAGGACTGGTCTGGGACTGACTCCCTGGTGGAGAAGCTGTAGCAGTTTCCTCCATGGGCTGACTGGCAGGTATGTCTGAGTCCCCAAATTCAGCCTCAAACTGGCGGATGAGTTCTTCATACTTCGGGTCTATATTGATGAGACTTGGTAACTGTGAGGTGCTGGATTGAGTGGAGGTCAGAGGTGTGATGGTGCTGGTGTTACTGGGCGTCAAGCTGCCTGCTCCCTCTGACTTAGTGGGGGCAACAGGTGGGGGAAGAGGGCTTGTGAGGGCTGGAGTGTTTTCTGGTAAAGCAGAAACAGTTGAAGAGGGAGTCACTGAGGAGTTGGAAATGGATACCTGAGATTGGGCTGGGGCAGGGAGGCCTGCAGCAGCAGCCTGAGTGGGAATACCATGGAGGGGCAGGGAGGGAAGAGAACCTGGTTGCAAGGTGGGCAGAGCCAGAGCTCTGTCCATCATGAGAACTGATGGTTTCTGCATGGTGATTTGAGTCTGAGGCAGGAAAGTTGGCATGGAGGCTTTCTGCTTGGTCTTCTTGATGATTATTTGTTTGGGTTTGGGAGGGGGTGTGAGCATCCCACTCATAGGCTTTATTATAGGAGAGCCTTGGCTGCTTTTCTTCTTCTTGGGTTCCTTGGGCTCCTGTTTGATGGCCAGATGTGACAAAGCTTCTGGTTCCATCTGTGGCCACCACTTCTTCAAGTTTTGGCAAGCAATTGGTGCACGTGGGCCTTGTGTGCCGAAGCCAGGGGAGTGGTTAGAGAAGAGGTTCCTCTTGTAGTGAAGGTGCTGTTGCAAAGCTGCCTGAGTGGAGTGGCTGATGGCCGCTTGGTTAGGAGACAAGGGAGTTCCAGGGTAGTGCTGACCCTGCTGCTGACCATTAACCATACCATAACGTTCCATGGATGAAGCATGATGGTAGTGCTCACTGGATTCTGGCTCTTTCTTTATTCTGTCCAACACAAGATTATCCTGGGCCTGGATATTTCCATTTTGATTGAGTTGCTGTGAGACTGGAAGCTTGAAAGGAGCACTGTTAAACTTGCCACTGGTGTCACCGAGCAGCTGTTTGAGCTCTGACATTGGGTCTGAGCTGCTGTGAGGTGCAGCGGCATAATGAGACTGGGGTTCAGACTTCACACACATCCATGGGTTCCTCTGTTCAGGGCCTCTACCTGAACCCTGCTGCCACTGTTGGGGATGAGGGTTGAAGCCTGGATGTTTTCCCTGACCTGGGAAAGAAGAGGTAGAGGATAGGAGAGGGGTAGCATGGGGTGGCTGGCCCTGGGACTGGGGTCGATGCTCACAGGACACTGGAGCTTGTTGGACTGTTTGTAGTCCTGGGGGGACGGATTGAGAGCGTGAGAAAGATGAGTGGGTGTTGGAAGAGGGCAAAATCAAACTAGTGCCATTTATGGGCTGACTTGAAAGGTTCTGGGGATGTTGGTGGTGATGGAGGTTATTGTTGTAGTGGGTTTGACCTAGAGAGCCAGTAGCCTGTGGACCAGTACCAGATAACTGGGTCAGAGCTTCTATGGCGATGGCTGTCTGAAGACTGATGTTCTTTTCCTTGGCTATGGAGAGCACCTGGGGAGAGCAGGGAATTGGGGGTTTAGAACAGGGTACTTTGTCTGGGTAAGGGCGTTGAGTTCCCTGTTGCTGTTGGGGATAAGTAGGAGACCCGCTGTTGCCACCATTCACCTTATGATAAGGCTCAGCGTGATGCAGTTGCTGTGGTTGAAGCTGTGACTGTGCATTAGCCATCTTGCATGCAACTTGATCATCACAGGTTGCCAACTTAATCTTTTTCTCCAGCCACTCAAGGTAATCTGGACAGTCAGGACCATCACAGTTGCAGTTAGGGGGCTTGTGCCCATGTTTGGCTTGGCTCAGTGCTGTTTGGAGGGTGTTTAGGTCTTCTGGAGGTTGGCAGCTTCCCTCTGAAGCCCCTGCAGATAGTCTCACCTGGGCTCCCTCAGCACCCATCTCCTGGGTGAACTTCTCATACAGCTTGGTTGTATTAGGCTGCACCAGGGTGGAGGAAGAGGAAGAAGAAGGAGGCAATGATCCAGCAGTAGCAGAAAAAGCCACCAGATTGTGGGCATCCTCTATGCTAGCATGGTGGACGGGTTCCCCCACATTTATGCTCCTGCTGCTATTCCAACATGGTGGCTGTTGCTGGGTGTCAGTGACCTTGCCATGTCCCGGTACCCAGCACTGCCTTGGAGGGATCCCTCCTGCTCTCTGCTGCTCCAATTCCATAGACGCCTCATCATCATTAGGGTACCGATTTACCCCATTGGCCAATTCCAGACTCAGCGCGCCTTCCTTGAGGCGGTCATGTGACCCAATTTCCATCTGGCCTCCACTTCTGGGGCCATCCACTGAAGTGACTTTGCAAACAGTCTGAAAAGCAAACAAGGAGAAAGGTTAGTGAGGTAATAAGGTAAACATCATGTACTGTTCATCAGACAAGATCTTAAATAATTGTCTTTGTGGATTTAATAAGCACTGTAAAATAAATATAATTGTAACTCTTTATGTGGATAATCCCCCTACATTGAATTCATTTGTAACACTTCAGTGCTGTGCTCAATACTTAAGTTAAACTAGAATTTTGTAAAAATGTAAAATGGGTTTAAATTTCAGCAGTTTCAATACTGAATAATATTAACAATCTTTACTTAAAAACATGTAGAATTTTTCTCATTATACAGGCACAAAAGAGTAAAAGAGTCAATAATGTTGAACATTTTATCTATAGAGTGAGGGTGACTACTCATTTAAAGACAAAGGGAAACATCTAAACTGCTTAATCTCATTTAATAAACATTTGAGATATTCCAAATGCTCTAGCCTGACTGTAGGCAGACTATCCAAATAAAGTGTTAGCAATATAATTAATAATCTGTATTTATAGTCTGAAAATATTCAACAGAATGATAAGACTCTCAAAGACAGAGCAGACTCCAATTCCTCCCTTCCAGCACATTTTATCCAGGGTTTCCCTCCCACCTACACAGAACATACAGTGCTGCAGGGTCGGGTCACTCAGGCTAAGGAAAACTGAATTAACCAATGCTTCAGCAGAGTGATTTCACAACACCAAAGTGTTTTGTCAGGGAAGTCACAGGTCATGTGACATAGTTTCACTGTTGTTTATAAATGGACACCCTACTCCAGATCAGTTGGGCTATGCAAAACAGGCAGTTGGAGTAAAACAGGTCCCCCATGGTGTTGAAAGAATGTATAGGTCTCCAATGAAAATAGTTAGATATTTAAGTCTTGTTCATTACAACAGGACAGTATTATCTGACTGTCCTCAAGCAATACTGTTACTCAGAGTTATGGGTATGTGGGGCAATTGTTTTAGTTACAACACTTAATATATGCAATTACCAGGCATGTAATATTTAGCTACAATAACACCCTAAAATATCATGCTACTTGAAATTATTAATGGGATTATCTGTAATAGAAAAGCAGCCATTCACAACACTGCATTAAGTATCACAAAGTCAAAAGATGTGGCAGAGAAAATAAGCTAACAATAATGGCGTTAACGATTATTTTTGAAAGTTTATGTTGTGGTTAATTTGGTGTTAAATAATATGATTGATCATATCAATAGTTTATCCACAGCAAGAAGACATATTTTCATATGGCTTTGCTCACGTGATGGCCTGACCATGTGAAAAAAATGTTACGGTTCAACAAAACACTGGACACATGTGTACAGTAATACTGACTTCCATTAAACTGATTTGCAGCCCACACTGACTTGTTTTTAAAAATGGCTACACTGATGTAGTTTAAGAACACAGCAGTCTTCTTGTGGGCTTCAGTATAATGCTTTTAACCGATTAAACATAACCGAAAACATATGTTTGTTGAGAAATAAACATTTCTTTGTTCTTGTCAAATAATGAAGCAAAGCAGTTTTTGTCAAGGTCTCAGGTCTTAGGATTTTGCACTGCTGTTTTTGTTTATGATTTACAGTTCATACTCTGCTTGTATGTTCCTAATGCTGATATTCAAAGTAGAATATTAGCAACAACTGACTGTTCCCAATATGACTCAATATGGGCTTAATACTCCCATCTCCAGCCATCTGCTGTACAAATAAATTTTCCTTTGGCTAAAACTATGACAAGATGTTATTCTGCATCTGAAGTTTGGATGGACTGAAGACTAACAGAAGTGTTCACCGCTCATTATTCTGTGATCCAGAAACATTTTAACTAATAGTGCAGTGTAATTGGCTTAATAAAAAGTCATATTGAATAGTAATATAAAACACTAAATGTTTTGACACAGTAGTTGGTTCCTGCAGATTTATGTAGTATGTTAAATACTACACATTACAGTACACTGCTCTTCATTTTCCATTTGGTAACACCAGAAGTTGTATTATCTAATTTCTTCTCTAAGCAAAAATTGCCACAGTTAACATATTGTAGAGCACTGAAAACTGCAAACACATTACCTAATTGTGAAATTTCATTTTCCAGCAGTTCTGTTCAGGTAGGTCAGTTGCAGGCACAAAATGAACAAATTGTGCAACATGTGTGACATATGTGTTAAAGGGTTAAACAACCTGTCACTCCACTTCTATTGAAGTACATGATGTTACCTGAAAACACTATTCAGCCCAGGTTAGTTACTCATAAATTATAATTTAATGAGTACAGAGAGGAACAGTAAACAAAGATAATCCAAGGGCATGCTCAGAAATTATTGACAGAGTTCATTTTGTGTCTGAACTGAGTATTCCACTGTGCCTTCTGTGACAAAAACAATGGTATACTGTATTAAAAACTTTGACATGGTACTCAAACAAGGTCCAGATACTTAAATGTACTAATACAACATTTCCAAAGTAGAGGAGACTCCAAAAACGGAGCTAAAATAGGAATACAGACCCAATTAATTCTCTGAACATACACACAAACCAGCTGACAGGCTAACAGCCCAACATAAAAGTGTGCTAGTTCCTCATTCACAGACATGTAAACCCAGTATTCTATTATCTCCAGCCAGAGAAAATAAAGAGGCTGGCCTGTGTTTGTACATGAGATAGATCATGTATATGACAGTAGAAGTGAATTTGACGTCCAGCTTCCCCATCATTTGAATATTATTGAAATGAGCCTTTGAACTGGCTAATGACTGGACAGGCCGTATGCTCGGATCTTTTGAATCCACCTTCTGTGCAGTGTGTCTAGTGGGGGTCTCAGTGGGTAGTGGTGGTACTGGTAAGAATTGATGTGGGGATGTAAGGGGAGGGCGTCGGGGGTGGTAGTCAACAGCCGGCATGCAATACGTGAGAGGCCCCATGTCTGCACTATCAGTGGCATCAGAGGAAGGGGGGGTTGTGCACGGCAGTTATGAGAACTGCAGTGTTGAAACAGAGAGAGACTGCAACACTGCACAACCACACATCCCACAATCAGTCGCTATCTGTCACACTGATACTCTTTTCCTCTTTTTCTCAGTTACATATACATAACACTGTGACAGACAGAAGTCACATGGGTTTAAAGTGCCTCAAGCAAAACACCTGACCACACAAGACACTGGAATTTACTCATATTTGCAGGTGTATTACACTGTATCATAAAACACCACCGCATGTACAAAAGGACTGTACATCGTCAGCTAATCTGGGCTTTGATTATCCGCGGGTGATTTTTTAAAGTAAATACATTTGTCAGTTGAGGATGGAAATGATGCACTCATTCACTATGCTATATACATATCCGGGTTTCTTAGACAGTACAGACCACGTGCCTTGACAAATATTTACACCACAACAGAATCCACCGTTATACTGAGAAATATGCTTCTGACAGCGTCCATCTTTTATACACACATATTTGTACAATCTTGATACACAGTGCATCTAAAAACATAAGCACACCTGACCGGCTCAAACCTTGCAGAACCTGATAGACCAGACCGGGAGCCCTTTAAACTAGATGTCTTCACAGATATGCACCACAGCAGACAAGTGTTGTTCACCACTGACATTGCAGGTAAAAAAGAAAAAACTAGACAGAGGACACAGAATGTGTAAAGGTGGTGGTGAGGGGGTTAAATTCAGTGTGTGTAGACAGCTGAACCTAAATCCCAGATACACAACACCCCCAATCCTTCTTCTTGTCCTCCTCTCTCATCCCCCACCCCTTCCTTTGCGGCTGTGCCGAGCAGGAACATGAAGGAAAGGCTGTGACAATATGAAGCCGGTTGAGTGCTCGAGGAGCAGAAACGCATACTTACGTGGTCCTAAACGTCCAGACAGAGCAGAAAGCAGAAGAGACGATGAAAAGGAGCATGTGAATTGCTTGCCGGTAGAACAGCACACAAGCAAATATGGCCTGGTTGGGTTATATTCCTTTTTATTGCTTCCAGTCTGTGCAGCGCACAGACAGACCGAGCACTGAGATACACATGCATGCATTCACACACGCACACACAATCAGCCTGACACAAACACACCTCCCCCCTTGTGCGGCACACGCGTTTCTCATTCTCTTTGCTTCTTCTTATGGCCGATGCTTTCTGTTCTCTCCTTTTTCCTTTCTCATTATCTCTGTCTGCTCCTCCCTTCCCTTTTTCAATATCCTCTTTCTTTCTCTCAGCTACACATGCAGTCGGCGTTTTTCTGAGCCCCCACCTTCTCTCTCTATCGCTCTCCCTCCCTCCCTTCATTCCCCTCCCTCTCATGCAGCCTCTCCCTCCATCTCCTCTCCTCTCTCTCTTCAGTGTGTGCAGAGCGAGAGGCCATTATCTGAGCCACAGCGGGCACGTACGATGGAATGGAGGAGTGTGCAGTGAGCAGAAACACAGAGAGCTGTGGGGAATCGTCACTAGTAGTGGCAGCCTAGGAAACAGCAGTGCAGCAGTGCAGCAGAGCTCTTACCAATGAGAAAACCTCTATCTGTTTCAATGAACACCCTTCAACACTACTTGCTTTACCGCATTCGTTGCATTTAAGGCAATGTTATGCGATTTGTTTATCCACAAATGCCAGGTATTTGCAATTTCTGCTATGACAGAGCTTTCCTCCTTTCCAGTGTTGAAGCGACCAGAGGCTGGCAAGCGAATAGACCATCTCAACTCACAACGGCATCAACAGGAAAAGGAAAAAGGAGTAAGGAAAAGCAACATTAAGTTGCTTGTTTATGTCTTCGGCATCCGGCGGCAGGTTTTCCTCGCGGAGATTCTGATCCATCTTTGAGTGTCTGGTTTCGACTCAGCCCTGGGCCAAAGGAGAAGGGAACGATGATGGTTCTCCATTTGCTCGTCCTTTTCCACATTCATGTTCATGTTGCCCATTTTTTCCCAAGAGATTTACACCTGTAGTTAATAATAGGTTCTCTAGCAGAAGAAGACAGAGGAAACCGGCTTGATGATTATTTTCATTTTCTCTTGTCAGCCCTTCTTTCAAGATCCAAAGGGACACTAATAAGGTTTCTAACTAAAGGAAGTCAGGACATGCTCAGTAGATCGTCATCCTTCTAAAGTCTGTAATATGTATTCATACACTTGAGGGAGTGAAGAGGATGGAAAAATTACACCAATGATATGATGAAAATTGTGTTAGAACAATACTGCTCTGCTGGGCAATGAAGAAGGAAGACAGGATGGCAGTTCGACATCGAGAAGCAAGTCGACTATGATGTGGAAAACGAATAAAGGATATAAGAAGGAAATTGACAAGAGGCATGACTAACACAAGGGTATCTGCGAAGAAAACAGTTAGCGGCAAAACAGGGTCCCTCAGTTATTCACCTGACTGACTGATTCTGGAGGAAAGATGATAAAAAGAAACGGATCAAACACCAAAATGATCGGCAAGTTGCTGCTGATGAAGAAACCAGCTACCACTAATCAAACCATTACTGTTCGCTGAGGACATAAGACTCTCCTGTCCTTTCCCGTCCACCAGCCTACAGTACGATACTGTCCTTTTTGTTGTTGTCTCCTCACCATTCTTCTGCCTTGGTGTCACTGTCATCATCATCATCATCATCATCGTCGTCGTCATGATCGCTGAACATTCCTCTCGCCTACTTGCTGGCTGACTGGCCTTGTGGTGACTCTTCTCTTCAACATTAGTGGAGTTTTGGAACAGATTTGACCAAGAGGAGGAGGGGGAACATGGCCGTCTCCCCCATGCAGATCGCTGTCAGCTCTCTTATATTACTGAGCATGTGCCGGTTACACTGTGCTATAGCTGGATTAACTTCAATAGCTTTTCCCAGCTTCTCTCCTTCAAGCTTTCTGTTTCTCTTAGTCTCTCATTTTCTCAATCTGCCCTTGCGTCCCCCTCTCGGTGTGTCTCTGTTTTGTTTCCTTAGCCTTTCTTACTTCTACAATAGCTTATTGCATTACCGTTCCAACACTTTCTGACGCACCCGCTCTCTGGCGTTGTAAATTGTACACTGTCTACCTCTCTTTTGCCACACATATTCGTATATACACACACAGATGAGAGTCAATCCCAAAGAGAAACACAGCGCAGCCTAAGCTGTCTACGGGAAGGAGAGAAGAAATAGAGCATTAGGTCACATGATCATGGACTGCCAATGAGTGAAAGGGAGAGCAATGAGCAAGAGAGGTAGGAAACGTGGTGATGACGTAGCTGTATCGTCATCTGCATCATCATCAGTGTCTCCCACCAGGACGCCTGGCTCCACCGCTGGGTGGGCACATGTGTCATCTGACACATGCCCACTCTGTATCACCAACATCACACACCAACGGACACTCAACATGCTCTTTCATTCCATCGAACAACTTCTCGCACACACCCCCAGCTGCAATGACACAGCGCTCTAGCTCAGGATTCGACTTAACCCCTGAATCACATGCTCTCTATGCACAGTTCCTCATTTTACACCAGAAAACGTGTTCTCTGCATTAACTCTAAGTTACGATCTATGTAGTTATACCTTTCCGTAGAGAAAATGAAGTGCCTTTTCAACATGTGCCAAAATAAAGACAACATTGATATGCTAAAAGACTTTGACCAATCAGCCATCATCTCAAGTGGAACTAATATTACATGTACTACAAAAGAAATACCCCACAGTTATAACACCTTTATTGTTGTACATAACTGTTAAGACAAACAGAACAGAAACTGAACATGTGAATGCGCATGCACAAACTCATTCACAAGGTGAAGACAAAACCTCTGATGAAGTTTGTCTGTGGCATGTGCACTGATGAGGAAATAGCTGAACTACACTTTCATCTTAACATCATCAAAGACGAAGTAATCCCCCATTATAGCAAACTCAGCTTTTGCCAGTAAATGTATAGTGTTTTCAACTTACAGTATGTGGGTTCAACACACGAGTAGCGTTTGATGAGTCAAAACCAGCCAACGTCAAATAGGTGTCCCTTCATGTAAATAATCTTTTTATTTCTAATCATGCTTTATCATCGTGACTGTCAAGAACTTGTGTGGGACACGTTCATGTGAAAAGGTAACAAAGCCTTCAAGATGTTTCTTTGTGAATAAAGCCATGAACAGATGTAATTCAATGATGCTACCATTCAGGTTTGCCCCAGAAAACTGTTCTAAAATCACAAAGGTTTACTTGTCCATAAACAATGTGAGAGCCTTAAGGCATACAGTCTGTAGCTTTGTCCTCATTATAGTCTACTTTCATTTACTGGAAATTCTAAAAAAAATGACCTGAGTTTTTTCAGTGAAAATGAAATGGTACACACAAGTATGTTGCCACACTTACGGTAAGCCTGCTGTAACCCGGCATGGACGGAGGAAAAGGTACGTCTCCAGTTCTCACATCGATCATCTCACAACCTAGTCAAATTTCATCCAAATGAGCTGTTTCACGCCCTCTGCTACCTCTCGCTGGTTTCTCTCTCTCTACCTCCATCTCTCTCAATCTCTCTTTCTCACTGTTTCTCAGCAGCGCAGCAAAAGGTCCTGATTGTAGGAGGGATGACTGACAACAAAAGTCCATCCTCAGCAGTGTCTGTTGGGATGGCTTGGATATGACTAAGCCTGAGTCATTTCTTCTCAGTCGTTTTTCTCAACAAGGTCATGACATAAATACCCTTGCAAACAAGAAAGATTCTAAAATTTTCAACATTTCTAAAAGGTCTCAGAGTTACTTTAGTTATGAAACTTTTATTCAGACTTCGTGTTTCTTACTTGAGTGCAGTTTTGTTTTCTTTACAAGAGAATTTATGTTTTTAATTTCTGTTTATTTTGAGGAAGTGACTAGTTTTAGATTGACTTGTTCTTTCTGACAGTTTTCACATTTTCAGGTTTTATGAAGTCCTGATTTCTAGTCGCTCATGGCATCAAATGTTATTCACAAAACACATTTTCATGGGCTACATATTGTTCAAATACTGGAAGCCATGAACCATTGGGGGGGGGGGGGTATTAAGCTGAGTTTACAGGCAGTTCCTTCTCGTATCAGTTCATTTTTATGGTTTATTCATTGTAGTTCATAGAGTGATTATTCTGTTAAAACTATACCAATGAGTGTATTTGTACCATGTAAGAATATTATGCATATCATATAATGTAGCTATGTAACAGATTTCTTTCTTTTTTTGCTTATAACGCATGGCATCTGGCAACCATTAAAGAATTCACATGACAGTGAGCATCACAGTCAGTCATGACATTTTGGACCCTCACCCCTCCTCCCATCTTTTCCTGTCAGCTGACTCCACCTCCCCTCAACCGCTACTGCTATTTACCACCACACACCCCCACGCCGACCCACATTGCCCTGCAGTCTAATGGCATCAAGGTCATCTGATCTGACACACACAGTGACTCTCTTTCCTTCCCCCTCTTTTCCCTTTTGCCCTCTGTCTCTCTACCTTTCACTTTCTTTGTTTCTACTTGAAACAGAAAGACATGCTTCATATCATATGTATCCAAAAAGATGGAAGTATAGCAAAACATACTGTGGACTGCTACAGATGCAGGAGTGGGAAACATATGAGGCGCACTTCAATGATCCACTCTCCCTCTGCATGCACATGCTAGTATGCATACAGTATTGGATTGTTGAGTGAGGGTCACTGGGTTTATTGGTGGGTGGGACAAGAAGCGCTGCACAGAACCCATTACAGGAAAATCTGAAGAATAAAAAGTGAAAGAAAAGTGTTTGACCCTAGTTATGCAAACAGGGCATGTAATTAACTGAAATATCTCATCATATTTAATGTTTTTGTAAATTAATGATGATAAAATGACAAGCAGTGCCTTTAAAATATATTATGAAGAATTCTGTCAGTAAAGATGTGTAACCATATGTAGTTTGTATATGTATGTAGAGTGTCTTTCCATCTGTCTATGATGAGTAACAGACTGTTAACACACTGTTCATATTTAGGAGATCACCTTGTTGTGTTATCCTGGCATCTGTCTATCTGGCTGTATAATGTCTTTGTTTTTGCTTTCATTGCCATCCACCCCCCGACCCCACCCCTCACTCTGTGACCGGTTCTCAGGCAGGATTGTGTTGGGTTCAGGGAGTGTTTGGGTGTGGATTGTAGTATAGAGTGTAGGATATCCAGTCTGAGTCATACCTCCTGACATTCGGCACGTGCAAGTCAACACGAACCGCACAGCTGGGGAAGGCCTACCCCTCCTTAACACTCCTCACAAAGAAAAGGAGGAGTGGTTGGGAAGGGAGGAGAGTAAAAATGGAAAGGTGGTGCTGGGTGGGGGCTGTCGGGCAGGGTGGAGCCGCCAAAAAATAATGACAAGAGAGGAGGAGGAGGAGCAAGAGCAGGGGAGGAGGGCTCTGTTTTTAAAAGGCAGCTCTTTGTGCCTGGGGTTTGGGACAGAAGATGAAAAGAGAAAAGTAACCAATGTACAGTGTACAGGATAAGTCACAGAAAAGAGGTAAATGGGTCATATATGAGTGAGCAAATAAAAAGAACATTATGTACTACTACCTGCTGTGTGATGTGTGCCAAATTATGAAAATGTAAAACAATGTTGACAATTTCTGTCAGGTGAATGTTTGGGTGAAACATTTTTGGGACACTATTTTAGGATTAGATGAAAATCTGCTATGATTTAAGAGAAAAAAACAAACCTTCCACAGCCTGCACAGTGGCTGGTTGCCAGCCTTGTTTCTCTCAGGACTTGGGCTAAGATTAGCTTCCCATATGTTCAAGTCAGGCGTAGCCTGGCTTAAAGGGCCAGCACTCTGCTGTGATAATGCATTAGACTGTACACTGTCCAAATATGTACTAAATTATTCTCCTTATTTATCACAAAGTTCCCAATAACTTCGCTACAGTTCAAAAGGAAGGCAGCTCCATTCTTTGACAGTTCAGAACATAAAGGGTAGATGATGCTTTGTTTAATGTGATTTTTTTTGTTTTGTTTTTAGTTTTGATTGCAGCAAACTCATACCATGTATTTTTGTGTTACACCTGCTTCATTCTTCATTTAAGCCTAGCCATATAATATTATCAGTACAATCCCCCTTGCCATGTGGAGACACCAGTCACTGAATTCACAAATATTGTTGACATTTATTGCTTCAGAAATGACTGTTTTCATGCATGTGCTTCAGGAGTGTGTGTGATAAAAAACTTCAAACAGCTGTGGTGATGTGTTACATAAAACCTGGCAGTGTTTGGCAGTAGAGGGATTCAGGATTGTATAAACTGTGTGCCCATTGGGAGCAGCAGAGCAGCTGCCAGAGAGGTGAGAATTAAAGAGCTGGAGCAACAGCTGAGGACTCCTCCCCATTCTCTTTCCATTCATTTTTTATTAACTGCGGCACTGGGCGACCGATAACCTCCTTCCAACATCTAACGCACATACCACTATCGATTCCATTAAGCCTCCATCCAAAACTTATTGTGCATCCAAAGAATTGATCCCCCTCAGGACACTGATCAACTTTGTTCTATGCTGAAGGAAAGGCCAGGAGATGAGACAGACAATCCAGAGACCAGTGTGTAATAACTGTCACTATTAATTAAGAAAGAAGCATTGCAAATCTGTAGAGCTTAGCAAGTCTGGATTGATGAATGACTGCATGTAAATGACTACTTTACCACTGTACGTGATGCTTTATGTATGATGGTGACAAGTCCTTGTGGTGTCATTGATTAAATGCTTCTTTAGAGTCTAAAGTTTTGTCTTAGAGCAGACGAGACAACCATGAGCATGTCTCACTGTAGTTCACAGACTTGCATATGCATTAGGTTTCCAACAAGTAACAGATTAGTCATCTGGGAAAAAAAAAAATAAGCAACCTACACTTTGCTTCAAATGTAACAAGATAATCTGTTTTCACTTTTAGATTGTTTTTGGTGAAAAAGATATGACTTTGGATTATTTCCTTACTTTTTCTACTATTTTCATTGTATCCTTTTATTAAGTGAAAAAGCAATATTAATTAATACATTTTGCATGCAGGATTGAAATTCACCAGTAAATTATCAGTCAATTGATTTTTAAATACCTGAGAATAATGTAAAGTAAAAAATAAATAAATAAATAAAAATGTTTTATTCAATATAAATAATATTAGATTGTAATTATGGTCAAAATTACCAAGAAAACAACACCAAGTAAGGTGAAATGTGACAAAACTGACTCATCTTTCCTGTCAAGAGGCAAACTGCTGACTGTATGTCACAATCTTACCACATTTAATAAAGCATTATATGACTAGTTGTATGTCAAGGCAGATGTGTAAGACAAACAGTTATTTTCTGACTGAATGGAAACCTCAGAGCAGAGATGACATCGAAAGCCAACGCTTATTGGAAGCGATGATGTCAAAGCCTCCACTTCCTGAGTCTCTACTACAGTATATACCAAACCACCTACTACACATCAAACACACATGCATGTGGTGCTGGCTAGTAGGTCATGTGACCAACTTCAGATGCCGGACTTGAGCTAAAATTAAAATAATGATGTCATCAGACATTCAATATTGCCACGGAAACTAGGTCAGTGTTAACCCTTTGCGAGCAAGGCTGGGATTCCACGCGAGGCTAAACATATGATTAACAAACATTCCATCTGCTGTCACGCTCTCAGAGGTTTGAGAGTTTCTACTCCGCTTTTTAAAAACCTTCTCACAGGTTTACTGTGTGTGTTAATCTCATGTATGGAAAGGAAATCCTGTGTTTGGAAAAAAAAAAAAATCACGCGAGTGCAGTCTCTTAACCTGCTACAGTAACCTCAGTTTTACTTCATTTCTACATCCAGAGCAGCCAAAAAAATTTAAAAACTAAGCACTTCTTGTAAAACTGATTCCTGACCAAGTTTTGGTCTGTGTTTGTTTTAATCGGCGCTCTTGTTTTCCCACATTTGGTATAATGTTTGGGCCCTGAAATTCTTACTTATTTAAATGTCACCCTAAAAACAACATCCAGCTTGTTAGCTTTGGGCACAAATTGTATTTGTGTAACCAAAGAAGTGTTTGACAAGGAAAGCATATCTTCATGTCAAACACTTGACCGAAAAGAAGTACAGCAACAGCCCTAATGAAGCAGGTGCAAAGAAAAAGCACAAAGGCAGAAAACACTAATCACGGTGATTCTTTGGCTGCAAACCAGATGGTAACCCATACCTCGGAGATAAAGAGACAATCCACATATGGAGAGGGATTAGAGGTTCAACTCAGCTTTATCCATTCAAGGTGATCAGCTAGCCTATATTTCTAATCACTGTATTGACAAGAGATAAGGTACCTTCCATTACCTCCCAGTGTAAATGACCTCAAATCTCCCACTTCTACATGTCTCGGTCACAGCACTCAGACGCAGCTCTGCAGCTTAAGGTTGGAAAATTCATCACATGTCTTGCTACAGGATTTTCTTTTTTGGAAGATCATGTGATACCTATAATCCAACTGTCTTCTGCACAAGACAGCAGCTTGTTTGGTGCCCAATAAATCCTTACTCTTGGAAACCTCGTAGCTCAAACTTCTACATAAGCACAGAAGCGTGCCCCGACTCGGTAAGCTGTAGAACAGCAGCGCTAAGCGGCACACGCCACACGCCACAGGTTACTACGCCGACAATCAAACACGTACGCATGCGTGACCCACTAACTTTTACTCCCTTTACCTCATTTGACTCCAGAACCTAGGAGAAGAAGGACGGCCCCCCTGGCTCCTGAGCCAGAGCGTAGGGTTCCTCCTCCTCCTCCTCCCTCCTCCTCTCGCTGGTCTCTTGTATCTACACATGCCTGGCTCTGGCACCAATCAGCGGGCAGCGTGGGACGCTTTAAACTGAGGATGCCGCCGCTTCATCACTGAAGCTCTAAGTTCGCTATAGCTTGGAGATAAACCCAAAATAGATGTTTTAATATCGCCTGAATGGGGCCACTTGCCTCGAAAGACGGACGTTTAAAGGTGCCTAACGCACCTTTATACCAACCCGCGATGATATCAAGGCTAATATAATGAGCTTGTGAGCTCGCCGGTGACAGCAGCATATGGAAATGACATCCTTGAGACACAGCGGTGATGATCAAAGCTTTTTCTGGGATGTAGGTAGATCGGCTAGGCTGCTTTTTAAAAGGGGCACATACTCTGTACCAATGTGGAAAAAAATATTCTGAAAAAGGTACACACTCAAACAGACACATAGACAGCAGACATTTATTGGAACAGGCTTCTCCCTGGTTGACACCTCACAAGTGTCTCATTATACCAATGAATAAACATTGGAGAGTCAAAGTGACACATACAGGTAGAGATTACACAGCACGGAAAGAAACCCAGTGTCCTCTCTTACCTCTTCTGCCAGTTTAGGGTTTCCCAAGCAGGTTTGACTGTTGTCTTCAAAATATTCCACCTTTACAGCCATTCAACAGAGCATGGGAGGGGGTGAGAAGAAGACAGAGAGAGAGAAGGGAGGGGGAGAGAATAACAATCAATGAAATAATGCGACAAGGGCCTGTTCAGAAAGCCTTATCAATAATGACAGTAGGACTAGCAGTCACAACAGGAATGCAATTCTACACACAATTTCATTATCATTTCTGTCATCTTCAGAAACCATCAAAAAGCAAATTTTGTCTCTGGTTTGTGCTCAAACATTAAGCCGGTACTTCCCTCTACTGCTGGGATAGAGAATCAAAGACAGCAAAGCGAGGATTCAATTTCAATCATAGAATTATGTAATGTCTGTATCCTGACCTGGCACAGGCTTAGTAATGTATGTGTGCATCAGACAACCCAGTTTACAACAGGAAAATTGACAATACATGCACAAGTGTCAGTGGATAAGTGAAATACATAGAAGTGTTCCATCAAAGCAGGGCTGGTTAGTGTAAAACAATAGCATGTTCTTATTTGGCACAGCATGTCCCCCTTGTCTACATGGCCCTGGCTGTCTCAATGTTAAATGATGTGTTTTGTCTCGAGCTGCTCCCCCAGTCCCGCCAACCTCCTCCATCTCCCCCCTCCTTCAAACCCTCTAATCCTCCACCTACCCACCTATCAATCCTAAAATAGTCTGGACTCTTTGGTAATGAATATTTACCCTCCAAGCCTCTGAGCTGCCTTGGTTTGTATTCCTCCGTCCGGTGGCCAAATCCCCATCAGAAGACTCCGGCTCCCTCTCGTCTTCACCTCTATCCCTTTCCTCTTTCTCTCTCTCTCTCTCTCTCTCTCTCCACTCTTCTTTCTCAGTCTCTTTCTCTCTCGTCAGTGTTCCAGCAGCCCATTCAGGAAGCCATCTTGTGTTTTTAATCTGCTTTTACATGAGCCCTCGTACGCACGTTCTCTCTCTCCCTCTCTCTCTACTTCGCTCTAGCTCACTCGTCCCCTTGCTCTACCCCCTCCCTCACTCCTGCTAGTATGCCAATAGGTCTACCGCACACACGCTCGCACACATACACACACACACACTCACGCAAGAGGTTTTTTTTTTACTCTCTGATCGCTATCATTGCCGTGCTACATAGATCCTTCCTCTTGCTCTCTCCGTTTATTTTCACTCCCCTTCTGCATACATGATGTGAATGCCCTCTCCCCCCCGTCCATCGCCTCCCCTCCCCCCTCTAGCTCCCTCTTTAAACATACACACTCACGAGCAAATGTACACACACATGCAAACACACACAGAGCTCGCCGGAGAGAGACGTCACGCTAGAGATAGCACACAAAGGCACTATGTCCACCAATCAGAGGCGACGCTGGGCTCTGCTGCTAGGGTGAAATTGAAGGAGAGCGAGGGAGGGCGGCGAAAGAGGGAAATGGGGAGAGCGAGAGGAATGGGAGCTAGTAAAAAAAAGGGGGGAAACAGGAGGTTTAAAAAGAGAAAGGGTCTTTGCGTTTGTGTTCAAGTGTGTGTGTGTGTGTGCAGCACCATAAAAGAGAGGCTGACAAAAAGAGACACAGTGAAGGTGGATAGGAGGTGTGTTCGTGAGTGGTGGGGGTGGGTGGGGGGGAATGGGTCCTCTCTATGCCTGTCAATTATCTCCTCGAACTCGCCTTCCCTAAACAATGCCTCTGGTATGTGGTATCACTGAGCACCATCTGTGTCAGGGCTGCCTGCAATAACTGGACTGGACTGCACAGTTCATACACACACATAGACACACACTAACACACACACTCATTCCCTCATTCAAGCAGCTACACAATCCTGTGACAGGCAAAATGCACAGTTACACAGCAAAGAGCAATGTGCTGACTCAATGCAAGCGGGAGACAAAAACTGAGCTCCGGATAAGAGAACAAATTATCAAAAATCTGAGATCTGCAGTGCTCATGACAGGAGGCACCATCTAAAACGTCTATGGAAAAAGCTGGTGTTTCCACTTTGCAAAGTCTTTGTGATAAATTGAAACATCATTTATGGTTTATACCTTTTTAAACTAGATGTCAGTGCATAATCTGCATGCTCTTGCAAAAGTCAATGGGAAACTGGTGTTGTCCAAAGCGGCAACTGAGTATCACAACCTAGATGTATTTTCCTCATCGAGTTAAATCATCTCAAGTCATCTGAAGAAAAACATAGAGTGCTGCAAAACAGTCTGTTCAGATATGAACTGCAAAGATGTGCAAGAGTGAAAAGGGGGCTGCTGAATTTGGAGCCATCGAAAGACAGGACGAAGTCAGCTAAAGTTCATGCGGGCTGGCGAAGACACAGCAGATCGAGACGAAACAGGACGGATGGCGAGAAGCAGACAGACACACAGAAACAGAAAGGCAATCGAAAAGCGAGGGAGCTGAAGTGTGGCGTGGTGAGGCGAGGCAGCCACACAATGACACAGCATTTGTAGTGTCTGTCTGAAGCTCTCATACGACATAGGAAATCCCCTCTGCTGACGTCAGACGGGCCACGTGTGTGTATGAATGTGTGTGTGTTTATGTGTGAGCAGAGGCGTGTTTGTAGTAAGCTCGGACAGCGTGAGTGAGTGTGTAGCTTCAGCATGCTTCGTTACAGGTGGCGGGGTAATTGTACGGCTTAAAACGGGAGTCATACTACAAGTGTTGTCGCAGAACAAACTGAAGCGGTTGAAGAAGTACAAGCAAATTAATAACTGAAGCTATTACGGTAATATTGATCATTAATACTCCATTTGTCAAACTTTGACTGTCTTCAACAAACGCCCACTTCTGAACACAATGAGGCTACATTCAGGGCTGTGGGAAAAAGTGATGCAAATAATCTTTTACTCATAATGTGACTCAGGTCTGTTTTTTCATAACAGCATGAAAAGCATGGAACGTGACCTTTTCAGTGGTGAATTGTGGTACTTCCATATATGATGTAAATCAGAGCTTTTCAATGTGACCTCAGTCTGAGCCGTCATGCAACTTAAATCAACATTAATCTAAATTCTACACTGGTGGGAGTTCCTCTGAAAACAAACATGGAAAAAAGTAGCAATGGGGGATAATGAGTTGCTAGAAGTATTTGGGGGTAACGCTGCTGTGGAAAGGGGATGTATGGTAAGCCGTCTGTGTTTGAAAGCATGATAGAAATGGATGAAATGAGCCTTTGGTATTGACCTTTTGTGCAAGTTGATCTGATGTCAGCCCAATTTGAAAAGTAATATTAACAGCCAAACAAAAAATAGGATCTGAATTTTGCAGTGTGAACATAGAAATAAAGGAGTGATATTTTGCTTTTTTAAAAAATGAAATTTTGCATTTTAAAACATTTCCCTGTGCTCTACATAAACTGTAAATGCTCTGCTTGGGTCTGAATTCTTCATTAATTCAACTTCACAGGTCCATCTTCAACCCTATTTCTGAGTAATGACACCAGAAAGGTTGTTTTGAGCACTGGCCCTTTAAATCCACATGAGCCACTTCATGCCCCGCCCCCTCCAGGTTGTTGATTGTGCTGCTCTGTCATGTTCAACCAACACCTGAACATTTTAGGTTATCAGCTCGAAGTTTGAACATATTTTCAGTATGGACTACAACCGCTGCTGCTGATAAAAAATTATGTCGAACTCAGAGAAATGTTCGTTGGAAGTCTTGACCTTATGTTGACCAAATGTTGTGATGCAACTAGTTATAGACGAAACAAATTAAGCAGGAATTGAAACAGGTTGTAGAAATCCACTCGATTTTTGCCAAAATGAATATAAAGATAGCTTTGCAGCACCTGGAGGGTTTGAATTCAAACTTCATGAACTATTAGGGTCCAAATACACAAATAAATGAACCAAAGGCGAAGAAAACTGGGTTTAGCTAAATATCAGCACTTTAAGATAGCGAAGGAATAAGATTTTCTAAACATGTTACCGTCATTATCTTGCTTTACATTAGCTAAAAGGTCTTACGGTTGATCTAGATGCTCATAAATAAAATTCTCTTCTAGTTGTCAAAGATGGTGCAACTGTGCATTTACTGATACAAGATCGTTTGTCATTGTGTAGTGAGAAGTAAAATGGGAAAATTACCAGAAAATATGTTTCTCTTTTCATCACAAAATGTTCCTTTGTCACATATTATGTTTTGACTATATCCAAGACGTTGATATAACTGGTATAAATTAGCTGATATTTCTGTTATTACTATCGTTTAATTTGCTGCACTGTCTCATGTATACTTCCTCTACACAGACTCTTTACAAATCACTAAACTTTCTCTCTTCTTGCAGGAATAACCCAAACAAAAGTCAATCCTGACTCTATGTCTTGTTTCAGAACCTCACCAAGGCAAATTCATTCATTAGTTCATTCATTTTGCAAACTGCTTAGTCTTTGAGAGGGTCATTAGGAATGTCGAAGCTTGTCCCAGCTGCCAATGGGGGATGAGAGGTTCACCCTGGACGGGAGGCCAGTTTATCACAAGCCCCCAAGCCAGATTTCAATGACAAACTTTGTGTCAGAAGTGGAATCCGCTGGGTGACTGGATCTGGGGTCAGTGATTGAATGTGACTGATCATCATGGGAGAGAAAAAAAAACTTTCATCCTATCCAGAACTTGGAGATAAGCGGACTTACCATTTGTAGCCCTGGATCATCACCACTAGCATACTAATAAATTCAGCCCTTGCTCCAAATTATGAGAAATTTGAGATAAATTAGTTACTAAATTTGATAGGAAAGATGTAATTAAATGATACTTTTGGTTGCTATCCCATCACCACATTTGGTCACAGAATTATTCAATACAGGGCCAAGTAAGAATGCTGAAAAAGGAAATATGCTTGGTTTAAGACGTGAGCCTCCCATGTAGTTTTTACCACTGTCTGACTGCTTTTACAGATCTTGCAGGGGAAACCACCTGGATTCACAGTGACAATTGTGTCTTTATGAGATGCACACCGGAACCCAGCAGAAATTTATGAGCATGGGACACAAAACAAATAATGCAACTGAAACCCCAGATCTTAAGCAGGGCTCCTACGGTCCGTGTACTTTACGGCCATCCGTTTTCCGGATTGATATGGGTAAACGAAAAACGGGAAACCATCCGATTTTCGATTTCTATTTGAATG
>JAQQZY010000029.1:17539688-17580160 GCA_030068375.1 Ostorhinchus rueppellii
GGCTCCATGCGACCCCCGTGACCCTAGTGAGGATAAAGCGGGTATAGAAGATGAATGAATGAATGAATGAATATTTAAACACAATACAGCCAATAAGTTTGTGGCAATATAACTTAAGACCTCCCATGTCAACTTTAATACCATCTGAAGACTTTTTTAAGCTATTAATGTTAAAATAAAAACTATAAATGTAAAATTAATTTTAAATGCATTATTCTTATTTAGCTGTTTTATTTGGTATTTGGTTTTATTGTTCTTATTTTTATTTTTAATTTGTCATTGTTTTTAATTGTACAGATTTTATCTTTTTAATCTATTTCTGTACAGCACTTTGGTCCATTGTGGTTGTTTTGAAGTGCTTCACAAATAAAGCTGGATTGGATTGGATATTAAATGTAGATTTGGAAATTCAAGACTTTTAAAGACCCCGTTGGAACCCTGTAAACATAACAATATAATATGTCTTTAATAATGAAGCGCTGTTACCAAATAAAATGAAATAAATCCTGTGAATGTGACGACCCCAATTAAAACAGAGACTTAAACCACCAAAAAGGCCTAATAATATTCAATCATTAATGATACCATATTCTCTGTGGGGTCTAAACCTAAAATAAACCCACTCAGTCTGGATTCCTTAAACCCCTGGGGAAACTTCCTGTGCTGTTCCAGACCTACGAGCATTCCTCCACTCACATGACGGACATCGTGGAACATAAAAGCTAAGTTCATGCTCTGGATAATGCATAAGAACTGGTCAGACAAAAAAGCATATCCTGCAGCATAAGAGAGGGCTGTGCTTGTATTATGTTCTTAAACTAATCTCAAATTGTGTACCATAAAACATTATAATCCACCTACAGAGATTCAGTTGTGGAGGAAGTAATTGTGTCTTTTACTGCAGTAAAAGTAGTTATACCACAGTATGAAAATAATTATTAAAGTAAAGATCCAACATTCAAATCCTTACTTATACTAAAATATACCTTAAGCACCATTTTTTCCTTTTTCTGATTGTTTTGCTTTTTCGTTTTCTTGGAGATTATTTTATTATATATAAAACGTTTATGAATAGAAAATTAGATGTGTACATTTCAGTCGTTACACATTTCTGCCAATAAAGCACTCAAATGTACCCAGAGTTAAAGTGAAGGATAGCCCATTTCAGAATAATTTTGCATTAATATGTTTATTGTTAGTGTGGCATCTCATAACACTCATTCTCATTTAAGTTATTGTATATACTATTAATCTATAACACATCATTATTTATTCAATTGTTCGTTTGTATTTTATAAAATGAACCTGCAGAGTCACTTAAGTTACTTGAAATTGATGCAGTAAAATGAAAAAAAAAAAAAAAATTAAATGCACCATTTGCTTCTGAGATGAAGCAAAGTACAAGTATTACATTACATATTGGAGTTTTCCTTTGGTTCTACAGGTTCCAGCCTTTTCTCTAAATTTGGAGTGATTTTGATGGATCAAGCTCTCAACACCCACCAGAGACCAAAAGCTTCTACAGATGGAAAATGTTTGATAAGTTTTGTACCACTAATTCTATAAATACATGCAGATAATTAAGATGAAAAGCAGGTTCTCAGTTTTTCAGCATCATCAGATATGACCCATTTGGATGTTCAGAGGCTCCATAGGGAATGTGGAAAATGCCATCATCTTGTTCAACATCAAGCCCCCAGTAAAAATTATGTAGTTTGACACTTCTAGTAGTTGCGGACATGTGGTTTTATGTTTACTTAATACATTTTGCTGAAAAAAAACTAAACTTTTCTCCAGTATTCTAATCTGATAATAACCTTCAAACCCTGTATTTAATGGAAATACTCAGCTGAAGTAGCTAAAACTTGTTCTAATATGAGATTTAACAAGAAAATGGGTTTTACTCAAAAAGAACATTTGTCTCAGAGCTACCAGATCTACTTCTAAACACTGTCTGCACTTGACAATATATTCACTTTACAGCTTCTTTCTAGTGGAAGATTTATAAATCTATTGTGTAAATGTACATAAACCAATATTTATGTAATAAAGCTTTATCAAATTAACTTAAAGCATCAGTTAACCCCCACTTTTGTCATTTGTTTTCCAATTCATTTATGAAAGTACATACGATTTAGCACATTTACTCTCTAAGGAGGACAGTTTGTAAAAGATTAAAGACCAGTGAAGCAGTATTTCTTATCAGTTTTAGATTATGGTAACATTTTATAGATGCACGGTGTAATATTTAAGCACACTACTGCACTGATTTTGTTAAATGTGTCACTAAAATAAAGTTACTGGAAGATAAAATGAGAGCAGAATGGATAAAGAACTGTACTAGCACTAAATATAGATAGGTTTTGTGCACAAATGAAGACAATAGATACATCAAGTTCAGTATATCCTAAGTACTAAGACCTATGATAATGTGAATATTATACAAATACATAAATTCAACAGCTCAACAGGCAACATTTGGCCTATTTTAACGACTACTTGAGTTAAGTTGCAGTGAATGGAAATGTGACACCGGAACAGTCATTAAATATGCGGCTAAGCTATCGAGTTCGGTTGCAGTTATAACTAGACGGTAAAAGGAATTGAGGAAGTTACACTGAATGGTTGTATAAAGATGTTCCACAGAGGAGCTAGCTAGCAGACGGAGGCCTCGGTTCATCCAAATAGATGCTCCTTCATCAGTCCCACCTCCTCAGTCTCATGACAGAGGAAAAGCCCCGTCACCCAATACATGATGAAGACACATGAAAAAGAACGTCACCGCTCTGTCTGGAAGTTTATCATTCACAGCTAGAGGCGTTTATTAATTACAACTCACTCACCGAAGACAAATTATACCCGTTCGTCTCGCCTTTCACCTTTTTTCCAATGAAAGATTAAGCAGCCGTCGTACCTTCCCGTTAGGTGGAGCGGAGCCTGATGGGGGACAGCACAGCGTCGTGAAGCCAACCAATCACAAGCAGAGCACACAATAGTGTCCCGCCTACTTGATTTAGCAATTGGTCAATAATGCGGAAGCTGGCGGCTCGGGAGTTAATTGTGACTGGACTGTGGAGAAAAGGCAACGGTAAACACCAGTAAAACGGCCCGATGATTGGTTTTAAGACGTAGATCGTCTGACATTTTGTTTCCAGTATCAGATTTCATCTTGTGGAGTTATTCTCCATTCTAACATCCATTCAGGGAGAGGGCTTACGTAATATTAAGTTATAACCACTGGATGTTTGCTTTGTTAGGCTGCATAAATTAACGCATTTTATTTATTTATTTTTACACCATAAATAGTCAGTATTATTATATATCAACTGAATCCAGGTTGTAAGCACTTTGAAGAGCCAAATATTAGAAATAGACATTTTAGAATCTCCAGTTAGTGATTATGCCTCTTCAGTACTGTGTTTTGCCTTCATTGATCATACAGTAGTTTCAGTGTAGAATAAAATTAATTTATGTCCCCCCTGCACAAAAAAAAAAAAAAAAGCCAGAAATACTGATTATAAATAACATTGCCACCTTTCAGCAGTGCTTGCCTTTTAATAAAATTTCTTTGTAGGAAGATGATTATTATTCAAGTAAAATGCTTCCAGGATAAAAGTAGTCAAGTCTTGGGTTAAAATGTGAAATTGTGAAAATTAATGAGAGAAATGATTTTACTCCAAAGGAATATTGTGTCAGCACTACCACTTCTACTGCAAAATACTATCTGCCCATTACAATACCTTCACTTTACTTGTGGAAGATTTATTTATTATATAGATTGTATTATATTATTCTATTCTATTATGGTATTATTTTAGATAATATATAGGTAATCACACTTGTTCAGATTATTAATGTTTTGTGAAAGGATAGTTTGTAAATGTAAACATTTTCATAATCTAATTTAAGTTTTTTCACATTAAACCAAGGAAAGATTTTGGAAGTCTCATTACTTATAGGTTAATATGCTATTACAGTGTTACCCGTAAAGTGGGAGCAAAATATATTTGACCTCTTCTTAAATGATTGCGGCCATGTGATTTATTCTTGATGGATAAAATGTAACTGGGCTTCAGTATGTAATCATTCCACCTGGTTAAAAGTGGTTAACTACTAATTAAAAAAAGAGGAATATGTCTGAAAACAAAATTATTCCTTAACTTAATAGGCAATAATGTATTTTTACTGGTCTTACCCACTGGAAATTAAATTGGGCTGTATGTGGCCATTAGTTTGACACCCCTGAAACAGAAGATTACAATTCTAAAAGACACTATTATTATTATTATTATTATTATTATTATTATTATTATTATTATAAATTTAAATCAAAATAACTCACCAAGAGTAAAACACACATAAGCAGTAGCTGAGGTCCGAAGGGATGACACAGCTGAAGTAGGGCGGTCTCTTCTGCTGCATCCTGCACTGTGGATTCCAACTTTTATGAGGGATGTACAGATCCCTTAAACCATTACACAAGTTCAGTCATTTCATGTCTGAACACCATAAGGGACTTATTAACCCTCAAATACTTTGACAGTCACCAGTGACAAAAAGCATCTACTGAACTAAAATATTGAATAACTGTCGATTCACTAATCCCATCAATACATTGGAATAATTCAGGTAAAATGCAATTTCTCACCTTTTCATCGTCATCAGATATGACCTGTTTGGACGTTCAGAGGCTCCATAGAGACACTATCATTTTCTGCAACATTAATTCATGAGTAAAATCCATGTAGTTTGATAAGTGCGTGCTTGTTTTTTTATGTTCAGTTAATGGTAGATTTTGCTATAAAAGTCACTTATTATAATACCTTCTGAATTTACTGAGTTTTAAGGAATGTTTTTTATAGTCAGTGTATAAAATATAAGAGAACACCTGATTTTCACTGAAAAATACAAAGAATATTATAGTATAAGGTGACAAACCATGTTGGAAAACTTGAATGAAGAGAAAGTTCATTTGGAAGTGACCACAAAAGGGCTTAAGTGTATTGTGTACCAGCATAGCTTTGATACTGAGCATGCACCTGGTAATTATAGGAAAATATTCAGGAAAGCATTTATTTCAAATAAGTACAAAGGTATATTATTTGAGAATTTAGTTAGTGCAACTGTACATTTGCAGTGATGGTGTATTAAATACAGGAAAATATTTGATTTTCACAAAAAAAAAGCATGTTAATATGGACATTAATTAACAGACAGCTAGATTTGCTGGTCTTCATGCCTTATGTATTCTATAAATAAATCTGAACTGAAATCTATTGTTTGTAATTTTGTGGACAATTTTATCTGAAAACAAAAACTGTTGCTTTTCTACAATACACAGACACCATCTTACTAAATCATAATTTGCATGTTGTTTATCCGTCACTGTCAAATGAAAAAGTGTGTGAGTCAGACTCAGAATAAAAACACAACCTTAAACTAAATCAGGTTTTATTTAATTCCTGTGTATTCCTGAAGATATTTGCACATATGTAAATCTTGTATTTTTCTGCTTTCTTAGTGTATTCCATTTATATAATTTATTGCTTTTATCTCCTCACATTTATTTTCCTATTTTTTTCCTTATTTCCTAGTGTTTTAATCAAGAATATTTATGCCACTGAGCTACTGTGGACAAGTAATTTCCCTTATGAATTAATAGTTCGTCTCAGTCTAACACCAATGGTGACATCTAGTGGCAAAAAGTTGTTAAAACCATCTTGTAAGTGGCTGCTTTAAATGTAAATGTCTGTTTGTCGAGTTATAATTGTGACAATTACAAAGGAACAAAGTTTAATCTGAGTGATACACTACAACTGCATCCTTCACATGAATTGAGATAAATTTAAACTCAGAAGAAAAAAAAAAAATTATGTACACAAAAAAGTGTCTATTGTTGCTTTGTTTCTCACTTCAGAATATTAAAAAAAACAAAACAAAACTTGAGGTTGCTCTTGTATGAAACTAAATGTGCTCGTAAATAAAGGTCAGTTCAATTCTTTGCAAAAATCTGAGCTAATTAGCAACATCAACATCCATAGTGAAAAAAAACAAAACTGCAGGTTTTAAAAAGCTCAGGTGAAACATAAATGGCTCAACATAATTTATTTTCATTTTATGTTAAAATGTACAGAGTTCTTTGAAAGTACTTGCTAAGAAAAAAAAACAAAACAAAACAAAATAAAAACGAATAAATGGAAATACATACAGGGACAGAGTAGAGAGTCGAGGCTGCCGAGCGCGTTACCAACCTTCACGGTGCGCCCAGCGGTCACTCCCTCCTTTATTTTGCGCTCTCTCTTAGCATACAACGCAACATGTACAATTACAAAGGATACAAAAAGGGAAGCGATATAAACAGACAGAAATATACTGAGCTCATTTTTACATGCCTCTTAAATGTAAGGAAGTCATCCTATACACACACAAGTAAAAAATAAAGAAAAGAATGCCAAGTGACCTTTAGATATTTGTAGTCCTTTTTGTTTAAAATAGCATTAATATACTACACAAAGATAGAAAAACTCTAGAGATGAGATGGAATGGAGAGGTTAAAGGCATCTTAAAGTCACTAAAAGTGAGTGGTAATTTTTTTAAATTTTGAATTTCTTAGTAATTATTACCCAAGAGGCGAGCTAAAAAATATGTATTGTTTTTTTTTTCCTGAAACAGAAGTGAAAAAAATGACAGTACCAATATCAATGTCAGAAT
This sequence comes from Ostorhinchus rueppellii, assembly GCA_030068375.1. NCBI lineage: Eukaryota > Metazoa > Chordata > Actinopteri > Kurtiformes > Apogonidae > Ostorhinchus > Ostorhinchus rueppellii. Next base: position 17,546,400 of record JAQQZY010000029.1, read on the forward strand.
TTCCTTTTATATTATAGAAAAAACATTTTCTCTACAATTGGTTTTCTAAAGTCAAAAAGAGTCAGCTTGTGTCATAAAAGAAAGCTGCCCAGTCTGATAAAATTCAGAAAGAAACAAACAAAAAATAATAATAATAATAATAATCATAAGTACAGAACAGAACAATACACACAAAAAAGTATGCAATGTCAAGTCTGTAAGAAAATGAAAACTCCTCTTTTGACTTTGAATACTGGTACATGGAGAACCGACGTCGCCCTTTGTCATGAGAACACCATAACCGACAGGACCTCGAACACTTACTCAGCCCCGACCCTGCTTCTATACGAGTGTGGCTCAGAGTGAGGGCCAGACCACGCACTAGATCAGGCATTTAGGCACACCTTTTATAAAGGCTGACTGTCTGCTGCCGTGTTTCTAGTCAATGGGAGTGCAGAATTTTGCAGGAAAGAAAATATACACTTTTAACAAAATACACCATTCAAAAAGCAGAGTCCTCGACCTCTTTGGGTCATTAACACTTATGGAGGGGAGGTCAGCTCCAGTTAACTGACGTTCCTTAAAGCAGTTGCATGGAAATTCCACCATTTGTTCCGCATCCCTTAAACTGCTAAAAAGGCTGACATTGCACACCGTCTGTCAGTGGAGTGCGATCAGCTGGATTTCCTGAGCTAGCCACCAGTCGGTTACGGCTAGCCAGTATATATTTGTGTCTGTGTGTGTGTGTGTTTATATGTACTGCTGGATATTGGGAAGTACCAGAATATTTACATCTAAAATGTTTCAGAATGGTGGCAAACTGGAAAATAATGCTACTTGTTTTATTTATGGACATAACAATAAACAGTAACGCGCTCGTCTCCTCCGTGTCTTTGCTGTGTTTTTGGTACAACACCGTCCATCCCGGAAGACTCAGAAGTGGCCACAGAGATGTTCAGGTATTTCTGAGAGAGCAAGAGGATGTATCGCTATTTCAGAATGCCACACGTATAAAGACCAAAGCATATAAGAGGTCGGACTGCACACGAGTATTTCAAAAAAGTTGAACAAAAACAACAACAAAAATAAGATTCAACAATATGTTTAACAAAACAAGAGTTCGCCTACATTGTTTCATCGTCTCTTTTTTCAAGGTAAGGCTTCCTATATCAATTAAAAGATTGTGTGCATGGTTGAATATAATCACTGTTTTTTTCATTCGCAGTCTGTCAAAGCAAGGTATTCCTGTATTGTCTTTTTCTGCTTCTTCTTCTTCATTCTTGTCCTTCCCTTCTCTCCTCCTGAGCATAGAAAGGAGGAGGAGAGGCTTGTGTGAACCCACAGAAGGCTGTGTAGGCCTGGCCTGAAGCAGCACGGCACTGCGGAGGTCCATGTTTACACACCAACCCCAAATCTGCTGACCTGCTCCAATACGCTGCCAGCTGGGCGGGGAGGGAAATTGACCCCAAATAAAAAGGGACAAAATGACAACACAGAAAAACAGGAAACCCAAAGACCCTCTGTCTCCTTTGAAATCCTCTCGTTTGTGCCTGCTGTGGCAGTGGAGAGGGTGGACAGGAGTAATGGACATTTAGAGTACAGCGAGTATCCGCTCTGGCTCCGTCTCCTTTATCAGTTCTCACCTGCTCATCTGCTCATGTATGGAGACTGTTTTGGGACGCCAGCATAGCTGTGATGTGAGGGGCCAGTGTACATCATGTTGCCATGGTGATTGGGCTGCATAGGCTGCTGTGGATAACCCTGCCCTCCCATCATACCCATCTGCATCTGCATGGGGTACTGAGCTGGCTGATTCATGTAAGGGGGGTTGCCGTGGTAACCACTGTTCATCATAGGTTGGGGCATTCGGTATTGGGACATGGCATTGAGTGGCGTCATGTTCATTGAGTTGTATGGTGCCGGCGTCGGCATGAGGTTTGGCATCATCCCACGCTGCACAGCCAAAGTGCGTGGCGTTCCCTGCATGGCAACAGCCCCTGAGCTGCGGCCATACAGCTGCTGCTGGTGTGGGGCTGGGGCCAGCTGCTGAGTGGCTTTGGAACGGATAGAAATGTGGCCTTTGACTGTCGCCATTTGGCCCTGAAGCCGTTGAGTGTGAGGAGGGGGGCCAAGGCCGATGTTGGTGGTGGGCATGTTGCACTGTAGCTGCAGGGAGCCCAGGTTCATAGAGCCAGAGCTCAGGTTAGGAGGTGGAGTCATTGTGGGCTGGCCCTGGGGGAGGGGAGTGTGGGGTGAAGGGGCCAGCCCGGGATTGGAGAGAGAAACACTGGTGGCATAGGAGGTGACCGAGGCCGAGTGGGAGTAGGGCATGCCGTGGGGGTCCATGATGGTGTTGGTGAGCTGCTGGAGTTTAGCCAGGCTGAAAGTTGCAGAGGGCTGGGGGTAGCCCCCTGTGCCAAAGTCCTGGCCCATGCGCTCATAAAGTGTACGGCCCCCTCCTCCACCTCCACTCTCAGGTATCTCCATGATCATGGGTGTAGAGGCAAAACCGTTACCCATACTACATTGGGACAGGGCCTGCTGCTGTTGTTGTGGAGGTGGAGGTGGCGCTGTGGGTGTAGGCTGGGAGTTGGGGGCCTGCTGCTGCTGAGGGGGCTGCTGAGGAACCTTTTTTTGGGATTGCTGCTGCTGTTGCTGCTGCTGGTTAGTGCTGGGAGGTCTCTCAATCACACCACAGCTCTGAGGGGACTTAATGCCACAGCTGGGGGTGTTGGACGGCGGTGGAGGTGGTGGTGGCTGGGGCACAGCGCTACCTACATTACTGGCACTTGGTCCACTGTTTGGGCCCTGGCCCGTTTGCTGGATGAGGCTACAGCTACCCATTGCGAGCTGGGACCCTCCAGTTCCTGTGGAAGATGTGAGGCTGGGGGCTGGCACGAAGGAGCAGCTGTTTGACTGGGAGGACGAAGATGGGGTCGCAGAGCTGGAGGAAGAGGAAGCTGACGATGAAGAGGCAGTGGAGGCTCCTGCCACTACAGCAGCTGACATTCCCCCTCCATTTCCCCCGTTCCCTGTTCCGTTGCCCCCTCCGCCCATAGTGGAGTCATAGCTGCTGGGGTTGTCGTAGTTCTCTGTGGTGCTCTCTATGCTGCCCAGGTCACTGAAGCCACTGTCCACCACTTGCTGGGAGTGGTCCGACACCGACGGCACGTCCATCATTGGTGATGTCTCCATGTTTTGCTGGGAGGGTGCAGACAGAGAGCTGGGATGTTCTGGGGTGATTTGGGTGTATCCACCTCCAGCACCTCCACTGCTTCCCCCTCCTCCAGTAGGGCCAGGCGTCCCCCCCCTCTGTCCTGCTGGTGTTGTGTCCATGATGCCTGAAGGCAACCCGGGGCTGTTCACTGAGCGCACAGACTGACTTGGCAGAGGAGGCATGGGCGGATTCGGCATGGGGCTGCTATGTTGCGAGGCCCCACACTCTTCCACTAGGGCTAACGCCTCCTCCTCTGCTTCCCCTGTGTGACTGTAACTCTGCAGGGTCCGGCAGGCAGCTAGGGTCTCCTCGCAGTCCTGGTAAGCCCCGTGGTGTGGGTGGGGCTCAGTCTCTTCGTCCTGGGCTTCCCCCTGTGTCAGGGACTGGACGGCCTGCACTGTCTCCAGGTCCAGCTCATTGGAGTGGTGATGGGGGTGGTGTGGGTGATGGTGGCCCAGCTCCTCTTTGAAGTCAGAGTGCTGATGAGGGTGGGAGTGTGTGTGTGTGTGCTGGGGCTCCATTAACAGTGTGACGTTCTTATCATCTGGGTGCAGAGGCTGGAGCTCCATTGGCTCAGAGGGAACAGACATGGCCGTAACCGTTTCTACCGCTGCGGCGGCGGCTGCAGATTCCTCCTGTTCTCTGCGCCGTCGCTCTTCCTGCTGTGGGTCAGCTGAGGAGGGCTGGCACTTAGCCCCTTGTACCTCCTCCTCAGCCTCCTCCTCCTCCTCTTCCTCCTCCTCCTGCTTGCTGACATATTCTCTGGCCACGCTGTTCTCCATGTCTAAAAAAGCTTCTCCACCTTGAGGTTCTTCTTTGACGGGTGGAGAGCTTGCACGTGAGGCAGGCTCCTCCTCCTCGTCCTCTTCGTCATCCTCATCATCAGAGTCCTGACTTTTTCTTTTCTTACTGCTGTTGTTCTTGTCTTCCAAATGCCCATCCCCTTCGTCATCTGCATCATGGTCATCACTGCGTCTGCTTCCTGACCCTGGTGTGACAGCTGCTCGCCTGCTGATGCTGCCGCCACCACTGCCCATGCTGCCACACTCCTCTTCCTCCCTCTCTTCGTCATATTCGTCCTCCTCCCTGTCCCCTATATCGGTGTCCTGAGGCCGGGACTGCGACGCTCGGGGCCCAGAAGTGGAGGACGAGGAAGAAGGGGATAGCAGGGGACGTGAGGGAGGTCGGCTGGGTTTGTCTTCTTCCCAGGTTCGCTCGGCGTCATCCTCCTCATCGTCATCGTCGTCTTCCTCTGGTTCTGAAGCAGGAGGTGGTTTGGGGGCAGGCTGTGGGGGCTGGCGGAGGGCTGGGTTCTTGGGAGGTCTGCCGCGCCTCTTGGGGACTTTCTGCTCCACAGGCTTTGGAATATAGTCATCCTCTTCATCCGAGTCTTTCTGTTTGGTATCTCTTTCTGCGTTGGTTCTGCACATTCGCTTGCTGCTGCTGCTGCTGCGATCGTCTGCATCGTGCAGCTGCGGGTCTTTGTCGAGCTGCTCCTCAAGCAGTCTGCGTCTTTCCTGTTCCTGCCGCTCTGCCTCCTCCTGGGCTCTTTGCAGATACCAGCTTCGGGGCTTGCGGCCAGGCTTCATCTTGATTTTGGGAGGTGGAGGATCCCCACTCTGGGCTTGACTGTCAGCAGCTGCTCGCTGGTTGGGTCCACTGCCGGGCGGTCTTCCGGGCCCCCGTTTCTTCCAATGTAGTGGTTTCCGGCTCTTTCCCTTAGGCCAGCCTTTCTTCTTTTTGACTGGGACTTCAGGGTTGGCTGCTGAGGTCTCTGTGGTAGGTGTCGACAAAGCAGTCACAGGCTTCAGTAGAGGTGTCAACTCTGAAAAAATACAAAAAATAAACCAGTAAGACAAAGCCTGTGTAAATGCTTGTGCCATGGAATGTGAGCCATAGGTATGGAAGAAAGTGAAATCTGCTGACACACTCGAAACGAAAGATTTCATATCAATCCAAAATAATATGCATTTGTATTAATTAACCTCCTGAGACACAGCAAAGAGAACGTTTTGGCTTTTACTTAAACCTTATTCTTTTTTTTTTTTTTTTTTAAATATGAATGTCTTTTGCAGTGGACAGTGTTTGTTGTTATTTTTAGTAAAGCTGTGAAACTCTTGTCCCCTACAGAGGACAAAAATGCATCACTGGATCTCAAGAGGATTAATTAAAATAAATTAATGTTGAATAAATTGACAAACTAAAGGCTTTCTCTAGTTTTAGCTCATTTTGGAAGCAAACAAGACGGTTTTGCTTTTTGTGAAACTTTGCCTTTCTTTCTTTATTTGCCTTTATTTTAACGAAAATGGGTTTTTTTTAGCAAACAGTTTGCACACGAGTAATAACTTTGCTAAATAACCAATCTAGTCCCGCCGACCGCATTGTCTTACCATCGTCCTCTGAATCTGTGAGATTTGAGGGCCGGCCCCTTTTAGGCGATGGATCCGACAACCGTAGAGCAGAGCGGGCTGGTGGGTAACGGCGCAAAGGGTGTCCCAGTGGCGTCTCCTCCTCCAGTCTGGGCATAGGCCTCTCTGAGTCTGAATCTACAAAGGGCTCATCCAAGACCTCTGTGGTCTCGGAGATGGTCTCCGTCACCACGCTGCTGTGAGGGTGGCTGCGCTGACGAAAACGACGCTTCCGTAAGGGCTTCTAAGTAGAAACAGAAAGGAGAATTAGGTTTGTTTAGTTTAATCCTGTGCTGTGTTTAAAATCTCCTTTATCACAAAGAAGAAGAAAAGCTGCAGTGAGTCTTTAATCTCATGCAAAATAAGTCTTCACTTTGACTGGTTTTCCCCCACATTTTTCACTTACTTTGCATTTGAGCCCCATGGCTGGCTTGGTGAGGATAGGTGGGGAACATGCCCTCCTGTCTTCATCATCCTCATCTTCATCTTCGTCATCATCATCATCATCCTCTTCTTCGCTGCTCTCGCTGAAGCAGCTTTTCCTGCCAGGAGGAGAGTCACTCAGCCTGGGAATGGCAGGGAGGTGTCCTAGACCATCTCCAGGTCCCTCTGACAGTCTAGGTTTGGGGCCTCTCTTTTTCCTGGGGGGCCGTCCTCTCCGATTAGGGGTTATGGAGGGGTGCCGGGCCATGTCCAGTGAGTGAAAAGGTGTGGACTCTGCTTGTCTGTCCAGGGAGAAAAGAGACGGTGGGCTGGTGGCAGAGCCTAAGGGTTTACCGCCCTCTGTCGTATCGTCGTCATCATCCTCATCCTCTACGGGGCAGATTTTAGGTGGCCGTCCCACCCGTGTGCTGTCCTTCACTTTGCCCCAAGGCCAGTTTTTGGGTGGGCGCCCACGTGGTCTACGTTCTCCATTTGTTGATGGAGCAGGTCGCTGTTGTTCCGAGGCAGGTGGAGGACCCCGTAAGGGAGGGGAAGTGGGGGAACTTTGGCTAAGGGGAAACCCCAGGAAGCCCTTTCTCTCCTCTTCCTCTTCCTCCTCATCCTCATCTTCCTCTTCCTCCCTCTTTTTTCCCTGCCGCATGTGCCAAGACATCGATGGGGCCTTGTGACTTGGTTTGATCTATTTTCAAATAAAGTAAAATCAAATGACTCAGGTGTTTGTGGAAAACTTGAAGTCCTCCCCCTAGAGCAGAAACAAACAACTCCATTTACCTCTTTGCGGCTGTCTTCGTCTGGCTCTTCATCGTCCTCCTCATCATCATCATCTCCGTCAGCGTCAGAGACAACGGTGTTGGTTACAATGACAGGAGTCCAGCGGAGACACTCGGGGTCGACCTCCAACTGCCGAGGCCGGGCCTTAAGACGAGCCATGTGAGTAGTCACAAGCTTCTCCCGTCGCACCAGAACCAGTCTGTCACAAGAACAGGACATTAGTATTTAATACAGTACTTAGGAGAGATTCAGAACCAACTTTTTTTTTTTTTTTTAAACATCTGATGAACGTTGTATATGTAACAGCTCCATACAGAAATATCTTGTGTTGTGGAGATTTTTCTTCTCCATTTTTCTACGTCATTACAATACATACCGTGCTGTTTATCTAATTCATAATGTTTGTATTTGTATGCCAACATTCATGTGTTCCATGTATTTTTTGGAAGATGTTCAGTGGGGGTGATGGTTGGAGTTCTGTTTTTATTGCTTATGGTTGGATTTTTCTCATCATTTCATAGAGAAAAATCAATTAAGAAAGTAAAAAATAGAGCAGTATGTGTGTATATCTACAATTCTGTGTTTCTATGTGTGCTGATCTCATTCCTGACCTTTCTCCTCTCTGCTCCAGCATGTTGAGGCTGTGCAGGGTGGTGGTGATGTCCTGCGGGCAGATCCCGGTCAGCTTGCTTAAATGACGTATAGTGATCTGTCGGTCACGTACTTCATGGAGGCACTCCAGCACAACGCTGCGCCAATAGGCCATGTATGACAACCGACCAAGGTCCGACAGAGGCTTCTCTGGTGATCCTGGCTGGCCCTCACGCTTTGACAACAGGTAGCCTGGAAGAAAAGACACCATCAGCAAAATATTACAGATGCACCGTGGATTTCTTTTATTGTCGATTTATTAATATCTTAATATTTCTGGATTTATGGAGAAGACATCGAAAAATAAACAAGTCTATAAACTATAAGTTATTGTTGTTATTTTCACTGTGTGCATCCTTACTGAAATCGATGAGAAAGCGTCCATAGCCCTTGCGCTGGTACTGTGGAAGAATCATGATGCATGATACGTTGTATTTCTGTTGACAGTGTTTCTCCTGGAAAAAAAATGAAAAGACACAAACACAATCTGATATGAGAAAACAAATCAGGGAAGCACATTACAGTGTGTTTTGGCAGTGGGGTGGCATGCTAATGCAAGCACCTACAACTGTGAACCATGAAGTGGACAACAGGCACAGAGGATTTAGCATTTATCTGTAAACTCTGCACACATTTGTATGTGACGGCAAACTGACCCGTGAGGGTGATATCAATGCATTTCATTCACTCACTCATTAATCTGGATATATATTCTCTAATGATTACGAGGTGATACACTAAGTAGATGATGTCTCATAAAGCCAGATCTATCTTCACACTACATTAATGTTGCATTAGTGCTAGAGATAGAGCGGGCCCCGCTATCATTCTGTATTTAGTTTGTTTGTGTTTCATTAAAGAATCACACTCGTCCTGGGTAGTATTAAGCACAGAATGTAGTAACAGTACCTTAAACTTGTGTTGAGAGAAAACTTAAAATTTTGGTGAAACATTTGTATGTTGGGAAACAAACATCGTATTAAATTAACTAAATCTCCACAAAAGAAACTGTCTCATAAAAAGTTGCATGTCCTCATTAAAACATGCCATTCTCTGCATGTAGTTACAACACTGAAGGAGGTTGTTTTTCCCCCAGGTAGGAAGGGGGCAGACAGAGGCAAGAAGCAGAATATGGACTAAAAAAGGCACCGAATGGCAAACACATTCCATCAGCACATCCTAGGAGCTGAAGCATATGCAGGACAACTTTAAGACCGACAGAACTCAACACCCTGTTAAATGTTGTGTCCAAATGAAACTCCATTTGCAGCAGTGAGTGCAAACTGATTCAGGTGAGGCAGTGCTACACACACACTCTGCAAGCAATATGAAATGAGAGCAAGCACTGCTTCATAATTAAATCATCCCTAAGCTGACCATCAGTCAGCAAGATAAGATACAATGAAACAACTCCAGGATATCTGTAGAAAACAGACTCCATTGTTAATAGGTTAAAGTTTGATATACTGCCAACAGAACCTTTTAGCCACTTCTGGCTATATAAAAATGGTAACGAGGGATGGGCACCTTTCACATTTAAACTGATAAGGTACTGATACTCAGTTCCTGGGACCCGGCACCAGTATACAATGGTACCTGCTTTCGGTACTTTTTGTGTGTATGTGTGGTGATTAAAGTAATTTTGTCTATTAAAAAAAAAAAATAGTAAAAACCTCTGAATTCTGAATATTTATTTTTCAACATCACAAGCAAAACAACATAACATAAAACTTGAGAAAAGTGTATGTGGGGAGGGCAAATAACTGAGTGGATCTCAATGCAGATGCAGTAGCAAGATGCAATTAAGCCGTTTCCGTTTGTTGCTGCTGTGGATAGAATACGACTGCGTAGAACTCCGTTTCCCACAGTGCATGTCATGACAAATTTCCGAAAATGCCCGGATGACCTACCAGCTCTGTTTGTAAACAAATGGCTTGTTTATGGTGGAGTACACTTCGAAATTGTTCACCGTGAGGGAAGAGACTCAGGTGTGTAATCATAGAAAGACTTACAGACTCATAATACCCAGGCTATGACTCTGGTTTTACAGATTTCATGAAAAATTGGTGACTAAAGTCATACTTAGCTTTAAAAATAAATAACATTTTTCAAACTAATGTATTACAAAGTCAAACAAACCACTCCCTCTACTGCACATGTTCAGCAGTTCTTTTTCAGGAACACCAACATATCTACTTTTTATGACAAGAGCCGAGCCCGCTCCACGCTGAATTTTTTTTTTTTTTTTTTTTTTTGACGCCACTTCTTCTCCCCCGATGCTGGCTGTAGGTGAGGAGCCGCCAGCTGCTGCAGGTGCAGTGGTGGTGTCTGGGTCAGGAGTCATAAAATGCACTTCTTTTGGCCTTTCCAGTACTGTACATTCCTCAGCCTTCATGTGTATATTATGTTTGACTAAGTGTTTCCTCAGGTTTGCCCGCTGTTATAATCAAGCTGCCACTGACATAAGAACACTTTTGTGCATCCAATGCGGTCCTCGCGTCAGGCAGACAGTCCTACGCTCTTTCCCTGGCACACGCAATGCGAGGATGTATTCAAGTACTAAAATGTGGTATTGTTTGACTTTACGTGAACTGATAGTCGGCAGTACAGATGGAATTGAGTCGGTACCAATAAAAGTACTGAATCTAGTACCCATCCCTAATGGTAACTATACTTTCTTAAATAACAATAATATATAGGGGACACTGTGGTCCAATTCTGCCATGTATTTAGAAATGATACTATCAAAATAGTTACAAGACTCATACCTTGGAAAAGTATCCAACGAGGTGACAACCTTTGCCGTCATTCTGGGTCAGGACGTAAAAAAGGAAGGGTTCCACATCGTAGTACAAGGTCTTGTGGTCCAGGAACAGCTTGGCCAGCAGACACAGGTTCTGACAGTAGATTGTGCTAACATTTCCATCAACCTGTTTGGAGATTATTGAAAAAAAAAAATATATATATATATGAGTACAATAAAAAGGGAGCAGAGTTGTGCAAAAACTACATTTCATCCCTAGGAAGACGACAATCCACATTTTTAACTGCTGTGAGGGAGAGCGAAGGTGAATAGAGGTAGAAGTTAGTGTCGGGCAATGATCTCAACTAAACTGCGTCCCTGGAGACTCTGACAGATAGAGAGGGTGGAGAGAAACAAAGAGCTGTAAAGAGAGAGAAAAGGAGGGAGGTTCACTTTGGCAGCTCGCCCATTATCTCTACTCTCCTCCGAGTGAGGATGGACTGCAGAGCCAGGAAACGGGAGCTGCAGCAGCCATGGCCTGCAGACAACAATCCACTGAATTAATCTGGTACGGCGCTGCTGTACACACAACAGAAGCTTAACTATAAATGGGCACATTTTATAATAATCCTACTAATTTTGTAGGACTGTTAGTGATTAATTTAGGACTGCTTAATCCCCATTATGATTAACTAGTTTGTACTTGCACAAGCCAGAAGTGCAGTGCCAGATCTGTTCAATTCCTTAACAAAATTCATCAAATGTTTTCTATCTTTCTGGACTCTTTTACCTCAAATACAGAGACATCATCCTTCCTATAGATCTCATTGGCAGGTGGGTGGAACCACTGGCACTTCTTCATGTGCTGGTAGAGGATACTGCGACTTTTCATGTAGCGCAGGCAGAATTCGCACAGGTACAGCTTGGGGAGTCTGGAAAGTGAAGGCGAAGAAGGAGATGAAGACAAATGGCTACACTTGCGGAAGCTTTGAGGGTAGTTTTAGATATTTTTGCTGCTAATATCAAAACAAACATCTACCTCATGTCATTATTATATATATCTTTGACCATTTAAAGATATCCAAGGAAACTGTAGTGATTTTATGAAGCGATTCTACAGCTACATACACATAAATACAGCAATTCATATATTATTATTATTATTATTATTATTACTACTACTACTATTATGCATTGTGTAGCTGTGTTTCATTCCAATGTGTTGACCCACCTACTGTATTCCTGTGGGTACGGAGATGAATACCACGTCTGAATTTCGAACTTGCCAAACTCAATGACTGACGGACAGCGCATCTGAGGATCAGGTGGACCAGTCACGCCGACTTTCTGTATGGGTGAGCAGCAAACAAATGTGAACGAAGGAGAAGGCGAGACTCGGAGGTCAAGTCCATGTGTAGTACTGGGAGGATTAGAAGATCAAGGTGCAAGCAGGCAGATTACACACCAGGGATTACTGGTCTGGGATTTACCTCGAGTACAGCAGGTAGGGTGAATATAGGTGTTTCTAAAGACAGGAAAATAAAATAGTAGCAGAGACTGGGCTACCTGCAATCACAACTATGGAGCTCTAAGTGAATGTCCCTCACTGGCTTGAACATCTATGTCTGCCATTTATTATAATCATACTCCTCTCTGCTGATGCTCAGCCTAGATAATCACATTATGGCCTTTTTACAGATCATTAAGCCCTACTACTCTGTCTGCATGAAACATTTAAACACCACAGTGGATACTCCAGCCACGGATCCGGGATGGTGTTTTAATACAACTCCCATGACACCTGCCATACAGCACTACCCCACTCAATCTAAAACTGTTAATGTCACAGGGCAGGGCAGTAATGTGGCCACTTTGCCCTCTTTAACTACTAACTAACCCGTCACTGGAGACTGCTGTCATTAAAGTCGCCCCGTTCAGCGTTCATTCCATCAAACACAAGATGGTGCCTCTCTCTTGTGAATGTGGGATTCCAGCGGAGGCACTGCATTCTGCCCTCAGGGTGAGGTTACACCACTTCCACCCACACAGACATTATTTACAAGTCACACAAATTCCCAGAGACAACATAGCATGCGTTAAATAGCTCGTATAGAAGCCGCCCTTCACTATTTGCATCTTTAAGCCATTTAAAACCAACACCTTCATCTTTTTGCTCAGCCCCTGTGTGATTTAATCTACAGGTTGAATCTGGAAGCCGTTTATTGCAAATTAATTTCCGTCACCGCAGAAAAACAATCGCGTCTCAAAGCTCATTAAATGTTCCACCTACTAATGTACATCCACAGCCCACCAACATAAATCCTACGTTTGATTCTGGGACAATGGATCCTGTCTTCAGCTAGTTCAATATTTCAGTAACAACCCCACTCGTAATACATCCTCACTCTAAAACACATCCACTTATATTTTGAGTTCAATAGGTAGAAGTAGGCTTTACTATCTGCGCACCTGTAGTGCCAGCTCCTGGATGTGTCTGAACAGTTCAATGTCTTTTTCCGTCAGGTTCTCATGACCAGGCAGTTTGTCATCTTCCTCACGCCAGTCGCTGCCTTCTTGATTGTCTGGGGATTGAAACACATATTCACCGTTAGTACAAATCTAGCGAGAAGCTTTCTAGACAGGGTGCCAAAATGTCTGGTGATTAATTTTTACAGTGATGCTGCAGCCACATATGCGCTGCAACAGAAAACTGTTCATCTTCTAACAGCGGGTTAATTCAGCTGATTTACCACAGGGGATGGGGTGATAGACTGACGTGTAGGTAGGGGTGTTATAATTCATGTAAAAGACTCACAAGCCCTTATGATTCTTACATCTACGAAGCCAAAATGTATTTTATTCACAGTGGGGAAAAATGTGGGTCACAACACAGCTATGAGTTGCTGTGTACACTGAAGTCAATGTTTCTGCTCTCTCATGTGTACTCTTCTCTGCTGCGTCGTACTTCACGCTCCGTGTGCGTTTTTGGCCTCAAAGTTCAGTGGAAATAGAACTGCAGGTGGCCACTTAAAATTACAAAGTGATTTCTTTTGATGCATAAGCAACAATTTTCTCAGGCTAAAAAATATGACCAATCAATCCTAGCCTGTTTTTAGCTGTGTTCTGCAAATTCCAAATAAGGTTCAGGGCTGGATCATTTATTAAAGACACACGGTTTATGCAGTCAGATGACAGCTGGCAGAACTGAGTCTGTAAGTCTGCAGAGCATCCAGCCAACAACTTCTAATCAGGGCTGATAACAGTATTGGCAAAGGATACATGACAATCCAGCATGTGTTAGCATTATGATGCTGATGACCCATTTAACTCCACACATGCCAACTGAATTTTTTTTTTCTTCTTAGAAGTAGAAAGCTCTTGACTTCAGTTCTGCATCACATAAGCTGTTAGCTACAGACAGCAATTTTAGTAAAGTGCTGTGTGTACGAGCAGAAAACACCCCTTCCCCTTACCCGCCCTGTCATCTCCATCTCCCTTGCGGCTGGCTTTCTTACGGATGCGGCACTGCTGTGAGTAGTCCACCACTTCCTGGCGCGCCTTGCGACCCTCAGGCGACGGTGTGAAGAACTTTGTGAGTGCGTCAATCAGACCCTTAGTCTTGTTGTTGAAGCGCAGGCTGCTCTGCGTCAGGTCGTCATCCTCCCGCATTGAAAAAAGCAGCCGATCGTCACCGGGGTATCCTTCGCAGGACGAGCTGGAGGATGAGTTGGCTGAGGCAGAGCGCTTCCGCCGGCCACGCCCACCCAGCTTCTTGAAGGGCCGCCCTGGCCTGCTGTAGAAATGAAGATGATAATTAAAGGTATGGATGCATGTCTGATCATTCCACCTATCCACAACATACATACTGATCCAACAGAGAAATGGCAAAAATAAAATCTAGATAGAATCTCATTTGAGGTCAGGGTGTTTGCTCTTTATTCAAATAAAAATTCCAAGCTTTTTCAAAACTGTAACCCCCCCCCCTCCAAAGACCCTGACTTTATGTACTTTTATACTTGCATGCCTGTTGTTATCATTGAGAGTGTACGAGTTGTGTGTAGCAGAACAATTTTAGTAAATGTATGAATGAATGAAGGCATAATTTGCAGGAAATTATGTTGATGAAAAGTTTTTTAAACATATGAAAATCACAAAAGTGCATGAATATCAAACAAACAAGTTTAACTAGAATCATTCCAGTCCCGACTGTTTAAAGTAATTATATTCCATTTTCTATTTGATATACTTTCCTCATGTATTTCTTACCTTACAAGATTATGTGCCTTTGTGCACACTCTAAAATTCACCTATGGCAGAAACTTTTGCCATACTTTATTAAGACTTTCACACAAAATTCCAGACTTTTCAAGGTCTGGAAAACAGCATTTCAAAATTTCATACTTCTTAAGACTTTCAAGACCTGTGCAAGCACCCTGTGGGTCAAAGGAGGTTAAATCATGTCTGGGCTGCAGAAAAAACTGCTACATGTCAACTGACAGAGAGCAAGATATTATTAGTTTGAGACATCTCTTTACCTGTTCTTGGGCCGTCCCAGTGGTGCATTGTAGCGCCGTTTGATTTGTGCTGCCTTTTCATGTAAAAGCTTCTTTCCCTTTTTCCGTGGTTGGCAGATTTGACAAATCCACATGCCTGGGAAAAGAGATAGAGGCAAAGAGTTTCACATACACTGAAGTGGATTAGACAATGTTTAAGCGCTGATATCAGCACGCTCTGGGAGACATCTAATACATTAGTGCTTAATGGTTGGGCATTAGGTGCTTGTTTAGATCTGGAGGCAAAGACTCTAGAGAGGGGTTAATCATTTAGTCCAAATATCAGTGAGGGTATTATAATCATCATCATTACCTTTTGGCATCCGCATGAGGGGAGGATCACAGCATTCCATGTGGAAGCCCCGGTCACAAGAATCACAAAACAACATGTTGTCCTGTAAACAGACACACAGGCTTTAGATGGATTTGAATCAAGTGTCTGTAACAGAGTTTAATATATAAGCACTGTAACCTACAGAAGTCTGATCTACACGTCTCAAACACTTCTTCACTCAGATACTACATCAAGAGCCTAAAGTGACAATACCCACAGTTGATATTTGTGTGAGTTTGTTCTTTTACGTTCCTTCTTTATCAGGCATCTAGAGTGTATGTGCATTTTATTTCCTTACAAACATATGAATAACAATGATTCCTCACTTGACAATACAAAAAAAAGAGAAATTGTGGAGACTAAAACAGCTCAATCCCAGGACTGCAGATGTATCTGTCAGCATCTCTATCTGGCACAGACACAGTTAGGATGCTAGTCCACCATATTCACTCATCCACTCACCGCATTCTTTCCTTGATCCTGACAGCTGCTGCAAGTCTTGCATTCAATGCACTGCCACCACAGTGCTTTGACTCTCGCTGTGAGCTCTGGGGAGAACTTGAGACAGGACGGGTGGCCTGCAGGTAGGTAGACATGCATACACAAACAAGTGCGTCAACATCACACTCTATTTTTTGTCACTATTGACTGACAGCCGTGACCCACTTGCATCACTATAGAGGGAGGGAAAAAGAAAGCTCCTTTTGGAATTGAAAGCGCTCACTGAATCCAACCTGGCTGCAAAGAGAGTGTTCAAACATAAATGACAATCTGTCAGAGATGTGCTTTTGCTCCGTTTGAAGAGTAGCAAACAAGACGGCCTTGTCTGGGACACAAACCCACAGAGGAAAGAAGAGCAACCATGTTTCCTCTGCATTCACAAAGTGAATGTCAGACCTTAGCGGGAATACATCATCACTAGTTAGACAAAAATTACAAGAAAAATATGATTATATCTTAGTTTTTTCCTCAAAAGGGTAACCTGTAACAGTTCTGAGTTTTTTGGTGATGCTCTTATTAAATAAACAAAGCTTTAACGTAGAATAAATGTCATGGCCTTCAGTTTTACACAGATGAACTTAAAGGCTGGTATGAATGCTCAGAGAAGTGTATTGACCTAGATGGAGCATAATAAACATTATAATTTAATAATAATTAACATTTTCCCAACTGTCCCTTTTGCACAAACTTTTTGAAGCCCTCTTTTGTGTGTGTGTATATATATATATACATACATTTACTTATTTAATGGGCAACTTCCTCTAGTTAAGCTCCTTTTTGGGATGTGTCTGATTTTTTTCTTGCAAAAGACATTTTCTTCAAGACAAAATGCGAAGCATTAGAGTGCTTTCAGATGCAGTGCCACCATATGATAAATGCATTTCTTTTACAAATATACATGATGCAGGCAGCTAACTAACAACCTTTGGCCCTTTTTACCCACATAACTGGAAAAGGTGCAGCCATTTCACACATTTGACTGTATCTACAATGCTTTTAATCCTCAGCTCCAACTCGTAATTAAGAATCACTTACCACTGTTTCCACAGTCGGCACAGGAGATGAGCTCCTCTGGCTTCTTATCGCGATTTTGCTCCTTGGTCCCCAAACAGAAGCTGCAGATGGGGATGGGCTCTGCCACAGGCTGAACCAAGAGAAAAGAGGACATGGCAGAAAGGAGACTGAGTTGAGACTGTCATTCAATGTAACAGCTTTATTGTACAAATGAAAACAACAAAAGGGCCTTGTGTGCCCTGAATCAAGTGGATGACTGTCATCGTGTGTATTAACAAGCTTACAAAGGACTGAAACCTACAGTGACACCATAGTGTGTGTTGATCTGAGAACAGAGACTTTAGAATAATGAACAATATGAGAGCTACTGTGATCAGTGACTTTGTATAATTCATAAGACATGTTGTGTTATAAGCTGCATCACGTGTCAGTGTCTCTATTGACTTCAGCGTTGTGTGATCATAAGCCACAACTCGCTTTGCTTCGCTCGTACCGGTTGACGACTTTCCTGTTTAATTCCTCTGCACTGTGTCCTTTTTTGACACTTATTCTCAAACATGCCATCAAACATTCAGTTCCAGGGCTTCATAAATCTTTAAGTGCGTCTTCAGACATGCAAACCGAGTCAGCAGGTGTGTTCTCAGACACAAAACAAACACATTATCTGATATGCGCACAGGCCCGAGTTTGAGCCTCCTTTGTGTCCAGGAAAACAAAAAGCAGGGCAACATTTAACATACTATAAGACATCGCACAGTACTCATATTTCCAATAAAGCTGAAAAATCACATCCCTTAAGCAGTGCAGGTGCACTTCATGTCAGCACTAACACTAGTGGGAGGGGCCAGGCCTGCACGTCCTGTGGGGGAAGTGTTTGCTTGCAGCTACCTCAGATTGCAGCTGAAGTCATTTCCTGCTTAGTTTACTACAGAGAAGCATTCAGCAGTCTAACTGCAGTTACCTTTCAGCTCAGCAGTATTTAAAATTTCATGCATATTCCTTTGCCAAATGAATTTTTTTGAACAGCATCAGAAATCTGTTTTAATGTAATGGAAGCATGGCTCTTAGAATACTCTTTTTTTGTTCTAAAACAGCAATTGAAACTTCAACAATTTCAAAAAAGCTAAATAGAGAAGCAATAATGAATCAAAATAAATTGATTATTTTGACATTTTGTAAGCAGAACACCCAATTTGCAGATTCTTAAAATTTGCATTGTTCATGCTTTTCAAACTGATATTTAGTTCATTCATTCATTCATTCCTTTTCTATACCCGCTTTATCCTCACTAGGGTCACAGGGGTCGCATGGAGCCTATCCCAGCTACTTTGATATATTAAGTAATAAAATTAATCACCGTGTTTAAATTTTCCTGTATAGAGAATTATGAGGTGGCAACATTCCATAACCTTTTGTACCACATCCAGCTCTTGCTCCTCATGGAAAAACACTAATTTCTAACAAGCACTACATTCAGTGACTTTGTAGCAGCGTTCAGGGCATTCCAGTGATATAGTGGCACTGTAATTTTCTTTACTAATGAGAAATATTGCTTCACAGGTGTAGAAAGGAGGCTTTTAAACTTTCCTGTCTGGCACCAAAGGATTTAATATGCCAATTCATCAACAAATACTGAACATCTCATCATCAAGTGCATGGTGGAAATAAGATAATTGGTACACATTAAATTATCATATTGCCTGACTTTGCACGTACGAAGTAAGAGTCGTCAATCATTAATTATCAAAATTTTTGTAGTACACTGCTTATAAAACATTTGAGCCACATAGGGTCAAGTTGGTATGACCTGCATGTCATTTTAAGCCAAGAAAAAAGCCCTGTTGTATAGCAATGAAAAATGTATTTGAGTACATAACTGAAGGCAGTGGGAAACAATGAGATTTTTGGTCATTTTCAGACCACTGTAAAGTCATTAGGAGTAGAGGTAGAGCAATATCGGCTGGCCGATGAACCTGGCTGATGTATGGATTTTTTTCAGTATCTGCCACTGGCCTTCAATTTTTTTATTTCTATTTTTTTTAAAAAGACAATATTTGATCAGTAGTAAAATGTTATATGATATTTGATCAAGCACCTGTGTGGGAAGCACTTGAAACTCAATAAATGTTAGGAGTACTATGTGTATGTGTATTAATAATTTCATTCATACTGCTGCATAAAAATCTTAATTATCTGAGTGTCTCAATAGCATTTCACGGTCAATGTGCTTTAAAAAAATAAATAAATAAAAAATTTGGCCTTTAAATATCAGTCTTGAAAATTGCTTGTAGATTATGGCCATTGGCCAACCAATTTTTTTGGAAAAAAAAAAAAAAAAAAGAAAATCAGCATAGACCTCAGAAAAACCCATACCAACCAACCTCTAATTAGGAGATCACATTTACCAATATAATATATAACCCATCTACTTTTGATGTTCAGTTACTCAAAAAAAACCCTGCAAGTTATTTATAGTTCCAGGATTATATCTAAAATATAACAGCAGAATGAAGGTGTGACATATGACCAATAAATGAGTACACCTTGAACATTCAAACACTAGTAATCAATTTTCTAACCCCCCTCAAACACCAAAAAGAGAGAAAAAAAAGCAGAGCAGTTTTCCAAACAAATCTGAAGGTAAAGTGTCAGTCACACAACAGGTAGACAACAACACCAAGGCACTGAATACAGTCAACATCACAGGAAAAATGATGGCGGTGCTGCTATTGCACCAAGAGCATCGAATCAGAGTGTGTGTGTGGGTGTGTGAGAGCAGCAGTACTGACGGACACTGAAGGAGTTACAGGGTTCTGTGGCTGAGATGGGACACGCTGTGTACACAACATCTGCTGCCTGAGTGCTTCAACATTCCCAGATTTATGGCAGAGCAGCAAAGAGACCAGCCACTATTGAACGACCGACCTGACATCTGGGCTCATGTTTGTAAGCACTGTGTATTGGACTCCGACACAAAGCAGAGGAAGGATCTATAATCTAATGACATGTGGCACTTTTTGGCTATCAGTTTGGTGAGTATCACACACTACATGTCAGCAAAAACACTGCATGGTAACATTACACTGGGGGGGCGGCTTATCAACTGCAGCCCCCCAAACATTTATGAAGTTAGAGGGCACCCCAAATGCAGTGAAATCTGCAAAAGATCTGCCACACACAGAAGGTACAGTATGTTCCATAGAGGCATACACTCAAAGATGAAACCACAGGAAACTACTTTAAAATAGAAACATCTCTCAAGTCAAAATCCAGACCTCAGCCCAATACAGAATCTGGCAACCCCCCCCCCCCACACACACACACACACACACATTTAGTTACACTATGCTTAAAGAAGAACCTTAATCCTTACTTTCCTCTTAAGTATTTTCACTGAACAAAAATGACAGTGCAGATTGTCTTTTTCACTTCGACTTACAGGAAAGGAAGACTAACTAATCCACAGCTGTAACACAATAAAAACTTAAGACAATCTTTATGGCTTTATACACAGGAACTAAATTGTTTCTTTTACCACTTCAAATGCTTGAAACACCTTTTTGCAGCAGGAAATCTGAATACAACTCACATTGCATAAAACAGTCATATAAGTGGGTGCCTAGACTATTATGATAGTAGACCTTCAACTTGTACATTATCTTTATGAAGCATCTGTTTTGTTGTCAACAGTGTCACTCCCACTCAGTTCAGAACCTGTATACCCACAGTGAATTCACTAAGAATGCCAAATACACTTTGAAATCAATTACTGTCAGATTTGAGAATGTTGGAAAAACTTTGTATTCACACAAACCAAGGTCGAAACATTTTTTTTCTAGATTCACTTAGGAGCACCTAATGATTTATTTAGATGCAAAAACAACAACACGACAGCGAGTGAAGCTGGTGTTAGGAGGTTTCCTGTTGGACAGCGGTGCAAGTGCACGTAGCTGCAGAACGCTGGGTAGGCAGCAGGTCCTGGCAGGGAGGAGACAGGGACAAGAGTTTGATTTATTGGGTTCATTTCCTTCCGACTCTGGCTGCTTCCAACACCCCCCCACCCCTCAACCACCCACCCAACATTGCACAGGGACATGGAGAGAAAGAGAAACAAAGGTATGGAGTGAGGAAGCAAGGCATTGGGGGGGGTGTTAAAAAAAAAAAAAAAAAAAAAAAAAAAAACGCGGTAAACAGAGAGTTACAAAGTGGAAGATGTGAGGAGAGAGGCAGATAAACGGCGACAAGTGGAAAATGAAAGATAAAGCTTTACCTGTGGATAAACAGATCACTCGCAATCAATTTCTGAGTCCATTTTACATTCTAACAAGGTAAAACGAATGTAAAATGGTGTTTTGAGATACTTGAGGGTGTCAAAATAAACGTTACAATGTGAAGGTAAACCATTAGTTAATGAAATCACAGCAAAAAGATGAACAGTGTAAAAAAACAACAAAAAAAAACCAAGAAAACAGAGCAAGGACAAAAGTAAGAATCCAGAGGGCAGGAGAGTGAAGAAAATGGAAAGAAAAGGGAGAAAAACTGCAGCAGCAGTCCTCTGAGCAGCCTGCGTGCGACCAACACCTCAATCATTCCTGACGCTTAACCCTTTCCCTGCTGGAGGAGGTCAAGCGCTCGAGTAAACATAAGCCAAGAGTGAGCACCGCCTTTCACAGACACCTTGTATAGAGACACACATTACAGTGTGGCTTCAGTTACTGGCTGCCACTGTAAATTAATCCCCAACAGATACTAAAAAATGAAAAGCTAATCCTTCATGACAGGGATATTGGAACAGTGAAACACAATCCTCAAATTCCTCCTGAGAACTATTTTTCCTCCCTGTTTCAGCTTTTTCTACCTCCGCCGGTGCTGGCTGCCAGGACTGCTCTTACACTACAGTGACACTCCAGAAATTTCTCACATCGACAGACAGATTGAGTTAAGTGTCATGGCCGACATTTGATTTGAGGTGTGTTTATTTGTGAGTCTGTGTACATGCGTGGGTTTATTTTAAGCATGCGTGTTTGGGTTTTGGTGTGTGCTCTTCTTGTAAGGAGGATTCAAAAACAAAATGTGGCACAGAGCCAAATGGACACGCCTCAAAGCAACGGTTAGTAACTAGCTGAATTGACTGGGTGGACTTGAAATGCCATACAAACACAGCTCACACATTACAGGTTCCTCTGCATACACACCCACAAACAGACACACAAGCAAAGGTAGCCTGCTCCGAGTCTTTTGAGTCGTCTTTCTGGATCACTTAAGCAGAACATTGTTAGATACACTTCATATCCTGTAGCACTGTGCTCCAGTTTAGCCTCTCTCAGGGTGGAAGAATCCTGCATTTTGTTTCCAAATAGTGGAAATTAATACCAGAGGCAGCATGTGGCATTGTCTGATCCCTTGTTTGGGGATATAATACGGCAAAAAGAAGGACTACTGGTGGCCCGGTTTTCCTTTTCCTATTACTCGCTGCTCTTATCCAAAAACAGAAGACATCAGAGTGAAACAGGAAGTAGAGAACAATGGAAGAAAAGAATGAACGAATAAAGAGAAATGAGGAGGAGGGGTGGGAGAAAAGGTAAAGAGCAATGAGAGAAAAGGGAAAGAGAGCAAAGCTTTGCTGTTGTCCTTGTCTCATCTCAACTCAAGGTTCTCATTAAAATGGGAGTCCAATCTCAGCAACCACCTCCAATAACACCCTTCCCTTATGGCTGCCCCCACCTCAGTCCCAAACTCATTGATCACCATTGCCGGACATGCAAATGGAGCTGACACACAAACATACATAACGTTATAGCTGTGTTCCAAAAGTTATTAGGTGCCCTACAAAACGGTGGGATCATCCAACTTTGTGTGCGGAGTCTGCAACCACAAGGATTACGCACTAATCTGATCATGATCTATGAGCTGACCATAAACGTTGCACAAACTCATCATAATCGTTTCCATTCACCTGCATAAACACAATCAGATCATATTTCCATCACAATTTCCACATGGTTTTCTACTGCTTGATATGCATCTGACATCTGGCATCATGTTGCATCCTGCTAAGGTTTGATGGAACCTGGGTGGAGTGTTAGTGCCACGAGTAGTTTGTCAGTAACTTAACCTGAATTTGTGAAGTGACTTAATATAATCATGTGTTGTGACTACATAACACTGAATCATCAATGACAAGGTTATAGCCTGTTCTCATCAGAATATCTTTATATATTAATTATTAGTGCTTTTAATTGTTAGTTATTATCTGCTCTGTGCATTTTTTTTCCCCAAATTTAGACACACAGAAAAAAAGAAATGTCACTGATCTATTTGTTCCAATGTTCAATACCAGACATGACTCTTCTTCATCAGGTTTATGTATTACTGAACCATTATTAGGGCTATAAGAGGGGCATAAAGTAAGCTCAAAATTCATCCATCACAATTACTGGTATGACAATTACTCTTCAAATAGAATAGAATTTCAACAGCCCCAGTAGTAGTAAAACGCACACAAGAGCGCAACACCCACGATACCACAGGTGGAAGAACTTACTTCGAAACTGCACTCCATGTGGCATCAAAATAAACCCTTGAAATACCAAAGCCTGTCCAAATTTTCCAGTGACATATGCCCACCTGTAGCTGTTCTTGTCTTGTGCCAAAGTGCCCTCGCTTGAGCCAAACATCACCTTCCATTAAAAGTCGAGGTTAGCCAGGGTGCACAAACCTAAATCACTGCATCAAACGGAATGGCCTGGCCCTGCTCCAGCCGTCACTTCCACAGCTGCTCAACACATTGGCTCGATTTGTAGGGTGGCGAGGTTAGCCATACGCAAGGCCTCACAGCTACACTTCCCATGCCAAATGCCATTCACATCACAGTCACTGGTGAGCTTGAGGTAAGTGCTCCCCCTGGACACAGACACTACTGCTAATGCTGTTTCTATAGACTACGGGCCAGCTGCTTCTGCTCCTGCTTGTTCTTCTGTTGCCAGCAGAGATAAATGAGAATACATTCACTAGAAAGAACAACAAAACACAAACAGTACAACTATATATTAGAAATCATGGACTTTCTTT
Organism: Ostorhinchus rueppellii; assembly: GCA_030068375.1. Taxonomy (NCBI): domain Eukaryota; kingdom Metazoa; phylum Chordata; class Actinopteri; order Kurtiformes; family Apogonidae; genus Ostorhinchus; species Ostorhinchus rueppellii. The sequence goes on from JAQQZY010000029.1 coordinate 17,570,086, forward strand.
TCCGTTATTCAGGGTCATTTTCGTTGTGTAATATTCCGATTCCTTTTTTTCACTACATAACAAATAAACGGCTCAACTGTCCTGGGGCGGCAGAAACCTGAAGGTAAGGTATGACATTATGACCATGTATCTGCACAGCTCGAAAGGTAAACGAGAAAATAAAAGACACTACACAGATTTTCTATTTCTCTACTGAACTTTGATGCTAAATGTTAAAAATGGAGTACACCTGAGTTAACTGTCTGCAGAAAGAACTTCTGGCTAGTGCCAACAGAGAAGGGAACAAGCCTTTTCAACTTAAAGCATCAATGTTAGGTCAACGAAGACCGAGTCTCCTGGAAACAATGCACGCCTGTCAAGGAACCTGAGGCAGAAATAAAGAATCTGTGTGAGTGTAACATCCTTTGAAAAGGGACCAATCCTAAATCTGAAATTCAAAAAAAAAAAAGTTAACAGACTTATGGCAATAAACTATGTCATTTCATTGCATTCCTGTAGTATTGTCCTAACCCTGAGAAATCTTTACATCCATCCAGCACAAACTCCTTTCTTCTCACTACATAGCATGATGTAGCAGCGGAGGAGAGAGACAGAGGGAGAGAGAAACAAAGATGAAGAGGGAAGTTACATCCGAGGCACATAATCGATGTCTGGGGGCATTTTGTATTCATAGTCCTCAGTGAGAATTGTAGCGCCGTTTTCACCTTGAGCAAACATAAGCAGGGGTAATGTATGTAAGGGAAGGGAGACTGGTTGAGGTTAACTCAAGCTGGGCAATGAATTACAGTGGATAAATACGTCCATATTGGTAAGTAATGTCTACCAACAGCATAGGAACCATTAGCTGCATGATGCTCGCAGTGGCCAAATCTGTTCTGAGGTCAGTGGAACATTTGGAAGGAAATCACCACAGTGTGGACAAATCGGGATTTCTGTTGTGAGAACACTGTTCACAAGTCCCCTTTTTTTCCTTTTTCACACGTCCTCACCGTGACACTGCACAGTGCCATCGAGAACTCTGTTTCACCCCTCTCCAGCTGTTGAGAGGAGGGCAATCGCAGGGCAGGGAGATTGCTCTTGCCTATCATGACAGGATGAACATCATGCACACACTCTCACTACTAATACTCACACGAATATACACACAAAGGCTCAGCGTCAGGCCCATCCCACCTAATGGCCATAGCCTCATACTGCTAACAGGCGCTCAGGGAGGCAATGAGGTTTGCCATCTATATATCCATGACCCTTGGATGACTTCACTCCCCCATTCACCTCCCCCTTTCTGACCTGGCAATGGCACCCTATTAGGGAGAGAGGGGGGAGACAGAGACAGAAATAGGGTCTGGGATCCCGTTTGAATGGAGTGCTGTGACACAAACAGCAGCATGTAGAGTACACAAATCTCCTCACAAATGGGGTCAAAGCCAGTGCTTAGCCAATTTGTTTTGATTTTCCTCCCCCCACCTTCACTCACACTCTGTCTGTCCTCCCCCTTTCTTGAGAAATCATAACTGTTAGCGATCATCCAAAGCAATATGGAAGTGACGTGCCAGTGGAAAAGCACTAGAAAAGCGAAGAGTGATCACGCAACACTCGTCTCTCTCTTTCAAGCAGAGATTCTGTCTCTTTTACCAATATGCCACTCAAACCAGCACAGACTAAAATATACATCATGGATACAACTACAGTCATGCACAAAACACACATGATTGAGCTGCAATACAACTGCATCCTCTGGAGAGACATCAAGACAACATCATAAGAAGCAGGGAAAAGGTAACAGGCTTGTGTGAATGCCAGACACAAATGTCAACATCCTCACTGCTGCAGCAGCAGTACCATGATCCATCTGGCCTGAAGATAAGTCTCACAAACAACTCATGTACACACACTTAATTCATTGTCTCGAATGAATACGTTTTTTAATGCAACAAGGTGGTATTTACAGCCAATTGCTCCTACTAGAATTCTCCTTTTCCCATTGCTAGAATGTACTGAAAAAACTGATGAAACATAATTAGGGCTGAACAATTCAGTGAGTCACACTACAATTTTTGTAAACAAAAATGCAATTTGTAACAAACGAATGGAATCATGAATCTACTTGCATGTTTATCAAGGTCAGCATCATAGAAATTGATATTTCACTGTATCACAGAGGTTGTGTTTATTTTTGTTAGCCACCAGTTTAGCATTTTCTTGCTCTGTGGCAGTCATTTCACCTGGTCTACAGACCAGATAGTAACCACACACTGTACAAGTTTCACCACCTAAACAAAAACTGTCATTTACTTTTTCATAAGCTCTTCAGATACATGCACACTTTTTTATTTATTTGAACTGTAGCTTTTTGTGATTAGATATTTGCACAAGCTGACATTGCAATTTGATTAACTGTGTAGTTTCAATACAAATATATTATCATTTCACATATGCCTTCATACATTGCTATGTGTTTTGTTGTATTTTGTTTAATTAGGCACTGAAGTGGGCCTATGAGTAGCTGAGTCAGCAGAAGAGAAGCTGATCTCTGGTCATCTTAAGAGGTGCACCATCTGTAGCCAACCAGGTCAGTGTGTTAGGCAGACCCCATGTGACTTCAGCCTGCTCTCTAGGTTAATCCTAGTGTGTGTGTGTGTGTGTGTCAAGTGTGTTTACTGAAGCTACTTTACCTGCATAGACATGTGCACACCCACACAAGGGCCAGAGTAAAAACCAAGAGGCAGTGAAAACAGCGGTTACGACAAATCTAGTGTCCAGCGTCTATTCACGGCTGATACCCTGGCTGACATATGACCCGAACAAGGGCCACTAGACTGACAGAGGTGTGAAGTTCTAGTGGGTATATTTACATAGTTGCAAGTGTGTGGGAATGTTGGGCTTGAATTTGTGCCAGTTTGTGTTCTAGATGTGATTCTTCCTTTGCATGGAGGCTCGTACGCTAGTGTGTTAGTGTATACTCATGTCACTGGCCCTTACAAACAGAGGTTAGCAGCCGACTGCTCTCTGATCAGGTTACAAAAGTGGGTGTGTTCCCTCTCTCCTCTGTCGCCTGCATGTCTGCCTTTCCCTCTCTCTCTCTCTCTCTCTAACTCATTCAGACTCTCTTGCTTTCTTCTCCCTCTAAGTCTCTGCTGCTCCCTCTCCTTCTGGTTACAGAGGCCTGTAGCTTGCGTCATGCAGGCCTCTTCCTCTGGCACCACTACAGACCACCTCTCCCTTTCTTGTCTGTGTTCCTCCCCTTCCCTCGATTCCTTTCTTCCTTTCTTTCTTTCTTTCTTTCTTCCTCCAATCTCCTGACAGCTCCTGACAGGGAGCAGCCCTGCAGCTGGTCCACACTCCCTGCAGGAGGCTGGGAGCCATGTGACTCTCTGCACTGACCTCCTCCTCCTCCTCAAAACGGGCCCACCAGTCGCCCACCCAGCATCATGCATGTTCTGCAGCCTGGACCACAATAAACACACACCTGGACCTTACACCCAGCCAGAAAGCTGCACACTTATGTCTACAGATGTTTATTTTGCATGTGTTCTGAAATAATATCACTAGTCTCAGAACATGCAGTGGTAAAGTCTTAAACAAAAAACAGCAACAAGATATGCCACTCACTCTGACAGCTGCCTGATCTCACAACTGTTGATTTGCATGTCTTAGCTACTTCTAAAATAAGTGTAAACCGCAACACCATATGCTAGATGGAAACTTACAAACAACATTCACACTGACAAAAACCTCACATTGGTAGATTAAATTGCAGCTTTGTAAGCAGCGACCAATTTGAAAAGGGGGAGACGATGATGCTTACACTTGGTAAACAACAACTCTAGGTGTGGAACAGCACAACAAAGCAGCAACAGTAGCTGTTTCAACATAATAAACAGTGCGTAATCTCATCAGAAACATCTGATGCCAGCAAACCACAGTGCTCTGCGATCATTCATCTTTATAAACACATAATGTATTTCTACAACAACTTCTTGCCAATAAAAGCATGATTGTTTCCAGCACAGACCAAGAAATCAGGACTAAATTGTGTTTTATGCCAAGTTAAAAAAAAAAAAATCCTAGAATGTCTTCCACATCTATGAAGTATGCAGAATTATCAATGTGATAATGTAGTGTGCGCTATCCGTGTTTGTAACTTTTGATGTTTATTCTTTTATATGTTAGTTTTTGTGTGTGTGTATGTAGACATTACCTTGTCCTTCTCATGGGGCAACAGGCGGACAGGCGGCAATGAATCCAGAGACACTGTCCCAGTCCCATCATCCTGCGAGCTGCTGCGACTCACTAGCTGGAAGAGTGGACCCTGCTTGGCCACGCGTCCATGGGCCACAGCCCTCTTAAGGGCCACCCTCAGTTGTTGATGGAAGAGCCCAGTCCCCATAGACCCGCTGCCAGACAAGTAAGCTGCCACATCAGCCTGGCACTTCAGAAACCGCTCAATGTTCTTTAAGCTGGAACCACCAGGCTCATGAAGTCCCTCCAGTGCCCGTTTGATAAGCTTGTTCCAGTCAAGTCCCGGTTTCTTCCCTGAATGGGAGTGAGAACCTCCACTACCACTGCTGCTGCCACCTCCACCTCCGCCTCCACCTCCACTTCCACTTCCACTTCCACCTCCGCCTCCTCCAGAGCTGCCACTTTTGGGCTTGGGCAAAGCCAAACGCCCCGGGTTATCAGGATCCTTGTAGGAGTTGAGACCTTTGTTCGTGACCTTAAGAATGGTGCCATCCTTGACACTAAGTTCTAACTGTTCTAGAACCGTTTTGCGGTCCAGGCCATGGGACATATTAACCGCATTGCAAATGCGCTCTTCGGATGGTCGTTGCTTCTGCTTTTTCACCTTTTTGATGGCCTCTAGGATCCATTGTGTGTACATTGGGTTGGCCAGTTTCACCATGGCTGCGGTCTGTTGGGGTGCGGGGGCTCTGGGGCCCTACCGCAATGACCGCACAAATAAAAAAAACAAACAAAAAAAAAAAAACAGAGACTCTAAGCCAAGGTAACTCTTGGCCTGCGCCGTAGCGCCGCCTCTTCTTTCTCCTCCTCCTTGCCCTCTACCTGCTCACTATCCTTTGTCCTGGGGTCTCACAGATAGTCCCTCAGAAGCTGAGTATGAACAGCACGGTAGGGAGCAGCTAACCATAGCACAAACCCAGAGCCAACCCTCCACCTGGTAAAAACCGGTCAACCTACCCCCCGCCAGGTGAAGGTCCCTGGCAGAAAGCAAGGGGAGAGGAAAGAGCACCAGGCCTACTAGTCACTGACAGCCCCACAATACTTACAATGCAATATAGATTTCAGATGAAGGAGACTGTCATAAAAGTAATGTAGTTTCCACTTAACCTATCCCAACGAACAAATGCATGGACAATAAAACTGTCAGTTTTTGTCAGTGGCAAGCATAGCTATGCTCACTATGAGCAGTGAAATATGATAACAGTGTCCATGAGATTAACTTAGTGTTCTAACAATGAACGTAAGGGAAATTAAAGTAAAAAGTGATTTGCTGTATATAACTTTCCGCAAAAGTAGGATCCACGTTGCTTCTGCTTCTCTTGTACTTTCTTACTGCCTTTTACTCATCCAGCAGTCTGGGCTTCTCAGCTCTGGGACGGAACAGATATCTCACCCCAGGGAGTAGCCAGGGCTGATCACCTTCATGCCTATTACACCTCAGTAGCTGACAAACCCTGCAGAAAATAAAAGGACAAAAAAGACAGAGGTTAGCCAAACCATTACAAAAAAGTCACATTTACACTAAACAAGCAAATGTTTAGAATCGTCACAATAATTAACCTTAAACATGAAACATGAAATATATTTATGTGACTGAAATGCAGACAATTTCAAAAGTCTTCAAAACAACTGTGGATTATTTTATAGTGCCATCACAGGCACAAAATAAACAAAGCCAATCGTCATTTTGGATAGAAGTATTTGTGATAGTCATAAGAGATGTACATTGAAATTATGATGAGGAACTGCCACTCCACTGGCACTTGTTAGCTCTTAACACCTTTTCCCCTTTATAACAACTGCATGAATCCATAGGCATCCTTGCAGAGATACAGTATGTAATACACAACTTCATTTAAACTACCAAAGACACACGACTTGTAACAGCCACTTAACAAGTCACCGACAAAATATACATTAGGTGAAAGAGGAGGTTACTAAAAAAAAGTAAACAAACTCAATAACTGCACTGGTAAACTGCCTAGTGGGCTAGCTGCGTTGCTAACGTAAACATGATGCAGTCAAAACATAGACTGTTAGCAAACATTAGCTGAGAGGCTAACCAAAAATCAAAGCCCAGTCAGTTGCCGCACTGCCAAACTGTTTCCTGCGGTTCTGTTTACTCTCACTGATATGATATTGGCAGCTAAGTATCTGACAACAAGCCTTCCCGCTAACTGCTGTTGCTTAGCAAGCTAACGTTAACAGCTAGCCAACGAGCTAACGTTACGATTATGTTACCAACGTTACTCGCTAACCCGAAACGTAAACAGCATGAAACGAAAGGTTAGCCAGCACCTGAGCATAAAAGACAACATTTTCCCACTTCGACTGATATTTCAGACAATACTATCCCCCACACCAGAGCAATAACGGCGAATTGTGTTATTTTGAATGTCATGTAGATATTAACGTGAGACCGCGGCCTTCTAAAAGGCACAATGCAAGTTGCAGACGGCCATCTCGGCTAGCGGGCAAGTGCAAAAATGAAGATATCACAGCCGCAGATTATGCAGTATTACACGTTCTGCCGTCTCGTACACAGTCTTCGGTATGAGCGGGGATCATCTGCCCAGTTAGACGCGTCCTTACCAGCGATCTCCACCTCGCGGACTTCCTCCCTTCACCAACCGCCCTCCCACGTAACGCTACAGCCTGCGGTACGGGGAAGACAAGGCCGCTGGAGCGGAGAAGCTAGGCCTCGGCTCCCCCCTCCGTACCCCCCCACCCCCCACCCACCTCCGCGATCATCATCCCTCCGTACCCCTCACTCCCCTCTACCTCTCGCGGTTCCCCAGAAAGCCAGAGCTGGTCCGGTTCTGGTTTCCGATGGAAGCTCGGGTAAAGCGGGCCGTGTAAAAAAACGCTCCTGTCCCCGATCTGGCTTCCGCTGCTACTCACCGGAATTTCGTGTCGAGCCGCCGAGAAGAAGGTGCCAAACCCGTGTAAAACGGAGACAACAACAAGCCGAAAAATGCAGCCAGAGACTAGGGGCTCTAGAGCCGACGCCATCTTTGAGTGAAACAGGAGCACGGCTGGTGGGGGAGGGGGGAACACTGAACCGTCAGGCAGGGCCAAGGGACCGTCTGCATGGTGTGAAGCGCAGATCTTGGGGAAGAAAAAAATCCACTGCAAGGCGAGGGGGGCGGCGGCGTACTGTTGCTATGAGAGGGGTGTGGATATTGGCTGAGCACATGAAATGGAAGAAAGGGACAGATGGTAGTGGCGTTGGAGGAGGGAAAAAAAAATTAAAAAAAGAGAGGATAGGTGTTCTCGCATTCTCTGCTGTGCTATGGCTGCATAAGGGAGGATCTAAGGGAGCGTCTGCATCTTACACAACATCTCTAAAAAAAAAAGTCAAAGCCAATGAGCATGCCTTAACGTTAGAGGGTATTTAAAGATCAAAGTGAGACACCCCTCCACACTGCAGTCTATTGTAGCAGCTGTGTGTTTTTAAGCCGAAGATGGGAGGTGAGCCACACAGATCCACTCCCTAGAGATGATCAGATGTTGCAGTGTTGAGCTATCTGGAGTAGTAGACTATTACAGTACATGATAAAGCATGTTATTATCTGTCTATGCAGGGTAGTCTGGTGATGCATTGCTCCTCAGACTGAAACAGAGTATTGTCTTTCCAGCAAAGAAAACGATTATGTAAACTGTCTGCAACTGATCCACTTTGTTGCAATTCATTAAACGACAGCTGAGTCTAACACCTTTTTCTTATAATTTATTGTTGCAGAGAGGAGGGGTTTTTATGGCTCTTAGTGAAACATAAATTACAACATCCACAGACAGATGGAAGCAATGTAATGTAAAGGCATCAGAGTGCAGTGCAGTTTACAAGTAATTTCTGTTTATTATGCTCAAGATTAATCTAAAATGTAGAAAATTAAAAATATTAAAACTAAGTCATTATCCAGGCCATGCTGCATTTTATGAATCAGCCACAGGGAAGTTTGAACAATTTCACCATCACCTCCTTCTTCTTATTGAGAAGAAAAACAGTCAAGAGGGGAAAACTGATTTTGCTGCTCCAATTTTATGATCATAGCGATACAGAGACACTTGTGTTGGAAATCTGGAAGCAATCTGCCTTTTCTATTACAGGGTAATGCTGAAAGCTCCCTGGGTGGAAATTAAATTATCTGTTGCTTTGTATAAAATGATGTGTACAGCAGTCCTCAGAGACGGATTATAGAGTGTCTTATAGGGAGCAATTACACCTGAGTTTTTCCCATGTTAGAGGTTGTCTTGTGAGATGGTGAACTGCTGTCAGCATAGTGGTGATCAAATAAAACTGCTAAGGTCACACTTTACTCACTGTTTATCTTGCACTTCTGCGGGGACAGATAAATCACATTGAGATGACAAGACACTAATTATAATTAACGGTAGTGTTATTACACAGATAAATGGTGTGAAGTGTTAACACATGAATGGCTATTAGTACGCCTCCTGAGGACTTACATATTACATTAGTGTGTACAGTAGGCCATCTAACAGATGGACAATACTCAGGAGAAGCTTGTGCCACATCTATCGTTCCTCGCTATGAATAAATAATGCAGTGCACTATGATCCACAGCAGAGGACATGTTCACCAATACACAACAGCAGAAACAAACTGTCTGTAGGTGTGGCACGTGGGCGAGGGATTATATCAGTGTAACTTCGGTAAGGTCATGGTCATCTTTTCTCAGATAAGAGAAGATTAAAGATGCACTTATCTCAGATGAGAACTTCTCTAGGAACTGGAGGAATGAAGGCAGGAATGTCAAAAATGTTTATCACAGTTAAAGTTGGCTTTTCTGACAGGATAATACATACCACATCTGTTCAGTACTTAAGTGTTTTCATGTGTGAAAAACAAATCTGAAAAAACTAAATTTCTCTACCTTCACTTTGATCACTTATTAATTATCATTAAGAAAAGGACAAACATTCTTGAGTTCCTGTTTCTCAAATGAGAAAATGGTTAGATTTTTGTTTTTGTTATATATCATGTACAGGTACAGTATTTTAGCCCATTTTGACTGTTATCATTTAGTCATATTTAGTCATATTATAGCACATTTTTTCATTTCTTTTCTTGGATTCTTGGTGAAATTGGTGATAACTAACTGAAAAAGGTTAGTCAGTATAAGACATTGATTATGTTGACATCCTAAATTTGACATTTTGACTTATAGGAGTTTTCACCTGCAAATTTACTCATGTGGAACACTGAATTGATCTTGTGATCCCATCTAAATTTATTATAGTTGTTTTTAATGTCTCTGTATGTTTTATCTTCTTTTCTTTCTTTTTTTTTTTTTTGCTGTTTTAGCAGGTTTATTCCTGTGAAGCAACCTAATAAATTTAACTTAATATTTAGTAATTCTACACTACCAAATGAAAACAATCTATCAGTCTACTTTTAAATCAGAGCTTTTGTTTGCTTAATGCCCTTTATCATTTTTATTTCTTTTTCATAAATCATTTGCAACATGCAATATTTCTGATCATCGAGAATGGCTGAAAAAACATCACATTTAATTTGTCCCCAAACACACAGGCATGTTTCGGTATGAGAGTCTTTGCTTGTATTCTATCATTGGTGGAGAAAAGAAGACACGTAATCCTTGGCTTCTTTTCATCCCCTTAATCCCTCCTTTTTTTAATTTCTATTCTCTGTGCATCCACCTGCTAGGGGCCCTGAGCCCCCAGTAAGCTGCACCAGTGTCCACCTGCCCCCTGCAGCCCTCCCCTCCCCTTCCCAGCACCCACACGCCCACGCGCACACACACACACCCCCACCCCCACACACACACACACACACCCACACACACAC
>JAQQZY010000029.1:17606158-17616236 GCA_030068375.1 Ostorhinchus rueppellii
ATATATATATATATATACACACACATATATATATATATACACACACACACACACATATATATACATATATATATACACACACATATATATATATATATATATATATATATATATAAAAAAGAACTGGTCTGTTTATTTTTAATATTCCAAGGGAATCTCAAAAGTTGCATCCAGTCAAACGCCACTTTTACTCAGAGATCAAGGAAAAAAGGTGCGATGGTGATCCCACCTTTTTTCCACTATTAACTGATTTGCACAGTCAAGCCAACAGAGTAACAGAGGTGAGACAGGCTGGACTTTTACACAGTGGACCTGCATTCCAGAATCAAAGGGACAGTGATGCAGCGCTAATTTTTAAATCACCCCGAGAGACAGTGGGTGCATACGGAGGCACTGGCATGGATTCTGTGGCCCGTGCTGCCAGCTTTGTGCCCAGCTCTGGCTTCGTGCCCTGGGTGAAAATGACATGGAGCCACAGAATCATAGCAGTGCCTCCATATGTGCTTTCTGTCTGTCCTGTGTCAGGGGATGCTAGTAGTTACATATATGAGCTTCTCTGATTAAAAACAAACAAACAAACAAAAACAAACAAACAAAAAAAATATTTTCAAACATGGTTTTAACACATTGTTATTACTTGAACTTATGGAGGATGCCATGGATGATGTCGGGTTTGAGTCAAACTTTATGAACATAAGCTAAAAGGATCTCCATGTTCATAGGGTGGTGTTCTCTGTGCTCTTCAACAGAACAGCATCTGGACAAGGAGAACGAAAAGTACTCTTGATCTCTAGTAGTGTGTGCCAACCCCTCCTCATTAACTGTTCAATCATGAAGATCAAGTATGAACCGAGTTTGGTGATGAGCAGATTTACTAATTCTACTCCAAATGCTAGATTTCAAGCTCAATAAAAACTAGCATAAATCCCAGTGTACCTTGAGCTTAAATCACATATTACTTTATGTAAAAATCACTAGAGTTATTAATAATCTTAAAGGATTTTAGCTGAACTAACTCATCAAGTGTTAGTTTATTTATTGTTCCCACCATTTTATCACTTGGAAAAACTCCTTAATAACCATCTCAACAAATAAAAGGGGAACAGATGGATTAACTATTGATTTATAGTTCACAGCATCTGCAGATTTCGTCAACTTAAATGAAAGATTTAGGACTCTTTCATGCCAACTGAAAAAAAAAAAAAAAAAAAAAGAACTATTAATCTTTTACCGTTGTCTTTTTTCTCCCTGAATTTTATATATTCATTTTTTCTGTAAGAATACAGCCAGGTAGACCAAAGGACGACAGGGTGATCACAGGAAAGGTGAAATGCTTTACATCATGTAAAAAGAAAGATGAAAAGGGGCGGGGTCACAGTCTCAGTATCAAGGTCTGTTAGGACTTTGTGTCTGTGACTGTCCGGTCATTGTGATAAATGACTGTGACTAATACAAAGCTAGAGGAGCTTTTGTTCCATTTTGTAAATCTTAACAAAAAAACAGAACAAAAATTCTACAAAAGAAATAACCAATAACCAAAAATACAATTTTATGATTTTGTTTGACATAACTAGATTAGTTGAATCAAGTGAAGATACGCCATATATTTTACTAAATTTAAGACATTTAATATTTACTGAAGCTTTAAAAAAGGAAACGGATACTGACTTCATACCTTTCACAAGCATCTTTTAACCATACATTTTACAAGGATCCTACAAATTACATTTAAGACTTTTTCAGACCTTTTTAAGACCACTTCAGAATTTAATACCCATTTCACAGCATATTTCTATACTGCAAAAAAATTCATGACAGCAGAAATTCATGAAATCAGCAGAGATGAAATATTACAAATATACTGTACACAGAACTAAATGTTCTGTGGTCATATCTCACCAGGGGCTGCCAAGGTATCAATAATAGGTTCCTAATTTCACTATAAATTGTAGTTGGAACAGGTGGAATGAGTAAATTAACATTATTTTCTTTGCAGCTTGGACATTTCCCACACACACATTTAAAGAAAACACAGTGAAGAAGTTTATGGCAACATAACTGAAGACCTACCATATCACTTGTAATATCTTTTAAAGACTATTTTTTGAGGTATTAAATGCTGATTTTAGTTTTTAATATTTTAATTCCTCATTGTAACTTTATTGAGATTGACCAGTTTGCTAAAGTATATATGAATCCTAGGGAGTAAAAGGACAGTTCGATGATGTCTTGATATTTTAAACCACTAATGTTGCCCTGTGAGAAACATTACGCCACCCACTGTAGCTTAAACAGTGGTTTTAACCCCAGAAAAATCACATGTAGTTTATTACTATTCATTTCCTCTTTGAAAACACAGCTTTACCCCTCTGCTGGACTGCTGGATATACTGCATTAAGCTTAGCCCTGTATTTAAAGCCTCAAAGTGAAACCAAGATAAAAGGCTGGTTTCTCCAGCACAGCTGCAAAGAGGAGTGTGTGTGTTTACCTGTGGGCTTCATCTCCAGCAGAGAAGGCAGAGAGAGGATTTGGAAGGGGGAGGCCGGCTGGGTTGGAGAAGCTGCTGCAGGGTCATCAGGTGTTGGTTGGCTCAGGCTTTGGAGTTCAAAGACACCCTCCTGTTGAGAGAGAACACATGAGATCCTCAGTTTAGTTGGATTTTCGTTAAGGCTGCTTCACAGAACAGGCTAAGTGGAAGTCACTGATGTACAGCCATCCTCAAAATTATTCACATCCCTGGCACTTTTTGTAAAGTTTTTTTTTCATTTTTGTGATGAAACTAATGATTTTTTGTCAAGCTTGTTTGTGACTTACATGTGATACACAAGTGAAGGAATAACAAATGATACTTGAAGAAATACTTTATTTCAGGAGTAATTTAATTAATGGATTTCCAAAAACACCATGTTCAAAATGATTCATACCCTAGGTTTACGAAGTCCAATGTCTTTTCTTAATAGTCAGTAGAGTAGCCTTTGTTCTTGATGATAGTTCCTGTTAGTCTCCACAGACTCGCTTATGTCTCCTATGTGATGTTGGTCCACTCTTTCTGGACCAAAGCCTCCAGCTGGGTCTGGTTAGATGGTCTCGTATCCATCACTCTGGTCTTCAGCTCCCTCCACAGATTCTCTAGATGATTTAGGTCAGGACTTTGACTGGATCATGTCATTGAACCACTGCTGCACTACCTTGGTGGTATGTTTCGGGTCATCGTCCAGCAGGGACGTCCACTCAGGACTAATCTGGAGTTTCCCAGCAGACACTAACCATCACATTATGTTGCTACTGCCATACCAAAGTTATGAGGGTATACAAGCAACCATCCAGCAGGTATTGCATAAAGGAGGACTCCATGGATGCAGACTCAGGAAGAGGTCACGACTCAGGACAAAACATCAGGAGGCTCATCTGGCATTTGCTAGAGCTCTTCTTAACTAAGATCCAAGCTTTTGGTCATCAGTTCTGTGATCTGATGAAACAATGACGGAGTATTTTGGCCACAGGGATGTTGCCTACGCCTGTAGGAAGCAAGGAGTAGCATACAAGTTGAAGAACACAGTCCCAACCATCAAGCACGGTGGTTGCAACATCATGCTGTGGGGTTGCTTCTCTGCTAGTGGCACCAAGAACCTCATCACAATACAGAGCATCATAAAAAAAGAGAAGTATATCAACATCATGGATGACAATGTGCAAGCATCTGCTGAGAAACTCCAGACTGGTCCTGAGTGGACATCCCTGCAGGACTATAACCCCAAGCATACCACCAAGGTAGTGCAGCAGTGGTTCAAGGACATGATCCAGTCAAAGTCCTGACCTAAATCATATAGACAATCTGGGGAGGGAGCTGAAGACCAGAGTGATGGATACGAGACCATCTAACCAGACCCAGCTTGAGGCTTTGGTCCAGGAAGAGTGGACCAACATCACATAGGAGACATAAGAGAGTCTGTGGACACGAACAGGAACTATCATCAAGAACAAAGGCTACTCTACTGACTATTAAGAAAAGACATCGGACTTAAACCTCGGGTATGAATTATTTTTGAACATGGTGTTTTTGGAAATCCATTAATAAAATACTCCTGAAGTAAAGTATTTCTTCAAGTATCATTTTTTCTTAATCCTTCATTTGTGTATCACATAGAAGTCACAAACAAACCTGATGAAACTCATTCATTTCATCACACACGCACACAAAAAAAAAAATAGACAAAAAATTGCAGGAGTATGAATAATTTTGAGGTCGACTGTACATCTGATAAGAGCAACAGCTTTAGCATAAACTTACTGGATTTGTACACATTTTTCGAGGTCAAATTCAAGCACTTCAAGGGGTCACTTTTCCAGCACAGCACTTCATCGCTGTGGTAAATTACATCCCAACAGGAATAGACATACTAATGATACTTTTTATCACAATGAGGTACATTTTATTATGCTATAAACATAAAATTAGGTCTCATAATAGCAAAAAGTTTAGAAATTCAAGAACACAAAATTTTATCCAAAAAAAGGGAAGTCACTTTGCATTCTTCAGGCACCATCGCACCAAGCCAAAGATTAAGAGAAAAATCTACCTGGAGGCAACCTGAGGATACCAGCCAATGATCTTTCTTGACAAATAGTTTTGTGTTTCTACATGTATCATCTCTCTGTAAGTAGCTTTGGCTCGCTATCCAACCTGGCAGAGTTAATACTAAAAATAAACAACTACATCACATGATAAAGTTATAATTGCAAGCACTAAAATTCAAATTCAAAACCTTGAAAACACAATATTGAAATTCAAGCATTTTCAAGGATCTCAAGCACCTGTACGAACCCTGGATATAGAGTGTGAATGCTTCCTGTTTAAAAATACTAAACATAAAACGTCTTGGTTTAGCTGGAAACTGAATCGTATCACTGTGATAACACATTTGTGCAGAGATAAAGCATCTGCAAATTTATATAAAAAAAAACCAAACAAAACAAAACAAAAAACAAAATCCCCAAATAAACTTTATGGGCAAAATGGGTCTTAAAATTCAGAAGTTTCTCACCTTGACAATGACATTGAGTCAACTGTTTGCGGTGACTCTACGCCATAAAATATGTATAAACCACTCAGTGTTAACCGCTTTCATTCATTGCCTAACAGAGAACTCAGTCTGATATATTGCTTTATTCAGAAACACTACACACAAGAGAACAAGTGGTGTAGCCCATCATTGTTGATGCAGAATTGCTGTTATTACCAGCTGCAACTGGTTGGTTTGAAGAGCACTTCAGGACCTCTGTTACCTTTGGGAGAGGTAAGTCATTCATTTATTTTTTTGTGGTAAAGTGGTACAAAATCCAAACTACCCCTGATTCCAATGTCCTCCTCCTGCCTCACATCCACCACCATTCAGCTCTTTCACACACCCACACCCTCTCTTCCACTTTCCCGCTTGTCAAAATCCTGCAGTGGATAGTTAGACTCAGAATGGGGTTAACATTACACTTTCCAGTTACTCTCATGAAGTCATTATATGCATTTTAATTTACATTTTCCCTCATAATAACTGATGCTCTCTGAAGAGTCCACAATAGGAGCCTCAAACAACCTCAGTTTTGATTTCATTTCTCGGTGTTACCATCAGATACAGAATCTCCTTGATGCAAAGTTATTTGCTTCAAAGCAGAGAAAAGTGCATTAGTTTGCAACCGTTTGATGGTAGTTACAAATCTTCAATCCAAATAAGAACAGAGACTTCAAAAGTACAATTTTCCCAATCAACACTGCTGAAATGTCCCGTTAGTGCACAAGTTCCAAAGAAAACACAACCAAAGAAAACGGGCCATGGTACAAATCTTTAAAATTCTTACAAAATGTGAACAAATCTCAGGGTTTAGGTCCTTGCATAAAAATATAAAGTAGAAAAAAAAAATCAATGACGGAAATCCATCCATTAAACAGGGTTCCCACAGGTTTCAACAAGTTAAATTTAAGACTTAAGACTACTTAGAATAGAACTTAATGCCCATTTCACGTAGCCTAGAAATCTACACCACTTAGCGGCAGAAAATATTCTTGCCGAGCTTGTGGTCTAGCATCACACAGTAGGAGAAAATCCTGACTCCAACACAAATTATGTCGGACCAATCAAAACGCTTTGTCTGTGCAGCGAGTCATTGGGGCGGGCTTTGCACAATGACGACAGGGCTGTGCGAGGGCGAGATAGTAGAACAACCATAAGGGGCAACGAACAGGGATCTGGCTAACGAACCATGGTCGTTTGAATCGGCCTTGTCGTCGATTTTGGAAGAGTTAGACTTGGGCTTTTCTTTGAAAGTTGAGCAGAAAGAAGCACTCAAGTCATTGGTTTTAAAGAAGGATGTTTGTGCTGTTTTGTCAACTGGCTACGGTAAACTGCTTACAAAAAACCCTCTGGTGATCATTGTCACACTGTCAGTTGCTCTGATTGGTCAAAGAACTGGCCTATTACGTGCAGGAACAGTTTGAACAACAACAGTTGAATCCACCCACAGGCTTCAGCTCTGTCAATCGTCCGATTCCAGACTATACAGCTCATGTATAGTTTGACCTGCCAGGCTACATTTCACAGCCTATTTAACAGCAATACTTGCAAAAATTCATGACTTCTAGAATTTAGGAAAATGTATCCATTTACTCTAACGTCTTGAATCCCACTGTTCCGAATCATTTCTCACTGGGGTTTGCAAAATTAGCAATAATTGGTTTTCATTTAAATTGTTGAGATGGAACAGGTAGAACTGACACATTCAAACAATACAGCAAACAAGTTTACAACAACATAATGTAAGACCAACCATATCAAATGCAATATTTCTAAAGACTTTTTAAAAGTATTAAATGTAGATTTGTATTTAAGACTTTTAAGACCCTGTGAGAACCCTGATTAAAAGTCATTTTTGCCCAACCTGGCCATTGTATGGGTTTTCTACAAAGCTCACAAGCATACATCATGAAAAAGCTCCTAAAAAGCCTGAAAAAGATGCTGATTTACAGTATCTGTTAATCATTCTTGAGTGAATTGTACTTTTGTGTGTGTGTGTGTGTGTATGTGTAACAGTCTGGAAAGGCTGGGTGCTAACCTGCTGATTCTCTGTGGGTGAATATGCCTTGACCTCAAAGGAAACTGGTGGTTCACAGTCAGCATAGGAAGGTGGTGAAATCAGCTCAGCTTGGGCTCCTTCCACTGTTTTGCTGGATTGTACCGGTCCTTGTCTCACTGGTTGCTCTTCTTCCTGTGGACATCATTTAGAGATTCATACTGCTTTCGATTCAAACAAACATACTGACATAAGTAACAATTATCCGACTGTTACTGATGTGCACTTTCTAAAATAAATACAGTTCCAAGTCTATAAACTAAAGGTAAAAAAATAAATAAATAAAACAATATTCAACACTCTTAAGAGCTTTCCTCTGACCCTGTAAAGCTCTCTCTACCATTCATACAGGCGCTAAAGGTAATCCACAAATTCTGTGCAGGCCAAGTATAGCGAGGTAAAACCTTTTATGTAGTTAAATTATTAATAGCAGTCAAGTAAGTACATGGCCAGAGAGTGTACCTCCTGTTCCCTCAAACTGAAGTGGAGGGTAGGAGCGCTGGCCTCTCTAATCTCCATCTCACAGCCTTGAATGGGGCCCACGCGCCTCCTCTTGCCGTGTGTGGGCGTCATCAAGGGTGGGTGGTTCTCTTTGCCTGCATCAAGATTTGTTCTATCTAAGAAGGAAACATATCCAAACAGTAAAAAAACAAAAAAAAAAGAAAAAGAAAAAAAAAGAACATAAAATAGGGAATTTAGATAAATAAACATCACATCAAACATAGCTTAAAAAAAGAAAAAAAGAAAAAAAAGCAACTTCAAAGATTTTAATCAGAAGGAGCAGAGATGAAATCTAAATCGAGCAACAAACAGCTTGGAAAGTGGGCCACTTAGGAAGATGACCAATCTCAGTAGAAATGATTGCTGGAAGATGTTGTCGGTGTCAGCTTTATACTGTGCTATGAATTAATCCACAGCAACGGTGCCTCCAGACATCATAAAGAAGCCCTACTGGCATAGATTCCTGTTGAGTAATGAAACTATTAATCCTGTGGCAACGAGGCGGCCTCACCAGACAGATAATCTCTTGTCTTGATGCATCCTCCAGTGTTGCTGTCCTGCCTTGGCATCGCTTCACAGACCTCACTCTCCTCCAAACCCATCAGGCTCTGGAACGAGGCCATCTTCTGCTTCAGCGTGGAGGCGACCCGGGGAAGGAAGGGGCTACTTTTGACAAGCTGAACGTTGAGACAGCAAAAACAAACATATCTGCTCAGTGATGCACCCTGACAGGTCATAGACTTCTGAAATTGCAAAAGTGGTATTACTGAAAGGCAGAAGCATCTATCACATTTTCTCCACATCACAAAGGAGTTTTGTGGCTCATGGAGCTAGGGAACATCTAAATGGTAAATTCCAGTGAGCCTCAAACTTGAGAATAGTCATGGCAATTTACAGTATCAGCTCTCACAGTGAAAAAGTTAACCATTTTACTGACTGACATAACCCCACCAAAATTATATGAGCAAAAAAATTATACTGAAGTACATCAACGTGACCATTTCATGTTAAATTATCATAGTTGAGAGCATTCATGTGTCATATGAGACAAACCACAGAGTAAACAGAACTGTATTAGATAGGAATCTTAACACTTCAAATTATGCATCACATTTAACCCCCAACAATGCTAAAAACACTTGTGATTGGCCATCTACACTGAAAATCTACCACATGATTTTCCACCTCAGTTTAGATTTTTTTGCATGGATACATTCTCAACACCCACTAATGCACACTGGGTCATTTGGCAAGATCACATCATAGATTTTGCCAGTGGATTGATACCCATGTTTTAGAAAAGTGCTGATTTTCAATTCTCAAGTCTTTCTTCTTTAGTTTTTTGTTGAGAATTGAAAATAAAGCCTTTACATTACATACAAACAAAAAAAACAAAACAAAAAAAAAAGAACATTTGCACTTTCCTATTGCAGTCCACGCATGATCATTTAATCTACATAAACGCTCATCGTCTAGGAGTCAGGGTTGGCTCCAGGTTTCTACCTGTGAAAAAGGACGTTTTTCCTCGCTACTGTCATAAAGTGTTTGCTCCTGGAGGATTCTGTTGTGTTTCTGTAGAATTTATCTGCGAGTCAGGTTTTGACCAATTCTTGATGCAAAGTGTCATGACAACTTTTGTGCTTTGTTATTAAAATTTGATTAACTGGACCACCATATTCATTCCAAGGACAAACCAAGTGAGTTTTAGCAAAGTAACTAAACTGAAATTGTAAACAAGCAACCTTTAATGGCAGAGATCAGGCCTGTGGGGTGAATCTGAACTGATGCAGATGTGGAATAAACAGTTGAAAAAAAACGATATTTACAGAGTTCTTTCTTCTGAATTTCTGTTTGAGGCAAGCTAAGGTTGAAAGCCCAGGCTGAGGTTTTTATTTACTAGTCAAAACTGTGACGGTGATGTTCAGAAGTTCTCCAGTAGTTAGGCCAATTTTTCTTATACATATCTCTGATCAATATTGTATAATCAGACCACACCAGTAAATTCATAAGGGTCCGATGTTTTTCAATATGTTAGGCTTCAGATATTGTCACATTCTTCAGGTCCATCTTAATCCAGTACTCACAATCATTTCAACAGTGATTATAATTATCCTGTCCAAACTGACCATTAAGTGTCTGTCCTCAATGCAATATTGATATGAGAAAGGTGACCACTATTATATAATGATTATTATCAAACCAGACTGCTAATGTTGATGCATATTTTGATAGAGACTTCCAGAATGTGCTTCACACATTCTGATCACTGCTGCTCACAGTGCAGTCAGGATTAATGTGTGCATGTTGACATAAAATCAGTAATCTTGTTTAGACAACTGTGACTGTTAGATATTTTAGACAAACATGCCATGGCTCTGTGTGTGATTTCTCCTCTCAAGTCAGAGTATACTATATATGTGACATCTATTTGCACAGGACTAATGTAACCTCTAGA
>JAQQZY010000029.1:17617046-17637893 GCA_030068375.1 Ostorhinchus rueppellii
AACCCCTTGTGTATGTATTTCATTTGGGTTATTTGCACAGAATAAGCAGTCTATTCCTTACTAGAATTTTGTAACGTTCTGTTCTGATGTCTACAGTAGGCTCAGAACATACAGATGTTTGTTATATTCATCATCCATCTCAGCTTTTCTTAAAGCAGTGTATAATTTTCATAACTAATTTTTCTTCAGATCTGTAAACCCTGAGCGATGGCCTCCTTATCATTAATCCATACGTCTTTCCGTGCTTATGCACCTGAATCACTTCCCTCACAGTGAACAACTTCAAAATGTACTCCATCACAAGCAGTCCATTTGCTTACATACCAAACTGATCTGTCACTGGGGCCTTTTCAGAAATTTTGTTGCTAAGTGCATTGTGGGAACTGGAATTCCACTTTTTGATTCTGTGGCTGCGTGGAATTCCAAAAAGGCCAGAGTGATGGGTTTGGCTTCAGTTTTGTATGTAAACAAACAGATGACTTGTGATAGAGTACACTTCAAAGTTGTTCACTGTGAGCGAAGTGATATAGGTGCGTTAGCATGGAAAGACTTATGGATTAGTGATAAGAAGGGCATGACTCGGGTTTTTACGAATTTGAAGAACAATTTGTGATGCAAGTCATATGCAGCTTTCAGGGTCTAACTTTGTTTTTTCTGTGAATATCAATGCTATATTGCACCTTGAGCCTCCTGAATTTGCACCCATGACACTTTCAGTAATGATCCCTAGAAAGCCTCTATAGTCCTGGACTACATTACAGAGATGTCGTTTTGCACAGGACTTGCATTATCTGTGTTCACTGAAATAGGGTCGGCAATTTGTGCTGGAATTCTTAAATTATAGACACGACTGATTTGGACAGGACAAAGAACACAGATGAGCTCTGTATTTACAAACTTCCAGAGGTCCACAGGTAACACTATTCCTGTGTGAATGGAGCATTAAATGATGTGAAGGGGGTTCTGGTTACACATGGAAACCAGTCAATTTGTTTTAGTGTTATCAATCAGGCACTGCACACAGCACAGAGGGTTTTGCATATTGTAAAGGTCATTTAATTATTGTTTCATTATTCCTAGGGTAAATATAATATTAATATCTCTGCATCAGAGGTGTCAAACTCATTTTACTTTAGGGCCCACATTCAGCAAAATTTGATCTAAAGTGGCTTGAACCAGTAAAATAATAACAGTAATATAGAAATAATGTCAACTCCAAACTTTTCTCTATATTTTTAAGTGAAAAAATGTAATTTATATTATGAAAATGTTTATATCTACAAACCATCCTTTCAAACAATGTGAATAATATGAACAAACAGAAAATAAGTGCAATTTTAACAATATTGTCTCAATTTATACATTATAACTTTCAGACCACCAACATTAATGACAAAAAATTTAATAACAGGCAGAATATTGGTAAAATTGTACTTAAATCTCTCAAGACATTTCAGGTTGTTCATATTTATTCAGGTTATTCACATTTTTTGCAAAATTATATTTAGTTTTAGTGTAACTACATGAAAATGTTCACATTTACAAAGACAAAAATTTGGAGTTGTCATTATTTATATATTATTTATGATCATATTTTACTGGTCTTGACCACTTGAGATTGAATTGGTCTGACTGTAGAACCTGAACTAAAATGATTGTTCAGATCTTAGTTTAATTTTTGCATTTCACAAATTCATCCAAAGGGCAGAGCTGGACCCTTTGGTAGACCAGATTTGGCCCCTGGGCAGCATGTTTGACACCTGTGGTCTACATAATATTTAAGTATGCATAATTATCAAATAATGTTAAGTACAAACATCTATAGTTTACAGGTGAGTTGCTGTGATGGTAAGGGTTTTTGGATGCTTGTCTAACACATAGAACCATAGAAATTATGTTGCACAGTCATATCCTATATTAGTATTGATCAAAGAGAGCCAAACAGAAGCCAGACCGTGTTTCACACTCTAATATGATGTGACAGAGATGCTAAATGTGCTCAGCTGTAACCCGAGAAGGATCTCACCTCAGGAGTTTGATGGGATGTTGGAGTCTTCATTTTCTGTTGTGCGATGAAGCGGATGAGGGAGTTGGTCTCCGGAGAGCCTCGGACACCCACAGAGGACCTCCGCCTTGCTTTTAGTTGGGCTAGACGAGACTTATCTACACCAGAATAATGCCGCTTCAGTGATCAGTGCAATACATAGGATAGGGGTCAGTCCTTTCCAAGTCACCCAAAATAACATTTTCCCATGAAAAGGTTTCAGCTCAAATACTCCTTCATGAGAAAAAAGGTTTTCCGCACTGCAGTTTTATGTTACGAGATCTCAGACACTCTTCTTGTAATGCTGGTCCACATCAATTGTGAATATAATAGAACTACAAATAAAACCACATAGTATTATAGCGTTAACTGAGTCAGCAATAATGAATTGACTGGAATTTATCATGTATTTCTCATGTGATTCCTCAAATGTTGAGTACATATTTCAAATACTCTACTGTAAAAATACACAAAACTGGTGAGTTGTTGTGAAGAACCTCACAAATTCATAATCAAAAAGTTTCTGAGTAGAGCCATATGGTTTTACATGTTCCTTTGACTTTGACAGTCCTTTTACATAATTACTTTCAAGGCCATCCATGTCATGAACAAGGAGGACATATGTATAATCATTCATTCATTTTCTATACCCGCTTTATCCTTATGTATCATCAGTCAAGTCAATTTCCTCTGTCTGATTGTATGCCACACAGGTGCCATTTTCCTACATCTTGTACAGAAGAGGTTAGAGCCCAGCTGAAGGCTATGAAGACTCCAGCTTGGCTTCAAAAAAGGCTCACTGCTCTCACCTTTGCTCTTTGATGAGGGTAAGGATGCTGGGGTAAAACTCTGGACAGAGATACCAAACTGAGACGGTGTGACAGCAGAGAAATTCAGAGGGGCTGAAGAAGTGTAAGCTAACACAGTGGAGGAGTCCTTTTGGTCCTCTTGAGTGTCAGGAGTATTCATCTCTAAAGAAGCCATCTGTATACACAATTTTAACACAGAAAACAAAGCAGGATAACATGTCACCAGGGAGTATAATTCAATTATACAATAAGACACAACCTATGATGACTAATATGTAGGAGCACAACCTCATAACAAACGAGATAGGATTGCCTTGAATTTGGCAGAAAGTTTGTGCTGTTTAGTACTACGTAACACGACGTTAAATTATCCTACCTTTGTCAAATAATACGATTCAGTGAACTGGAATAGTCGTTAGCAATCGACACCGCACCAAGTTAGCTGTGTTAGCTACCTAGCATGTTTATAGCTCCAGTTAATACCTGTTACCACAAGACACAAGGAACACACAGTAACTAATCATAAAGTATCTAATTATAAATGCAGATAACAGTAATTGCTGCTTAGCTCGATTTACCTAATTAGCTTGTCTGAGTCTGGAAGATTAGCAAACAGCCATAATAGCTAGCTACTGAACTCTGGCAATATTATTGGAGCACGTTGCGTTTAAGAAGATAGTATGATATCAACTTAAGCACTTACTTCGTCAAATTCAGGATGACGACAACAATCCAGTGTTTAAATATATTTTTTTTTTAAAAAAAAGTAAAAATACAGTGAATTAAACTACACTAAGATGTCGCAAAAACGCCATGAATAGGTTTGCACAACAAACGACCAGCCACAGGTATCAATTCAAAATACGCTCCACAACAGACCGGGCTGCGGCGCACAGATCACTCCGCGAAGCAGTCCGCAAGCCTGCTACACAACTGTTCCTGAGAGAAGTTAAACTGAAAAAAAATGTTTTGTAAATGCAATTAATGAATGGTAAAAACAAGCTCCAGTGAATAACAATGATTATCGCTGAAAAAATACAGTCATCAATGAGGGACTATTTGCACAGCGTCTGTGGACCGGAACTGGTCTAATATAAACTGGCCAATAGAGAGGCCGGAAATGATACCACGTGTGTTATTGACGCATGTGATTGATAGACGGTAGTTGTACTGATAGTGATAAAACATTCTAATGTTTGATTATACGGATTTATTAAAGGAAACATTCTACATACTGAATACTTTTGATATTTTCTGCACATTTTGCTTGTGTTTTGTACTTCTTCAGAAAAAAGTTTGATTTCATCTCAGTACTATTTCTGCAGTATATTTAAAAATGATCTGAATCCTTCTTTTTTGCTGTGATTAATTAGAAATCCGTGTTGTTTTCCACAGAGGTTCGTTAATGGTGAACAGCTATGTTCAGAATGCAAAATTCATATCATGCACTTCATTGATGCGATGTTTTGAGGTGAAAATTAAAGGAGGGCATTTTTCAGGGGATCTTGTTTGTCTGAAACTTGCTCACTCTCAGGTCGCCATCTGTTGTTGGCTGCTTTGCAACTAAACAGCTGGAGCTTCTACAGCATCTTTCTCAGTTCAGTGGCTTCAGTGCTGACCTGATGCTTAAAATTAAAGCTCCCAATATGCCAGCCAGACAGGTAGCAACTCATAAAGTCATTTTTTTCTTAGTGGAGAGTAAACAGTGCATATTGTATTTTCCAGTTTGAACAGCCTATGGTCCAGGTCTTTGTACATAAATTAAACACTCTAGGAATGCTGGGTTTAGGCATCTAAAACAGGTGTCAAAGTCACTTTAGTTCAGGGGCCACATACAATATGATCTCAAGTGGACTGAACCAGTAAAATAATACCATAATAACCTATAAATAATGTCACATCTAAGCTTTTCTCTGTGTTTTATAGTGAAAAAAAGGAAAACTACATTATGATGAAAATGTTTACAACAACAAACTATTGATTAAACAATGTGAATAACATGAACAACCACAAATGACCTGACATTTAAGAAAACTAAGTGCATTTTTAACAATAATATGCCTCGGCAGATCATTTAAACTTTCAGATCACAGTGGATCCACAAATGCACAGAACATTTAGTAAACTTGTTATGATAAACATTTTCACGTAATTTTACTTGTACACTCAGGGAAAAAAAAATTGAAATTATATATGTATGTATGTGTATATATATATATATTATTATTAATGATCATTTCTCTTTCTTTACCATATCAATGTTGTATTCAGTGCATGTAATGTTATGTAAATGTGAATGAGTTTTAATTCATGAAAAAAGTATTTTTAAATGAAAACTACAGGCTTCACTTCTATGTATGATGAAAGTAGCAAGAGGATTCCTCCCCATCCCCATTATATATATATATTTTGCAATTTTTATTTCTTTTTCTATTTGTATCATTGCAACAAGTCTTTATTTATTAAGCACATATAATTAATGTGATTTTGTTATCTGTTATCTAAAAGTAAGCAACAGCACTTCCACCATTTTTGTAGAATGATCCAGATATTATTTATAGGTCATGATGATAGTATTTTACCGGTTCAACACACTTGAGATCAAATTGGGTTGTATGTGGCCCTTGAACTACAAGGATTTTGACATCCTTGACGGTTAATATCTTCAGTGTAATTTTTGCAATTTGAAAATTCATCCCATGGGGCAGATTGGGTCCTTTACTGCAAAGATATTGATCAAGGGTTTGTGTGTTGGACAGCCTTGATCTAAAACATGGTTTATGTGTTTATGCTTTATTTGAATGTTTTTAAAATAGATTTAAAATGCTGAATCTCAGGCTGAGCTGCTAATAACGTAAAAATCAACTCAATCATGTGACCTCCAAACATTTAACTTGAGTGTCCTATAATCAACAACATTTGGATCATCCCATAGATTATAGGTAAACTGTGGTCTGCTCTTGAAAAACCCAGTAAATCATAGCCACACACACTGAGTAAAACAGAATTCCTCCAATTGTGAAGATTCAGAGTCTGCGGCACAGCTGAGTACACCGAGATCAGATGCAACTGAGAGCCTGTCTCTACAGCTGAGACTGTCTACCACATGAGGCATGTGGCTTCTTTTGCTGACACCAAGGCTGTGAAAGTCAATAGAAGTTTGACTGTTGTTGTGTGCAGCGCAGACTTGCAGAAATGAAACAGCTTTCGACATATAGACAAGTGATCTGAGCCAGGAGCTGCATGAATCGCTGTCAAAAACAGAGATGTTATGTTTCTAGAAAAATTCACACCTGCTTAAAAATCACCAGAAAATCAAAAAACAGTATCCAACAGTTATTTACATGTCAATATCTATAAATGTCTTTGTTTTCTACATATACCCAGTGACTTACTTGGCAATAAAGACTTTTCTGATTCTGATAAATCTAAAAATATCAAATAGGATACAACAGCCGAAGAGAAATCACAATTTGTTGATAACATCCATACTGAAACACTCACCTTTTCTGTTATAAAAGTGACATCAGTGACTCTCACACCCACAGAAGACATTATATACCTGCCTCCACCTGCCACATTTACATGCATCTGACACATAAAGTTGGTTTCTCCTGAACAAACAAACTCAAACAACTTGAGTATATCTCTATTTTTATTTGTGTATATATACACATATAAAAAATAAGGACATATGTACAATGATAATAAATATCAACATGTTTGTACAAGTGAAATAAGTTACTGAACATACTTTAAAAACAAACATAAAAGATCAATTACAGACAAGCAAAAATGGGGCAAAATAAAATCTCGGTAATAATATAATAATACTACTCATAATGCGAAAAACTGAATTTAAAGCCTTGTGTGAAAGAAATTGTTACAGTGTGAGCAAACAAATGTGTAAGAACTGAGCTGATGCAGAAGAAATGCAAATACGTTACATCACACATGCATTTTTTTTTTCCAAGCTTGAGACCTGTGTTCCTTTTTAGTTTTTTGCAAAATGTTTTATGAAAGAAAAGTCTAAGTGTAAAAGCAAAATAAGACAAAACGGAGTACCAGTGTAAAAAGCTGTGGCTAAGCTACCTGCTTCAAGAGATTCAATATTAAAGAGAGGACTCATTCCGTCACTGATCTGCTTCATACCAACAGCGACTTATTTGGTCTTTTAGGGGGCTGACAAATCAAAAAATTGTTATAAATAATAGTTTTGGTTCATTTTGCAGCTCTTTGTAAGAGGCTTGTAGCACCCTATAATGTAATAAGTTCCTGAAAATGTAATAAAATTTCCACGTAACTCAGTCAAAAATGTAATAAAACCCAATAATGCAATAACTTCACCAATAATGTCATAAAATGTCCTGAATGATATTGTAATAACATTTTTTCTGATAGTGATAATAAATACCCACTTATTACATTAGTGGGTATTTATTAAATTTTCAGGTGGGTACATTATCTGTCAAGTTTGACATTAATAATAATAATAACAATGGATTAGATTTTTTTATAGTGCTTTTTGAGTCACCCAAAGCGCTTTACATTATTGATCCATTATTCATTCGCTCTCACATTCCCCCTCTGGTGGTGGTAAACTACATTTGTATCCACAGCTGCCCTGGGACAGACTGACGGAAGCGTGGCTGCCTACGGCCCCTCCGACCCCCACTGAACATTCATACACCAGTGTGAGGCAAGGAGGGTGAAATGTCTTGCCCAAGGACACAGCTGACCTGGAGAGAGCGGGATTCGAACCACCAAACTTTCAGATATTGAATGACCCACTCTACCACCTGAGCCATAGCCGCTCCAACATTATCAGTTTTGGGGAAAAAAGCCTCGCCTGAAAATGTAATAAATTCCCAATAATGTAATAAGGTATCACATTTTCAGTAAACATTTTATTACAATACCAGTCAGGATATTTTATTACATTACTTGTGAAGTTATTACAGTATTTGGTTTTATTACATTTTTGATTAAGTGCAAATTTTATTACATTTTCAAGCGTTTTTACATTTTCAGGAAATTATGACATTATAGGGTGCTACGAGGCTGAAACAACTGGATTGAGCTGGTTTCTACTTATATAAGTCAACAGAAAACCACCAGGAAGTCTATCAGCCAAGCCTTTTTTTTTTTTTTTTTGCATTTTTCTTAAGGGAAAATTAAGCTGAGGGTAAAAGATGCAGACATCAGCTCAGAATGACAAAGTGGACGGACTGCTGAGACTCAAATATTGATCTGGATTCAAATAAAATTCATTTAAGGGTTTTAACATGAATAAAAAGCAACTGCAGTCTACTTTGGCTTATCCAAAAGGTGAAGAGGCACAGAAAAAGTAAACATGTTGAAATGCAGCCATGAAATCCTGTACAACCCTTGAACCATAAAGTCAGATGTTTTTTTTGTTTTTTTTTTTCTCCAAAGAAAGCATTAGGGTTTCACAATATTAGTGTCTGTAAAAGTCCAAAAATGATCAATCAAAATGATGCACATCTACGAGGATGAACATACCAAAGATGTACAGTTCACTTGCAGAGGATCATGCAACACTAGGATGAGGTGCTGATGGCTGAGTACCTCTTCAACCTTGGGATCATTTTCATATTCTACATTTCTCAGCGCTCTGTAAACAGTGGGGTAAAACAGAGTATTTTTGTCCTCCCCTTCCTTCTTGCTATGCTCCTCTGGTCCCGACAGACACGTCCCAAAAACAGAAGCCGCCCCTGATGGACAAAGAACAACAAAAGGACAAAGAGAGTAAAGTTAGCAACAGAAAACCACCAAAAAGTTCAATATAATGTGACTTTTTTCACTTTCACAAAGAGTGTGGGCTGTGAAAAGTTGTGTTGAAAGTAAGTCAGAAATTAGGTCACTTTTTTTTTTTTTTTAGGACATTATTACATCATTAAGTCACATGTTTCAGGGAAAGGTGGGCACGACTTTACTTATCATTGTAAGTATGTCATAAATGCTTCTAATACATTTGAACCTGTATGATGTTACAGTACATATGTTGGTTTTAACTCAAAAGTTGTTATGAAAAAGGTAAAGCATGGACACAGCATTGATAAAGATCTTCCTTAGGCTGAGTTACATTGAAAACATGTGCTCAGTGAGACCTTCAGGCTATGTGTGGGCTCAATTTCTTATCTTCTGCCGTAAGAGGAGCTTTTCTAACGCAGCTTTCCCTCCAGACTTTCATATAAAGAGCATACAAGGACAACTTTAGATGAAAGTGAGTCCGGTCAAACAGAGCAGAATGTACATAAAGACACATGTGACCACCTGCACTCTGTCTTTTACATTAGAGGACGATAAAGATATTAAAAAATTATACATGATGAATACTGTGTGAAAAACAACAAGGCTGCATTAATTATACTGAGATGCCGGTACTTCTTTAAGGCCACTATGTCGACTGAAAAAGAGGATTTATTAATACTACATTCATCTCTGTCCAGTGTAGATCAAACGTGCATTTATTACTCTGGGGGAGGGGTATTGTTTTTGGTTCGGTTTGTTTCTTTGTTTGTTAACACTCGAGCAGCTAGACTATTATTTGAATTCATACCAAATTTGGTTTATGTATTACCAATAATCCAAAATAAATGTTATTATATTTTGGGAAAAGTAGGTCAAAGTTCAAAATTTTAACGAATTAAAAAAAAAAAAAATAAAAAAATTCCCAATTTATTTTTAATGGGATAAATTTCAAATAATAATAATAATAATAATAATAATAATAATAATAATAATAATAATAATAATAATAACTTTATTTATATAGCACCTTTAAAAACTGGGTTTACAAATTGCTTTCCATACAAGTGAAAGGGCACAACAGAAGGATGCAAAGTGTCAACAAAGATAGAAAACAACACAATCAAGGAAAACATCTTGTATAAATGAATAGTTAAAACAGGTTGGGAAAAAAAAAATCATCATCCCGAGGTGACAGCATCATACAAAAGCAAGTCTATAAAAGTGTGTTTTAAGATGTGATTTAAATGTCTGTAGCAGTAAAACTATTTGTTGTATTCATACCAAATTGGGTTTATAGACTGCCAGTGACCCAGAATAGATGTCATCACATTTTGGGAAAAGCATTCATTCATTCATTCATTCATCTTCTATCCCCGCTTTATCCTCACTAGGGTCACGGGGGTCGCATGGAGCCTATCCCAGCTACTTAAGGGCGAAGGCGGGGTACACCCTGGACAAGTCGCCAGTTTTGGGAAAAGCAGTTCAAAGTAAAACATTTTAATGAATTTTTAAAATATTTTTTCCCCCTATTTACTTATAATGGGTGAAATTTCAAATGGCTATAAAACATCAATTTTGTTTCAATTTACTTCAAACTTGACACATATATAGATGCAGTTGCTATGTTGACATCAGCACATGCATAGACATGATGACATCAGCTGGATTGATGCCAAAAAAACCAACAATATGTGAGAGGGGCGGGGTTTGTTGTGTCTGACACCACATTTTAGCATGTTATTCTATATGAAGTTTAACTGATCAGCATAAAAAAACAAGTAGTGAGTAGTGTGTGTATGTGTGTGTATGTGTGGACACTAACTGGCTCAAACAGTGACTTTTGAGGATTAATATGAGTGTAAAATGTTACTCTGTTCCTATTTCATCATCTTATTTTTCCATCCACACCTCCAGCTTCTGGTATTCAAATCAAATTAATAGTCATCCCGTGCCAACTCCACCAGTTCATATCAAGAATATTCTTTGAAAAGTAAATATGAAAACTTCTGTGAAGTTCACAGGACCTGGTAAAACCCTAAAGTTTTACTTCAAATACTTCTTAGTTTTGAATGCTTTGATTTCGTCATCTCATCATTAGGCTGAATATTTTAAGACTCACAGATACTTATTTTTTCATTTTGACTCGATGCCTCTGAAACCCTAAGGAAAAATTTCAACATGCATATATTGAAAAGAAATAGTTACTACTACTAAAATCCAGTTAAAAAGAAAAGAGACAATACAATAGTAGCAAACAGAGTAGAAAAGCATTCTTATGTGGGAAGACACTAGAGATTGAGATTTAGGTTTTAGAAAAGGAGCTTCTGTGTATAGTTTGGAGCATTAAAACAACAGCAAACCAAAAATAAGCTATCTGACACTAAATAAAAACAAAATGTGCAATAAATGCATTTATTTACATTGAAAAATCTCTCAAAATGATGAAAATGTTTTGTATCATGTATCAAACCATGTCAGGTTTGACACGATTCATAGACTTTACTTATGTCATTATATTGTTTACATTATGTATTTTAGATTTTAAGTCCAAATTCTATTTTTATCTACTTTTACAGTTTAAAGGTATTCATCATTTCATCGATCATATTTATTCCGTTTTCATATTTTACTGTCTTTATGCCGTTTTCCTATATTTTTATATATTATATACTTTAAAGTTTTATTATCCAAGTATATTCACTTCCATTTCCTGTAGATTTGTACATATGTAAACCCTATATTTTTTCTGCTTTATTAGTGCTTTATTTCTATTGATATTGTTTTAATCTCATCACATTTACTTTCCTTTTTTCCCCTCTTTTTTTGTAACAATATTTTTTTATTAAACATAGAACAACGCAGTACAACACAAACCATTCCTTGACAGTATTGCAGAATATGTACAAAAAAACAAAACAAAAACCTAGAGCCAAGAAAATAAAAATAAATAAATAAATAAAACAAACCATATTGGGGTCCAGACAATCCAGTAATATCACTGAATAATAAATAAATAAATAAATAAATGCATGGACACTTAATGTACTACGACTTTTTTCTCTTTTCTTTGCGGTTTTGCTGGTAATTATCTAGAGCATTTGTGTGCAACGGAGCTATTATGACCAAGTAGTTTCCCTTGTAGATCAATAAAGTGTGTCTAAATCTAAGTCTATCTTAACCTAACAGTAAAAATCTTTAATTATCAAACATTAACATCTGCATGGTTTTACTTTCTAGCACCCCTCTTCTGATTCAATAATACTGGATAATTCGGGTGATTATTTGCTCCTGCATTTAAAATTGCAGAAATGACATCAAATTCTATCGCACAGACTGGGATAAGCTCTGAATTCTGTGTGAGTTGGCACTGAGTGACCCTTAGAATAAGTTAACCGTCTCTCTGCTCCATCTTCATATTAAGTGGACAGAAATGAAAGTCGTTCCAATATTCCGACTATTGGCGGAGAAATCAAATAGGCTTATTTCCCAAAATGTTGGTCTATTCATTTAAGCAATGAGTTGGATAAATAAATGGCTAGATGAAGAAACAAATTGTCCCAAATACCCAGTGAGTAAAAAAAGAAAGAAAAAAAAAGAAAGAAAAAGCAAAATTGGAAACTGCTAAGAGTCGGGGCATTGCAGAAATCTGTTAACATTTCATTTAATTAAGTGGAACGGTACCTTTTACTGGTTCATGGCTACTCTCTGCCCGAAGCCAGCAATCTGTCAACACAGCAGCAGTCAGTCGGTCCATTCTTCCTTCACCACTGTGGGTTTCTTCTAGTGTCGGTGTGTTTTACAGTGTTCTTCCTCTGTTATGTCCACAGTAGCCCCAGGTCAGTCTCTGGGTATCGGTACAAGGAAGGTTGGGCGGGGGGTGGAGGGATGGTGTCACAAACACTGTAGTCCAGGATAGTTGGCATTCAGAGGGATGTGTGTGTGTGTGTGTGTGTGTGTGGGGGGGGGGGTAGTTTCCTTCTTGGCAGTGCAAGTTACCACCCTCACATACATATACGATATAAAGCACTTATTGAGACATCCACAGCGGTCGGAGCAGTGAGGGTTCAACTACATTCTCCATTCCTAATGTCTTCACGTCAACTTCAATTTGGAATTAAGTGTGCAGTTATTGTTCTGCCGCTAAGAGCTGAATGCAAATCGCCTTCTCTTTTCAAAGGAGATGAACAAACGTCCACAAGGGCTCAACCGAAGCGCATATCTGTGACACGCTGTGACTCAAACAAATGTAGTCTGGAGTGCATTTGTAGTGTATCGAACTTGAAGGTGCGTTTCAAGGTCACTCTGCGGGGCTAAGCCAGAAACGTAAGCGCTCGCCCTCGCATTGTCATTCACAGAGGGGAGCCATTAGTCACTGGTAACCATTTGAACACTGCTGTAGTCCGTAAGACATAGAAAAATAACAACAAGAAATGTCTCAATTCAAACCAACCATCACAACAAATTAAAGTGGAAGGGATCGAGGACTTTCTCCGGGGATAAATACAACGGTGGGGGAAAAAAATTACAAATTGAGCAGAGAAAGTCTTGAGAGATTGTCCTTCATTCGAAAACCCTCTTGTGTCTTTCACTTCAATTCACTTCATTTTCCATTTAATTTCCTCTCTCTTTGTCTCTCGCTCTCTCTCCTCTCTCCTCAGTCCCACGCGGAGCTCCTGCTTTGGGGACATGATTGTCGTCTTGCTTCGAGTTTAATTAGTCTTTTATACCGCTCTCACACTCTTGACTCACAAATACAAAAAGAAGGAGAATGCATTTCCAGTTTTAAGTGCAGTAAGCTGAAAAAAGTTGCGCAGGAACAGAAGGACAGCAAATCAGTTCAACATTTCCAGTCTGTTGCACTTTACTGCTTGTCCACTGGTCTCAGCAAAGAGGCTCAAAGCCCCACTTGGTCCACTAAAAGAAGTGTGTCCTTCTGAAAACATGTAACGCCATTTGTTTGATTTCCATGCTTGAGGTCTTCTCCTCTGCATTCAGTATGCCTTTTAAATACACAATTTACACAAGTGGCGATTGCACAGTGAAAGCAGAAAAAGTCACAAGTCTGCATGGTGGCCAGAACACAATAATTATAGGATTGCATGTTGGCGAACACGATGTATGTGTGTGTATATTTAACATGCTGTGTGTGCTATAAATGTCTACAGTGAGCCAAACAGGCATTGGCAGAGCGAGAGAGAGAGCATGGGGATTCGACAGTGTGTCACTGAAAGAGAGAGAGAGAGTAGGCATCCTCGGAAGGAGGGAGGTAGGTTGGTTGTTTTTGTTTTTCCAACTCAAGGAATGGAGATGGAGGAGGACAGGCCTAGACAGACGACTCCTCTGGATTTGCGTCGGGAAGCACGCTTCTCTGCTGCAGCGTGCGTCTCAGCTCTTCCTTGAAGGGGCTGGAGTAGTCGTTCCCGCCCATGCCCAGGCCTCCCAGCCCGCCGCCCCCAGCGCCAGCCCCGCTAGCCCTCTCCTCCCCTGCTGTGCTCAGGTTGAGGCGGATGTAGCCGTTGCTACTGGAGCCTCTGATGTTGGTAAGGCTGAGACGGCTGGGGGAGTGGATGGGCTGGCCCGGAATGGCGCTGGGCGACGCCGTGCTGCTGACGCTGCTGGGCCCTATGGCGTGACCGGGAACGATCTTTAGAGACCCGTCTGAGTAGTAGTAGTTGGCGCCTGTCTCCCAGAAACGGTCCTCATCGGTGGGCATCTTGCTGGGGACAAATGTAGGCGGCTCTTTGGGCAGAGTGATCGGGTAGACAAGAGTGCTCTCAAGTGGCTTCATGTCAGCACCCTTTCCCAGTGCCAGCTTCAGTCTTCGGCGCAAGTAAAGAGCAGCTACCAACAGCAACAGGCAGGCTGCTCCGAGAGTGATGACCAGCACCCAGAAGAGCCCCATGCTGCTGTCCGGAGCTCGGGCCTCCATGAAGACTGGAGCACTGGCAACAACAGCCACTTGGTAGCGCTCTGTCTGAAACTTGACACCCTGCTCCTCAGAGTAGCAGACATAGCGGCCTGCCTGAGCCTGGCCTGCCTCTGGGATCACAAGAGCCTTGAGGTTCCGGTCAAAGCGTGTCCCTTCAGTCTCGGGGTCACCCAACTGAAGCTCGCGGTCATTGAACACCCAGCAGGGCTGAGCCAGGTTGGACACCAGCTGGCAAGGCAGCACCATGTCCGACCCCACAACCACGGTTACGTTTCGAAGGCGGGAGTGCTCTGTGGATCGACAGAGAAGGTGGGGGGTGGGGGAGGGGGCAGACAGGAGCGGGGGTTAAGTTCTATTAAAACTCTTATTCATATTCTGCACCAGCCAGCTTTCTCCCCACTTAATTCAATATATTCAGCTGAATCTAAATGTATTCACTCAGCTCCAAATCCTTCTGCTTTCTGCACTGACAGTCACTTCCCACAAGAGGCCACTACTGAGGTGTGGCCTCATACTCACCAGGGCTGGGGATTGAGACCGGCTTATCAAATTTGGCTTTTCCTCGGCTGAACCTCTCAAGCATGAGATCCTGAGACAGAGAGGCGGTGGAGCTGGAGGGCGAGGAGGAGAAAGAAGCACTTTAGTCATTAAGTACAACTTTATTATGGTATTTCCATCTGCTGATGCTGTAAAATTATTTGTTAAAAGGGGGAAAAAAGAGGAGAGGGGTGACAATTTTTGTTTTAATCACTCTTTGTAAAGTCTTATTTTAAGTTTCTCGATAAGCTAACGCAATAATTATGATACTATAATACTGGTTGATGGTTTCCATAAACCAAGCAATAAATGTGTCTATCCATAAACGACACCACTGAAAAGAGACCCTTTCAGTTTCTAAGCAACTTATAGTGAGCACATCATCCACATGAGCAAGCTAACACCTTCAATGTCAGAGCAAACAAAGGCTAATCTCATCTTCCTGGTCTACAGAACTCTGCAGGATCAACAGAAAAAGAAAAACAACATTAAAATAAATTCCTTCAGTAAGCCAGTTCAAGTACAAGACAAAACCTTAATCAATACAAAGTAGTGACATTAAAGCCGCACTTGTTCCTTTCCTGCACTCTCTCTCTTCTCATAGTTATGAAGAACACATCCTTTCACTTATCAAAAACAAATAACATTTAAAATATTTGCGTGAAATAAATATTTGTACAAAAAAGCACTATTTGTACCTCACAGAAAACATATTCAGATTCAGTTCCATCTCTAGCAGATCAATACATATTTAATTACATAGATACATCAACTTCATTTTAATGAAATATACTGTATATATCTTATCCAACTCTATTATGCAGGAGGTTCCTCTCTGACCACAGCTTGTCACTACAGTTTTATGATTACATTTGTTTCGCAAGACTGTGCACCGATTTTACTCAACAACTTCAGGGAGAAAGTCTGTAAATCGTACCATAAAACCTGATTCACTCTGTTGGATCAAGATAAAAGACTTTCATTAGTACGGCTGTCAAGACAGGGTTTAAGGGCAAGTAATATCTAAATAATGTTTTAGATGTCTTCAGAGGGTTTTTTCCAGTCACAGCTTTGTAGAAAAGCATGAAAACACTAGTGCAGTTAAGGAGCCGAGTGGGCGTGCGGTTCATTTGTGATTTGCATGTGTGGATGCACATCTCACCCGCGGTGGAGGTCGATTCGGACGCAGGCCCGACCCTCGCTGTCCCAAGCGCAGTAGGGGTCCCGGGCCAGCAGACAGTCTGGTTGAGACTGATAGCGGCTGCAGTTGGCCAAGGGCAGCTGGAGAACCTCCGAACGAGAACCGATGTACACGTACTTCTACAGCGAGAGACGGAGAGAGGGAAGGCCAGAAGAAGAAGACGACAAAGAACAGATGCAGCCATTATCCAAAGACAGAAACCAGAGAGAGATAAAAAACAAGAAGAAAGATAAACAGAGAAAGAGGAAGAGGGACTCGGTTAGGGGTTAGAGGAGATAATGGGATAATCACTCTCAATTACAATAACACCCCCCCCCGTCACCACCACACACTCTCCCCGACCCCCTTCAAATCCAATCTGGGCTGTGCTTCGCAAAAGCTGTTATAAAATGTCTGGGTACCGCTAAGCCAGCATTAATGAGATAAGCAGTGGGCTTTAGGGCTGGGAACGCCCAGTCAAAACTGCATCGATCGACGGACATGTCATCACAGAGCCTCGGGAACGGGACTGGTGTCAACACGGAGGATCACTCGACAAGGCGGATAGATTGAGAAAACAACAGGGGCAGGGGTTCAATTCCCCACCACACTGAAGGATTATAATTACTGTTATTGTGGAGAGGTTTTTGAATTCAGGAGGCGACACTTGAGCTGCGAAAGGGCAGCGTTGTTAAAAACATCTGCAGAGTAGCACCGGGCCGATGACACAGTGTCTTTTGTGCCTCTGTGATTGTATGTGTCTGGAAAAAAGAGCACTAAAGAACGAGCCTGTGAGATTTATCAATACTATTTGCCATTTCAGCTGAAAGATCCCCCTAAATCTTACACAGCAATCCTTTAACAGAACTGCAGGAGACAAGGGCAACCGACTAAAAGAATGTACAAGTGATGCAACAGCAAAGCAAGCTAATGGAACTCCCAAATGACTTTCGAGGGTTATAGTCGGTACAGATCCTGCTAGATGGAGTAGTTCAAGCAGGAAAGGGGATCTTTGTCCACTTTATAAACCTCAAAGGCCTCTAGGATTTCTATTTTCTCAAAAAGACAGAAAAGTATAAATCCAGGAGTCCGTGAAGATGACAGGTGTATTTTTATTGTCAGTGGGAACAGCTGAACTCTCACACTCAAACAATCAAGGAGACAAAGGGGACGGAGTTTTTTTTTAATAAAAGCATAGAAGTCTCTGAGAGCACATACTTCTGTCAAGGTTCCATTATCAATCAGTCGGACAGAAACAAATACATAACTCCCCGGTTACATAACCTTCAGAGGTAACTAGCGTTATCACCTTGCAGTTATAGATGTAAGTCGCCAACAAGTTCTGTTGCTGTTTATGTGTTGCTGCAAAAGCTGAAAACTCGAGATATTTTACCCACATCTTCCACTTGATAGCACAGTTCTACACCATCACCACAGTTTTAATGTCCCCAAGATCAGTGTCACCAATTCAGTATCCAACCAAATGTGAAATATGCGAACAATCTCCCCTTCTGGAGTTAGTGTGATGAATTATGGCCATAAAATTGTTCTTGTAGAATATTATAATAGTCATGAAAGTTGACCTTTGGGCTTTTGGATATAAAAAGCTTCACAACTTTATCCTATTACATATTTGTGTGAAATTTCATCATAACTAGAGCTTGAATTATTGAATTATGGCCAAAGGCAGCTGAAATGCCGACCAGTTGATGCATTTAGTTGTACCTGCCGGTCTGGATTCTATTTAGAACTTAACAAAAGAATTAGTCTGAAGAGTAGTTAGTGTGGGAACTTAACTGCAGTTTCGATGAAAAAAAACAACAAAGGAGGACTTTTCGCTGTCTTTCTGAGCTTTACTGACAAAAATACTTGTACAGTACATTAAAACGATGTCTAACAGAACAAAAACAATCTTTTCTACTCATTTTAACTGCTACTTTTTCCCTTTCTTCTTCGATTCGAACCTTGACCTCACAACTGAAATGGAGCGCAAGACACGACCCCTTGTGGTCAAATGTGAACATCACGTACAATGAACAAAGATTATGTATAGGAGCAAATGACTTTTTACTTATATGTTAATACTGTCTAATATATTTTAACTATCTGAATGTAAACCATGAAATATAGCTTATAATAATAATGCACAAAGGATACAACAGTTAGTATTGCACTTTATAAAAGTTGGGAGGACTTGAGAGAACTGATTAAAGAGAAGTCAAAATCAAAGCAGCAGTGCCGGACTGATGCTTATTTTTGCCGTTGGCTCGGTCAAACTCCAAAAATCTGAATATTTTCTTCAATCTAAATGGATTGCATATTTTTTGGCCCCTACCTGTGTAGGAAATGCACAGGTCTTTCCAATTGCGTGCGCCTCTTTGAAGAAGATAACCACAGACTCGACAAAGCTTCAAAAAAGCTGCTGAATACATTAGAGAACTGTTCCCAGAGGCTACGTGTTGCTGTTGTTGATAGACTGATCCCTGAAGGTATTTGATTGGCGGAGTTCCTGTTTACAGCTGACGTCTTCTTACCTTAGAGTGGGAGATGGTGAGGCTGTCCACCGGCTGGGCTGTCTCAAACAGCTGGATCTCTTCTATCACGTGGGTCTCAGTGCCCAGGACCACCACCCTCTGGAGCCAACCCTCCGCTGCAAAGCAAGAGGAGGAGGGATTCAGCACATTTCTCAAACCTTCTACTGAAGTTCATTTCAGTGCAACAGACCTGTTTTACCCCGAAGGACAACTTTTTCTTTTCCTTTTTTTTTTTTTTTACAACTTGCATAAAAACATCTAATTTCAAACATATAGTTTTGGTGAATAATTGACAAAGCCCTGTCTCTTGAAATAGGATTTATACATAAACACACACCTTTGACAGCTTAACTGCTCATTTAAATACCATTGATATGAATTTAAGAAATATTTACACACAAACCTGCGACTGCGTGCGAGCACATTTAAATATTTATGATGCGTAAACAAACACCTGTGACTGCACAGAATTGACTTAAATATTAATGATATACTAACATATTCACAAACACACACCTGTGACTGCAGAGGATTTGAATCCATTATTAATCAGAGGACATTAGAATATACAAACAAACCCCTTTGAATCACTCTGAACAACTACTTTCTTGAGTGGGTTAAACAAACTGTCCTAATTGCAGAAAATCAGAAAACGGCATTCTTCAGTTTATTTACATGCTATGGTACCACGCTGTGCAGTGCATTTCCCATTTGCTGATGTAAAATTAACCTACGGCAACGGCTCAGTTAAGGTTTATTGCTTAATTCTGACTTGCTGCGGCAGGGAACGCACAGGTGAAACTAATAACACTAATGATGTTTATGGGTGCCACAGTAAGTCATGCCAGTGGACCAGCATGCAAATATCAGAGCCCTGGAACTGGAATGCAAACTTAATTAAGGTTATTAATCACACGTGGGTTTTTCCTGCTGTGGTGTAAAAGCTGTCTGTTGTTAAAAATAAATAAATAATAATACGAAAAAAAAGAACCTTTACAATGTTTTGTCAAGTTGTTCGCAACTTGTCTGAAATTCCGATGCCAGCTGTAGCGAAAAAAGAAAACAACCCCTCCTGCCAAAATATTACAGCTGTTACTAAACTGGATCCAGCACCTCAAGAAACTACAGACAGGTGACACATTAACAGAAAAATAACAAAATGTGTTGGGAAGGCATCGGGCCAGAGCGGCTTCAGTACATTGGCGTTGATTCTTCAACTCAGCTGAAGGGATGAGCACTATTCCTCTGAAAGATATTCATTTATTCTCCTGGTGTTTTGATGATGGTCGTGGAGAGCGCTGTCAACCAGGTTCACATCTGATGACTGTGAAGGTCATAGCATATGATTCACATCCTTTCCAAACTCATCAAATCATTCAGTGACCCCTTGTGCCCCATGAACGTGGGCGTTTACTGGAGCAGTGAAAGTTTCCTGTTCTTGTCTTATGCATCTGTATTTACAGCTCATCCTACCAACACAAATACATATAAGACAAGGACTTACTGACTGCAACATAGTATAAAACACTTAAAAAACACTGACATGGTATAAAATATGCCCTTAACTCATGAGGAAATCTGTCTCCCTCAAACTCATGTATTGATAGAATAAAACATAAGTGAGACATGACTAAATAGACCTGGATGGACTGTGGGTATCCAGTGTGATTAAGGTAAAAAGTCAGTTAAAAAAAGGCCAAGATGTTGGATAAAGCCTTTCAAGCCTTTAGGTGAAAGAGGAGTGTCTTTCATGTAGGGCATTGTGAAGAAGTTCAGACTCCTGTGATGAAAGGTGTGTCTGCTACAGCTGCTGGGGTGACCTTCATGTGCGTGACTACGAAATACTGTTACATGCTGACATGGGCTTTCCTGTGTGGTCTTCTGTACTCAGAGACTGTCATGGATAAATGAAATGCTAACCCCGTAGCCAACAGGAGGCTGCAGAGAAGGAAATACACACACACACACACACACACACATACACACACATACACACACACACACACACACACACACACACACACACACACACACACACA
>JAQQZY010000029.1:17744328-17760047 GCA_030068375.1 Ostorhinchus rueppellii
ACACACACACACACACACACACACACACACACACACACACACACACACACACACACACACACACACACACACCATCTTCTCTTTCCAAAACCCCTGGTGCCTTTGTGAATCAGCCTCTCCAGCGTGTGTCTATGCACATGCACGTTTTAATCGCTGAGCTTAGATATACCCGGCAGAGATTCGACTAAATGTTGTAAATAAAGTCTAGCGGGGACTCGGTCTGTCATTTACTGTGGTCACACATAAAAAATAAAGACACCCGGGGTACACAGATATATATATATAATTAATCAGACTATGGTCACAAAGCATTTAAGCAAACACACACCCTCATGCGTACAAAGTCGTATGAAACCACACGGGTGCAAACGCAAATACACAGTCACACATTCAAACACAAAATGATGAGGACAAACACAGGTTACCACACACTCAGTCAGACGCAGACACAAAGAAACAGCTCCACAGACTCAGAGAAACAAAGGCAAAGACGCACACACAGACACAGACACAAAGAAAAGGAAACACACACATTGCGACAGACGGCATGGGCCCGGCAGCATGCAGCAGATTCACCAACAGCGCCGTGACAAACAAAGAGGCCCGGCCAATGAGCAACACAATCCTCATAAACTATGAGCTCTGAGGCATTGCGTTGTGATAGCGAACGTAGCTCTGGAGAACACGGTTTAAAGCGCTATAAAGTATAAGCATTGAACAACAGAGAAGCTCAGTGGAACAAAGCAAAGTGCTCGTGCATCTGGAAAAGAAAGAAATCGCCAAAATACTAGCACAATGGAGCTTCCAGACTCTGAGAAGAAACACAGGTTGGAAGGCAAAGTGGATACAACAGCATCCCTATATGTACGACTTTACAGACGATTAAGCAGAATTGGCTGTAGAGGAAAAGATCCATCCTCGTTTTACAGCCATAACCCAGCATCCCTACTGGTTACAATATGAAACAATAGCTTTTAGAGAAGTGGAGCGGTTGGAAAATTATTTAGTCGAGTCAGTTTATTTATAAAGTGCACTTAAAAACAAAAAAAAATGTTGACCAAAGAGCAGCCAAGAGACATGGGGTATGCAGAGATAAAACACAGACATAAACAAGGAGGAATAAGTGAATTAATGAGAGTCTAGTCTAATGAGATAAAATCAAACACAAGCAGCAAAAGCACAAGGCAAAAAAACAAAAAAACGTACAAATAAAAGCCAGAAAAGAGTCGTGAAAATAATTTAAAGGCCAAAGAAAAAAAGGTAGGTGTTCAGAGTGGGCTGGAGTTTAAAGAATCTAATAGTCGGTGGTGAAATGTTCTACTGTTTAGGGCCGATGATTGAAAAAGCTCCTCTGCATGAGATGGAGAGGGATGTCAGGTCAGTGGGATCTACTGGCCCTTTTCCACTGGGGGTTGGACCCGGGACCCGTTACGATTTTCCGTACCTGTTTCAGAGGTGGGTCTAGCCGTGCCGAGCTGGCACTAAAATGTGACGTGAACAGTGCCGTCCTCTGATTGGTCAGAGGAAATGTTGTCATAGGCACAACGAAGCTCGGGGATCTGAAATAATCACCCGCCAGCAGCAGCAGCAGTACCGCATCCAGTGCCTCCATCGTCGTTGTTTACTTTCCTGACCGCAGCAGGACACTTCATTGGCCACCTGAAAACAACGGTGCGGCTGTGTCGACTCCACCCACTTCAACTAGTCCCGACTAGTAACGGCTGGCAGTGGAAACACAACCGTGCCGGTCCAACAAGTGGGTAGAGTCGTGTCGAGCCGAAGCGTGCCGAGTAGAGCCGAGTAGGGTTCGCAGTGGAAAAGCGCCATAAGGGGTCTAGAGGTGGAACAAGGGTTTATGAGTTCAAGGAACTGAGACAGTCCTGAACGTTTTCGTAACGGTTCCATGTGGCACGGTTTGACTCCACCCCCATTTTTTTCCTTTTCCACTGGGGGTTGGACCTGGGACCCGTTCCGATTTTTCATATCCAGTTCAGAGGTGGATCTAGCCGTGGTGAGGCGTGACGTGAACAGTGCTGTCCACTGATTGGTCAGAGGGAAGTCATCATAACTGCGACGAAGCTCGGGGATCTTAAATAATCACCCACCA
This sequence comes from Ostorhinchus rueppellii, assembly GCA_030068375.1. Taxonomy (NCBI): domain Eukaryota; kingdom Metazoa; phylum Chordata; class Actinopteri; order Kurtiformes; family Apogonidae; genus Ostorhinchus; species Ostorhinchus rueppellii. The sequence goes on from JAQQZY010000029.1 coordinate 17,746,436, forward strand.
TGTGTGGAAAAACACACCTGTGAGAACGTCGATGAGCGAGGTGCAGAGCTTTCTGTGTGTGGTGGCCGGGGACCGCATACAGAAAGAGCTGCACGGAGCGTTGTTATTGGGCTGCTCGATTATGGAAAAAAATCAATATCATGATGATTTTGGTCAATATTGAAATCACGTTTATTCAAACAATCAATTTTGAGTTTCACAGTGCATTTATTCAGCATTTCTCTCTCTCAAAAAACACTTTATCATTGATTCTTTATGCAAAAATTCAAATTGAAAATACATTTTGGCTACAAATATGTACTTTACAGCTGTTTTGCAATGGAATGGAATGTACTGCACATGCACGTCTCAAACTATGTAAAGAAAAACGGAAAAGAAATCACTTCAACTTGATTATATGAGTTTTGAGATCGTTTGACAACAAAATGGAAAACATGATCAAAATGTGATTAACTGCACAGCCCTACATTGTTGTTTACTTTACTGACCGCGGCGTGACACTTTATTAGCCGCCTGAAAACGACGTCACGGCAGTGTTGACCCCGCCAACTCCGCCCACTTCAACTAGTAACGGCTGGCAGTGGAAAAACAACCATGGGTAGAGTCGTGTCGTACTGAAGCGTGCCACGTAGAGTGGTGAAGGGTTCGTAGTGGAAAAGCACCAGTAGTGTGCAAATAAAGGACAAAAAAACAAGTGAAATCAATTCATCAGGACACATAAAATGTCAAACTAAGGCTTCATACATCACTGCCAAAGTCCGTTTTTCTCTTCAACCTTTTTCCCATGATCCACCACATGGAACAAAAAATATTTTTATCCCCCAAAAGTCCAGTTAAAACCCAAAGATTTAGTGTCAATTTAACTTCTTTTACAATAAATACCCACAAAGGCCGCCACACACACCACGCCCCTTTGTGACCCCACTAAGCAACACACACACACAAACTCCCCCACACAGACACACACTCTGCAGCTAACTTAATTTCAGAATCAATTAATTAGAAAGCACAGTGATCTCCCAGAGGGAGCGAAAGACAAATTTGAGGAATTTAATCCTGGTACACAAATCTGAGCGGTTCAGCAGCAGAGATACGAGAGGAATGGAACGGACGGAGGGATGGAGGAGAGCCAATTAATTTTAAAACGATAACTTGATTTATTTTAACACAATGGGAAAAATTCAACACAACTTTGCAAATTTGTCTCTCCTCTGTGCTTGGAGTTTTTGCTATCTATCAATGCGTCTGGCCGTGTATCCATCTGTCTATTGTGCATGTATTCATGTGGCGGAAAGACCGGGAGAAAAAGCAGCATCAGCAGAGAAACTGAGCGAGACAAAACGACAGAGCGAGTCTCTTGTATGTGTGTGTGTGATGGTGGGTTCATCAGCATCCCCGTCTACCCCCGATTGTCTCTTTCCATTAGTTTTCAGACCTTTTTTCAAAAGACGTGCTATTGATTTTTTGACGTGTAGAAGCAGAGGGAGGTTCAGAGTGTACTCCTATCTGTGTGTGTGTGTGTGTGTGTGCGTGTGTGTGTGTGGACGATCACCACGGCTGGTCCAACCTCAGGCGAAAAAACATAATAAAGACTTTGCCTTACACCCCTCCCTGGTGCTCTTAAAAAAAGATTTTGCCTAATAGGTATGAAAAAAAAAACACTGGGAGATAAACCGTTCCATATGCCACGAGTCTGAAACCGTGTGGAGCCAAGATTCATGTGTGAATGTGTACGTATACGGGAAACAATGTGTGAATGTGTCATTACAGGTAAGAAAGTGTGTGTATCACCTGATAACACACACACTCCATACATGTCTATCCAATATTGCACTAACATGAATATAATGAATAAGGTGGAAATAAAATCTCTTTCTTTCCATGGACCATGCTTTCACAATATTTAGCCAATCAGATGAGGCCCTCAGATTAATTGTGTCAATTTCGAGGCGCCTGTGAGGTTAGTTTGTTTATTTATCGCAAGTCACATCATCACTGAAATATTGCACAATGTTATCGCGCCCTGCAGCTTCACTTCATATCATGCAGACCTAATAGAGGAGAATCAGACACAGGAGAAAAGTCATTAGGCCTTTACTTATGTAAAAAAAATACCAACACAACAACAGTCGATTTATCATGAATGTCACTGCGAGATTTATTCTGAAGTGCAGCTGAACTGGAGCAGCAGCAGGAGTTAAGTCAAATAAACAGGGAATTTCCATTGTGTCATATGTCAGTCTACTGGGAACTAAAGCCATTCAAAATTCTGTTGTATTTCTGCAAAAAAAAAAGAAAAAGAAAAAAAAACAACTACCATCCATGCCACCGTTTCCCACAAGTCCATCACCACAGTGTGTTAAACATGAGAGACTGAAGCTGCTGGAGGAGGGTGTGGATGGAGGGATCACCCTTAAAGGGGTTATATACAGTATTTCTATGTTTAAATATGATAAAAATAACCTTACATTACCAGTAGAGTGTTTGGAAGTTCTGGTAAAGATCCAAATGTACTGGACCACGCCACTATACACAGCTTTAAACGAACAGACAGTTTGATCCTGAAATGATCGTGTTTCTTCTACATAAATTAGATTATGAGGCTTATGAAGGTATAAATGTATTATTATTATTATTATTCAGGGTTCTCCCCAGCCAATGGAGCAACGGTGCTGCACCAGTATACTGCTAGCTCAGCACCACTCTACTCATTTTCAAATTTAGTGCGTTTTTTTTTCTATTTTCCCCTGATAATTGTGTTAAAATCTACCCAAATCCATCGAGTTTGCAGGCACACCGAGTGGCCCCCACATCCAGCACAACAACTAGCACAGCCTACCTTCAAAACTTCCAGGGGGTGGGCAGGTACTAAAAATTTCTGGGGAGAACCCTGTTATTATTATTATTATTAGTATTATAGAATAGATGTCATTACATTTCGGGAAATGTAGGTCAAAGTTAAATTTGTTTATGAATTTTTAAAGTGTTTTTTTCCTCATTTGTGTATAATGGGTGAAATGTCACATGTCTGTAGCAGCAAAACTACTGGTTGAATTCATACCAAATTGGGTTTATAGAATTCCAGGAACCGAGATTAGATCTGATTACATTTTGGGAACAGTAGGTCAAAGTTGAAATTTTTTATTACCTCTGCCAAGGAGGTTATGCTTTACTGTGCGTTTGATTGTTTATTTGTTTACCATCCATCCGACTTTGTTTGTTAGCAACATAACGCAAAAAGTTATGGATGGATTTTGATGAAATTTTCAGGGTGTGTCCACTCTGGGTCAAGGAAGAGATTATTAAATTTTGGAGCCGTTTTGAATCACCGTCTGGATCCAGGAACTTTTTTTTAAAGGATTCTTTATCATTGTGACATAGGGCATGGTGGCACAGAGTTGCATGAGGTCATTCACTGCCATCTAATGGAGGAAAGTACTAACACTACCTTTAAAAAAAATACAAACACCACCTTAAAAAAGTACAAACACTACCTTAAAAAAAATATAAACACAACCTTAAGAAAAAAAAAGCACAAACACTACCTCTTAAAAAAAATACAAACACTATCTTTGCAGAGGTCTGCGCTCTTTGAGTTCTTTTCTCGTTAATTTTTAAATCTTTTTTCCTCCCATTTTCTTATAATGGGCAACATTTCAATGTCTATAAAAAACATCCATTTTGTTTCAATTTACTTCAGACTTGCAACATATATTGAGGCAACTGACATGCTGACATCAGCACACACACAGACATGATGACTTCAGCTGGATCGATGCCAAAATAACCTCCAATATGTGCGAGGGGCGGGGTTTGTTGTGCCTGGCACCACTTGTTATTATGTGATGTTATTATCTTTGCTAAGTTGTTGTTTGTTGATCCAGTGTTCAGACTAAACTGTGACAGTTCTGACCTTGCGTGTTTGATTCCATACAGATCTTTAGTTCAGCTCCTGTCAACACAAACTGCACAGAAAACAGAGGTGATTAATGGTTTTACTGTCTGTTTTCTAACTATAAACAGATAAAGTTCCTTCTGATAAAGTGGAGTGCAGGACACCGGTAATTCACCAGTATAACCGATCCCCACGTAATGTTCTGTCTTTTATGTCTTCTTGGACGGTTGTAACTGAAAGATAATTTCGTTGCTCTGAAATGTTGTGCAATGACAAAATAAAGCCATTTGAATAGATTTGATTTGACTGAGCTAAGCTAACAGAGCTATAATGTAAACTATCAGCTGATGCAACATGTCACCATTATAAGACACACTGTTATTATGACAGACTGGCTATGAGTTTGAGTTTGAAGAAGAAAGCTTGATGATACTATAATACAGATGTGTGCAAATATTGACTTTTATATTTTAGTCAGTGAATGATACACTGTAAAAAGTAAACATTGAATCAACTTTAGAATTTCTTCAATAGGTCTCACATAAAAAATAGTTGAGTGTGATTTAATTCGGTTCACTCAACTATTTTTTTTATGTGACTTATTGAAGAAGTTTTTTAAAAGTTGATTCAAGTTTTACTTTTTACAGTGTACAGTCTGTGGACACTTAGAGGTTTCTACAAGTGAATTTTAAGACTTTTTAAGACCCCTGAATGTAGCATTGATCAGTTTTGGTTCAAAATGTGTTCCGATAGACGACTTCCCCTTGCAATTGAGACTTCGCAATATCAATACCAAATATATTCCCTTTAACCCAAATATAGCAACATCAAACATGAGACAGTCTGAAATGTGAATACTGTGTGTGCGTTGCCACTGGCTGGTACTTTGTCCAGGGAGTCTAAATGCCACCACCAGGACGCATTCTCCAGCTGCTGCTCAGCAAGCGAACATTCAGAAACAACACAAAGGAGGGAAGGGAAATGTCATATTCACAACGACAAACCTTCACAAACTGCAAAAACCTCATATTCGATTCAGCTGAACTTGAATGCACCGCCGCCTGGCCCCCGAAAAGATTTTCTCATCCATGTTTTATAAACGTTCAAAACTTCCTGAACTAAGTAGATCATTTCAAAATGCACCAGATTAAAGATAATGCAGCTTCAAGCACTTTAAAACAGGCCAAGCCTATTAAAGGTTGATGTTTTGGGGGCGCAATGCATTAAAAATGATCCTGAATTGAGATAAAACGATGAAAATAAGGCGAATTAGCAAAATATACCTGTGTAGTCGTAAAGGCAGCAGTGTGGATCTTTTACACGGTTACATTTCTGCCATTTGTTCTTGATGCATGAGCGATTCCGCAGCTGCTACTTTTACCTTGTTCACGTGAACTTATTTACTGTCTACCACCTGTATTTGTTTCGGAGTGGGAGCTCATTCGGTGAGTGTGTGCGAGTACATGTGACTTCACGCCGAGAGGTCTATTACAAAAATATCCAGGGAGGACAAAAGGGGCGAATAAGAGCATAAGAGTGGGTACAAGAAAGCGAGAAAAGAGGGTGAGAGCCAGGTTGGAAATTGATGGTGTAATTGTTGACTGCTGGTCGGCTCTTATCTTGGTTTCTCAGCGCTGTTGTCTGGGCACACCAGTTTCTTTCTTGCTGTCCAATCTGTGTCTCTCTTGAGATGTAGACCAAACCTGGCAACCCATATACCTCTCTGTCTTCTATATTTTTGTTTTTCTCCTCTTCCAGACCTTGTACTCCTCTCCATCTCTTTCTTTCACCTCTCTTCCTCTTCTCTGTCATGTCATTGTGGCCTTATCCCACTGAGCATCTCACACCCTTCTATGTGTGTTTTTTGGGTTTTTTTTTTTTACTTTTTCAACCCCTCTCCGCAGACAGTGGAGCATGCAGAGAAGCAGCCGACTGGAAAAGAGCAGCAGGGGAGGGGTGAGGGCAGACAGCCGGGGGTCAGAGGTGAGTCTGCAGCAGGATAAGGGCAGATGACGGGGCAAACGCAAACTGTCTGAGTCTATTTCACCTTTTCATTCATTCAGAATACGCCCAGAAAACACAGAGACCGACGCTGATCGAAAAACAAACAAGGATAGTCATAATCAAATGGAATCCAGTAAAGCAACACAATCTGACGAGAAACCGCGTCAATTAAAGCAGAAAGACGATGAATCAACAAGAACAGCGAGAAGAAAAATGTGATTAAAAATGTATAATTCCCAACGGATTAAAAAAATGAGTCAAGCTCTTCTTCTTAAGAATTAATAACTTTCTGTATATTATACCAAGTTGCAGCGGCTAAACCTCTTCCATCTCAGTAAAAACAGCCGACATCTGCAACTTATACTCCAATTTAACCACGTACGATAAGGGTATATGAATAAATACATTTTTTTTTAAAAAAAAAGCAGCAGCAAAGTAACATCAGGGCATAAAAGGTCCTCATAAATAAATGAAACCCAGTGTCTATTATATCGTACAGAGGGGGAGGGTTCTCCTCAGCGTACCTCTTCAAGACGACCCCTGCAGCCGGACCGGAGCTGAAGCTAATGAAGTACTAATAGCCAAATTGTGAAAGACCTGAACACCGCACCGAGCTACTACCGACGCTTTATAAGAGAATGTATGAAGGTAATTTACAAAGCAGAGCACAGTAGAACAGCTCAGAGGTTAGCGAAGCACACAGTGGAATGGATTATGCACAAATTTATAGCCAGCTAGTACCGCAGTATGTAATATATGCATTGAAATAGGTTTGGCTTATTGGGTATTGTGGTCATTTGTTAAAGCAACTTGTTCTCATCAATAAATAATCCAGTTGTACATGCATAGCAGTGCATTTGCGAAGTTAATAAAGCGCAGCCCCTCATATTAAAAGCTGCCCACAGATATAATGCATTCTTCAATAATTTATGCTCAAATTCATCATCGTTATTAAACTAAGGATCAGATGATATAAAGTGTTGATCCTTTTGTGGAATATCAACATATGCAAGGATGATTTTTATTAAATATATGCACACAGGTCTAAAAACTCCCACCGTTTTCTATTACGGAGGATGGAGATAAGCTAGCTTTTGTGCATGTGTGTGTAGCGTTACAGTGATATTCTGGTCCACAGTCCAACACAGCTAAAGAAATGTCACTTTGAGCTCCCTTTTTTGCATCGAGTATTGAAAGCGGTGTGTTTTCCTATCTGCACGAACTCAGTACATGCTTAATGGGCAATATGCAGAACAGACAAGGAGGTGGGAAGGTGGTATGATCAAGAAAACCAAGCAGCAGCTTTAGGATACGTAGGCACAACACTGTACAGCCTGTGTTGGGCTTTCATTTGAGGCAGAAAGGGTGATGTTTAACAAATCTTTTATGAAAAGCCACAGTACAGTGACAGGTTTCTTCGCTGCAGTCGACTCAGCAGCTGCTGTGAATACTGTATCAGTTCTTCCCTCGATATAGATGAAGACAAGGAGCAGTGACTCATGAGATCACATCATGCTGGAGTCGTCATACTGGGATCCATGAGGCAAAATCTGATTAGTCAGTCAGGGGGCAAAGTACCTCGCTCCTCCTCTTCATCACGCTTTAAATCATTTCTACAAATCATGCTGGGTTTGTACTCAGACGTTTCCAATTAATGAAAAGAAATACGTTTCTGCCATGGAGTCCTTTAAAACAGTATTTCACACTTTGTCTGCCATCGTCTTCACACTTGCCAAAAGTGCCCCGTGGTACTAGAGAAAAGTATGTGCTCAGCGGTGAGAGCCAAACTAGTGTATCATTGATTTTTTTATATTAAAGTGTAACACTGACTTCCAAATACGAGTGGTTTTCTATTAGGAAGTGCAACATTAAGTGAGCTTTGAGTTTCCAATTAGAGGAGCTAGACTGGGTAAACTGGGTAAATATTCTCCTTCAGGAGGGGCTGATGACTACCTTTGGTTTTCCTGTTGGCCATGTTAACACTACGCAAACACAGCAGGAAATACGTAGGGGCAGCACTCCGGTTCCCACTAACTACAAAAACTAAGCTACTCCCACGTACTTATTCTGCAGATCTCAGAGTGCAGCTTCCTCGGGCCCTCCTGCCGCCGATAAGCCTGCATGGGCCCCTCTGTAGTGCCTATCCTGGAGTGAGGCCATTAGCCTGGCTGCAGCTCCTTCCTGGATAAGCTGAAGCTTACCAGCCTGAGAGCCGCAGGGCAACTTTTTATTGTCCTTTCAAAACTTTATGTGTGAGTGTGGGGTGATAGCATGGGAGGGGCAGTGTGACTGGGAAGGGTCTGCAGTACAGTGTGTGTGCTCAAGCTGCGCACTCCCGGCACTTCCTGCCCACTAACGGGCGATCCCACGGTAGGGAGGGTGAGCTCTATTGGACCAGAACAATGCCAAAAAAGGCTGTCATAAAAACAAACTACCATGCTCTGGTTAGCATTGGGAAGAGGAGTTAAGGAGCCGAGTCTGGAACCCCCCCGACACACACACACACACACGCACACACACACACACACACACACACACACACACACTTCAAGCCAGCATTTCAGTGTTATCTGCTGTTGGTAAGATATACACCTATTTGCATATACTAGTCAAAAAAACAATACATGCAGACAACATAGAAGCAAAGAGCTGAATATGCATGGGGACACACTTTATGCAAAGTCAACACACACAAACAAACACAGTAATGTTGCCAATGACTTTAAACAATAGGACCCTCTGCATTCACAGTGGGCCCAAACAGCTTTGACGTGTTACCAAAACCAGAATAACAGAAACCGAACAATTTAGTGGTCCTCTGTACACAAAACGCAGTGTGGACAACTGAGCCAGAAAACATCTGCTGAGTCGGAACAAACAAAACAGCATCCAGCTGACATACAGGCGCGATGGGGGCCTCAGAGAACATACTAAATACCTTACACTGTGCCCCCAAAACACAGTTGGCACGCTGTCAAGGTTTTTGGCCGAGCATACAATCTGTCCCCAATCCATTTTTACAATTTCAAGCACAGCTGGACAGAAAGACCCAGGAAACAGGATGAAAAAGGGGGGGAAAAAGAGTCCAGCTGCTATTTGGGGAGGAAATTACAGTATCAAATATGATGAACATGTCTCTCCATCTATCTGCTTCTGCCTCAGAAAGATGATTGAAGAAATAGATTACAGGGCAGTAACACTGTACACTGTTATAGTTCACTATATTTACTTTAAAAAATGTAATGGAGAGAAATAAATGCTTGCTTTATACCAAGAAACTCTCTGTATGTCTGTTAGCTTAGCATGACAAGGATAGAAAACACGGGTAAATCTGTAGCCTGGCTCTTTCAGAATGTTCCAAACCCTACAGATCATTAGCAAAATAAACTTTATTCTTGTTATCACCACCTTGAGAAAATGGATGCATTTGTCAGTTTTTATACAGGCCTTTAAGGAGAGAAGTTATAGAAAACACTTATAGGCTCCGCGCTTCCAGACATTTGGACGTGGAAATTGGTTTTACGGCAGCGTGACATCAGACTTAACAACCAGATTAAACTAACCAACAGGTTATTTAATAATCAATAATCAATTTGAGGGTTTTTTTTTTTTTTGTAAACTGAAAAGAGACTCTGATTCCAGCTCCTTTAATGAGAATAGTTGTTCGTTTCTTTGCTCCTTCTGTGACATTAACCAAAGTAGAGGAGTCGACAACAGCTTGTAAACAACTTTTGCACCATTTTCTGACATTTAACAAATAAACGAATTAAATGAGAATAGAACCAACAGATAATGTTATGACTGTCTCTGGAATCCCATGGTATTAAACTGAGATTGATTTTAATTTGGCGTACGATCGACTTTTTGTGCAGATAGTTATAAAAAAAGAAATGAATAAGCACACTTTCAAAAATTTCCTACTGAGCTAATATTTGTTGTAAAAGGCCTTTTTATTATCAGTGTGATTGCAGTGTTTTACTGATTGTGCACTAACGTATGTGCATTACTGTCGCTAGCACTGGTTACTAGGCTACTGTTTATTTCAGTCAATTTACAGCAATACTTGTGTTTGTACTAGAATTATTACTTTCAGTCTACATCAAGTTGCAGAGTTTGTGTAACGTGTTATTTAATCATCACTGAATTTGAGCTGCTCGATTATGGAAAAAAATCAACAACACGATTCTTTTGGTCAATATTGAAATCACGATTATTCAAACAAATGCATTTATTAGGCATTTCTTTCTCTCAAAAAACACTTTGTTATTGATTCTTTATGCAAAATACAGTATTCCAACTGAAAATAAATTTTGGCTACAAATATGTACTTTACAGCTGTTTTGCAATGAAATTGGGTAAAGAAGAATGGAAAATAAATCATTTCAACTTGATTATATGAGTTTTGATTAATGATGATTAATTGCACAGCCCTACACTGAGTAAATAATGATGTAATGAAATAAGTCACTGAGCTGCAGTGTCTTAAGTGTGATTTAAAGCGATGCTAAAGAGCACTGCAACAGAAACAGCAGAAGAAAACAAGTTTGAAGGGGTGAGAAAATTGGGATTCGTCTCGTGGATCATGATTTTACCTCACATGACCATCACATGATCTTATGACCAGATCGTCCGAGTTATGAATGAAATGAAAGTTATCACTAGCCGCAGCCTTTGCAGTAATTTATTATTTCAAAACAATTAATCAATGTTGAATAAAAATGACAAGGCAGACACACAATTTTAAGACAAACACTGTATAATGATGTTGGAATAACTTTGTTTTCACTAAGAACTCCCACGTCTTGCTCAAGCTATCAAGTCTAACCTCTCTAGCTCTATATGGCTCGTCTACATTACCGACTTGATGAAAACCGAGCTATTGATAGACAGTCCTACACAGAGAGCAGAGCTATATGGAGAAGGGTCAGAGACTGAGACTGAGAGAGAGTGTGAAGCTGGCGTGCAGCAGATGGCCAATAGTGGTCATCTGGTAACAAACAAGCAGGTCAGGACTCCTCTACCTCTATTCTACTGCTCATAAATAATGCAGGGGGCCGGAGCCACCCAGGGCAGCTCCTTCAAAAAGCCTCAGTACCTCTGTGAGTGAGTCACATAAAGGTAGATAAAGATTTGGTGAAACCCTCTAGTTGCTCCACGTTAAGGCCTCCAGGACCATCACTGTGCACCATATTGGATTTTCCACCAGCTGGTGGAAAAAGTTTCCTGGAAAACAGTTCTCCTGCCTCAGGGCTTTTTTTTTTTACAACAGTGTCTCAAGAGGGGGTGAGACAAATATTTATTACTATAATGTGTAATGTGAGTCTTGTTGTAATTTAGCGCTAATGTTAATGACTTACAATAACTCCTATAAATCTTCATTTAGTTTGACTGAATTGATTCGAATGGATCTATAATGGTTGCTCCAGGGGCATTCTGGGTGCTGGCACTACTATCCGAGTGCCCAAACGGATTATACTACTTTCCTGTACCCCAGCATAGTTTTCATTCACAATAGGGTGAATATCCACTTGTCTGTTCAATTAAAGCTGAGCTCTATAAGTGGTAAGTGCTTACACTTTGGCAATGCAAAAATGACCTCATTATGCTACTTGAATTGAGCCGAAACGAGTGAGAGAGGAGGAGTGTAAAAATATGCGTGCGTAAGTGGGTGAGGGAGATAGAAGAAGAGTGAGAGAGAGCTCAAAGGGAGGGCTAAGTTGCAGAAGAGCAAAAGCTTCTCGTCTCGGAACAACTGCAATCACTGCTGCTGCCAAAATCCTCTGGATCTATCCTCGACGCCTGACGGAAACTTGTCAACGGGCCTCAGAGCCACTGAGAACAGGCTGGAGGTTGTGCAGTTGTGGTGGATACAGATGTGGGTCAGAATCTTCCACAGCCTTTTAACATCAATATATTAAAGCTAAGTCGATTTATTTAGAGTCTTTATGGTCATCCTATGCAGCAGAAGTATTCAGCACACTGAGAAAGAAGACAACTAGTACATACAGATAAAACTGCAGTTGAAACCTTTTCATGCCACAGAATCCAAGGTTGGTTGAACAACGTTCTGACCTCAACCTGAACATCTTACCTTAATGACAAAAGTCAAAGAAATAAAAAAAAAAACCCTCCACCAGAAAGTGGATGTAAGGAAAAAAAACATCTCAGAAAGATTTATTTTCTCATTTTAAAAGAGTCAAACCCAATCTATCACCATGAATGTGGCAGTAATGTTTGCATGTGGGAGACTCACTGTGACTTTGCAGTGTCACTGTCACTTTAGTCAACAGCTGTGCACATAAGGCAAAACTCAGCACACACACAAACACTTCACATCGTCTTAGAAGCAAATACAGATTCTTCTAGTCAGCTTTAATCAATAGTAATACATGCATGCATACAGTAAGTGCTCACAGAGCATGAACCAGATGGTTTATATCACTTTGACCCTGTGCCCAACCAAAGCCCATTTGCCATGATGTTCCTGTAAACAAGCCTCTTCCCTTCCTTCTTCTCTAAACATCAGCCTGTCCATCGGAGCCCTGCCTCCCGCTGTTCCCCTCAAGCACACACATACGAAAACACACACACACACAACCCATCTGCTTCTGCTCTCCAGACCCTGCATCTGGCCTGCCATGAACCATATCTCAGCTCAACACAAACACACCGTGAAGCACCAAGAAATGAATTGGGGTGATTCTCTTTATGCAACGTAGAGGGTAAGGCTGGAACACTCTTGAGCTCAGCAGGAAATACAGCTCACAGACCAGTCTGAAACAGCAAAAACAAAGCTAATCTGCCTTTGAAAGAGATATTTAAAGAAGAACAGAAAGGCTGATAGAGTAGGAATTAAATTGTTGCTTGGATGAAAGGGCTGCTGTTTTGAAAAATGCTTCTTCCACAAATCCTGTGGGAAGCTGGCACATCAACTGTTGCTCTGTAAAGGATGTGAAAAATGCCTCTCCCACCATCTAAAATACATTACAGGGAGTGAATTCAGATCCACAGACCAAAGCAGCATTAACATCGACTGAACAGTCCATGTGTGTGTTCCTGTATGAGAGTTACATAATCTGAAATCATCCCGTTATCACGGGAGTTTACTGTGCATTCAGCTGCTCGCCCTGTGGGCTACAGTATCTGTTGCATTGATGTGATGCATGTGACACACAGTTGACAATTAAACACACAAACACAGCAGACAGGAGGCATCTGGCGCAGTGACGATACAATGGCTGTGATGCAATGTTTGATGTCAAAACACAGTGTTTGTCACATGTGGACAAACACACACTGATACACGGCAGAATGGACAATCCAACAAACACTGGTCTAAGCCTATATCGATGTAAGGAGACATGCACACACGTGGAGAGTAAAGTTTATGTAAGTCAACAGCCAGCTGTGTACATCATGTATACATGTGCTTTGCTCTTTGTATGCAAGGCTGTGTGCAGTTTAATTGTGTGTGTGTGAGCAATATGTAGGGTGTGTGAGGGAAGATGGGAAGGAGGCTGGCCATCAGGATGTGGAGTCTATTGTCTGTCCGACAATGAAGAGATCGAGTCGGCAGGAGTCCTGTGGCCCCGTCAATGGAGGCATTAACATCTGGGGCCAGAGAGCTGCAGTGTTTCTGGATGTGTGTGATTGTGTGTGTGTGTGTGTGTGTGTGTGTGTGTGTGTGTGTGTGTGTGTGTGTGTGTGTGTGTG
>JAQQZY010000029.1:17774170-17786754 GCA_030068375.1 Ostorhinchus rueppellii
TTTTTCATAAAAAACTCGATTCACGATTCGATGCCCCCCCCCAAAAAAAAAATGAAATGACTAAATTATTTAATTTAATATATTTAATAACAATATATTTATTTATATTATTTAATATAAGTAAATGTATTTCCAAAACACACATTTATTTTCTTAAAAAATAAGTGCTTCAGGCTACAATAACTGTATTCCTCCACCGAATAAATTGGAAGCATATCCGTAACTATAAAGTAGGTAATTGCATCCGTGATTGCTTTCCACCTTGCTCCGCTCTTCTCGTACGAAAAACAGCTTGAAAAGCTTTGCAGTAGAGTAGTTTGTTTAGCAGATGAGTTAGCATTAGCGCTAGTGCTAGGAAGGTGTTCCTGCCGAAGAAGGCAGGCACCACTCGGTGGGATGTTTTCAATCAAATACTGAAACAAATTTGTCATGCCGCTACAGCTTACGACAACCATTTTCGGGCAGTGTTTACAAAGCAGTGTTGTTTGGCATTCATCAGCGAATGTAAAAATGAAATGCGTGCGCTGTACGCTTGGAAACATAAACTGCACAGGGACAGTGGATTTTAAAAAACCCGCAAAACTCGAGTTTCTTAAAAAATGAATCAATTTGACGTGCCCACTCGATTTTTAAATCATATCGATTTTTTGCCCAGGCCTACATCAACTCCAAACTTTTCTCTAAAATTACATTATGAAAATGTTTACATCTACAAACAATCCATAAAAACAATGTGAATAATATGGACAAACTGAAAAAATAAGTGTAATTTTAACAATATTATGCTTCATGTGTAATTATTTTAACATTTCACTATTTATGACTTATACTATTATTACCTCCGCCAAGGAGGTTATGTTTTTGCCGGCGTTTATCTGTTTTTCTGTCTGTCTGTCTGTCTGTGTACAAAATAACTCAAAAAGTTATGGACGGATTTTGATTAAACTTTCAGGATAGCTTGGGAATGATACAAAGACCAATCGATTAGATTTTGGTGAAGATCAAACACTGCCTTGGCGGAGGTCTGCGCTCTCTGAGCGCTTTTCTAGCAGACCACTGCGCAGACCTCCGCCAAGCCAGTGTTTGATCTTCATTTTAGTTTAATTTTAGCATTTCACAAAGTCATCAGAAGGACCGGACTGGACCCTTGGGTGGGCTGGATTTGGCCCCCAGGCCGCATGTTTGACACCCCTGCTGTAGCTGCTACTGTGGTGTGTAAGAGTTCAACCTGTTGTATTTTTGACGCATGAATGAATGAACGCCCTGGTGGTTTTCCTTTGTTTGGATATGCCAGTCCATTTATTGACATTAGCCCAGTCTATCGGTTCACAATGGGGCACAATCATCGTAAATAATATTCTCTATAAAATAAAAGAAAGATTCAACTTAACATTAAAAAACACTGAAAACATCTAATGTAAATTTACATCGTGGTTCTCTCTCTCACGTTCACAGTCAGAAAATTGTTTGTGCTGTTCACACACACCCTACCCCTACCCCCATCACATGACAGGTGGATGTAACCGTGTGACACTAATGAATTACAGGTGTGGGGGTCATCACAGCCACACCCATCAAACAATCATTAAGATCAAAACCAAAAATAGGAATAAATGAACAAAAATGTATTTTGGCTCCAACAGATGTGATAACATTCATTTTGTATTAGACACTTTGATACACAAGTAACCTTCATATTTTAAGCAAATATTTAAAGTAAACACCAACTCTGAGTGTTAATATGATTCATTTCTGAAATAACAACACATAAAAATATTAAAATGTACATGCATACAAGATAAATAACAAAGGATGAAAACAACTGGCATGAAATAACACAAACCACGGGATTATATCTAAAGATTAAGAATACAGATTAGAAAGTCAATATTAGAACAATAATCTTGATGGATTAGCACAGAAAATATGAATTATTTTTGTCTGGTATGTTTTGTGTACTGTAAGAAGAGCCGGATGTATCTATAGACGCCACGGGGCCTTTTAACCCCTGAACAAATCAATACACTCCCTGTGACTGAGGCTTTTCCCAACGGAAGTACCGCGGCGTCTTTAATTTCTGTCGGCGCTAGAATACATTCAGTAGTTTCCTTCTATTGCTTACAGCCATCTGTGTGTATGTCGAGCACCTTTGAGCCCAGACTGCTGCTAAATTATCTGCACCAGCTGAATTTACATGCTGTCTGAAGATGCCCAAATCCTCACGCAGACAGATTACCAAATAAACAAGGCTGAGTTATAATGCTCATAATCTCAAACATACATCAGGTTGCAGACGTCTGGCGCACATTTGTTTGGTTTGAGAGTTAATGAGTTTGGATTTAGGACACTAATTTGGAGTCGGACTCCCATTCCGCTGCGCGTTAAAAACAGCTCGGTGATGAAAAGGAGAAGTAGCACAGCCTCGGGCCACATCAAGAGACAGTACTGGGAAAAATGTGGGATTTGTGTTGGGAGGTTGTGTTTAGTATGGTGAATACAGGCTTCTAGGAATTTAAATAAACACTACGAAGACATCGACCTTCCCTCTATGTTTTCGCCACCGGTCCCCATGAATAACACTTCAAATTGGAAATGACTTTGTTGAAAATTAATTTAAAGGGATTATTATCCAAGGTGAGGGTAGAATAGAATTCAGATGTATTATATGAGGAAGCAATCATGTGTAAGGTTCCACGGCTGACCTCCAGTTCAGGTTGTTATTGATGTGCTGTGTTGCCTTCTGCAGCTGCTCAAGATAAATAAGTTTGACTATAGCAAACAGCTTTATATAGTGTTATGCTTGTTCTCTTTGAAAATTTACTCCGTTTCCTGTATGCTGAGCCACTTTTACAGCCCCCAGGCCTCTATTCCGACGTTACTTTAGAAATCCATGGTGCTGATCTGACAATACTGCACACACTCGGCTGTGCTTATATTGTTTGGAGAAAAAGCAGCTTCTGCCCTTGATAACGGCACCAGAAGTTCATTCTTAGAGATTCACTATTAAGTTGTATAAAGTGCATAGTATAAGTTTCAAGGTCTGTGTTGCTTGCACGTTGCACATCACGCCGCCGCGCAGCTAAATTCGCACCTCCACTCCGACGAGCGCTTTCATTTCCCTTTTTATTTTTTGTTCGAACACCTGCAGTGGGCGTGAAGGAGCACTCAATTTGTCAGCGTTTCTGTTTATCAGTCAATGTACAGCCGTCAACAGTCTCAAAGCGAAAACTTTCTTGCATACAGCAACGCCGTTGCTTTGAGCATAAGGCCTTGAGAGCGTGAAAGCATAAATTACAGGCTAATGGCTGAGAGAGCGACAAAGAAAGATAGCGGCTGATAGCTGCTCAGTGGCTTGGAGCTCGCACACTATTTTTCAGAGCATCTGATAAACAATAACAAGGATACGCCAGTAATTACAGCATTGCAGTACCATGGTTTTTTTTCTTCCAGAAATTAATACGAGGGGATAAAAAGATGCAGATTTTCTTTTAGAGGCAGTTCAATAGATCATCTTTAGATTAGAAAGTATTTAAATAAATCACAGCTCTCTTTAGTCCGTGTATCTTGCTCTAGTTGCATCAACTACTAACTGAAGAAAGACTGTAGAAATACCCATGTGTACGAAATTGTAATATATAAGCACTTTTCCTCTTTACCTTTTCCTCTGACCTCAAGTGGTAACCCTTCTCTTTGCTGCAAACAGTGCAAGTATTTTTGATAAATGATGGTACAGAAATTACCAAGAAACACAGGTACTGCACCAGATTACATTCCTATTAAAACCCCCAAAACACACTGGAGAAACAAGAAATGGAACATAGTTTTAGGAGCAGAACTGGAAAAAACAAACAAACAAAAAAAAAAACACAGTATAGTATAGATATATTAGTAGAATTACAAAAAAAGAACTAGAATAATTGATAAAGTAGGATATTTTAATTGATATTTTATATATTAACTTAATGCCTTAAAATTGCTGAATATTGTAAATATTAAAATATGAGAGATGATTTAAAAGGCAAAAAATAATATTGTTCCAAATGGCATTGGAGAGTTCTTTAAATTGAGAGAACGTAAGTATAATTTAACAGGTCTTCATATTTTGAATGTATGAAAGTGAGGACAAATGTGAAGTCCAGATGTGTTTAGGTTGTGGGTGTGAAATTATGGGATGGACTTGATGATGATGATTTAAATATTTCACTTCTCTGACAAAGTTTTAAAAATGTCTTAAAGGTGGGGTCTGAGATGTTTTCCTGGAGCATTTTTTTTTTTGTTTTTTACTATATTGCTAAAACTACTCTTCATACCCCGATTGCAAACAATTAATTAAATGCTCTGACAAAAAAATGAAAAGTTTTTGCCACCCGTGGAACGGACAGGACTGAAAAAACAACATCCAATCATTTTGAGCGCCCACTCGAAATGATTGAACACTGATATGTCTGTCAAAGTCAACTGTCATACATCCCTGCCCCCTTCCCCTGGTAGTCTGGAGGTGTGGCTTCGGGGGGAGGAGTCTGAAGAAAGGGTTGGGACTTTTGAATTGTGTATTTTCAAAATGAAGCGTGCTCGAGCCGTTTTTCAAACATCTCAGACCCCACCTTTAAGTATAAGATCATTCAGGAATATGAACTTGAGATGGTAGATGTGTTTTAGTTGTTGTTCATTCTTTTGTTATCATGACAGTGCTCGATGATGTACACCAGGGCTGTCAAAGTCATTTTAGTTCAGGGGCCACATTCAGCTAAATTTGATCTGAAGTGGGCCGAACCAGTAAAATAATAACATAAGAATATATAAATCATGTCAACTCCAAACTTTTCTCTATGTTTTAGAGTGAAAAAAGGAAAATGACATTATGAAAATGTTTTCATGTACAAACTATCCTTTCAAACAATGTGAATAACATGAATAAACTGAAAAATAAGTGTAATTTTAACAGTATTGTGTCTCAGTTTATCATTTACACATGCACATTATAACTTATAGATCACAGTGGATCTACAAATACACAAAACATTTAATAACAGGTAGAATACTGAATTGATAAGATTGTATTTACTTCTCTGAAGACATTTCAGGTTGCTCATATTTGTTCAGGTTATTCATATTTTTTGCAAAATTATATTTAGTTTTAGTGTAAATACATGAAAGTGTTTATATTTACAAAGAGAAACATTTGGAGTTGTCATTATTCATATGTTCTTATAATTGCATTTTACTTGAGATTGAAATGGTCTGATTGTGGAACTTGAACTAAAAGAATCATTAATATTTTAGTGTCATTTTTACATTTCACAAATTCATCCTAAGGGCCAAACTGGACCCTTTGGCAGGCAGGATTTGGCCCCTGAACCACATATTTGACACATGTGGAATAAAGAGTCCTTATTGAGTTTTGGTGTCATCTCTGTTGGAGTTTGACAGAACACAGGGATAGGGACTTCATGGTGCGTTCAGGTAAATCTCAAAAACTACAAAATCTGCATGGAAAAGTGTGGACGCTGACAGGGACTTCATGGTGCATTCAGGTGTACGTCAATACTCAATATCTATAAATGAAAAGCTACAGAAGTTTATACACAGGATTTTATCCCTTGTTTTAACAGCGTTGTACATTTTTCATTGCTTTCTTGTCTTTTTTCTTGCCGCTTTTAAACGTAAGCAGATTAATAAACGTCGGCACGCGGTTGCGGTCTAACTGATGTCTGCCGTTATTTACGTACACTGTTGTTATTATCAACTCCAAACTAAACTGTTTTCTAATTTATTCTTGACCTTTTGACTTTATTACCTTTATTACCCAAGGAGGTTATGTCTTACTGTGTGTTTGTTTGTTTGTGACCATCCAACTTTGTTAGCAACATAACTCAAAAAGTTATAGACGGATTTGGATGAAATTTTCAGGGTATGTCCACTCTGGGTCAAGGAAGAGATGTTTAAATTTTGGAGGCGTTTTGAATCACCGTCTGGATCCAGGAACTTTTTAAAGGATTCTTTATCATTGTGAGATAGGGCACGGTGGCACAGAGTTGCATATGAGGTCATTCACCGCCATCTAGTGGAGGAAAGTACTAACACTACGTTACAAAAAATACAAACACGAGCTTACAAAAAAAAAAAAAAATACAAACACTATCTTGGCGGAGGTCTGCGCTCTCCGAGTGCTTTCCTAGTTCTCAACATTTTGATTTTCTTCCCAATATTTTGACTTTATTCTCAACCCTGTGTTGTGACTTTATTCTTGACATTTCGACTTTATTGTCTGGGGGTGGGGGGATCCTCTCCCAATTTTTTTTTTTTTCACAATGTGGCCCTAATGCTCCGTTGTAGTGCGGTGATTACTGTACAAACCTAAAATAAACCATTCACTCATACAGCCACTGGCAATTATTATGTACAAAGACACAGTATATAGAAAATAGTCATTCAGTGTCTACAAATGACTTATAAATAATGTCATCACTTCAGAATTCTGTTTGTGTAGCAGTCAGTTTATGAAAAGTCATGTGTTAAGCTGAGATAACTGTGTGAAGTGTGTATTTGAGGTTTTGAAGAGCAGCAAAGTACTTCATTTGCATCATATGCTAAAAAAAAATATAAAGAAATCAAGCGTCTACAGTGTGCAACGCAGACATCAACCTGATGCCGAATCCTGCTTAATCCACAGTTTGTGTGTATGAGGCCGGCTCAAGAGAGGCAGCCCTTCATATAGTAACTGTAGGAGGGATTAACTGTAGTGACTCACAATTCAGGTCAATCTTCCCCAGCAACAATAGAGGAAGAGATTTGGCTAGTATTGATGAGCGCTAAACCCTAAAGAGCTTCGGCCTGCAAGGCATAAAAAAAAAAAAAAAAGCTTTCATATCCTCAACTGGTGGATGCAAAATCAGTTGTGCTCCAATACTTCCAGACTCTGTGTGTCCCAGAACTGGTGGTACCAAGGTTGAATTGGTGACAAACAGCAACAGGAACATTATTTAGCACACGCCTGGCAAATGTAGAAAGCAGGCCAGTCAGCGAGAAGTGGGGTAAAGTCTCATTACGAGGCAGAGCACAGGTCACCTCCCGTGAGCGTCTGTTCTCTTTGCATCACTTTTCTGGGTTTGCTCTGTTTGGACTTTTCCATCACTTTGGCTTTACTTTGGCTGAGATTCATACTGGGGAAGGAGCAGAACTGGGAAGCAATTATTCTCCACCATTACCTCATTCACCTCACGTTACCTTTCATCATCGCCTCGAGGAGCTTTTAATAGCACATGTACGAATATGCACACCTTTTCCAACAATACAGGTGGGAGTTAAATGTGTTAATATATTTGGAACATCTATCTGGAGCCTGTTCACTTTCACTGAAGTTATCACTAGAGTTATAATTAAAAAATCTCCAACAGATATATATTTCATATTCTCTATTGACAGACATCAGTCCAATTAAATCAGATAAAATTGACCTGATAATAGAATTAGGATACCAGACTACCAACTAGATCATAAAGGGAGTGAAATGCAAAGTAATGAATGATTTTAGCACCCAGCAGTGGCAGTTGGATTCTAAACGGCAGAGAACCAAAGTTGTCATAATCAATCTAAAGGTCTTTTCGCAACGTTAGCTTTTTGACAGAAAACCGCTTTCAGCCGCTGCTGATCTGTCACATTTCATCTCATTGCAATTTCATGGGTAAACATTTGTGGAACGAAGTGGAGAAATCTCCTGTCTTCATCTGAAATGAATGGCCCAAATGTTTCATTGCCTCTGCAATCGCCTGGTGGTTAATATCTATTGAGATGAGTGTATTAAAGCATGTCCCATATGATGAGTAGTTCCCTCTTTCCTGCGACGGAAGAAGGAAATTACAGTTCAACAGAACATCTTTTCATTTAGCTTGTATATTCATTAAAAGCAGATAGGAAGCGACAAGTGAGGTTTTAATCGGAGGGCTTTTGGGGCAGGAAAAATGAGAATAGGCCGAGAATTGCTCTTAATTAGCACTTCATAAACACACACCATCTTTCTAATCTGACCTGTAGATGAAACTGTGGTACTGATTAGACATAACAAGGCCTATTTTCATCAGAATAATGTGGTTTAGGAGAAATCTGGAGAGTCCAGGTGATAGATCTGATGGATGACAGAGACAAAACCACTGGTTAAGCCCTAAGTTTCTTTCACTTAATTTCAAGTCCCCACGCTTGTAAATCAGTGTTGGTTCACTGTGTAACTTGGATATCTGCATAGATTACCTCTCTGCCCTTCTTTCCCCCCTGATGGGATAACAGCATGCTAATTTACCGTCTTATGTAAAGAAGAATAGTTTCAGGGGGTGATTAAATTCCACTGGAAATTACAAAAGTGGCTTTCTTCAGTCCCTGAGAGAGAGTGTGCAGGCCGTCAACGCAGAGGGAAAAACTGCTGAGGGAGGCAGGGTTTGGGGCCCTTGGGACCCCGCTATCCCCCTGTACTCTCCATCTTCTGCTGCACCCCGTGGCCCTTAACTGGCTTACAATAATAAACAGCAGCAAGCCCCCTCACATCCCTCAGCTCTATCATTCATGAAGCTGAAAAGTCTTCGTGATGAATCTCCAACGTCAGCCATGCAAATGCAAACACACTCGCCAACATCAAGTAAATTATCCACAGAGAGTCTTAACTCCTACACTGTTCTGTTCTTCAGCAAGATACATGGGAATAGGCTTTGGTTAAGCCTGAAGTTTGACAGATTGGAGAAATTTGGCTAGCATTTGAATAAAAATAATCCAGAGTTCAACAGAATTGAGCCATTTTTGAAAAGGTCATTCCATGCCTGGGGCTGGGTAGTCGTTGGCTATGAATGCGCATCATTTGTGTCCACTTGTTCGCTCAGAGACGCTGCCACGAATGTAGAATACAGTAACCAGCTCCAGAATGGAGAATGTGTTTGTGACTCTGCATGTTTTATCTACTGCTTGATTAAATGTTGCATGGAGCCAGGTTTTCAACAACCCAGACGCCAAGAAAAAAAATGTTACCATAGTTTTTTTCAGGGAAAAAAAAAGAAAAAGACAAGAACAGAGGCCGTCTTGACATTTGTGAACTAAAAGTACATAGTTTGTTTTTTATTGGATCATCATACAACTATAACTATCAGATACTACGATCATTCATTTTCTATACCCGCTTCATCTTCACTAGGGTCACGGGACTACGATCATATGTAATTTAATTAATTTCATTGTCAGGTTTAAACCCTGGCAGGATTTGTTTAGTTATACACTATTGCCCACTTAATTGGACTAATGTTCTTTTCAGGCATATTGCTCTTTTTATTTCTATTTAATCCACATCAGTAATCACCAGTTACACTTTATTTGTCATTCATCTTTATGGACAACAGTGCAAAAGACACAAGGACATGGTCTAATACAGGTAAAGTTCTATTAATTAAACCTATTTATAGCTAGAAAAGCACTTGGAGAGCGCAGACTTCAAGACCGTCAAGGTAGTGTTTGTACTTTTTTTTTTAAGGTAGTGTTTGTACTTTCCTCCACTAGATGGCGCTGAATGACCTCATATGCAACTCTGTGGCACCATGCCCTATCTCACAATGATAAATAATCCTTTAAAAACCTTCCTGGATCCAGATGGTGATCTGGATCGCCTCCATCTCTTCCTTGACCCAGAGCGGACATATCCTGAAAATTTCATCAAAATTCATCCATAAATCTTTGAGTTATGTTGCTAACAAACAAACAAACAAACAAACCCTGGCAAAAACATAACCTCCTTGGTGGCAGAACTTAAACCAAACTCTAAGTATCTTATTGCTTACAACTCTGGTTTGTTTTTGCAAAGTTTAGGAGTTTGTGTTTGTATGAAGCAGGTGAAATGCTATGTTGTCAATACACAACGTATGTAGAAATGATACGACATATGAAAAGTTGGCTGATATCATCCCTTAATGACTACTTTTGAGGCACCTCCAAGATACATTTTTATCTCCATTTAGCAAATCTCAAATGATTTATTGCAATACCACGACCATTTATTGTATGTACTTGGCATTTTTCAGTTAAAATCTGGTATTTTCCTACATTTAATTTACGGGTCGTGTAGATTTTCATTAAAACTCAGCAAATTCAAAGATTATTGTATCATTATTGAAGAAAAATTCACTATTTTCAGCAAAGATATCTATGACTGAATATAAAAACAAGTGCTTCCGTCCACTGTCAGTGACAAAACTCTGTGGGTTTTAGTGGTGAACCAATGTTGTAGAAGATGACAGTGTTTCCACATTCAAATGGATCATATCTGATGAGCATAAAAAGATGACAAACTGTATTGTACACCAATTATTCATAGATAGGATTAGTGGATCAACAGGTATTTAACATTTTAGATCAGTTGTTGGTTTTGGTTGCCAGAAGCTGTTTGGGACTTAAAAGATTAAAAACAGAAATGCACATTTTCCTTGTGATTGGGTCATTATAAAGAACATAGCAAATCACACTGCAATATATACCCAACTTTGCAAGAAAATAGGGTGGAAATGTGTGTCAAGAGAGCACAGAGGCTTACAGTCCCGCCGCGTGGCTCAAAACGAGCTTGTTTTTGTGTGTATTTTTCTGCCCCAGTGTCATCTAATGCAATCATCCTTCAATCAGTGTTCAACGCTCAAAATCTAATCACAGTGGTTTGAGGTTTCAGAGAGCCATCTGCTTTAATCCAATTCTTGACAAATATCCCTGTCACAGAGCTCCCTCTGCCAGGGTAACAACTCCCCATTTCAGCGGGCTAATTTTACAGGTTCATCTGGTTAGGGATGCAGCGGATATGAAGGCCTGGCGGTGTTGGAATAGTGGAGACGGCAGCTTCACCTCCCACACCCTCACCCATCCCACAAAGGGCATTTTCCACTGCTGTGACCCAGTGTGGCCTCTGAGACGTCTGGACAATGACGGACAGACACTGAGCTCCTTTCTCCAGCTGAGCGTCTGCCAAAACCCCCTGCCTTACACCATATCTCGCATTCTCCAGAGCCTGGGCGTCAGAATGCCTTTCCGAGACATCTTTGCAATCCCTAAAGGGCAACTCACTCAGCCGTGAAAAACAGTCGAAATACTTACACTTGCCATAAATGCCCATAAGCTAGGCAATCTTTCATGCTTTATAATGTTGTTCCCAGCAACATGGCAACACCGAGGGCTTCTGATAGGAAAAACAAAAGACAAATGACTGACCGTGGCCTTTTCTAATCTATCAATTTCTTCTACAGCCCTTTGTCCTTCAAGCAGAGTGCTGCATGTAGGCCCGGCTGTGCACAGCTGTGATTGTATCATCCTGAAAATGCTTCGGACAGGGCCTGAACTTGCTTTGTTACTTCTATTCGATGACCTTTAGCAAGAAGCGCCTGGACATGACTGTTTCCAGAACATGTCTTAACACATGTGTGCAACCCGGACTTGAACATCTCTGTTTGAGACGACAAGATGTTTACAGGGTGATTTGGCATTTATATTGGACTCCGTAGGATCGTTTAGGGATGTTTAGTATTTCCTGGCCCTGGAGTGTCTCCATCCTGCTGGGTAAGTAAGTGGACTGGTACCATTAGCAGACAGATTGTGGGCACTGGGCAGAGACTTAAGCCCCATTGTTAGAGGAGTAGTTTAAATACCAGCATGTTGTTAATGCCCCCACACACTGATTCACACATACTGCCTCCTCACATGCTCAAGGAAATACACGTCAACACTCCTACCTTTGTATTCTATCTCCGACAACTCACCACTGGCATCTCCAATAGCTGCTCTGTCTCCTTCCTCACACTGTACATAACAGTGCAGTTCTTTCTGGTCCGAGGAGTGAATTGTGCTGTATAACCACTTAACCCCTGCCCCCCTCTCTAATGCCACCCTCCCGTGGCAATCCCAATAAAACCGGGATTATTTTTATAACACAACGTATGGCTGCTGACTTTACAAGCTCCCCTCCAGCTCTTTGGGCGAGACAGAGGGGAGGGAGAGGAAAGTCAGGAAAAAGGAAAAGAAAGGCCAGGTCAAAACCGCTCCATGTCTCTAAAAGGGCAGCATATCCAAAACCATCAATGAAGGCCTTTTCTGCTGGGAGGAAAAATAAACAGTGGCTGCTCCTTTTTCGTATGCCTCAGTCTGGCGCACGTCTTTCTATACAGTACCGAGCAAAACCTCATTGCTTTCAGCGCTTTCTGCCCTGTTTAACATTTTGCGCAGAAATGTTGAATTTCCTTTTTTTTAAGTGTCTCTCACTGGCTTATATACAATAGAATAATTTAAAAAGAATTATAGAATAAAACAGATTTGAATAGATGAGAATAGAAAAGAACAGAATAGAATAATAGAATGTAATATAATAGAATGATAAAAATAGAACAGAACACATTAGAATAGAATAATATAGAATAGAACAGAATAGATTAGAATAGAACAGAATAGAATATATTATAATAGAATATAACTAAACAAGAGTAGAATAGAATAGAGCAGTGAAATAGAATAGAATAGAATAGAATAGAATAGAATAGAATAGAATAGAATAGAATAGAATAGAATAGATCTTTAATGTC
>JAQQZY010000029.1:17893843-17904640 GCA_030068375.1 Ostorhinchus rueppellii
ACAGTAGAGTTAAAAGTCAGTGTAAAATTCTGCACAGATGCAGTGTAAAATTCAACTCTACAGAGTGATGATCAGTGCCAGTCTGTTGCATTGCATTGTGGGTACTGAACATCTTGTTTCTTGTGTTCTATTGCATGTGCTGTGGATCAAGGGGAGGGGGATTTATGTTAATGTTTATTTAGGTTAATATGTCTGTTTTAAAACATTTATTGGCCTTTTATGCTTATTTTATTTTATGTTTATACTAATATGACACCATTAGTCAAACCTGTAGGGAGAAGAATCCAGAACCTGGTTGTCATTAATGGCGCTTTTCCACTGCGAACCCTTCACCACTCTACTCGGCACGCTTCGGCACATCATGACTCTACCCACTTGTCGCACCAGCACGGTTGTGTTTCCACTGCCAGCTGCTACCAGTCGGAACTAGTTGAAGTGGGTGGAGTTGGCGGAGTCCACACTGCCGTGCCGTTGCTTTCAGGCAACTAATAAAGTGTCACGCCGCGGTCAGTAACGTAAACAACACCAACGATGGAGGCACTGGATGACATGGAGGCGGTACTGCTGCTGTTGTTTGTTGTCACTGAAAACGCCAAATGACAGATGGCAGGTCTGTGTGGGGTGATTATTCATTTATTCGTCGCATGTATAACAACGTTTTCTTTGACCAATCAGTGGACAGCACTGTTCATGTGACATTTTAGTGCTGGCTCAGCATAGCTAGAGCCACCTCTGAAACGGGTACGAAAAATCGTAATGGGTCCCAGGTCCAACCCCCAGTGGAAAAGGGTCATATTGGGGTAGAGTCGAACCGTGCCGTGTAGAGCAGTTATGAAAACGTGCAGTGGAAAAGGGCCATATGGGACTATAATTGCACCCAATTCACCTCTTAGCCCTCCCCAGTATTGGGTGCAAACTGATGAAGAAAATAACACTGCAGAGAAATAAATATTCAAACATTAGAGTCATTTTGAAACTAAATTTGGAGTTAAAGTATACTACACTATAAAATGTAATCATATTACTCTTAACAGTATGAAAACACCAGTGTTAAATATTTTTACACATTTCGTTATTAATTTTGACAGTGATTTGAGGAGATTTAACTCAATTTGACGCTGGTCATAGAGTAAATTTTTGTCTAATTTTGAGCGGAACCAAATGTTATCTGAAACAGAGTTAAATCCAACTCTCTAAGAGCTAAATTGACACTGTTTTTTGTTACTGTGTATGTGGACTAGTCCTATGTTTTGTAGTTTGAATCGGGTTCTTTCTCACATCTAAATGAACTTTACTTAATAAGGAGTGGGACAGCGCTGTAATCCCCCACCCATCATCCTGCTGCTTATACAGTTCTGACTAGTGTACTGTGGGTGTTAAACTCACTCTGACAACAGAGGAACTCCATCAATCTCTAATGCATTTCCAATGAGGGTCTGTCCAACAACAGGCCTTTTGTAAAGCGTTCAGAACAGATTGATCTCTTTGTACGCTGTGCACATGTTTGCCCCTTGTCCCTAAGGCCCTCATTGTCTTCTATTTGTTTAACATGATGGAATATGCTAATCTTTCTGGAGCTGCTGCGATAACACTCAGGCGGCTAAAAGAATTCACAAAATAAAACTGTAACCTTTTAATTGAGCGTTCCCTTGGTAACAGAAATAGTGATGCAACTGAATTAAATAAACATACTATATATTAAAAACAAGGATTCTCTTTGTAGTCTGAGGCTGCTGCCGTACTCTGAGAAACATGAGAGCAGGCGCTGGATGACGACTAGAATCAAAATTGGGACTGGAACATTATCACTTGGGTATGTTTTCATGTTTAAGAATGCAGAGAGGCAATTCTATTTGGAATTGCCATGTTTTCTTCATTTTACAGTAACACATGCAGCAGAGGCCTGCTCCTGGGACCAGCAGGGTGCCACTCTAGAAATCTGCGCGTGTCTCTTTTGATGCAGCTTTATTAAACATACGGCATGCATGCAGACTGATTTTCTTCGCAAACAGTCACACAAGCAGAAAATGAGCACACACACAAACGCATACGGACATAATCACAAACATCCCACCTACCCAAACTTGCCACATGCTGTCTCATGCTTTCATGTCCTCTGCCCAAAACTTTTGATTGGTCCCAACAAGCAAGTAAGAGGTGCTTGTTTACTTTCTTGCGGCAAGTAAATATTTTACACGGAGCGCCTTCATGTTGGAAATCTGGGCAATGCAAGGGAGGATGTCTCGTCAGTCAAGATAGTAAACAACTTGCAAATATGCAGCAAGAAGGAGCTCAGACAGGTCTGACATGACTCAGTTTTGCCGCTTTTAACAGCAAATATGTTTCAGTCATGCATATATGATCAAAATGTGCTTGTGGTAATTAGCAGAGAAAGGCAGACATTTTTAGACAGAGCTAAATATGCAGAAGGAAATCCAAAACCTGACAAACATGTTTAAGAGTTAGTTACCATTTCTTCCTCACATATAATAGAGGGACATTCTTTGTTTCAACAGTACTGCACTCGTCTTAATAAATGTTTTGATTTTGTTTTGGAATTCCTCTTGATTTTTTTTTCTTACACTGCCAGATCAAAAAACTAAAATTAACCCATAAAGACCCACTGCTACTTGTGTAAACTCCTAAATTAAATTTTCTCCCTATTTAATCTTTATTAAGTGATTTATTGCCCTTTTTACCTCCGCCAAGGAGGTTATGTTTTTGCCAGGGTTTGTTTGTTTGATGGTTAGTGGCATAACTCAAAAAGTCATGGACAGATTTTGATGAAATTTTTAGGATATGTCCGCTCTGAGTCAAGAAAGAGAGGATTCAGTTTTGGAGGCCAAACAAACAAACCCTGGCAAAAACATAACCTCCTTGGTGGAGGTAGATATATGTTTTGGAAAGGAAGTGGTCGTGTGGCACATCTTGCCCCTGCTGTGGGGTAAGTTGTACCTTTGGGGGAGAGTACATTGGGGTAAATTGTGCCAGCGATTGCTGAAGTAAAACAGAATGTTTTAATCTCATGAACTGAAAAACAAGACAAATTCATTTACAAAATTATACATTTTTAAAGTTTATTTAGATATTGTCACCCTATCAAACTATTGACATAAGTCATATTTTCTAATTTTTGGGAAAACACAAAAAACTTAAATATACAATATATGATACTTGTACATCATTTCAGACAAAGGCTTTGGCAACAGAGCATTGACAGACAGAACGCTGTCTATCAGTTATGTAGCAAATAAGAAAAAAGTGACCGGCTAATTTCTGGACATGCCATTGTGACTGAGGTCGCTTAAAATCAATAAATTTCAGTGCAACTGTGCAATTGCATAGTTTAAGCATAATCAAACTAATAGCGCACACAAGGCTGCATAGTATTTTACACAAAGATAAAAACAATGGTGGAGAGCCACTTTACCTGTTTCGGACCAGGAATGAACCCAAGCGCAGATCAATTATAGAACACAAACAAAGTTTATTTCGCCCAACAACGGGCACAGAGAAGATGCAGACCACAAGGGTTATTAACCAAAGTCCAATTAAAATCTCTTCGGTCACGCACTTCCTAGTACGGACCCAGGGGGCAGTAGTGTCAGAGGACGGTGGCTGAGGCAGGTGCTTAGTCGGGGTCAGTCCGGGGTCTTTAACCTGGGGCATACGAGGGGCATCCAGAACCAGAGGATGAGGCGTAGGCGTAGTCAGGAGACGGAGCACAGGTCGGTACACAGGACTAAGGCGATACTCAGAGTGGGGCGAAGGCGGTCGGATCACGGGGGGGGGGGTTCAGGCTGGAGACTTAGTCAGACGAGCAGGGATCAGGAACGGAGACTGGCAGGCAGGGGTCAAACAGATCAGACCGCTGCAGAGAAACAGGAACTTGGAATAACACAAGCTAGAAGCACTGGACTTGACTACCTGGCAACAAGGGACAGACTGAGACAGGTTTAGATACAGCGCCACCTGATGAGCTCAGGTGAGCTCACCAGCTGCATCAGATCACATAATTAGGTCAGGAAACTAGGTCAGAGGTGAGAGACAGAGAGAATTAAAGGAGCAGAAGACCGAGAGCAAAGATGTGACATTACCAGTGTGAAGCATATGAAAATGGTTTCTCCTGCTGTGATAATGACCTGTGAACATAAAAGCTTTCATAGCCTTGAAACAGTTGGACTGTTCTACTTCACTTTAGTGAAACAAGAAGCAATTATTTTATTTTTGACACCCGTGACTCACTTGTGCCATGTTTGAGCCATGCTTCGAAAATAAAGAACTGAAACATAACCAGCATTTTCTACAGTGTAGTGGATTTTTACTTCTGTATGTTTACTTATCATACGATGTGATTAGACTTTTTCATTTAGTCTTAGCCTAGTTAGAACAGGGTGTGGGAGAAGAATATGTTTGTTTGTTTTTTCATTCATACACATGTTTTTGGAGTTCCTGCATATTTTTGCAACTTCACTGCATAAAATCACATAAAACCCTGCATATTCCATCGCATAACCATAAGATTTTTGCCTGCATTTTTCTGGAGGAACTGAAAACTGCTCTTTAATAACATAGTGCAAACTCAAAACCAAAATCATTAATTCATTCATCTTCTATACCTGCTTTATCCTCACAAGGGTCATGGGGGTCACATGGAGCCTATCCCAGCTACTTAAGGGTGAAGGCGGGGTACACCCTGGACATGTGACCAGTTTATCACAGGGCTGACATATAGAGACAAACAATCACTCTCACATTCACACCTATGGGCAATTTAGATTAACCCATTAACCTATCAGTGCATGTGGTTGGATGGCGGTAGGAAGCCGGAGTACCCATGCAGGAGTACCATGCCGGAGTACCCATGCAGACACAGGGAGAACATGCAAACTCCACACAGAAAGGTCCCTCCATCGACTGGTGGTGGACTCAAACCCAGGACCTTCTTGCTGTGATGCATGAGTGCTATCCACTGCACCATCTTGTCACCCCGAAACCAAAGTCAGTGTTAGCGTAATTAAAGAAATAGCAGATACTGTAAAGCCAACACTGAGGCAGGCCCATCGCCTCACTTTTCCAGCTGTTCTTGGCCCTTCTTTGTTGGGTTCTACGTGTGTAGGTCTCAGTGTACTGAGAACTGTAGTTAGTTATTTTGCTTTGCTACAAGTAGCAACACTAGTGGATCAACAGATATTAAACATTTTAGATCAGGAGATGGTTTTGGTCGGTGATGGATGTTTGTGTCTTTATGGGATAAACATGTTGAAGAGTTAGAATTTCTTCCTCACATATAATCCATAGGGACTTTCTTTATTTTGACAGTACTATAGTGCTGTTAATGAATGGGCTTGATTTTCCTTTTGTTTTGTAACTCCTCTTGTTTTTCTTACGCTGCCAGACCAAAAACAGAAATTAAAATGACCTTTACAGAACCCCTGTAAGCACTGACCTAAAACCTAAAAACACTTTCCTGTAATCCATTAGGGCTAAGTGTAAGCCAAGGCTGTAAAATATAAATTTTGTTTGCTGGACCTCTGTAACTCACATAAATAGACACACAGCGAGACAAACTGAGAGAAGGTGGACTCGGATGCTTGGCTGCAGCCTGCAACATCCTAAACAAGCCTTCCACCCCTGCCACGTAACAGCCTTTTAATTGGAGGCCTCGCATTTGCTCAAGCGCCAGTGGAGGAATCCGTCTCATTCGCCTCCAAACGACACGACACAAAGCGCCCAGCTTTTTTTTTCCACCACTGGGACAGAACAGCAGACATGCCAAGGATTTTATTTGACACCAAAATAAGATCCGGCCTGCTGAACTAGCCGCAAAAGTCTGTCTTCGGAAAGATAGGGGGAAAAGACAGAGAATTAGAGGAAAAATGAGAGGAGACAGTGACGGAAAATGAGAGACGAAAAGGGTGAGCTGGAGAAGGAGGGAAAAAGAAGAGAAAGAAATACAGCGGAAAAGAAAAGGCATGTTTGACACTGGCATCATGTTCCACAGAGGTGCAGTCTGACACTCAGACCAGCATGGTGTCAGAGCCTGATCGGGGTAAAATGGCTTCAGATTCCCCTAAGGCAAGCAGAAATATACATGAAAAGTGTGTGTGGTGAAGGAAAATGGACTAAAAATAAACGCATGTGTAAAGCCAAAGCAAATTAACCAATACTCCCTTCTATTAGGCAAAGGAAACTTTACTTTATCTGGCCTCTGATGGAGCTTACAGTGAGATGATTGACTGAACATAGAGAAACGTGGACTGTGTAGATACAGCGCTGTTCATATACCAAGTATGTGTGATCAGAATGTGCATCTATCGAAGTCTCACTCAGACTCTGACAAAGACAAATGATTCATGTTGTCTTCTGATGGCGCATCGCCCAAGAGAATTACAAAAACATGATAGAGCTGTAAGACTATTGGCAACAATGAACCAGATCAAGCAGCATAATAATAACTCATTCACCATGTAATGTGTCAAAAATGAAATATTGCATTTTCAACATGTTCAAGAAAGCCGTGACAAAAGCTGTATCAGAGCAGCAGGACATAACTTACTGGCTATTAAGGCTTTCTGAGGGTTTAATTTGGCATGAAAAGGTTTCTACATTATAAATAATAGAAATTGGTATAAATTAACCGTCGTAGTCCCAGTGGGAAAGAGGGTCGTGAGATACAGCTCGGTTTGGCGGCACATTACACACAGAGAAGGAAAAAAAAAAAAAAAAACAGAAAAAGAAACAGCTGTGAAAAATGATGCCCTAAGTTCAAAGCAACTTCAATCAGGATACATTTCTCTGCTTGATGAATAATTAAGCAACAGCCTGAACAGCCTTGAGTCCTAGCA
Source organism: Ostorhinchus rueppellii (assembly GCA_030068375.1). NCBI lineage: Eukaryota > Metazoa > Chordata > Actinopteri > Kurtiformes > Apogonidae > Ostorhinchus > Ostorhinchus rueppellii. The sequence continues at coordinate 17,900,692 of JAQQZY010000029.1, forward strand.
CTTTTTTGTGACGGCTTTTGCATGAATAAAACACTGTTTGGCCCGCAGAGCCGCCTGCGTTGCAGGGATACAGCGCTGTGTAGTAACACGGAAAGTGCTCTGGGTGTCTTTTTATTCAGCTTCTCTTTCAGTTGAGTGTTGTCTGCCCTTGCCTGTCTAATTCTGCATGTCTTTCTCTCTCCGTCTTTAACGTCTATCTGCCTCCCTGCCTGGCTTTCACTCTTTGCCATCTCTCGCTCATTACCTCCTTATTATAGTCTCTCTTTCAGTCAGCGGTGCCTCAGTGAAAGGACGTGAATGGTTGAGTTGCCTCCTGGTGAGCCAGTAAAAAAACATTAAAGAGACAAACTTACAGGCCAATAAATTCCAACTACACAGTTTTTCTTGACTCAAACCACCACATCTGAAGCCAAACAAAACATTTGTTGCCACTGCCGCCACTTCAAAACCTTGTGGCAAACAACTGATTTAGCCCCAGCCTCCTCCGTTCTCATTAGAGGAACAATAGGCGTTCTGATAAATAGTGACATGACGATATTTTGTGTGATTTTAGTTCTTTCTGAGCCTGTAAGGACCTGCAGCCTCTTCATTTCACTGAAGTTCACACAGGAGAACGAACCTAGCATACAGTCGCAGACAAATTATCAGACCACCCCTTGTTTTCTTCAGTTTCTTGTTCATTTTAATGTCTGGTACGACTAAAGGTACATTTGTTTGGACAAATATAATGATAACAACAAAAATAACTCATAATAGTTTAATTTCAGAGCTGATATCTATTCCATGGTTTTCTTGATAATAACCAACATTGATCAGTTCTTACTTCAATAGCTACGGCACTGTACTGACAAAAAACAGTGCTTTTAGGCATTCCGTGTTTTCTTTTCTGTCTGTTTTAGGGTTTATTCACACCAGGAAGGTCCATTAGTTCACTTGCCTTGGTCCAGACCAGTTTTTTTTTTTTTTAGTCTGGTTCACTGTTACATTGTGATTAATTGCAACAGGACTAGAATTTGTAAACAAAAACAGATGTGTTAAGGTCGTTCAACCAATGGGCGGTAACCGTGTGGGTGGGATAAAGCAGGAAGCCCAAAAGTGAAAGTAAGTCTTTGCAAACAATGAAGACTTTGCGTGTTGTTCTCGTTATCCTTATACAAATATGGTGTATACGGTTACAACTGTTCGCAGAAATGTTCAGGCGTCAAGACTGTTTGATTTGGCATGAGTTTTATAACATCATGCTCCTAATTTTGAAGACGTGCAGCAAAACAGTTGAAGGAGAGCTCTCGTGTGTCCAACATGCACAGCAACACCAGGTCTACTGTTCAGAGACGGAACAGGTAGGCTGTTTGGAGATGCAAGAGCAGCTGATTTTTGAAAAATGTTAGTGTCGGATCGAGATCACACCTCAAATGAACCGCACCAGGAACCGCTCTGAGACCACCTCCTCAGCTAGGTCTCTGTCCGCTTGTTTGCTCCGCACCCGAGTTTGAGTGATTAACTTAACACAAGCCAAAAAGTTCCGAACCAAGGGAAGAAACAAACTCATTTTAATCGAAGTAAACAAGGCGAGTGTGAATCCACCCTTAGTCACATGATGCACACAGGAGTTAGTACTTGATTGCAAAACCATTGTGTTTTTATGACTTTTGATGGTTTGATCATTTTTTCTACGGCTGTACATGTTTTTAGCTTTCCGTGTGGAGTTGTGGGCTTTTGTTTTTTGGCTTTTTGGCGCTGTTTGTTTGTTCTCCGTAACTCCTCAGTGAAAAGGTTTGGTCCAACAGGGAATCAAACACAACATTTTTGCTCAGAGTTGATGAAGTCAAATTTCTGACCTTTTAGAACATTTTTTCTTTGATCAAATTTAAGTTTTTAACGGTACAGTCAGATTCATGGTTATTACCTTGAGCCAGTCTTAATCATGTTTCAGTCCAATTAATGTTGCATTTACATTTGTCTAATGTGACTAATGTTTCTGCTACTGATGTTCAAGCTGCTAAAGCTCAAACCTGAACCCCTCCACCCATGAAGGATTGCTGGAGGCTCCACATTTCCATCTCCATTATGATAAAATGCTTAACTCTAATTTCAAATCTGACAAATTCAATGACATCTATTGTGTCTGTGGATTTTTCAGGACCTTTGAGAGCCAGATTTAGGGATTAATTATTTATCAAGGCCTTAATTTATGACAAATTTAACACATTTGAATACTCTTTAATGAGCCCCACACACCCTGTTTGTGGGATACAGTCATGCTAACCACTGCTATCCATCCTCTTGCCACTGTGTTCACAAATACAGCTGGGAAACTAACTTTAATTCTTTTATAGCACCAATTGAATTGCTTAGATGCTACTGAGTATAAAACAAATGTCTGCTTTTGTTTGACACCAAAAGTCAATACCTAAGGAGTAAATATCAGCATCATGCAGTGTTCAGGGATGGGAATAGAGAACCGGTTCTTTTTGAGAACCGGTTCCCAGTAGTTCAATTCCTTGGAATCATTTGCCTGCCTGATTAACGACTCTGCTTATCGATTCTGCCTTCGTTGCACATGCAGGATGACATCACACGTACGCTGCATTGTTTTGGTCAGAACGTAGCTGTCATGGTTATAATGTTTTCCTCTTATGGTTAGAATAAATACTAATACGCATAAAGATTTGATTAAAAGATCATTCATAATTTTCATTTATTTGGATGACAATTCATTAGCAAATGATAAAAAAGGATTAATGGTTCATTTGTCCTAGATCAAGAATGTTGAAATGAGTATTTGTCATTCACCATGTGTTGAATGCTTTTGCCTTGTTTCTACAGAAACAGAGTAACTACAGTTATAGTTCAAATTGTTTTATTCTGTATTAGTTTTTGCTTACACGTGTTGTGAAAATGTACTTGCAAGGGTTATTTGTAAAATCTTAATTGTTTTTTTATTTTGTCAGACTGTGGCAGATGTGCTGCGCAATGATTGATTGTTCACGCCCACTTCCGTGTGTGAAAAAAAGACGTGATGGCGAACTAAAGAAAACACTGATGGATGAAGGCTAACAAAACGTGTTCCTGAAGTTTTTCCTTTTTTTTTTTCATCCTTTCCCCCGTTATTGGGGCATAACGTAGCCAACATGGCATTGAGGCAGACACAGTCTAAACAGACGACACCAGGTCCAGTTGGAACACTGCCAAAGCTTCCTTTTCTTCTAAAGGGTGGAATCCCTTCAGTCTGCTCAAACATTTGTCCATATTTGTCCATGGGATTCATATGATTCACTACGTAGCCCTTAGAAGGTTACCTAGCAGCAGGACGCCATCCGGGCCCAGTTCCAGTTCCAGTGTGGGCAACAAACGTCGTATCCCCTCAAATACAAGTTTCCGAAGGCAGAGGAAAGGAAATGAGGTGCACAACAATGGGAGACGGGCCGAGTCGAACCGGTTCATGTAGTAGAAAAGCGGCAATAGAGGAATTAGTAAAGTGTCTTTGTATCTGTGTCTGTTGTATTTTTTCTGTAGAGATGTAAATATAAAAGATCTGTAATAGAAACATACCCGTTTGTACTCTTTTATTCCCTCACCCTATGAGAATCAATAAGGAATTGATAAGGAATTAGATTGATGAGCAAAATTGATAATGGAATCGGAATCGTTAAATTCTTACCAGTTCCGTTCCGTACGTACTCATGAACAGGTTTAATACCTGATGTTATGTAAACAGGAAACTTTTAAATTGACTGAATAGGGTTTAGGTTTGGTTATAAGTTCTTAACTTTCAGCGTGAATAAAATGATGATTTTATTGTAAAAAATAAATAAATAAAAAAAATAAATAAAATAAAAACAGGGCGACACGGTGGTGCAGTGGTTAGCACTCGGGCGGGACCTTGGGACCTTTCTGTGTGGAGTTTGCATGTTCTCCCCGTGTCTGCGTGGGTTTTCTCCGGGTACTC
>JAQQZY010000029.1:17907769-17917877 GCA_030068375.1 Ostorhinchus rueppellii
CCCATTAACCTATCAATGCATGTCTTTGGATTGTGGGAGGAAACCGGAGTACCCGGAGAAAACCCACGGGGAGAACACGGGGAGAACATGCAAACTCCACACAGAAAGGTCCCGAGGTCCCGCCCGGGAATCGAACCCAGGACCTTCTTGCTGTGAGGCATGAGTGCTAACCATTGCACCACCGTGTCGCCCTCAATTGTGGTCTAACAAATTTTTTTTAAATGTCACACTAAAAAAATGCTCTAAAAGTACTGTAACACGAATTTGGAACAGAAAATTCCTAAAAAAAAAAAAAGAAAATAATAATAATAATAATAATAATAATAATAATAATGTAATGATCTTTGGTCCATCCATTCCTGGGACATGTGAGACTTCCCTGGTGAAAGCACATACTCCTTGACACTCAGACAGACTCAGACTCTAGGGGGTAATCTGATTACAATGTTTGATCATTTGACAGCATTAATTTATATAACTGCTATAAAACCATTTACCAGCGTATGTGTCCGACACATCGCTTACGTACCGCTGTAGTTGATATTGTGGCAGTAACAACGGCTCCATGACAGTCTGCATCAAAGCCAAACACATATGATCACTGGATATTAAAATATGAAGGGAGATTGATAACTAGACCTGCTCCGGCATGTACTTGACAGGTAATGATGCCTAGTTGTCGTACAAACAAAACACATCTCAAACAAAGCCCACAATGATGTAGTCATAAACATGCAGAACGCCTCCTTCATGACCATGATAGTACGCGTTGTGAACATAAATGAGTCATGTCACTCTTATGTAAATCCCCTCAGATATAATTTAAATACTAGACTAGTTTCCCCACATATAAACACAAAGTAAAATTATTAACCCATAAAGACCCAGTTTGTGACTGTTCCCAAATTAATGTCTGTAGATTCAACCTTCATTAAGTGATTTATCACCGTTTTTTTATAATATTCACCTCTATATTTGCCTTTTTTTTCAGTGAAAATCATGTATTTTCCTAAATTGAATTCACTGATCATGTAGATGTTCATAAAAGCTCAGATTAAAGTTGAGTTATTATAAAAAGAAATAGAGAAAACTGAAGAAAAAGTGACTTTTTCACAAAAATATATCATTAACTGAACATAAACCAAGTGTCTACATCCACTGTTATTTAACAAACAGCATGGGTTTTACTGGCTAGTGTTGTAGAAGAAAACGGTGTTTCCACATTCGCTATAGAGCCTCTAAACATCTAAAAAAGACATGTGATTCTGTTGAAAAGCTGAAAAACTGCATTTTAAAAGAAGTATTTACTTGTCGTGATAGGATTAGTGAATTAACAGATACTCAGCAGTTTAGATCAGTCGATGCTTTAGGTTGTTAGCGGCTGTTTGGGTCTTTATGGGTTAAATTAGTAAATTCATTTAAATTAGTAACAGATCCACATAAACAGGGCTAATGATTGGAACAGATGCTAACTGCAGCTTGGATTTTTATCCTCAGCTGAAGACCCGCCCCTCCTGGCGGTTCAGTTGGTGTGTGACATATTTTTCGATCCTGTCTTAATTGTTGATTTTGGTTCCATTGACTCACATCCTAATATGGCATAAGGCCTGGTTTTAATTGGACATTCCCTTTGTCTCTCTGCAAATATGGGATTTGATTGGCACAACTTGTCTTTGCAGTTAGCCCATTGGTTGGTCAGTAAGTGGATGTATAGGATGTTTTTTTTGTTTATCTATTTTTCCCCCTGTTCTATATTTGTACGTGTATTATATATTATATGTATATATTTGTATGTGTTCAGCTAAACAGGCCCAGGTTTCACAGTAACTAAACTGAGACTAGATTTGCATTATATTTCAGTAAATCTACGTTTTAATGGTATGTTTGTTTGGTGGTGTGCCCTATGAGTTTTCAAATGTAAAATATGTGCCATGGATCAAAAAAGGTTGGGAAACACTGCTCGACATGACAAGTGCTTCTGGAATTCTTGACCTCCAGATGTTTTTTTTCTCTTTCTCCATGCACCTTGAAAGTAGGAGACGTTGTGCCAGAGCCTTTTGTTTCAAAATAGAAAAGTAACATCTACATCTGTGTTAAACAGCTGAATGGACTGCATCTCTCCTTGCATGTGATACATTTATATTAAAATGTCCACTGGCCTCGAAATAGTTTATCTTAATCTTTGAGAGTGAGATGAAAAAGCTTTAAAGAATTAAAGTTGTTGAGACATCTTCAGCAACTCTGAACAGATTGTGTAGAGCAACAGCTACAATCACCTTTGCACCTTTTTATCACCTTTTTCACCTTTTTATTTTTACACTATTTTCACACTGATAATTCAGACGTTTTACAAGAAAACTGCGACCCGGTAAAATAACATTTGAACCTGCTAAACCCTCAGCAATTTACGAGTCACTTTAATGTAACACAAAACAGTGGATTAGCTGATAGCAGAGGCTTTATTAATACAAAAACAAGTTAGGATCAGAAAATAGCAAAAGTTTGACAAAATTCGCAATCATCACTTTATAGTGCGACCTTAATTTTTTAAAAACTTTTATCAGACTCGTTCTGTACTTGTTATGAATTATGTTTTGTTTTTGTTTTACTTTTATCTGGCATTCTTCTGATTACATGAATGTATCGCATGTGCTTTTTTTTTATACAAGCGTCATGTAGCGTTACCATAGCAACACAAAGGGAATGACACTACACTGACGAACACATACAGTAAATAAATGAGTTGTTTCTTTTCATTGACTAGTATCATTTTGCATACATTATTATTATTATTTCTATTATTATACATTACTTCAGCTCTTTAGATCATATATTTTTTTACTGATTTATTAAACTGGGAGGAGAACCAGAAGAACCGGTGCAGTCCCAGTACCTTATCACACATTCACACGTTGTTTTCACCTGCTTATTCCCTGCTCCTGAATGCAACAGAGGAATTTTCTGAGCACGGCTGGGGAAGGTTTATGACAGAAGCCCCTACACAAGGGAAAACCTCTTGAAGGCCTGAGGGGATGTGTCCAGTGAATCCATCCAAGGCCGGATTAGACATACCAGGACATAATTCTGATGTTACCCGAACACGGAAAAAGTCCTTCATGAAGTTACTGAAATTTTGTGACTTGGACCAAATATGCAGAGTAGCTGCAGTAAGATTTAAAGCACGGTATTAAATAACTTTTTGTTATCTTATAGTAGATTCTTGTACGTGCATGTTTTCTCAAAATTGGACCTATCGTCTGTCCCACTGCTCATTTCACATGTTCTGGAAATCTTTTGTCTTGGCAGTTATGTAGTTCTGTGTATGCTCTTGATTGCTTGGGTTTGTTTGCTTTCGACTACAAAGTTGACCACAAAAAGATGACAGATGAGAACGATGTTTGCAGAGTGTGTATGCATTTATGAGAAACCGGTGACTGATTTTAGAAAATGTGTCGTAGCAATCAGAAAAACCTGTGAAAAAGAAGAAAAAATAAACTAAACTGTTGTGCATAAAGGTGCAGCGACATGTGGAGGCTGAAGCTCTGTCTCACACCACCCTGTAAAAAACCACTTGAGCTGACTGATGGATAGATAGCTAATGGATAAAACAATTTAAGAAAGTCTGCCGCTGGGCTGCCATTTTTCACTTTTTCAATTCTTCCTTCTTTATCTTGAAACAGGCAGAGCAATTTGCTTCATGGGCAGGAGACAATAGTGGAAAATTTCAAATTATTTCATGGCACAGTCAGGATTTTAACGCTGAAAAGAGGATTAGATGACTAGCTCAAATAGACTTTTGTTGGCCTGTGTGAAAGAAAGAAAAGGGAAACAGAGGGGGAGGTGAACGGAGGATATCCTGCAAACTCTAGATGACCTTTCACCCTGGATATCCTCCTTAAGATGCAGCATAATATTCCCTGCTGCCAAGGCCATGGCTCTTCCTCTGCTCTACCCTCTGTTTGATAACGCCATGCAGTCAGACATGTGGTGCAACTGGGTCTCAGGATGTTATCTTCACTGGTGGAACACATGGGAGTTTTATGCTGTCCCTGCAGATCCCACTTCCCTTCATGCACACACCCTTACCAAACAGTTTGAGTCATCTGTGTAGTGACAGGGATGTCAGCCCTAATCTGCCTCCCACCCGTGAACACTGCCAACCGGGTTTATTGAGACGCAAAACTTCAGCTCCAGTTTGCTGCAGGTCAGATGAAAAGTCGGTGAATATGAGACTGCAGTGAATAAGGTTAGCTCAGCTTAGCATGAAAAACCTTTCTCCAAAGACAGAAATAAACACCTCAAGAGGACATTCATTAAAACATATTCCGTTCAGAAATGTTCATGGTAATGAGGTTTTCTCGCTGTTTCTTTAGATGTTGCCAGGAATCTGACAGTGACTCTGCAATAGGTCAGCGGGATAAATGCTGGTAAAATTATAACTTGTCACTACTTTTTCTCAAAAAGACTGTTTTTTCTACCTACCTACCGACATCTATCCACCTATAGAACAGAATAAAGTTTATTGGGATATTTGTTGAGGACAACAGTGCCGCGTGATTGGTCACAATCAACAATGACAATGCAACAACAAACCCTCAATCACACAATCTGTTTATCTATAACACTGGAACTATCTAGGGAACTGTGGTTTTTTTACACTCTCCAACAAAATCTATATGCAGTGAAGTTTGGACGTTTCTGTGCCATGTCCATTGCCGAAAGCCAAAATGAGAATGTAGTCAAGTTCCAACAACAAAAGTCTTGGATCCCAGTGCCTGTGTTGAAAATATTTGAAATTCCCATAATTACTGTTGTCTGAGGGGTTTAACCCATAAAGACCCAGTGCAAATATTGTGGCAGTTCCCAAATAAAATTTTCTCTATATTTAACCTTTCTTGAATGATTTGTTACCATTTCTTGTGACATAATCCTCTTTACTTCAGTGTAAATTATGTATTTTCCTATATTTAATTCACTGATCATGTAGATGTTCATGAAAACTCAGAGTAAATTCAAAGGTTATTAAATCAGAACAGAGAAAACCGAAGAAAAAGTGACTTTTTCAGTAAAATATAGCATGAACTGAACATAAACCAAGAATCTCCATCCACTGTCATTGATCCAACTCCATGGGTTTTAGTGGTGAACGAATGTTGTAGAAGATGACGGTGTTTCCAGGTTCACTATGGAGCTTCTAAGCGTCCACATGAGTCATATCTGATGACCATGAAAAGATGACAAGAAGTAATCGACATGGACATCATGTTGATGAAGGAGTGCAGGATCCCAAAAAAGTAGATGAAAATAAGGTCCACACAACCTGTGACCACCTCAGACAAGTCTGATGAAGGGCATCAGCCTGAAAGGTCACTTGTGGGAGCTCACAGTTTGTGCTGACTTTATTTTCATCTTTTCATGAAAAGATGACAAACTGCATTTTAAACCAATTATTTACATGGATTGATACGATTAGTGAATCAACAGGTATCAGACCTTTAACATCAGTAGTTGGTTTTCGTCACCAGAGCCTGTTTGAGTCTTTATAGGTTTGAAGTGTTTGTGACTTCTGGTATGTTAAAGGTCATGGGGTTGTTACCTGGAAATGTTAGAATCTTGTGATGTATGTATCTAATGTACCAGGGTGAGCAGGAATAAAACAGTCAGCCAGGAATATGTATGCTGTGTGGTTAGTGTTTAACGTTAAATCAGAACACTACATTTGGCAACAAGATTAAAGCTGAGAAAACGGGAAGAAAGAAAGAAGGCGATGGTGGTGCTATCTGGTTTACCGGCAGTAACTCTCCTTGATGTGCTATCTGACCCAGGTAACGTTGGTGTGCACTTGAAGAAGTAGATAAATAGTTTAAAAATGTATTTAATCGCATCAGGACTTCATGATGTCACAAGAAAGAGAGCTTTGCTGCTTACACTTAACAGGTACTGAAGTCTAAGATGTCTTCACACTAGATGACACGGGAGGAGATGATGACTATGACAGACCAGTGAAAAAGTTGGATGAGTATTTTGCACCCCAGAAAAAGATTACCTATGAGAGTCACATGTTTAGACAAGCGGAACAAGCACAAGGAGAGTCGGTGGGCAGTTTTGTAAGTAGGTTAAAGAAGCTGGCGTCCACGTGAGAGTTTGGAGACAATAAGGACGACTTTATCTGTGATCAAAGCATAGACAAGTGCACGTCAAACACACTGCGCAGGCGGCTGCTGCATCAGAAAGATTTAATGCTGGCAGGGCTCCAAGAAATCATAAGGGCAGTGGAGACAGCGGATCAACAAGCTGCAAAGATGGAGAAATTAACAATCAACGTGGTGAAAACAAAACATGGCAGAGGCACTGGAGGAAAAAAAACCGCAAGACCCAAACCTCGAGATCCTTCTCTGAGTAATGTGAAAGGTATGAAATGTTATCATGTGGTCGCAAAGGTCACATGAGCCGAGACTACCTCACAGCAAAGGATAAAAAGTGCAACAAATGTGGAAAAGGACATTGTGCCAAAGTTTACAAAACACAGAATGTGCATAGAATGAACAGAGTTTCAACCACACTCACTGAAGATAATAATAACGACTGCGTCTTCTCAGTTGTTAGTGGTAATGAAGAAGGAACAATGATTGTACTAGTTAACGAGCAACCAGTCGAAATGTTGATAGACTCTGGTGTTTCCTGTAATGCTGTTAAAGGGCCTAAGTTTAGGCAGATCCAGTCTAGGAGTGATGTTAAACTAAAACCATCTGACAAGAAAGTCTATCCATTTGACTCAAGAAAACCTCCGGAAGTGAAAGGCATTTTCACAGCTGATTTCAAAACTAGTGAGAGGTCAGACATTGTCACTGCAAAGATGCAAGTAATAGGAAAAGCTTGAATCTGTCTGTTAGGCAGGGGAACAGCTGTTACATTAGGGTTATTGCACATTGGCTCAGGTGAATTCCATCCAATCAAATGAAACAAGAGATTTCACAGCTGAGATACAAGAGAAATATAAGAGGTGTTGTCAAGGCTCAGGCAAACTGAAAGATTTTCAGCTAAGTTTGCATGTTGATGATAGTGTGAAGCCAGTAGCCCAGCATGTTCACAGAGTACTGGTCAGTGTGAGAAAAGAGCGCAGAGACCTTGAGGTAATAGATGTGATAAAAAAAAATACCTGGACCAATAGTATGGGTGTCACCATTAGTCATAGTTCATGGTGAGAAAGAGCCAAGACAATGTATGGATATATGAAGAGCAAATGAAGCTACTGTATGAGAAAGGCACCTCATCCACACAATAGATCCAATCCTGGAGGACATGACAGGAGCCACAGTATTTTCAAAAGTGGATTTAAAATGGGGATATCATCAGATCAAGTTAGAGCCTGAGTCCCAGCAGCTAACTACATCTGTCACACATACACAGGGTTGTGGCATTATAAGAGACCGATGTTTGGCATTTCCTCTGCCCCTGAGATCAGAACAGAACAGATCACTGGACAAGTTTGACAGGGCATACCTAATGTTCATAACATCTTTGATGACATCACAGTTTCAGGAGAAACCATGGAACTACATGATGAGAAGCTGCACCAAGTCCTTCAACAACTGGAAGAAAAGCAGCTGACACTAAAATGGAAAAAGTGTCAATTCCAAATGACAGAACTGGACTTCATGGGCCATGTACTGTCTAAAAATGGCATCGGAGCAGCTCACTCAAAGGCTGAAGCAGTGGAGAACACATGTCGTCCAAACAAACGCTGCCAAGGTGAGAAGTTTCCTGGGACTTGTGAACTACTGTGGCAGATTCCTTCCTGATCTGGCCACTAAACCAGATCTACTGAGGAGACTCACAAGGCAATCTTGGGAAAATGGACATGGTGCTCTGAACCGGAAACAGCATTTGTAGAGCTGAAGAGGGAGCTGGCTAGTTCATATGTAATGGCCTATTTGAATCAAGATGCAGAGATGCATGTGCTAGTTGATGCTAGCCAGATATTCTGAGTCAGAACCAAACTGATGGAACACATAAACTTGTGTGTGATGCCAGCAGAGCTTTGTCAGATGTGGAGCATTGATACTCTCAGACAGAAAGAGATGCTCTTGCTATTGTATGGGAATGTGAAAAATTCCACATTTTCCTTTGGAAAAGACTTTGTAATGATCACACACACCACAGGCCTCTCAAAACAATATACTCACCAAAGTCAAAACCACTAGCAAAGATTGACAGATGAGCACTGAGGTTGCAGCCATACTGATTTAAAAGTGTGTATAAATCAGGGTCACAGAATGTAGTTGATTCACTGCCACACCCCACAGCAAATCCACCAGTAAGCCTTGAGAATACAGAGGAACATGTTTACCTTTTGGCTCAACATGCATGACCAAATGCTTTCTCTCCACGGCAACTAGAAGAGCTATCAGCAGCAGATCCTACACTAGCTGCATTACAGGGAAGCATTAGGACTGGTGACTGGGAGACCTGCGATGCAACCTACCAAACTGTAAAAACTGAGCATTCTGCTATTGGGGAACTACTGTTGAGCGGTTTCCACATAGTGATACCCCATGTTGCATGATGCCAGACTGATGTTGGCACATGAAGGACATCAAGGAATCATAAAGATGAAACACAGACTCAGAACAAAAGTATGGTGGTCCGAAATAGACAAAGAATCAGGAGTTGGTGAAGTCGTGTCACACTTTTTAGGTCAATAACTCGAGCTCACAGGAGATCCCTACTATGAGGATAGACCTCCTTGCTAAAATGGCAGACACTTGCGCTCAACATATGTGAACCATCAGGAGACCATCTACTGGTAATGACTACTATTCAAAGTGGGTGACTGTCGACATCCTCCAGAGCCCCACCACAGCTAATATAATCAAATGTATGAGACAGTCATTTGTGACTTATGACATCCCAGAGTGCATCGTGACAGACAACGTAACTCCATTTGTCTCAAAGGAGTTCAAGACATATCTCCAGGAAAGTGGTGTCTTGCACCGCCGTCTGACGCTATATTGGCTGCAGGCAAATGGTGAAGTTGAATGTCAGAATAGGACCCTTTGTAAAGCCATACATGCAGTTACCACTGAAGGCAAGGGCTGGCGTGCTGAGCTTGATGTTTTCTTAATGGCCTACTGCAGCACTCCACACTGTGTTAGAGGCCGTCGTCTGGCAGAACTGCTGTTCCACCACCAAATCAGGACCAAACTTCCTGAACTGTCAGGCAACAGCCAGAAGCTTCCCTCAGGTCATGATGTTGCTGTCTGCATAACTGATGCTGCAAGGAAGGTGAACGGATGTGTGGACACAGACAGATCCAGACAGGCAAAAGACAACACTGTGCAACCAGGTGACAAAGTTTTTCTCCATCGGTACAATAAAAAAAAACTGTCAACACCAATCGAAATAGACCCATACCCTGTTGGGGACCGAAGAGGACGCTCACTCATTTTGGAAAAGGATGGCAAGAGGATGATGTGTCATGCATCCTTTGTGAAGTTGTGGGTTCAGCCAGCACAAGAGACGGTGTGAACCAGCACAGATGGACAGAGGTTGAACACACAGCTGATGAACACTCAACCTGCTGAAGTACCTCAAGCAGAGGAAATCCAGCCGGGCAGACCACAAGCATCACCGCGTGAAGTGCCTCAGCAGGACATTCAGCCTCAAAGAGCGAGGCCAGAACCAGCTCATCTGATGGACAATATTACAGATTAGAGACATTGCCATAAAAGAGTAGAATAATCTCTGACAATTGTCTTAATAACAGAGTAGTCCCACCCTTTACCGTTCAGGTTGTGATTTCTCTCTTGGCCAAGTGAAAGTGAACATTAGGCTTAATTTCCTTTTTCTCTAAAACAATATATTTGATTATTCATTATGACAGACGTATATCTCTAGTTTCTTTACAGTTTTTATTAAATTGTACCTGAATTCCAACTAAATATATATGAAAATCTATGAGAATACAGTGTAAATTAAGAACAGTTTAAGGCTATAAATTAATGTATACAGCATAAATTCAGAATGTAAATATTCATTGATTCATTCATCTTCTATACCCGCTTTATCCTCACTAGGGTCACGGGGGTCACATGGAGCCTATCCCAGC
>JAQQZY010000029.1:17976923-17990188 GCA_030068375.1 Ostorhinchus rueppellii
AGTAGCTGGGATAGGCTCCATGCGACCCCCGTGACCCTAGTGAGGATAAAGCGGGTATAGAAGATGAATGAATGATTATGTATTTATCTTTTTTTTTTAAGTGTGAATGAATCAATAAATAACTAAATAAATAAACCAAAAAAAATGCATATGTGGAATTTAAATCCATGTGTGATACCTGTAGTCTATTTAACTAAGTCCATGCTGCATTTACTTGTTAATTATTATTTCATCCGAACCTCATTTTTAACAGTGTTATTTCAGTCAAATTCGAGGTAATGTTCTTCACCCCAAAACCAGCATCTCTGCAGACACTGAAAGAAAACCCTGCAGTAGTGTTCAGGCTTGTAATGAAGACAGAAATAAAGAGAAAAACTGAAAAAAAAAAAAAAAGACAGAAAGTAGTAGTAAATGGTGGAGTGTGTGGCCAGGAGCCAGATGAATGAGTCATAACTCAGCTTCATTAGCGAGTATGTCTCTTGACCTATCGACATCCACATCGCACTATGTAATCCCCACACATTGATCCGCTGACCTCCCGGGCTGCAGGACTGGTTCAGCTCCTCATTGTTTCAGCGTCTGAGCTCCTATATATTCCTAAAGCTCTCCCGCTCTGCCTCTGCTCCCGTCTTTGCCATTAAATATTGAACTTCCACAAATGAGAACAAAGGTCAGGATTTGTTTATGCAACCGGGAGGACTGTCGGGCTCATAAATTCAGAAGATCTTCCAACTGTCAGTTTGGAAACGCTGAAAATTTGAATACAAACATATAAAGAGAGATATAAATGTTTGACCAGGTCGTACAATATTTAGTTATCATATCATGTGTCTTGTAATGATTAATGGAGTGAGCTCATAATTGGCTCAAAATTCAGTTTTAATTAAATGGAAAGAAAATAACTGAACGCCACAAGCTCTAACTCTCATTACTTCATCAAGAATACTCCAGAGAATATAATAAAGTATTTCACCTACGTATATGTTGAAAGATTTATATCTGCAGTATATACATATACTGCTTTAATTGGTGTGTAATGACCTTAAATTATGTAATAGTCCGACTTTTAACCCTCAAAAACCTAAACAGCTGCCAACAACCGGAAGCATCTACTGATATAAAATGTTCAATAACTTTTGACCCCAAACATCTGCTAGTACATTGAAATAATTCAGATAAAAGGCAGTTTTTTGGTTTTTATCGTTACCAGATATGACCTGTTTGGACGTTCAGAGGCTTTGTAGTGAACATGGAAATTCAGTCATTTTCACGAACACTCATTCGCCAATAAAATCTATGTCGTTTGAACAATGACAGTGGTTCTAAATGCTTGTTTGTATGTTCAGGTAATGATCTATTTTGTCAGTTTTTTTCTCCTTAACGTTTCTCTATTGTGATATATTAACCTATGAATGCATGTCAGCTTCTATGCAGAAACGGTAAGTACATTAAATATAGGAAACTATTTAATATTTACTAAAAAAAAGAAAAAAAAAAGAAAAATGTAGGTAATATAATACACGCTGATAAGCCACTTAAAGGAGCTGTATGCAGGTTTGTGGCCAAAATTGGTTCTGCAGTCACGTTCCAAATACTGTCATGTGTATCCCCATGATGACATGCCCCCTGTCATGGTGTTCATGTGCCCTGAGCTCAGGCTCACAGGCTCCCTCATTCCGGCAGTGTTCTGCTTTGCTCGCTCTGTACCTGACGTGCGTTTACGTGAGTTGTGCTGACAAGGTTCACCGCTAAAAAATCACTAAAAATCGAACAAGATGAATATGGGGCCATTATTGTAGCAACCACCACTAAACCCAGTAATGTCGCGTACCCTTAAAATACCACCAACTGGTGATATGTTGGGTGAATTACTACCAATGGAAAGAGCGAGCAAAGCGGAACGCTGCTGCAATGAGGGAGCCTGTGAGCCTGAGCTTAGGGCACAGAACCCTGACCTCACACAGACAAATCCCTATACGCATTTGTGTGTCTCTCATGACAGAAATGTGTCAAAAATCACGTGTGTAAAGAGAGCCAATCGGGAAGCCGCTTGACTTGTAACCAATGATTTGTCTGTATTTCTGGGTCTTGTAGTGAAAATACTTTGACTTTTCAGACATTCATGTCTGTATGTATTTACAGATTCATTCACACATTTGCACATCTGACTGCACACACATACACACACACACACACAGATTGAGATACGGACACACAACTCCGACTGTGGACAGACAGATTCAAATACAACACACAAATAATTGTGCTACAACAGTCCCACCATAGCTAATGAACCGTGCTTGTTTGCTTTTGTCATCGATCTTGTTAGAGCTCGACTTGGGCTTTTCTTTGAAAGTTGAGCAGAAAGAAACACTCAAGTCAATCATTTTAAAGAAGGATGGATTTGCTTTTTTGCTGCTTGTAGCTCTGAATACGTCACACTATCGGTTGCTCTGATTGGTCATAGAACTGGCCTATTACGTGCAGGAACAGTTTGAACCCACCCACAGGCTTCAGCTCTGTCAATGGCCCGATTCCAGACTATAAAGTTCATGTATAGTTTGGCCTGCTAGGCTACTGATGACTTCTCACGGTACAATAATGTTCCCCGGCACACTGGTTGGGGAACACTGAGTTAGAGCATAACTCTTCCATACAGCTCCTGTAAGAAAGGTTGATTGTAGAATAGAAAAAAATTGATAGTCGCCACAAAACTAGGCTTTAAGGGTTAAATAAAAGTTGTTGCTAACCATAATTTGTTTAAAATAACATGGGCAATTATGTCGTATTAATGAGCTCTGATGCTGGATTCATTGCTATAAATAGAACTAAATATCCTCCTGAGACCCAGAATGCACCAGTGTCCTTTGTAGAGGACATGAGCTCCACAACTTAAATCTAAAATAAAACTATCTACAAGGGTCAAACATGTAGAGGACGTCCTGGCTTTATAGTGATATGTGGCTGTTTGGGGTTGGTCCTCTGAAAACAGCCATGATGTTTTCGGGAGGTAGTCCACAAATTGTATTTTTACAGGTGTTTTTGTTGATATGTGGTCATTTGTCTTTTTTTTGTGTGTGAAGAAGTGGAGATGGAGAGAAGATTGGTTTTCATAGGAAATGTAAGTTTCATGTTTGTAAAGTATGACATGTATCTGTGTATTGAAGAAAAAACATGTCTTGGAGCATCATTCATTAAAGGACTGAAAAAGTGTGGTATGAAAACAGCAGAATGTTTTCCATTTATTCGAGGTGAAAAAAAAAGGGGGGGGGGGGGGGGTCTAACTGTTGCAGGCTAAATTTCACACTGCAAATAATTTCTTTTCTTTCATTGAAACATTTTTATGACGGAAATTGTTATTAAATGTATCGAGATACTGAGTTTTTAAAAGGTAAAATATCATGTTCTTTTCAAGAACATAAGTGTTTAACTACAGTTTGAGACGTTTTTGTTCACTTGCAGATATTTTTAACAAAGTGAATTCAACTTTTTTTCTCCCAAACTCGTCCTTCGTTGACAAGAGCACTTACTAAACTTCTGTTTTCATATGAAATGCAAGAGATTTGTTTGTGAAATGTGTGAAGTATGGCATGTATGTGTGTGTGTACCAAAGAAAACCTGCATCTTGGAGCACCATTCAAGATATGACTGAAGAAGTGTTCATGGAAATTGCAAAATGTACAGATATATGTTTTTTTTCCCATTTGATAATATAGGTAAAAAAATTAACTAAAAAGCTGTAAAATGGCAGAAAAGATGTAAGATTTATTCAGGTAGTACTAAGTCCTACTGCTAACTGCAAAGGGTATCCCTTTAAATAAATAAACGAAGAAATAAATGAATGAATAAATAAAGAAAAACTAGAGAGGCACTCAGAGTGCAGACCTCCGCCAAGGTAGTGTCTTTTTTTTTTTTTTGTCTGTACTGCTAAGTTTGGTCAACACTGTGGAGCTGAGACAAGGACGAATGAAAAAGAAACTGACATCCTTTGACTCTGGACAGATAGAAGAATGTTGAAAATCTCATGGACAGACAGAGACCATGAAGCCCTCAGTAAGGTTATTATCGTTAGTGAAAACTAACGAATAGACGAAAACTAGAAATGAAAAAACCTTTTTGCTAACTGAAATAAATAAAAACTATAATTAAAAGAAAAAACGATAACCAACTGAAACTAACTCAACGAACTAAATATGTAAAAACGAGAAAAGCATTCAGAGAGTGCAGACCTCCGCCAAGGTAGTGTTTATACTTTTTTCTTCCTCCACCAAGGAGGTTATGTTTTTACCAGGGTTTGTTTGTTAGCAACATAACTCAAAAAGTTATGGACGGATTTTGATGAAATTTTCAGGATATGTCCAATGTGGTTTTAAGGTAGTGTTAGTACTTTCCTCCACTAGATGGCACTGAATTACCTCATGCAGCTCTGTGCTACCATGGCCTATCTCGCAATGATAAAAAAAATTATACTAAAAAAAAATCCTGTATCCAGACGGTGATTCGGATCACCTCCAAAATTTAACCATCTCTTCCTTCACCCAGAGCAGACATATCCTGAAATATTCATCAAAATCTGTCCATAACTTTTTGAGATATGTTGCTAAAAATCAAACAAACCCTGGCAAAAACATAACCTCCTTGGCAAAGGTAATAAATAAATAAATAAATAAATAAATAAATAAGTCACCTTACACCTAATACAGTTATTCCTTGCAAAAATGAAAAACTTGCGACATACTTTTCTGGGACTCGGGAGGATATAACTTTCATCATTATAAACAGTCATTTTTATCTCTTGTAATTAAACAGTGAATGCACTAATTTACATGTAAAATATAAAATACAACTGTCTCTTGTTGATAAAAACTTATACTTTTTGTGGATAAAATGCCTAAGAACCAGTGTATTTAAAATAACAACAACATTCTTTCATCCTAATAAAAGTTTTCCATCTCCTTCAGATGTTGAACTTTATTTAATAAGCACTGCAATTCCAAGGGCTAGATAGTTCATTTGAGTTGACGTTTTTGCATTACATTATAAGGAATCACTGTCAAATTGTCAGCTATATCTGCTATGAATAAAATAAATAATGGCCAAGAAAAATTAACTGTCACCTCTTATTGACAACAACGTCCTGTTGTGTTGCGATAAGAGATATTGTTGCAAATGATTAAATGTAACATACACAATACAATCCAGTGAAGGATGCCTGCGGAGCCAAAGGAGTTAACAAAATAAATAAATAAATAAAACACTGCAGTTTAGAAGAGTTCAGGAATTCAGCTGGGCTTTTTCTGTACAGCAGAAGGTCAACAAAATACTGTATTAAAAAGTTTTTGCTGACATTCACAGAAATGGGAGTCTAATTTGTAATACTTAACTTTAAGTATCCCGTAATGTACACTGAAGGAAATCTCATTGCACTTCTACATGATCATGCCTGAGGAAATAACAGGTTTCTGTTTTGTCTTCATTTCATACCAATTAAGAGATGAGACAGTGTAGGAGTCTGATATGAACCTAGAACAATGAGAGTTAGGATGTTTGGATGCTAAAGCACCTCCTAAACTATAGATTTCAACAGGTAAACACGTCCTACTGTTGTTTCTGTCACTGTTACCATGTAGGAGGAGGAGGAGGATGATGATGAAGAGCTGCAACTGTGACTGATGGCAGAGGGTTGTCATGATGTCCACTGACGTTTTGTTGTTGTTCATCCACACGGTAGTGTTTGTGTAGCACCGGAGTGACCAGAATGTAACATGTGGGTGGGCATTGTGCTTGCTTGGGGGGGCAAAAAAATTATTTGGGAGCAGGGGGTCCGTGATTGTCAGACTGGGACCAGACGGTGTGTTCGTGTTAGCATTTTTGGACCGGGGGGGGGGGGGGGCTAACAGGGATCTAGCAGGCTGGACATGACAGGGCCTTGTACAGGCGGGCAGAGCTTATCCCCCCTGCTCATGCCCCCGTTGTTACTGTTTTCCACTGCAGTCTGATTTATTGCAGCGTTTGTTTTGACAGTTTTACTACAGCCTGGAAACGGTCAGATTTCCTATGCTTTTTCCATTTGATCTGACATGTGTATACATACATTACTGTGCAAAAGTCTGAGGCTTTCCCTGTTGAGCATAAATATGTATATTCTCTTTTCTTCAGTTAAAAGAAAAATACATTTATAAAAAAGAAATCAAGATTCTTTACTGTCATTCAATATCCATATGATGAATGAAATTATGATCCATAGGATCTTTAGTGAAATGAAATGAACACTTTGGTGGAATACATAATTCCGAGGCAAGTTTTAAGGTGGTTTCAGAATGAGTCACTGTTTTAAACTTCTGGTCATATGACTGCACATTTAGAGATGCTGTCACCAATAGTTCAACTGTAGGCTAACATTATGAAAGGTTAATGTCATGAAAGGCTAACGTTATGAAATGCTACTGTTATGAAAGATTAATGTTATGAAAGACTAACGTTATGAAAAACTAACATTATGAAAGGCTAACGTTATGAAAGGCTACTGTTATGAAAGGTTAATGTTATGAAAGGCTAACGTTATGAAAGACTAACTTGAAAGGCTAACATAATGAAAGGCTAATGTAATCCGATGTTTGCCTCATGTTGAATACATTTACATTCCTGCAGCTGACTGTGTGACCAGTAATACCATTGATACAATACCTGATCAAGTCATGATCATTTTATAAAAGTGAGCAAATACCGCTGACAGATTTTTGTGTAAACTATAGTTCTACATGTCACGGTTTCTAAAGTGGCATTTTTCTGGACTCCTTAAAAAACAAACAAACAAAAAAAAAGGCAAAAAAGTAGCGAGTATACCCACTTCTCCAGGGACCACTACACCACTGATTGGACTCCTCCAGGTAGAGTAATGGGTTCCTCAAAACCAGGATTAAATGTGACGGAAATAGTGTAAAGTGTGATACTTTAAATCCAAACAGTATCTGGGATGTAAACACAGTGAATGCTTCTGCTTCTCGCTGTTCACTTATTTATGCTTCTTTGTTCTCAGCCAGAACATACAGATTGAATGTGGCCGCATGCTACTTGTCTGTGACTATGCGGAAGAATTGTCCTGCTTCTGAATCAATGACCAATTCAATTTCATGCACCATGCTGACATTTAACCAACAGAGCCAGAAAGGTTAATAGAATTCCATATGTACGCACAGACGGCGTGTACAGTGGCTGATTGTATCGCAATGCTACTTAGCAGAAAAGCCAAACTAAAGGGAGAAAATCCTTCTAAGGCTAAGCCCTATATCAGCACATTCTCACACAAGGCTGACTGGGTGCAAGAGCATTAGATTAGCTCCTCTTTCTGTCTGTCTCTCTAACGCCTACCTTTTCACCTACTCCTGGTTCTAGTTCTTAGATCTGTGTTTCCCTGATTGTTATATTGTGCTAACTCTGCCCCGTTGTTGGTCTTGGCTCATTTTTCTCTCAGTCGTCTTCATCTCCTCTTGCTTTGTTTTGGGCCTGTAGCCTATCTTTCTTCCTCGCTGCCTTTCTGTCTGTCAGTCTGACTGTCTTTGTATTCAGTTTGTCTGTCTGCCACCTTCCTGCTTCTCCTATCTGTCATGTCAGTAGAGTAGCAGCAGTAAAAGACATAACACCCTCCCCTATCAGGATCCATCTATCACCAAACCAAGCCCTTCTAATACCTCCACTTTTTCTTCACTTCTACTTCACTTGTCTGATAAAAAATAAAGTACAGGACTCATAAAAGAGGCTCTGATCTCCTGGTTGTACCTGGTGCAACAGTAACAGCAGCTCGCCAGAACAGACGGGATCAGAAGGGCAGGTTGTAGGCAGTGTTCGCTGCCAACTTTGTCGAGCCCCAGTAGCTGTGGTGATGAAAGCAGGGGAGACAGTGGTTCCTGGCTACTGTAATGCAGCTGGACAGCATATACAAAAACACAATTACCCCCAACACAAGGGAGAGGTGCTCACCCGCCACTCCAAACCAGCCGCAAGAGGAGAATGGACCGGACATAGCCAAGAGAGCATGGAGAGAATCCCCTCAACAACTCATTAGGTGAATTACAGTGGGGTGGTCGCTAAGCCTTAGCTAATGCACTGTTCTCCAAGGGTTACAAGTCATGTAACTCAGGACCTTTAACCCTATAAAACCATTTGTATCATATTTGCTACACCCCTATCTTATCAACAAGATCAATACCTTCCATAAAAACCTGTTCTGTATGACCTGAGACATGTTTTCTGCCCCTTGGTGGATTGTCATCCCACTGCAACCAGTTTTTTGTTGCCTTTTTCAATATGGCCTCTATCATTAAATCATGCACACACATTTTGCAGGAAACTCTTTGGTAATTCTCAAAAAGTTGAGAAGAACATCTATTAATGCGCAGGTTTTGGACATGTCCCTCCCTCTCTGACAACTGGTCAACAGTTTTTAGAGTTCTGTCAGGGGCGCTGGACCTTAACCTGCAACCTAACCTCTATTCTGCAATTTTTTGAATATGGCCTACAGACCAGCAGATGATTAAGAAGCACAAAGACATCATAGCATTTACTACTCTACTAGCCTGCCGAAGGATTCTCCTGCAGTGGAACTCCCTCACACCGTCTAGCACATCCTTATGGATGAGCGACCTCATGCCCCATCTAAGGCTTGAAAAGGTTAATAACACACTCAGCAGGTCCAAAAATCTCTTCTACTCCACCTGAACCCAGTAATGTCCTTTATTAACAAACTAAAAACTCTCCCTGACAACTCATGAATTCATGAGTTTTAAGCTGGACCACAAGGGACGACATATGCCATCATGCAGCCAAACACAACAACAACACAACCTCACCCGCTCTTGAATCTGCCTCATAGACCAACTCCACTCTTGTCTTCTTTTTGTTTAATCATTTATGCCCGATGAGTGTCATATCTACTGATATTATTGCCTTTATACATGTTTTGTTTTCCTCTTCCTTCCTTGTTTTATTTATTTATTTAATTTTAGATGGGGATGCATCACCTGGGACTTTGCAGGGTGTGAGGAGGGAGGAAATGGGTAATGTGTTTTTTGTTATGCAGAAAATCCAAAAGTATTGGAAATAAAAAAAGAACATCTATATACATATTGTTCTTTTAAAAAAAAAAACTAAGTACATCATGTACTGAAACAATGCTTGATAATTGATTCTTTATAATACAGTTATGCTGTGTTAAAAATGTGCGCATCAAATTTGACACTGCAGGTATATAAGGTGTTTTATAAAAACGCCCAAAGCATCAAATGTGATATAAAAATATATCAAAAGTAAAATAAAATAGCAAAATGTTTTGTTTGGATATTGTTAAACGGTCTGATAAAAATCTTAATTCCCCCAAAAAAGTTATGTTGTGGTCAGGTTTTGATGGGTCAGGTCTGACAGGGCTAAAGCTACAAACAGGATACACAACAGGAAATCAGTCTATTTTCATATTGTAGTCTAACTCTGATTGTACTGTAGGTCAGTGATACTCAACTGGTGGGTCATGACCCAAAAGGGGGTCACAAACCCATTTTCAGTTGACCACAGTCCTTTGTCTGAGCAAAAAAATAATGTTAAGAAACTAATCCTGTGCTTTATTTTTTAGAGGCGAGTACTGCCCATTCACACTCGCCAACATTAGGGGTGGTAATGTGCTGTGATGCTTACTGACACCATTCATTTCATATAAAAGAAGAACCAGAAGTTTCTATTCATATCATGGTGAAACTCAGGTATAACGACTACATCAAACGTGGTTTTACCTGCATCCATGAACAAAAACCTCAGTGAGTTTAACTCTTTAATAAGGGACTGAATGCACTTTTCATTTTTAGTTGCATGCACTTTTTTTTTTTGTTAAAATGTACCTAATTTCGTGTTATAGGGAATATTTCCATGTTCAGCATCACCACCTGTTTGTCAATAAACTTGTCTTGTGTGTTTTCATATTGCGACATTCTGTATTATCTCAGGTTCATAACACACGTTTTTGTTAAGTACATTTGAGAAATTAAATTTGTATCAGTTTGGGTCTGGTCTGGTCGTTGAAGGGTCGTAGTTGGTCCTAAAGCTAGACCAGTTGAGAACCACTGCTCTTGGTAATTTTTGTTTTGATTATTGGTGCTGAAGGACAAATGTAGCATGAACTAACTGAATGCTTATGACTTTCTATCTGTTGTTAAAATAGTGAAATTGGTTGACCTCAGTGCACTGTGCGGTTTGGTACCACAGACTTAAAATACATAACTACCATATAAAGTTTTAGTTTCCCCTCCACTCAACGGTGCTCACACTGACTTGCCCTCTCTTACTCCTTTACTTGCTCACATATGTGACCTTTAGATTTTACTGATACACTCACACTCTCTCACAGAATTGGGCTAACAATGAACATGGCAGTATTATGAACCGAAATTTCCAGGCTTGCTGCAGTGAGCCCAGAGGAAGGTCAAAGGCCAAGTCAGACGGATGTAGTTCGGCCTATTTATGTCATGTAGCAACATTAGTTTAACCCTCCTCAGGAAGAGTTTTCTTTTTCTTTTCAAGGAACTGTTTGCTATTTTGGGAACCACACTTGAAGGCTCCCCTATGGTACCACCTTTGTTGGACATTTGACCACTGCATTCTTTTCACTAAAGATGTAATCTCTTGAGTCCATGCTCAGACATAATAAATGACTGTACCACATGTTAACAGTGAATGATACTGGCCTGTAACCCTTAAAGACTCAAACATCTACTGATCTAAACTGTTTAATACCTGTTGATTCACTAATCATATCAGTCCATATGAATAATTGGTGTAAAATAGAGTTTTTCATCTTTTCATGGTCATCAGATATGAACCATGTGGATGTTCAGAGGCTCTGTAGTTACCATGGAAACACTGTCATCTTCAACATCCATTCACCAGTAAAACCAGTGGAGTTGGATCAATGACAGTGCATGGACACACTTGTTTTGACACTCAATTAGCAATATCTTTGCCAAAAAGTCACTTTTTATTAATTTTCCCTTTTTTAATTAACATTGAATTTAAGTCAATTAAATATAGGAAAACACATGAATTACACTAAAAAATGCAAAATACAGAGGATTTTATATACAATATATACGGGTCCAGGTCACAGGGGCAGCAGCTTCAGCACAGAAGCCCAGACACTCCTCTTCCCAGCCATTTCCACCACCTCTTCTGGGAGAATCCTGAGACGTTCCCAGGCCAGCCAAGAGATATAATCCCTCCAGCGTGTCCTGGGTCGGCCCTACGGTCTCCGAAGCACCTCCCCATGGAGGCGTCCAGGAGGCATCTTCACTAGATGCCCAAACCACCTTAACTGGCTCCTCTTGACATGGAGGAGCAGCGGCTGTACTCCGAGTCCCTCCCAGATGTCCAAACTCCTCACCCTATCTCGATCTCTGAGGCTAAGCCCGGCCACCCTGTGGAGGAAACGCATTTCAGCCACTTGTACCTGCAACCTCATTCTTTTGATCATTGCCCAGAGTTCATGACCATAGGTTGGCTTAGCTCCCTTGGCTTAGCTCCCTCTTGACCACAAAGGACTGGATTAATGTCCACATCACTGCAGACCCCGCCACAATCTGCCTGTTGAAAGCCCAACCAGGGACAGGAGCTGCAGATCGACTAAATGATCCATACTCTTTGTGCAGATCATCAGATATTCTATTTGTCCATTGTGTTTCACTGCATTGTTCAAGATATATTAAAAAAAAAAATTAAATAAATGACTCATAAGCATCTTTATATTACATAACCTTACAAACATTATTTCTGTTTTTTGTAGATACAGTGACTAACTGTTATTTATGCACAATTAAAAGACTGATAACAGTGTCACTAATGTCTATAACACTAATGTCTATAATAAAGTCTATAAGCAATCACCTTAGTTTCACATAAACACTGGAATAATAGTAACAAAAAGGTGCAAAAGGAAAAATATTACCTACTGACCCTCAATGTTTTGCTTTAATCATTGTGTTCAGTGTTTCATCTTCTCACTTAACTCCTGGCAAAAAAAGAAAATAAGAGTTGTTTCTTGTCGATAACTGTCAAAACCTCTCCTTTTACACCTCTTAAAGGAGGAACGGCAGTCACGTTAGAAAGACGGGGTATTGAAGCTTGTTAGAGTGTACAGTTGTTAAGTCCTGCTGAATAGGTTAGCCTGCAGATCAATGTGAGCTCTATGCTAATTTTATAGCCTAATTAAGAGCAGTGACCTTTGAGTGTCAGATTAGACCCAAAAAACATTGAAGACGCAGTGTTAGGAGTCAGGCGGACAACGGCATGTAAAGGGCATATGAAACAACCATTCTCACACACATTTAGAGAACTCAATATCATATCACTTCAAAGAGCATGTAAAATCAGTTTGGAAAACCTGCAGAACATTGAAACAAATGACTGAATCAGAAAATACACCTGTGCTCTCTGTCTCTGGCTGACATTCTGTCTATGGGTCGACGACTATACTGAGTTTTCTTTTTTTTTGTAGGTTCTGACACAACATCCAACTGTTAGCCAATTTTTTATTATTTTCATTATTCACTGTCTGTAGCACATAAACACAATTTAGAAATGTGTCATTAGGTAAGGCTAGGTAGGTACGACTCTGGGCACAAATCCCACCCCAGCAATTTGTAGATTAAAGAGAAAGGACTGGAGCTTTGGAAGAGTCGATCAGTCAGGTGTCAGGGGATTTTAGAGCACTATGTATACAAAGTACTCATTGCCACTCAACCATATGAACTGATCTTTTTTACTTGTTGGTGGTGAAATGCCTGCTTTTATATATATATATATAATTTTCAGAAACAAAACAGACAAATTTGCAAATTTGGGTCACATACAGATTGAAGGAACATTCAAGAGACACACATATGAGGTAAGGTAAATTAAATTGCCGTGCATAGTACATCAACATAAATAGGGATAGATGCATAAAAACACCAACGCATCGACCAAAGGCAGGGTGTCATTTATGGACCAGAGCACTCAGAGCTATGATACAAACCCTCTTGTGAGAATGGTAGAAATACTTAAACCAATATATGAAAGGAAGGGTTCCCATGTTTTACAAAAAATATCATTTTTACCTTGTAGTTTGCACGTCAGATAGTCCAGAGCAGGGGTGCCCAATCCTGGTCCTCCTGAGCTACTATCCTGCATGTTTTAGATGTGTCCCTCTTCCAACACACTTGATTCAAATGATGAGCCTATCATCAAGC
>JAQQZY010000029.1:18292003-18303539 GCA_030068375.1 Ostorhinchus rueppellii
AGTGAGTCATAACTAGTATGAGAGTAGAAGTAGAGGATGTAAAAATGAGAGAAAATATCAGATTAGCTGCATTAAAAATATCCAAGTATATCACTTTCTGATATTGTTTCAAAAATTAAACGCATGGTGAACAAATGAGTGGACATTTTTGTCACTCCACAAAAAATAGTTTCATTCAAAAAATATCAATCCCGTTATTGTTTCTATGCCCAAAGAAGAATAAAAACACTAAGGACAAAAAACTTGACTAAGGTTTTCATAATTCGTGTATCAAAGGGTTAATAATTCAGGTAAAATGCAGCTTTCCAGCAACATCAGATATGATCCTTTTGGATGTTCAGAGGCTCCATAGTGAACATGGACACACCATCATCTTCTGTAACAATGCCTCACCAACAGAACCCATGTCGTTTAACCAATGGCAGTGGTTGCTGACACTTGGTTTAAAATTAATGATATATTTTGTTGAATAGATTAGTTTTGCTTTAGTTTTCTGCTTTGACATAATCATCTTTGAATTATCTTGGAGCTTTTATGATTATCTAAAATATTTACAAATTAAATGTTGGAAAACATGAGGTATTTCACTGAAAAATGCAAAGGATTAAAAAAACAGCAATAAATCACTGAAGAAATGTTAAATGTACAGGAAACTTAATTTGGAAATCATAACAAAAACAGTTCTATATCTTTAAAGGATATTACCATAAAATTAAATAATCATCAGGATTACTCTGAGCTCCATTGATCTTGGTCACTTTTAGTATACGACTATTTAATAAAACTCAAACAGTACAAACATATACGGGGGGATAATGAATAATTAAGTCATGTCAATAAAAGAGTAAAACTAAGAAGTAACACTGAACATGCATTTGTCACATCTCAACAGTCCTTCAGAGGCCTGACCCAGGTGAGTCCAGCTGAAAGCATTCCTCCAGGTAGTCAGGACTTTGCAGGGCTTTGGGGACAGAGGCTGCAGAGGGATGAGTCAGGGCACAGCGGTGTAAGGACTCACCACCCACAGAGATCGCCATGCTTTCTGCTCCTCTGAAGGTTGCATACCTGCTAATTTGCATCAGTAAACAAGCAGCTAACAACTTCAAAGTGCCAACACCAATGAGGCCTGACACGGGAATGGACTCATGTTTAAGCATGTGTGCAGGTGTATGTGTGTGTGTGTGTGTGTGTGCCAGCATTAATCTTCCAGCCTGTGTGTGTGTGTGTACTGATTTTCACTCTAATAATTTTCAATGTGCGTTTATGTAGGACTAGTACATTTTTGTGACTGTGCAGAATTTTGGAAAGCCCTTATTTTTATTTATACTAATGCATGATTAGACCTGTTCAAAAAAAACCTTTTTTGTTATTTTAAAACCAATTGCTGTGACTTACATTCTCCGAGCAGTGGAATGACCAGATATAACAATTATTTAGATTTTAGTCCTTGGGAATGCCTGCCTCATGAGCCATACAGTTTTGATGTTGATTTTTGTCAAAAACACTGTCAATTTGGGACGGGGGTGTTCTATTGCTAATGTATTTGGTATCACCTTAAAGGAAATTTTATCAGCTTTCATGTGGTACCACTCATAATGCTCTATGGTTAATTCTAGTTAAGTTATAAAGCAAAATAGAACACCCCCATCCAAAATTTCTGGAGTTTTTGACAAAGATCAACATCAAAACTGTATGGCTCATGAGGCAGGCATTCCCATGGACAAAAATTAAAAAAAAAAAAAAAAAAAGAAGTTATATCTGGTCATTCCACAGCTTGAAGAATGGCAATCACAGCAATTAGTTTTAAAATAACAAAAAAAGTTTATTTTGAAAAGGTCTAATGCACGATTCAATCCAGTACCATGAAAATGTCACAGATTCTTTGAAGACACAAGAATACTATTTTAAAATCATATTCAGACATTTTACGACATCAACTAATAGAATCCCATGCCGATAATACGCTTTACTCCAAACCAGATCCCGATCGACTTTCAAAACATGTTTCAGTCAAGTCCTAGTGCGTATATCTGCAAACTAAAAATCCATCATTGTGAATGCATGTATATATGTTTCTTTAGAGAAGCTGCCACCCACGAAGACATGTCAGGTAAATATTTGGAGGGCGGGGGGGACGGTGAAGTGTCCAGTGTCCAGAGAGGGCACATGCCATCTGAAGCTATCAATCCACTCTACACAGAAATCTGATCCACATGGAGACACTTGATCCTGCATTAGGCATCTCACCCCAAACATCAACTTGAACCAAAAGGCCTCTAGCCAAATAACTCTACCGTGAGCATGGTAGTAAATATCATTCACATACATATTCCTGCTTGTATGTTAAAAAGACAAAAATAATCACAAACTTGAAAGGTGTGGATACTGACAACAAGAATTTGAGTAATTGTTTTCAGCTCTGGTAATTGCTGTGTGCATGTGTGTGTGTGCACGTAAGCATGCGTGCATTGGGGCCTGTTGTTGTCATATGTCATATGGACAGACGGGCGATGAGAGAGGCTTTTTCAGGTGTGTTGTCAACAAAAACAATGCAGTGAAGGTTAAACTGGGAAAAAGAAAAGAATGTCTTTGCTATTTGATTGTAGCGTACTACATCCTTAAGGTGCGAATAGATGCTTCACTTCCAGTTTACCACATGCTCCTCTTTGGAGCGCGTTACACCACAAAGAAAGTTTAATACAGTCAAAGCCTCATCATCAGAGTCATCATTCTACCTTCTGCTGTGCTGGTGAGGTGGTGCAGACTATGTCCTGGTACCCAAATGCCCACCTCTCCCCCTGCAGTGCCAGGTGCTCTTACACTAGAAAACCACAAAGGGGAGCTACTGCTTTTTGCAGCACCCTGTAACAGAGACATGTACACAGTCACACACACACTTTTACTGTATCAACCTGCAGCACAGTAATTCAAACACCGACTGACCAATGTTGAATTTTAAGCCATCCAGTTTTTTTCCAATAAATATTTGTCATACATTACATTACAAAACATATCACCCAGCATAAAAGGATATATAAATTCCAGCTTGTTTTATTTATATAGCTCCAAAACACAACAAAAAAAAAAAAATCATCTTAATGTCATTAAAATAATAAAGTTGCTACTGAAACATCACAAATCATAAATACTACACACTAGGTTCAGCAGAGCATTAGATATGCAAATGCTATATTTATTCATCCTAATCATGCATCTTATTTTGGTTATAAAAGACATTATGGACATAGTTGTTAAGATTATGCTGCTTAAGGATTTTAAATTTCAGATAGAATAAAACAATTAAAAATTAAAAAAAAAAAACTTCAGAAAAAAACAAACAAACACACACACACACACACACGCACACAAACCAACAATATTTATATCCAACCCTCTTCCTCTTAGTCATATGTAAACACAGCCCAGTATCTAGGACAATGATGTCAGATACGGTAAGAGACACACAGCAAGCAAGAACATGTTCTAATAAATATCATTACATTCAGACCAGCTGAAATATGCCAGCCTGCAAGACACACTGTATGACTGCAGTTAAGATTAATGAGCTGAGAAATCAGACCCAAACACAAGGGTTATTTTTTTTCCAGATCTAGTTCACTCCAGTGTTTAGGCCTCATCAGTGTGAGCTGCTGCTGCAACACACATGACAAAAAAGATTGTGTGTTGCTCAAGTCATCTGTCAGAGGGCCCACCCATATTTTACAGAACAGGAGAGGATGATAGGGGCCTGTGGAAATGTGGAGGAATGGGTGAGGTAGAGCTACATCGGGATAAATAAAGGTATTCAGCGCTCGGGGATAGACACTGGAGAAAGTGAAGAAACTCCGGAGTGCAGCGGCAAAAATGGAGCATGGAGCAATAAATAAATCACGATCCATCTACTCAGCGCTATGTTGTGAAACCAGAGGTCTCTAAAAACATTAATGAAATAGTTATTTAGAAAGAACACAATTGCTAATGATGAAAATTAATCATTATTAGATTAAATTAGTGCTTTACATAATTACAAATGTATTTTTATTGATCTAAAGAAATATGTGGATAATAGATTAAATGTGTGCTTTCTGTATTTGTGTTTTTATAATTCCTCACTGACACTTATGCTTAGGGAATAATAAAGTTACTCCAAAAGCTGGATTTTATGTACATTTGTAAACAAAAAAACAAAAAAAAAAATATATATATATTACCGTAATAATTAGTCTTATTGTTTGGTCTTGTGTATAAAATGTGACTGGAATATTTTACATAAAGGGGGGAATATTAATAAATGGACATTTTCATCAGCTCTTGATAATTAAATGGTTACAAAAAGCTAACAAAAATATTCAAAGCAGAAAGAGTTATACTCTCAGTGTTAAATTGCAGCAAGTTTTATAATGTTATTTTTAAAACTAATATAACAAAAAGACCTTGAATAAAACCAAGAATGTAATAATCAGTGTGTTCTGATAATACTTATTACCAGCAATATTATCAACAAGATTTATTTTTGACAATGAAATAATATTATTTATGCAAACAAAAACGCTTGTCAAAAATGGATAGATTTCACAAGAAAATTATGACTTATTCAGCACAATAGGAGAGGGAACTATTTCATTATACATGGGCCATGTAATCTCTGGACCCTTTGTTTTGCTTTGGCTCTCAAATGTTCCTCGCCACCTCCAGAGCTGGCTAATGGATGCAGATGGAGGAAGTGTTTGACATTATGGACACAGCAGTGCTTGTTTTAGAGAAGCTGGTCATGTGGTCTGCTTTAGCAGGCCACACAGTACCCCTTAATGTGACCCAGACCCCCCAGCCAACACCAGGGGGTTTGAGGGACTGTCCGCTCTGGGGGAACTGAGTGTCAGTTTAGCCCCCCAGTGAACACAAGTCAACATGCCTTAATCCCCCCATCACCTAAAGTTACACTTTTGGGGCTGCAATTAGCCATCCGGCCAAATCTCCCCACGCCCTACTGAGCTTTCTTTCTCCGATCACCGTCATGGAGCTCCGGGGCCGGGGCCAGAACAGGGAGTTCTGTGCTGGGACCCAGAAGTGCTGGCTGTGCTGTCGGTTTCCATGGCACAGTGCCGGCCCGGCCACATGGTCCCTCATCTTTCACTGTCACTGCGCTGAAGAGGAAGAGATCAAAACAAACATGTGGTGGCAGGGAAGTGCCTGACATGATGAATCGCTGTAATCAGCATCAGACAGCTCAGTGCTTTGCTCGGATTGGTGGAGGATACTTTTGAAGGATTTTCCAACCATCTGAGTGACAAGATGCACAGAGCAGTATCTGTGACCTGAAGCAGAGGCCGAGGACCTGAGATATCTCCAAACCAAGCAAAATCGTTCAACACCGAGCTGAACTGAATGTAAACAGTTTCCGAGGTGGGGGAATATTTGCAACGTGGCAGTGGGGTTTTCGGTGGGCGCCATGTCCATTATCAGCTGACCGAGAGCCGTGCCAACGGAGATGGGGGTGTAAATTCCAGGCGATGGGTATCAGCTCCATTTTCCACATTGTTTACCTCCTGTTTGACTTCCTGCTTCTTCATCTTAGAAGAGGAGCACAGGAAGGCTTGATATTCCGCCCCTCAATCCAAATCTCTTGTACGCCCAAACAAAAAGCCACATTGTAGCTCATTTTCCTGTCTCCTCTGCAGCACATTTCCAGCCAGGGGTGTGGCATTGGCATTCCTCAAGGTCAGATCTCTGCACGCCTCTGATCCCCTAATTTCACTGTCTGGGGTTGGTGTGGGGGCCTCTTTCTCTCTAATGGACATGTTATCCACTTCCTGCTGCTGGTTAGAAGCGATCCTGATCCTGCTGTCACAGAATGAATTGCCATGTTAAAACCCCACTAAACACCTTCAGCGTTTCAAATCGGAGACGTACTGGAGGAGTCATCATCTTACCACCCCCCTAGGTCGG
This sequence comes from Ostorhinchus rueppellii, assembly GCA_030068375.1. Lineage (NCBI taxonomy): Eukaryota > Metazoa > Chordata > Actinopteri > Kurtiformes > Apogonidae > Ostorhinchus > Ostorhinchus rueppellii. The sequence continues at coordinate 18,297,950 of JAQQZY010000029.1, forward strand.
AGTTTTTCTTCAGATGGGCACACAAAAGAGACACGACTTGAAGCAGGAAAATATGAAGAGGAGGGGTAAAGCGAAGAACAAGGTGCACTCACAGACCAGAGTTATTCTAAAAGGAATTCAGTCAGCTCAGTTTTTGGAAGAAAAGTAGCAGACTTTGGCCACCCCATAGACTTATACTTTAAATCCATTAAGTGCTAATAGAGAACTTATGTAACTAATGGGATGTGACCACATGCACTCAAAAATACACAGTAGGGATTGAATGATGACTAATACTGATCTGTAGTCATTAAGATTTGGAAGTGATATACAAAGCTCAGTCAAATCACATAAAGACAGTACAAATCATTCACATTTACTGTACCTTTCAGACTTAATTTGGGATGTTATAGATTATAAATATTAGTAAATAGATGCATGTAATTCCATGGTGACATGTTATTTAATATTATGTAGAATCACATAGTGCTCTGAGTGGTAAAGAGACAGAGAGGGATCAGAGATAAAGCTTGCAACTTTAAAATTGGATTAAAAATATACTGATGATAATTGTGTAAAAATGCTGACTATCTGATCCAATAATCCAACAAAGCTGATAGTCAGCCCCCATCACACATTCATACTCAGTGGTCTTGTCTGAACTGGTCTTTGACTGGAGGTCTGACGTTCAAGTTCACTAAAGCAGAGGCTGGAAAAGACAGGATGACTGAGGAAGGACAGATGGAGAGAGCGATCTGGGGATGGAAGGCACAGGGGGGTTGAGGGGACATGAGGTGGTGTTGGAAAGGGGGGGGGGGGGGTCTCAGCCTTCGAGCCTCCTCTGCCAGAAACAACAACCAGGCCTTCTCATATTCAAATAAATACCAAGCTGGTGGGGAGCAGGGAGGGGCGGTAGATAAGGAGGAGGTAAAGGGCGAGAGTCAGGCTGGAGGATGGCTTCTCCGCAGCTCTGAAGCCTATTTAGGATCATAGGCCAGACAGAGAAGAGCCAAGCAGGCAGTGATTGATTTATAATGAGCACTGACTCTGCCCTTGCGTTTAATATCAGGCTTAAGACGTATTAGAGAGACAAAGGCCGCAGATCCTGCTCTGGGAGAAGAAAGGCCTTAATTAATTTGGGGAGATCACGGAGGCCCCGGGCCCACATCATCGGTTCTTTGTGGCAGGAATGCCAGCTATTTACCGGCGCTCCAATAGGACTGCGGGGAGAGGCGAGGTGATGACGACTGGGGCCGCAGTGCAACAGATAGGAAAAGGATACTTTTCAAAAGCTAAAAGCTTCCCAGTTTTAAAACAAAGACAGGAGGGAAAGAGAAGAAGTGATTTTGAAAAGAGATCTGGACCCCCCTCCCCCCCCATCCCCCTCTACCACCACCCTTCCTATGTTCTACGCAGACATTCCACACTGTTTTTACTCTTCATACTTTCATGAGAATCATGAGAACTGATAAGGAATATTCACAATATTGAAAGATTAGTACTGTAGGTCCTGTACATACAAGCACATGCATTGTGTGATTAAAAGAAATATTTATTATTTTAATGATCACAATAAGAAGACGTACAGCCAGATGTCCAGAAGCACTTTAGTGTCATCTTGTTGTAGTTACTGAGTGCTACTACTTTGTTCAGTGTTTTACGTGCTGCTCCAGGTGTAAAAGGACAATGAACACCAAAGCCAGAGGACAACATGCCATGAGTGGACCGCACTGAGCCCACTGTGGGGCACACTTGGCAGATGTCTGGTCTATTTGTTAACTGTAACAGCATGCGATGAGAGGACTTTCCGCCCTGAAATAAATAAAAATCAGCGGCACGGACAACTGAAATGAGGAGGCAGAAAATGAAAGCGTGCGTTGCTTTCTTTGCCTTTTTATTTCTTCATGTTTAACATCTTGGACAAACACTAAAACTGTTCAATTTAAAGATTCTGTATTTATTAAAATTATAGCTATACACTGTCGTCGAAGCTTCTTTTTTATGAGACACAAAAAAGACAAAATGATCTCAGATCGGTAATATATTCAACTATGGATATGTAGTGTCGTCTGTAAACTGTAAAGCCTTTCTCTTTTTTAATTTTCTTAGAAATATTAGTCACTTTTCCCCACTGTTTAGTTGAAGTGTGTGGGAATATTGTAAAAGTTGGAATTTGCCCAAACAGACCCTGGGGTATTTTGGTCAGCCATTGTGTTCATTTCCATTGTGTTATAATGCACGTACTTTTATGATGACCCCTAAAATACAAAGAGAAGAGGGATGAACAGGAAAGCCACATTTATATGCCAACAAGGAAATGGCACAGAACTACATTTTTTTTTCTGTTTATAATAAAGATGGAATTTCCCACTATAATAAATTAATTCAAAATGTACAGATAATTTAAGCATTAAAAGGCACAAAGAAGAGCCAGTTTGTGATGAATCATGCAGTCAATAATAAAAATAAATAAATAAATACAAATAAATAATAAAAATAAGCATAACATAAGGATCAACCACCTGGCCTTTTGAATATTGTTGAAATTACATGGATGCACAATGAATAATGAGCAGTAAGCTTATAATTTTAGGTTGTTTGAGTCTCTTTATTAATTGTGCGAATTTTCCTGTGAGAACATGCATTCTCGTGATATTTCATGTATTGTTATTATCTTTCCAAAGCAACTGCAGGATTAACTTTCTGCGGTATTTTTACGCATGAGTGCAGGGCTATTGATGTAGATGTGCAGACACCTGCATCAAAATGTGAAAGTACACTCCTATCAGTGTTTAGACTCTATCCCTGTGCTCAAGAAAAAAGCTAACTTTAGCCATCCCTTTTCATAAAACCGTGCAAAGAGTATTTACACAATAAAAACGGGCTTATACCCATTTGGTGCGACAATTTTGAAACTCATGCAACCCGGGGTGTGGAAAGAGTCCCAGTCAACCACTCAGTGATAGATCGCAGAAACTCAATCACAAATAAGGAAAAGCAAATAGTGATAGACATGGAATAAATATTCATCGCTGCGGTAAAATGTTTGGACGTTTTTACTGAAAAACTGCAATTAGTATTTGCGCTGATGTGGACGTTTCGTTCTAGCAGAGGAGGTACTTTTTTTTTTTTTTTTTTTTTATAAATCGGGGGAGTGAATGAAAGCATTCACAATTTTATCCAACCGAAAAAAGGAGATTACTTGCACCTGCAAACTTATTGAGGCATATGAAACAACGTTTTTCAAAGCAGCTGATGAGGGTAATAGAGCTTATTATGCATACATTATTTACTGTTATTAAAAAAAAATAATCTATTGTAAAGATATTAAATCGCAAGTCTCTATGACACAAGAATTTGGCAGAAAAAATTGCATATAGCACGTGAGTAAATAAATTTTATGCGTTTATTTATAATTATAGCCATGCGCATCAAAACTATCCCTGTTCATGGACTCAGAAAGACTATTCGATTTTTTTTTTTTTTTTTTTTTTTTGGTCTTATAATAATCTCAGCCTGGAGGTCCTTCTAGATAGCTGAGGGTCGGCTCTAAATATTTCCTCCTTGCATCCCGTGGTGTATCTGTGCGTTTCCTAAAGCCCCGCGGAGACAGAGGACACCCCGGGCCCTCTGCTGTCAGCGGTCAACTGCTCACTTCCTCTGCTTCTTATTCAAGGATTTAGACTAATATTTAGACAGGATAGGGTTTTATACGTGGAGTGCGCCTCCGTGGTCCCTACAGTTTCACTCACGCAACATAAATGTAAAAAATCATTTATTTTTTTTTATTTTTTTATGGTAACATGTGATTTATTATCTGTTAAACGACGTGAGCGTGTAATTAATATTTGATCAGCTGTTTGCGGCAGAAACTCATGAAGAATACAAATGTACTCGGCTCAACATCAGCTCAGATGTGATGGGGTTTTTATTATATGTCAGAGAAGCGGGCCTGAAGGGATGACCCAATCACATCCCAGTTTAATAGAAAAACCCCAAAACGGGAGTCTTATGAGATCTGTGCCATTTAATGATGCGTGGTCTGGAGTTTTTGGTTTGGTGATTTGTCATGTTACCACAACAAGACACACAGGACCACACAGGAGTTGAATACAGGACGCCTCCGCTTCCCCTGTGAGAGACAACAGGAAGAAAACCGACTGTGCTGAGGTAGAGACTGAGTGCTTGTCACAGCATCGACCAGTCGAACACATTTAGGACGGGTCATTTTATTTGGATGGTGTTAACGAACGACAAAGTTTGGATGCGGATGTGCGTAAAGTGCGTAAAAGCGCGCGCTAAGATGCATAATAAAGCCTGGCAGTTCATGTACAGCAGACCCTCAGTGGGAAAGTTAAAGCTGGACATTATTTCTTAAAAACATTTCTTTTAAAACGTGAAAAGTTTGGGACAAAAAAAGAGAGACTGCCCAATATTTTACCTAAAAATATAACATAAGGGCCGCAGGAATTTAATTTGTAGATGAATCATCTTCGATAAAACGCAATAATACATTTAAATAAGTACTTCAGTGTTATCCTAATGGTGAACATTCATATAAATTCTGATTGAAATTAATATTAAAGTGACGTCAGATCAGGGAAACGTATGGAAAAAACTGGAAAACTCCCTAAAGCTAAAATTAAACTTCTCCTCTATGTTAATTTCCTGTAAATAGCTTGATTTTTTTTCTTTTTTAAATAAATAAAACAAGATAGAATTTCCACACTGGCAGAAAAATAAATAAACAAATGAGCAAACATGCAACTGTCCGGATTAATTAACAACAGCTAAAATATGACTTGATGTCCATGAGTCAGTGAACAGATAAACGGAGGAGTAGTTGTTCAAGCCTCTAATCAGTGAGGACTGTTCACACACTTACTCACTTTGTCTAGCTGTTGTCAGGGTTGGGCCGTGAGTTACAGTCATGGGGACACGTCTACATCTCATGCAGCACAAGGATAAGACATTTCAAATAAAGAACACGTTAAAGTGCTCTTACTGCCGCGCACTTGATATGCTTCCACTTGCATAGCAGGAGAAATTCAGCTTCTTTAAATGATTCAAAGCTGATCAGTCCAGCGCAGCTCTTCTTCCAGACACTATTATAATATCAGGACTCATAATTAATAGGCTCAATTCTGCTGCGACTCGTCTGGCATCCTGCAGAAATTCATTAGGATATTTACCCCCGTGAGTTTCACCTTTAAGTTGATCTTGGTGGGTTTCTAAGGGCACTGCTCAATGCCTCCGCTGTGTTTTGGCCGCTGCTGAGGCCTGCGAGCAAATTCCAACACAGTCTCTTCCCATTTTGATCTGCTCCTGTATTTTGTCTGTTATCACCTGAGTATTTACAAAGGAGGCTTCCGACTTGGCAATGATGAAGTGAGCCGGTATCGATGGCATCATATCTGTAAAAAAAAAAGTCTGCATACACTGGGATGAATAACATAATACATCATCTGGCTCATGGTTTATATTGGATTTGACTGCATTTAGATTGCTTCTGCAAATTGGGTATAAAGTATTTTCAAAATCTATCTATCTATCTATCTATCTATCTATCTATCTATCTATCTATCTATCTATCTATCTATCTATCTATCTA
>JAQQZY010000029.1:18303630-18316246 GCA_030068375.1 Ostorhinchus rueppellii
ATCTATCTATCTATCTATCTATCTATCTATCTATCTATCTATCTATCTATCTATCTATCTATCTATCTATCAAAATATTTTCCCGAGGAACGTATTTACAGTAGTTTATTTATACTCTGCAGCTCCTACAGAGAAACATCCAAAACAAATAGGCCTAATCCTCTGACTACTTTATCTCATTAGAAACCCTGCTGCTGCCTTCCACGCTTAATTCAATGACTCCTGTGTAAATTCGACTCTATCCGGCCGCTATCGCAACAGATCCAACAAAACATCTTTGGTTGCTGCGCGTTAAAACTCGAACCTCGACGAGCTGAAACGCAACAAAGCGAATCTGAGGTCAAGTTTAGCCGGGGCCTGAAATGCCACGTGTGTTTATGTGTCTGTTTACAGACTGCGTGGATCCACAGAGGTCCACCCAAAATCCATCCATCTCCACTAAAACTGCGCAGACGTGGTTTAATGTGTAGTACAAATATAGAGAGGTATAGTTTTGTGCGTAAATAAAAATACATCAATCTTTAATGTTAAATTGTTGCGGTTCATATCTTCATCTATAGCCTCCAATTGTTGCGCTCCAGGGGTGATTTCCCTCTTTTCCTTTTTAATTTTAAATATAATGTGTTTATTTGCATGCAAGTATTGAGAAAGCATTCCAAATATTTGCAGTTGAGTTGTTTTAAAGTTTTTTCCAGACATATAATTCAGATTGCGCTGTCTAGTAAAGTGGGCATTTTTGCAGCGCAGCCCCTTTTGCGCAAATTCTAGGACGAAGCGGGGCTGTTTGGGTTCGGGCCGCTAAAATATGCACAGGCATAAATGGGCCCGTGATCTTCTGAAAAAGTACTGAACTTCTGAAGCCGGACATTGCAATGACGTTGGAGTTGAATTCAAATGACTGACAAGGTCTTATTGAAATAAAACATGCAGTGCAGAGCGCAGACACTTTTTTCCTAGTGGTGCAGGGGAGGCGTGGATCTCGCTCACTTTTGACATTCTCGTAGCAGTAGTAGCTTCTCCTCAAGGCAGGACTCAGATGACACCACCCCGCCACCGACCGGAGGAGAAACAGGGGAAGCTCTGACTGCCGCTCTGCCAATGAACTATGTTTTGACACCAGGACGTGTTTAGGGGTTAATCTAATCCATTTGAGCACCGGGGACTTTTCTGCGTCCTCGCCATACGCTGGGAATACTTTTAAGACCAGTGTGCTTCAGACTCTCGCACCCACGGAGCGCCGGTGGCGGAATGTGAAAGTCCCGTTTTGGCGCATGTTCCTCTCCATTGTGTGCAGCCTTCTCCTGCTTTCTGCGAGGTTGGAAAGCGGAGGAGAAGGAGGAGGGACGGCTTTTCCCGACTCGATCCCTTGCCTATGGACGACGGCGGTCCCCTCTCTCCAAAGGCAAATGCTTTCAGTATTGCCTCTCTGATTTCGGCTGCAGAGCAAGCAGGAAACGCAGCGTTTGATAAACACAGCACCGGCCTGGACAAGCCAGACCTGCACAACAACAGTTCCTTTAAAATGCACTACAGCACTGTCACCCGGGAAATGGAAGGTAAATTCATTTATTGATGCCCATAGAGCAGCTGCAGCATGTTCACATCTCATCCAAAATTACATAACACCATAGGCTACAGTTGGTCGCTTATTCGACATTAACAAAACGCACAGATGAAAACAATTCACAAAACCGCGAGCCGCACTTTGTTTGAAACGCCTTACAATGCAGGAAATGAGATAAACAAAGCTGTAAAAAAAAGAAGTTATAATAATGTAAATTCAATCACAACCACAATCACAGCGGATAAATCTACCAAAGCAGCCAGTGCGTAAAAAGTTTGTCAATCCAATATCCCACAGCCACGTACGTAGTCAGCTTTAATTCGAAGACAGGATAACATACATTGGAGGTGAAGCCACAGGGGAGAGAGTTTATGGGGCAAAAACAGACCATAATATGCAAATCCAGTCTGAAAGGAGGTGTATATCCATTCAGTTGACGCATTTGTCCAATAACGAGAACGCAACAGTCACCTGCTGTCTGTTTGTTTGTTCATGCAAATCAGTGTGTGTTTACCTTGTAAACCGTTTACACTCCACTCTGCCAACCAGATCCTCTATTGTTTGTTAACGGGGGTGATGTGGGCGATACCCTTATCCAAAAGTTAAATGGGTGCCGGAAAGACCATTAAAAAGGGGCGCACTTCTCTGTCAATCAGTCTCGTCCCAAGGCGAGGAAAAGGCACATTACCTGCAGTTCCTTATCTAAATAGAAATAAGAACCGGTTTTATCGCAAAGGGGAGGCCCTCTGCGTCAGATAAGAGAGGAGACTGGGTTGCAGCGTAACACACACAGCAGCAGCGCACAACAGAGGCCGCTCACAGCGCAATCGATCTACACAAAAATATCTGTTTGGCGAACTCGTAGCTCGTTTCTGCAAACGCGTCCATTGGTACTACGTGTCCGTCTACAGCTTTTGGAAAGTTTACGCCACTATTTCGGACTTTGACTATTTTAGATCAGGCAGACTGTAGCGCACTGGCAGTGGATGCAACCTCAGGATTAATGAACAACAGAGACGGAAACTTTTAAACCGACAAGGGCGCATTTCTACTTCATATCTTTCTTTGGAAATCACTGAATCCTGCTTCTGTTTTTATTGTTTGTGTTATAATTGACTCCAAGTGCAAGGCATTTTGAGTAAATCCAGTTTTTTGGGATGATTTCAGCCATATCCAGTCCGTGGCTGACGCAGCTGTCCCATTTTTGCGATGTTGCAGCCTTCACGACGAGCAGCCTGAGCAGCCTCAACACGCCGGGGGGCTACCACCTCTCCCCGTCCCCCGGGGACCCCTACAGTCAACATGAGTCCCACTTTGAGCCCTGTCCGGCCGCCCAGCACAACTACAACTACCCGGGCTCCAACCCGGGCCAGGCCCCTCCGAGCGACAACGGCACTCCGAACTGCTCCTCGTCTTCCTCCAACTCCACTCCGAACAGCAAAACCATAGTGAAGAAAAACCCCAAAGTGGCCAACATTAACGTCCAGCTGGAGATGAAAGCTTTATGGGACGAATTTAATCAACTGGGAACGGAGATGATCGTAACCAAGGCTGGCAGGTGAGCACCGGAGTGAATTACGCGCGGATCTGAAGACGACAAATTATGTTTCGTCACATAAATCTGGTGCAGATTTGAATAGATTGGACAAAGATTCCAACACAGTGGAGCTTTAGTAACAGATGATTTGGTCTGAAGTGCTGCAGAGTCAGAAGAAAGTGTGGTTTAGTCCAGCGCAGAACAAAATCCTGGTGAAAGACATTGTCTATATTTAATTTTTGCAAACCTTGAATTTCATTTCACAATATAAATCAGTGCTTCTAATGCCAACTACAATTATGCACAAGAGGAAAACTCCTTCAAAAGTACTTATTAATTTCATTTGTATTTTTCCTCCTAGAGTTCATGATCAGATTATTTTTCTGAGATTGATAATAGCTGATTCAGTAAATTGAAATCATTATCTTGCCTCCCGACCGTGAAGGCTTAGGTTTGTTTAGAGACTCACAGACGCACTCATGGATTGTATTTGTTTTATGAAATTGCTGCTGCTGCATCTGGAGGTGTTTGGATAGCGCGTAAAAGTGAAGGTCGAAGTCAGAGCATATATGTAAATGTACAGTTGTGAGACTGTGTCAACTCTACACTTATTTACACTCCTCATGTCCTGCTGCGTTTTATTGACCCACTAAAGTTTGATATGTGCTGGTTGCGTTCATCTCCCTTTACGAACATTACGGCCTTTAATCTAGGCTTTTTTTAAATGTATGAATGACCGTATTCATGTCAGATTAATTCAATTTATTGCAGGTATAACAAGGTGTTGCATTCTTGTTTTGCTTGCCTTGAACACGTATTAGTTCTGCTTTCCTCGTTAGGAGAATACCTGCTGCTTCTGTCCTCCTTTTGTTGTTCTTCAGCCTTATTTACAGACCACTGCGCAATGTTAGTTTAGCTTAAAAAAAAGACCTTAAACTGATTTGTTTAACCTTTTTTTTGCAGTTCATAGTTAATTTTATTCATAGTGTGCTGTGCTGTTTGTATTCTTAGGAAGGTTACAGTCCTTACTAATGATGACCTCTGACCTTTGTGGAGATGTGCAGCAGATCAAAATTAATTTCCCAATGCACTTCTTCCTAAACAACAATAATTATGCAACGTATTAGATGTTACTCAACTTCTCGACAACATTCGGCGTCTTACTCAATTATTGCATAAGGAGGCATCAGATAATTGATTTAATCTTGAAAGTGAGGGTTGAGTTTCTCCGCTCGGCTCTGGCTGACAGGAGAAAGGAGATCTGCAGAGCACTTTAAAAGCTCCTTCAGCCTCACCTAGCCACAACACTGACGTTAATTGAGCGTTGATTTTGGGATCCCTTTCACTGACTTAGCGGATTACTCAACTTTCAACTGATGTTCTTCGGGGATATGGATCTGCCGCACACAGTAACCCACATTAGGTGGAGGGGAAAACAACTGTTTGTGCGTAAAAACACTCACTGCACGGAAATTCACTAAATAGGTCAGTAATATATCACCCCATTCTCCTCTAGTGTTTGTTATTTCTAAGCATAAAGTTGTCTGTGGACATGCTTTTCTTTTATATGTGATTATCAAGACAGTTCATGTAAAACTAAAATCATTAAAACACACACACACACACACACACAAAGCGCCACACCTGGCCCACAGTGTGAAGACTACATCCTCCACATGTGCGCATTGTAAGTCTGTGTGTGTCTGGAAATCATCAAAAGAGCAGAGGAGAAATGAAAGCGGCATGCCAGAAGTCACAAAAGCGAAGCTAAAAAGCAACAAACCCAAAGCTCCATTCAGATCAGGGAGAGTTTTATCTGGTTACGCACGGACCACATCACGTCATTTCCAATAGCTCGGAGCTTCTGTCTTCTTCGAACCTCCAGATTAACCAGGCCTGGAGCTACATGTCCCTCTGCAAACATCCCGGATTTATATAAAAAATAATAATAATTCCCTGGCTTCTCTGACGAATATTTTGGAAGTTTGTTTAACACTCCCGTTCACATATGATCCGGTTTTCAAGGGTGAAAAAGGGACAGTAATGTCAGCAGCACAGACCTACATTTAACAGACATCTGATGTTTCTTTACCAGGAGAATGTTTCCAACTTTCCAAGTGAAAATATTTGGGATGGATCCCATGGCAGACTACATGCTTCTGATGGACTTCCTCCCTGTAGACGACAAACGTTACAGGTAATTTTTATGGACTACTATGGCTTTAGATCGATCAAACACATTTATAGGATCTTTATAAACTGTTGGAAGACTCTATTGAGCGGAAAGACGCCACCTTTAATTTTATTAAATCCTTAAAAGAAATAATAATACTTTACTGGATGCAAAAACACTAAAAACAGTAATAATAAATAAATCTTTTTTTTTTTATTCGTACGGTAAAATTACATTTTTAATTATTTAACGGTTTTCTAATTATTTTTGAAAAGCCAGTTACGCATTTGTGTCCTAAACATTACAGTAAATTTAAAAAATTAAAATCCACAAATAGTTTATTACGGTTAACTTTTACACATATTTGGATTAATCACAGTGGTTTGTAATTTATTGTAATATCTGCATTTTACTTTTACTGACATAAATATTGGATATATATTGTTAATTCGTCCTAAACATTTTTATGCGTCATTTTTGCGTGCGTCAAATGTTGGGTTAAATATAAAGTGTGCGTAAAACTCCAGAAACATCCGTGTTGCGTTGAGTGTCATCGTGCTTTATCTGTCTTCTTTTATTTACAGGTATGCTTTCCACAGCTCCTCGTGGCTCGTGGCCGGTAAGGCTGACCCTGCCACGCCGGGCAGAGTCCACTACCACCCGGACTCTCCGGCCAAAGGCGCACAGTGGATGAAACAGATCGTGTCATTTGATAAACTAAAACTCACCAACAACCTCCTGGATGACAACGGCCATGTAAGTACACGCAAAAATATTCACCCAAAAATAACAATGCGTGTGTGTGCTTTGCGTTTTGTTTTGTTTTTCCTACTGAGCTCATGTGTCTTCAACTCAACTGAGGCGCAACACAAAAGAAAACGACAGATGATTATTTGACGGTTTTGCTGATACATTATTGCATGAAAAACTATGACAAACTCAGACTGCAGTGACCGTAAACACACCGTTCAGGCGCAATTGGTCCCAGCAGGAAGATTACACTATAAACATTAAAGAGAGGTAGGAGATTTTTATTCGCCCTCAAACTGATTGATACAAGTGATTTAGCATGCAATAAACCTTGATATTTTGATTAATAGGCAGACGTTGCCAAAATCACATCACAACAGGCCCCACTCCAAAAATGACGGCGAGGAAGTGGAATATTTCACCACTGGAAATTATACCAGACTTTCCCGCTTGATATTCCACTCTGCTTTACTAGTTTGTGTGTCAGTGAAAAAATCTGGGGGGAAACTAAGAAGAAATGGGACATGTTGGAGACATATCCAGAAGTGCATGCAAGGAACTACAAATAGGATAAATGTCACTAGAACATGCGCGTAAAACAATTAGTGGCTCCATTTACCGCTACCTCCGCACTTGGTTCATTATTTTTTTAAGTTCCATTTAGACCAAAAGGAAAATGGATCTGTTTATACTTTATTAACATTCATGAGGCGCGTCCTGCTGTTTGTGCACACCTTGTAAAAGAACCTCCAGGGTAATGGTGCCTAAATGTGACACAGCCTTTATCTGGCTTTGGCTCTTACAGCCACTTGCAACATTTATCCGCGCATTGTTCCTTCATTTAACTCGCGTCCTTCTGCCTTTTTTTTTGTGCAGATAATTCTCAACTCCATGCACCGTTACCAGCCCAGGTTTCACGTGGTTTATGTTGATCCACGTAAGGACAGTGAGAAGTATGCCGAGGAGAATTATAAAACCTTTGTTTTTGAGGAAACCCGCTTCACGGCGGTCACGGCCTACCAGAACCACCGGGTAAGGAGCCTCTGCAACTCTGCATGTGATTTATATGAAGCACACTAACCTACAGTAACAGCTACTGCACGCATTTTCTTCTTTTTTGATGTTTTTTATTGAAGCTTTTTTAATGATCTATTTTTCAGTTCTGAAAGGCAGACTTCACTTAGTAAAGTAATAGTTTCCTCTGCAATTCAGTCTTTTCTTTTTTAAAATCTAAGGTTAGTTGTGACATGGGAGAGGCAAAGTGTGCAGAAGCAACCAAAAATCAACCAAGAATACAGCACAAAATAGTCTTGAGGCAGAAAATTAAAACAAAACCACAGCCATACTGCAGCAGAGATGAAGTTAGACCACAAATTCCTTCGATCGTCACCTCCACAAAGTCTGTCTGAATGGGCTTGACATATTAACCCAGTTTTATTGAAGTTTTATGTTCTAAAAATCAGAACTGTACAAGTGAATGTATACATAAAATACAAAAACAGTTATGTAGCCCCACTCTATGCACCTCATACTCCAACAAAAATATATTAACACACACAAAATACAACTCTGCACTCTTTTTCTGTAGATGGAAACAATGCATTTTTATTTGCATGTGATGGAAGAATGAAAAAATTGTTATTTTCTAAATTAAGGCTGCTCTCAGATATGGATTAGGTCAAAAAATGGAAAAAATGCTCTTTTTATTATTTTGCTCTATTCATTTATGTTCACAATATTTCATGTTGTGTATTTACACGGTCTCTCTGTGTGACGCACCTGATTTGTGTAGAACAACAGCTGAGTCATCTTGGTCTTTTCCATCAGTTTCTGCATCTATTTTCAGTCACACATCCATGCATCCATTAGTTATAAAAAGTTAAAAAGTAAAACTCTCATTCTTGAGACTTGGAGTAAGAAAAAATTACTTTATAACAGGGATGTTTTTGGGTTTTTTTAATTAGTCTATTCACACTACTTTACTTGAATCTTATTAATAATGATTTTATTATTATTATTATTATTATTATTATTATTATTATTATTATCATCATCATCATCATCATCATCATCATCATCATCATTATTATTATTATTATTATTATTATTATTATAAGAAATAATTAGGAATTGTTTCTGGGTCTGTAATGTGCATTATGCAAATATTAAAAATAGTAATGAAAAGCTAAAAAAAAAAAGTTAGAAAGGATGTCCATGATGCTGTTTCTATGATGTTATTTTAAAAGGTGTTGAAACACTTTGACCTAAATTGTTCAGTGTGTCACCTGTCATTACTATTTCACTTGGTGTTTAATCTGGTCTAATGGGAATTGAAGTCACAATGTGTATAATGTTTGATTCTGACCTCTGCATTTCAGATCACGCAGCTAAAGATAGCCAGCAACCCTTTTGCAAAGGGCTTCAGGGATTGTGACCCGGAGGACTGGTGAGCATTCACACCTCAGTCATAACAAGGCCCTATTGGTGTGTTTCACTATGGTGTAAAAACGTACAGAGGAACTGGCCAGAGCTGGAGTCTTTACAAAATAGTTTTGTTGTTTTTTTTTTAAACTCAGGCAGGTGCCAGATGGGTGGAGTTTGTAACATTAAAAAAACTATGGGTACCATGAAGTTTAGAAATCACAACATATTGTTTTAAAGTCAATCATGTGTGCTTTTTTGTCACTGATAAATTACTAAGTGTCCTTGTAATTGTCACAACATAGTAAACCCTGCCCATCTGCAGGCTATTGAACCAAACGCATTGACTTCTTGGTAATGCTGTTCATCCAGCTCTTCAAAATACCATTTTCCCCCTTAAGGTATTACTTAATCACTAAGTGATTTCTCTAAAGTGTATTTGGTTATTTTATAGATCAACCAAGTATGAGTCATTAAATACGTTTCCTAACATTAACAGTTTTTGTTTTTTTTTAATTGTACATTGGGAACCTGTCAATGTGTTAATGTTCATTACATGCACCAGTGTAAACTCTTAAAATGTGCATTCATCATTTTAATATATAATAAGGAAAATGTACCCTTGACATTCATTAAATGGCTATGTAACCAAATCCATTCCCCCTGCTCCAGGCCCAGGAATCACAGGCCAGGCTCTCTGCCAATAATGAGTCCCTTTCCCAGAACAAGAAACCCAATGTCATCTCCCCCTCAGCAGAACGGCACAGAGAAAGGTCTGTAGCTCGCTTTGTTTCATTTCAAAACGCATGTCTGTGATCAAACATGAAACACAGTCACATGAAGTTATTTAGTCTTTAAAAGAAATGTTTTTCTTTCAATGTGCGGAATATTTGCCTCGTTTTCTTTAAGCTTATCTTTTACTTAAACACTATGTGTTACTCGCAATATAAGGCAGACACTGACTTAATTAAACATCAAATATCAGCCGGTCACTGTCATCCAACCACTGACATAATAGAGGTCCTTGTATTACGTGGCCGACCGGTGTCATAAGCCTGTAAAATCCCCCCAAAAAGGGTTTCTTTCATGTTTCTTTGAAAAAATAGTGAAAAAAATGAAATCTGTATTTATCTGAAGAAAATGTTCAACTATGAGCTGCTCCATACTGAAGTTCTGATCTGAAATGTGTCCAATTATTGCATAATTCTATAATTATTATTACTATGGATCATATCAGCTACTCAACAATCCTCAATATTCAGACTTGAAGAAAGACCTTTACATTTTAAAATGATGGCTTTCACTGGGATCTAATAAATAAATTCACAGATTCTGCATTTTTAAAGGTTGATAAAGTAATAATTTTTTTCAGGAAAAATAAAAATTGACATGGTTGGAAATTAACATTTTATTTAATGTATATTTATGTAAAAATAGTAATCACTGAACAATTATATATCTGGAAGTGAATATAAAAGTATCATAAAAACTAACTAAAAAAAATGTATGCATTACTTTTTCCTTCAAAGTCAACAATTACAGTTGAGAAGCTTAACATTAACCATATTCTATTTTTTTTTCCTTTTTTCAGACAAGGTATAATTTTAAGTTGTTACCTGCTTGACCGTTTTGACTGACTCCAGTCTTCCTCAGAAGCGTCATCTGACATGTTGACATGTCATTTAACAGCTGGTCGGAAAAGGAAAAAAAAAAAAGGAATATGATTACAGTAATGGAAGACAAAATGAATATCTTTAGCCTTAATATTAACCATTAGACACAATCAGAGGAAAAATCCCAGGTGATGTTGACAATTTGTAAAGTGTCTTATCAACACTTATTAATTAGCCGAACTGATAGACACACATTTATAAACAAATGAAAACAAAGCACACCAGAACAGTATTTGCATCTTCAAGTAAAATCTATAGACTCTCCAGGTTTTCTCTAACATTCAGACATTTAGCACTTAAATGACCCTGAGCTGAGGAAGAGGAAAAATCTTTCTAAAACTCTGGAGGGGAAAGAAACCATAAAAGTCTAAATAGATTTTTTTCCCCCGGGAAATAACCTTTAAAAAAAAAAAAAAAAAAAAAAAAAATCACAAAGATCTATTATCTCTATAATTTATGAAATTGGAATTTTATATGTTGATCTGAATAAAATGTTTTCAGCCACGACAGACAGCAACAAAAGTAAAAGTAATCACATCACCTCATTCCCGCACAAGCCAATACAAACTATTTAAATGTCTTCATACGTAACACACACAATGTGCAGTTACACGTTCACATAATGCTGGCAGTGTGTGACTCATGTCTCATGTCTCTTATTGTACAGAGGATGGCAGACGGGAATATGAACGAGACCCCAGCGGAACACCCATCCACGGTGACCCAGCTCACCAGCTGATGTCCCGGGTCCTGAGCCCTGCCCTCCCCGTACCAGGAGGCCTCCATGCTGTCCCCATCACCAGCGGTCGACCCAGTCCTCCCCACGATCTGCGTCCAGATCCCCATTCTATAGCCCCAGACACCCTGCACCACCACCCTTACAAGTACCCCACCACATATGAACACTACCTGGGTGCCAAGCCCAGGCCGTCCCCCTACCCTTTACCCAGCATCAGAGGACACACATACCATCACCACATGAACCCAGCCACAGCTAACATGTACTCAGCCACCAGCGGCCCCTCTACCTACGACTACGGGCCCAGATAATGACTGCTGTCCACCAGGGCTAATGGGGCACAGGACTGTGGGAGTGAAAACACGCAGGAGCTGCAAAACAATCCCGTCTATTGATGGCTTACGCAACCTGTGGGGTTCGTTCACAGGCTCAAACTCCTTGCTGTTGGATAAACCCTGTGGTATTTATTTAAAGGAAACGCATCATTGCAGGAAGCATGGGCACTTGCTCTGAGCCCTTAAAAAGGTCCGGTTTGACCTTTGAACCCAAATGGCAATAATTCTACATCAGGGCATGTGATACCTGAAACAGTGAGCCAGAAAACAGAGGAGGCAGGAGGGGACCTCTCCTTAACACAGACTATACTTCACAGACTGGAAATGATTTTTTTTTTTTTGTGTTTGATGCACTTTGTGATTTGCCTTGTTTTTATTGCTTTCAAAAAAGCCATATGTTATATAGTCTGTCAGTCTTTTAGGTAGACGAGATGTTTGCATGTTGAGCTCATCAGAGAGGGTGTCGAAACACATGAATGTTTTTTGTTTAACGAAAGAAAAAAAAGAAAGAGACTGATTTTGAAACGTTTGGAACATCTTGAGCCGCTCTGAGAAGCTTGTACCATGGCACTGACTTGCAGCAATTCAAAGTAAATAAATGAAGCAGAATGACTGTTCTGTATCTGTAAAATAAACATTAAATTCTTGTAATTCATAAAGAAATGTGCCAATCTTCTATTCAAAGCCCTGTCTGCTGTCTCAGTGCTTGAGGGGGAGGGTGAAAAAAAAAGCTTACCTCACTGATAGCATTGTTCAGGGTCCCCCGACCGGATTTGCCCTGTTGAAATGGTCTGAGGTGTCCGTTCGCTCCTGCAGTCACTGGGAGTTGAAAGCTGTCTAAACATTAGACAGCACTATTATGCACTGAGATCTGCACCTGGGTCTATGAAAAAAAAAAAAAAAAGAAAAATGCAATCATGAACTGTACTTCCTACAGATATTTCCCTCTCTTTTTGAAAGGCTGGTTCTAATGACTACCCCACATTTATACAGACATTAAAACTGAGCAGCTCTATTACTATAAAAGATGCCAAACAGTCCATATTAATTGTATGCAAACGTAATGTAATAATAATAATATGAAATTACGCTGGTTTACAAGTAAAATGCCTCCAGAATAAAAGTATTGAAATTTTACGACATTTGAGTCAGAAACCACCATTTAATAAGATTAAAATGGTGGTTGGATGACACAGTATTGGGTTAAAGTGTGAAATCCTGTGAATCTCAGAGCTACCAGATGTACTTAAAAACATTGTCCACTTTTTAGAATACATTTACTTTTGAGCACTTTTACTTTTCTTTGAAATATATATATATATATATATATATATATATATACATACATACATACATAAATACACACACACACACACACACACATAATGTACATAAACCAATATATGCCTAATAACACTATAATA
>JAQQZY010000029.1:18325647-18336794 GCA_030068375.1 Ostorhinchus rueppellii
AGAGGCATAATTTTTATGACATGCTCATATTCTGGAAGAGCTGTGGCTGAAACAATATGTCAGTAGAGAGAAAGAGTCTGAGGTAACCTAAATTATCATTCGGGTCAGACCTGGATTGAAGTTTTTATTGACTTTTATGTTGATTCAGTTTGGTTTTTTATCTCAGTTGCAAAGTCCATAAGAGATTTTAACTTTTATTTTGATTAAATAGATTCAACTTTATTGTTATTGCACAAGTACAAGTATTACACAACAAAATGCAGTTTGGTATCCAATCCCAAGTGCAAATAGTAAAAGGGTGCGAATGCACTGTCGAATGGTAATGATAAATAACCATGAAATCCATGCAAAATATAAATAAATATACATTGTATTGCGAGGAATTGGCTAGTTCTAGTGTTGCTTTTATTTTGTCATATTTTTGGGGGGGTGATATTAGGAAAGACCTGACTCAGAGAAGTTGAAAAACAAAGGATGAAATAATATAAAACATTAAATAATATGTATGAAACTATTGTTTACTTAAGGTCCTATGGTCAAAGCTATTTTATTCTTGTATGAGAGAAAATGAAAAAGCTTAAATTAACTGCTACTCCATTTCATTTCAGTTTGTGTGGCATTTTACATTATACTCTTTTTTATTTTAGTTTTCGGAAACTGTTGATTTTATTTTGGTTAAAATATTCTTTTTTCACTTGTGGTTTTAGTCTTACATTAGCTACAGTAACCTTGGGGGAGGATACCGTGCAGGTGGCAACTTAATAGAGACAACGTGGATATTTTTACACTGTGGTGAATCTGAGTAGCAGGAGTTCCACCTGTAGTGAACTGTCATCGGTCTCAAAAAGAACTTGCTGTCAGACATGCTTGATGTACACTGCTAATCTTCCTCTGTCTATACCTGCTTTCTCTTTCGCTTACGGTCCGTGACCTCTGGCTTGTTCTTTGTCCTGGAGGAAGCCATCACTGCACCTGTCAATACATTTGAGTGGCCGCCTAAATACATGTCCATCTGGCTAAACAGCGTGTAAACCTCAACACCAACGCCCTTATAGCCTTACCCTGACACGTTCCCAAAAATGCACGGCACAAAGAAAGCGGGACAAAACGTCTGAGGATGATGGCTCATTACTATGAAAATGTTATCAGGCCAGCCAGGTCAAACAGCAGATAAAGGCCTCTGGGAGCCATGTGTAATACATTAAGCTCCATTCCTGAGGCTATCTCTCTTTATCTGCCTTTGATAAGCTCCCTTCAGCTTCAGTAAATCATAACTGCACTGTGTTGTGTCACGTTCAGTTTCCCCTCACAAAACGCAACATCTAGCAGCCTAACCCTCCTTTTTTCACTACATTCAACGGTATCGCAGGGGTAATTTGTGGGAAGTGGGATGCTGTGGCACTTACAGCCTCCTCAGCCTTTATTGCAGCCTCCCACTGTGAACTACTGTTCCCTTTACTGCAGATGTGTTTTTTGTTTAGTTAAGGGGCCTCCGAGGTTTTGATATTTTTATTACCTCTCACGGGTCGTCCGTCAGGACCCGGGGCCTGGGTCCGCCACCCGGCACGTCCCCCCACCCCTTACTCCTGCCACACAAAAATACTTTTGTGGGAAGAACTGAGTATAGCTGTCTGGACGTCACACTGAGCTGCACTTCAGGATAATTTAAAAGCCCCTGTTGGATCTTTTCCCTCTCCTTGTGCTTTTTTCCTGTCATCTTCATCCTGGATTATATGCTGAATCAATATTTTGTTGCTGCAGCAAAATAAACCAAATAAACCACTCTCCTCCTGTTTTTGGTATATTGAATCAAATTCTTCATAGTGTTTTTCTAGTCGCATTTTCAGGGTGAAAAAATGCAGGCTTTGCAAATATTTCTAATTCAAGCATCCATTTGTAAAAAGCGTTGGAAAGAATAATACCCCTTCCCAGTGCAGGAGTGTACTGTATCAGACTCAGGTTCCCTTCAGTTCTGATTCATGGGGGTTGGATGAAATATGGGAGCATTCCCTTTTGCTCATGAAATCAAGAGAAATACAGCTCCAAATGAGGCGTTAAGTCTCTGAAGCGATGGCTTATGGTACAAAGCTGATGTGATCTCTGTTGGTGTGGCAGGAGATGCTTTGGAAAAGGCTTTAGAGCAGAGTTGGACCACTTTCACAACATTTTTAAAAACGTATTTACATTTGTTTAGGTAAATTTACAGTAATCATTACTGGCTGTTATACAGGACAACACTGGTTAGTTAGTGTTATCTTGGTCTAATGTGCGACTATGTGTAAATGTGTATGTGGGTGGCTGGAGTCTGGAGTGACAGCCTGAGCCCGGCCCTTGGCCCCTGGCCCTGCCAACGCTGTGTAACCAGCAGCTGATTTATGGCCCCGAAGCCCCACTGTGCCTCTTCCTCTTTGGCCCCTGATGTTTTCCAAGAGAGCCTAGAGAAAGGCAACAGTACTCTCCTTCCATCTTCGCCGTTACCTTTTTAAAATATTTTCAAGCACCAGACTTGTGGAACAGTTTGTTATTCATTTTAGCAGCTAAGGACCTCGAGTAAGGACGCTGCAGTGTTTCAAATGAATTACACCAGAGAACATGCTGTCACTGAGGATAAAAAACAAAAAACTCTAAGTTTGACAATGACAAAAAAAAAAAAAAAAAGAAAATCCATTATGGATTATTATTTATTTGACAGTGTCATAAACTAAGCACAATGCTAAATATTGTTATTACATTGTTATTAGATTATGAGTCAACAATTTAGTGTGTATGACAGTTTTATTGCATTTTCAGTCAAAGAAATGAGGAAAATAATGATGTGAAATTCATCCAAAGACCATATACTCTTATATTCCCTCTTATGAAGCATCAAAATGCGTCATTAATAATAATAATTATACTGACACATTTTACTTATCAAGCAACTGCAGGTCCTGTGATTTGACTATTGGACGCAGCTCTACTGTCATTTTGACCAAGTTTCAATTACATGTTTAGCTCTCACTTCGTACCTGCAGCTTGTTCTGCGTGTCCAGTATCCAGGAGGAGAGGTTCTTCTCAGATGAGCCTGATATGCCCTTCAGATGTTTGGTGTCAAAGGTCAGGCACATGACAGGCTCTGGGTGGGCTTTAACGTGGCTCAGCTTAGACCTCTGGGTTACATCCCAGAGCAACAGGGAGCCATCCTCGTATCCTGCCAGAAGGAGAGGTCCAGCACCTGAATCTGGCTGGAAGTGAGGGAGCGTGATAAGAGAAGGGAGGAGAAGGAAAGAAAGAACATCAAGTGTGAGGTAGGATGTGGGATGAAAGCTGTGTAGTAAAAAAAAAACCACCACAGAAACCACTGTGTGACGCTGGGAGCTGAGTAGAGCAGAGGTTATCATCCTGGAAGCTCCCGCTGACACTCGGAGAGACGCTGTGGGCTCCATTCATCAGCCTGCTGCTCTATCTTTCCAGCACTCCATTACACTACTCCTCACTTTGCTCCTCATCCATATTACCGAACCACGGGCTGCACTGCCGGCCCTGATAAATACAGTCAAGTCAAACAAAGCCGAGTATCCTCTCATATTCCATCTTATTTAAACTTTTAGCACCCCATCAATGTTATTTCCTCATCCTATACATGCTTTGGTAGCTTCTGTAAGTGTTTTTCTTTCTTTTGAAAGGCAATTACTATTCACACTCACATTAACTCAACCTCACGTACGCATAAAAAAACTCCACCACAGTATTCCGTCATTCTCGTTTCACCACAGGACATTACAGATGCAGCCACAATGTTTACAACTGGTGAATCCATCAGAGTAAATCTTTCAAATCACAAGAAATGAAATGAATCCAGGTGCTCAAACAGACATCAGACACAAAACCTGAACCTCCCTACCTCTGCTCGACATCTAGGAGAACTACACACGGAGTAGAAACTAAATTATAGAGATGTAATAAAAAGAAGAAAAATGTCGAGAGATAACCTCTCAGTTTCCACTGTTGTTCCCTGAACAAGTTGTCACATCAGGCCTATCAGAGTGAAGCCAAGCAGCGAATTTGTACAGCAACAAATGGTGCAATGATAAAATACCAAAGGCTCCAGGCTTCATATATCTTTTTCATCCCTGCAGGAAGGAAAGACGGAAAAAGAGAAAGGAAAGAATAAAGAGAAGTAGTGAGGGAAAACTGGCACCATCACCCAGGTCTCTTAAAATCCCCTACTTATACACAGAAGGTTATAAAACACCACATACCTCATATATCATACGCTCAGGATACTTGGTAAGATATGAAACAATAAAAGCCTAAAAGGAGTTATTACTATTTATTTACAACACCAAAAATACAGTATACTCCATATATACTTGTGTATATGCATACTACTGCTGTGCTATCATTACTTGCAATGAAATCATGTATACAAACCACTAATTTGATTACCCATCTCAATACCAAACCATAATAATGTAAAAACACATGTGGATAGTAACCAGAGTAGTCAGTGTTACATACATATATTTACTGGCCACAGGTACAACTGTTCAGCTGCATGTTAACACAAATACACTGTTGTCCAAAGAGTTGGAATAAAATATTTAGCGCCTGACCAATATGGGATTTTTGCAGCCTATACCGATATTGCTGGGGGGAGCGGCCCGTGATTGTCAAAGTGAAATTGAAACTGAACATGCTTAACTATTCTTCCAACTCAGAATCTCTGCGCAACAAAAAAGTTAAAACATCCGTCACATATTGACCGATGTTGAATAATCAGTGATATGCTATAATCGGCCCTGGTTGGGGTCTAAAAATATTTAAGTATTTGTTAGTAAAATATTTTTCTTCTCATGAAATGATTGTGACAATGACATTCATTCTTGATCAATGAAGTGTAATTGAAACTCAGGATGGAATAACTGTAGCTTGTTAAAGATTAAAGGTGATTGTGGATATATAAATAGGAATAAAAAGAGAAATGTGAAGTGTTATTCCAGCTTCAATGGTAACAATGTATGTAATAGGCCAATCACATGGCAGTAACTCAGCCCATGTAGGCATGTAGGCATGGTCAAAACCATCTGAAGTTCAAACCGAGCAACTACATGGGGGAAAAAAGGTGACTTAAGTGACTTTCAACGTGATGTGGTTGGTTGTGCCAGACAGGTATGCAGAGGGGCATCTCTGAACACACATTTTGAACCGTGAAACAGAAGGGTTAAAGCAGTAGAAGACCACACCATCCACTGACCGAGGCTGACCAGGTCCATCTCTTGATGGACCAAGTGTACCTGTTCTCTGATGGCTACTTCAAGCAGAAGAGCACACCATGACGTAAGGCTCACATCATCACATACTACATTCTTCAACATGGCAATGATGTTCACTGTATTCACATGACCTCTAAATTCACCAAATTTCAATCCAAGAAAGAAGCTTTAGGATGTAGTGGAGCCAGAGATTTGTATCAGGGATGAGCAGCTGGTGACTCTGCAGCAACTGCTTAATACTGTCATGTCAATATGGACCAACACCCTTTAAGTATGTTTCTAGCATTTTGTTGAATCCAAGCCACTAAAATTAAGGCACTTCTGAAGGCAAAAGGGGATCCAAGCCAGGAATAGCAAGGTATACCTAATTAATTGGCCAGTGAGTGCATAGTTCTTCTCCTCATCATCATCATCATCATCATCGTTATCATCATTATTATTATCATGAAAGTTTTCACAAAAACTGTCAAATACATTGATATTCTTCCAAAATAACTTATCATTAAAAGGGTCAGTTTAAAAACTTAACACTGACCAGTAAACATTCAGTGAAGACCTGCAGTGTAAAACACCACAGCAGATAATCATGCCTTTCTTTAAAAGTACCACCAGGCCCCCAGCAAAAGCACTGTGCCATGCAAAAGCGAGGAGGGAACAAAATTTATTCCATATGTGCAAAGGAGGCCAAGACCGCCATTTTTTCATCCATCAAGTCCTCTTCTCACTTCTCACTATATATTTCTCTTCTTCCAGCTTTAAACAAATTATAGCCACAGTCGTGTATCCCTTCCAAACACATCAGTGTGGACGAACACTAAGGGATTGTGAAAACAAATAATAACAAGTGAAAATCAGTGGCCGTGCTCGCTGGCAGGACCTGGTCTAAGCGTTCCACATCGGAGGCCCAGTGTTTCACTTAAGTGTAGGACCTCCTTGATTGATGATGTCACGGGTCAAAGGTTGGGGAACCCTGGGTAGACACCTAATTCATTATATCCTCCACAGGCCTTTCTACAAGAGGGCTCTCTCCTGGAGTGGGGCTGGAGCTTTGGGAGGAGATTCATCACCGCACAACAGCTGGAAAGACAGATGGGTGGAAGGTGGGTGGAGAAGCAGGACCAGTGCAGAGAGCAACGACTCTGAGGCTGTTCAAGCATGGCAGCTACACAGGATCCAATCTCCGGCGGAGGGAAACCTTAGGTGTCATAACTGCTTTTCACATTTTTCATTACACAAATAAGGTCAAACTCCTTCAGACCTGTACAGCAAGCTTGCTCTTTATCCAAATAACCCCCCCCCCCCCCCCCCAGACCTTAACTTCATGTTCTTTTATACTTGCGTGCCTACTTTTTTGGTTGAGATTGTACCTATTGTGTGTAGTAGAAAAGTTCATTTTAATAAACATATGAATGAATGAATGCATAATTCATAGTAAATTATGTTTTACAGGCAAAAACATTTTTAAAACATATGATAATCACAAAAGTGCATGGACATCACAAAACCAAGTTTCAGTAGAATCATCCCACTACGAACCGGTTACTGAGATCAGATCTAGATTTTTTTTACATGCTTTCCTCATGTAAGTCTTATATTACAAGATTATGTGCCTTTAAGCATACTCTAAAATTCAACTTTGAGAGAAACTTCTTTCCATACGTTATTAAGACTTTCACACCAAATTCCAGACATTTCAAGGTCTGGGAAACAATGTTTCAAAATTCCATACTTTTTAAGACCTTCCAGACCTGCACAAGCATCCTGCTGTAAGAGATTCAGCATGTTGGTCATGTCATCTTAATTTAGTCTAGTTAGATGATCTACATAGCATTAGAAGTTAAACTGACAGCTGAGACACAGAGTACTTTAGAAAATGTCCAACACTAGCTCATTTCTGACCATCTATAATGAAAGCAATTAGTACAATTACTGGAACACAGTAAACCCTGTGACGAACCCTGCGATTTCCCACTGGTCGCTTGGAGAGGCTCCAGCATCCCCACCACCCTCTCAAGGATGAAGTAGTTTGGAAAATGAATGAATGAATAAATAAAACACAGTTCGAGTCACAGGCCCAGGTTAACTTCTACCAAAGCAGAAGAAGATCCAAACTGTACAACAAACGTTTGTATTTTATTTAATTGGATTAATGAACAAACCTCCTAAAGGAATTCATTGGTATCATCAGTGTCAAGTTAAAGGGACATAAGTTTTATTACAATCTAAGCAATTTGATCCAAAAATAATGGAGAAGAAAACTGTGCACCCAGTACCCCAGTGGACGATACAATGTAAAGAAATAAAACTAAAAATGTATTCAAATGAACATATTAACTGATTTATGTTTGATTCAGTTACTCCCCTCCTGCTTGATTTTTCATCTCTCACTTCTATTTTTCTTTCTTTCTTTTCTTTAGTAGTCTGCTCTCTTGACTTCTTTTTTCATCTACATTACTTATAAAACTCTTTAATTTGGTCAGGGGTAGGGATGCACAATTTTGGCCACAAACTAGATTTACCCAAAAATTGAAATGGACAAACAACAAAAAACAACAGAAGTCAGCATGTTGTTTTCATGAGCAGCCTGCAATGTAAGGCACTGCTCCCGACCTCAAATCTGTGATGGTATCATGGAATCCCCAAAAATTCCATGATGGGCCCACAGAAGTTATCCCAATGCAAGTCAGTGACAGGCATCAGTCATGCATGCGTGGACCATGTGAGATGAGTGATCCACATGCGGTTATATTTAAATTGGGGGATCCGTGCGTGGAGGAGTCAAACCCAGGACATACTGGAGGGATTATATCTCTGGGTTGGCCTGGAAATGCCTCAGGATTTCCCCGTAGCTGTCTGGGCTGCTCTGCTGAGGCTGCTGCCCCCACGACCCAGACCCAGATCAAGGAGAAGACGACACAGTATGGATCCATTCGTGGACAATGTAAGACAGTGTTTTTCAACCTCAGAGTCGGGACACCATGTGAGGTCACATGAAATTTCAAACAATTATAGTCAAATTAAAAAAATAAAACTTACTAATAAAAACTATATGGTGAGTTGACAGAGACAATGCCAATCCATAAAAGAAACTGTGAAGCTGAAACTGAAGCACTGTGGTCCTGTTTATCTGTCACATGTTCACTGTAGTCGGTTTCAGATGCTGCAGCTCTTTCATAATTCATAGTTTGAGTTATTGCTCATTCAGTATTAATTGTCAGCCTTGGAAATCCAAGCTCAACTGACTGTACATATCCTGACCAAGGAAAATTAAATTCTCCCTTTGTGCAGTAATCTGAACCTGGCTTTTCTGCCTCCATCCATAATAACATACATTATATAGAATAAATGTGTCTAAAATAAATGTTTATTTGCAACATAGTATTGCAAACTATCACATGATCAAACACAAATAAATTTTAGCAATAAAAAAAAAAAAAGTCTTCATTTAGATTGTCTGGGTTCGGCAGAAATTTGTGATGTTAAAATAGGGTCACGAACCAAAAATGGTTGTGAATCACTGATGTAAGATGAGCGATCCCCTGCAGTTATATTTGAATTGGGGGATCTGTGCATGGACCATGGCTTACATTGGTATCACTACTGCGGGCCCCTCACAGATTTAAGGTCCATGGTCATTACACGGACTTCTGTGAAAGACCGCTCTCACAGTAAGAATGAGAAGCCGACAGTAGCCCTGGGGTGCAACAGAGACATGAGAGAGATGAAATCTATTTAACGATTTAAAAGTCGTCCTAATTTAAAAATCTGATTTCGATTTAAAATTAATTAATCGTGCAGCCCTAGTCAGGGGACATAAAATACCCTCAGTGCTGACACAACAAACGGTACGAAGGATGATGATGAAGATCAAAATTACAAAAATAGCCACAAATATTTACAATAAATATCTTGCCAAGTGCCATTAAAAGACTTCAGACATGTTACTGTTATACAAAAAAATATATATTATTTTGATTGCTACAGTTTATATGACTCATTTAAACATCAACTACTATCGGAACAGTATTACACTAGCACAATTTAGAAAAAAACCCCAATGTATTCATATATAGGCGGTATATTAGTATGCAATATAATTCATAAAATACACACACCGGATCTCTCATACCCTGTGGTCAAAACCTCAACATCAATGATCCAAGATGTATCAAAATGGAATGAGATAGAAATATGTGGGAGGCATCTTCACTTTACTACACATGCAGCAAACACTTCCATGTCGTTTCCGTATGTGGTGAACTTTACAAAACTCAGAACAGCCAAAAGACCAACAGCTTGTTTGCTGATGTGGCCACCGCAGGCCCCAGGAAGGCACGGGCTTTCACATACGGAACCAATCGTTTCCTCGGTTTTTTATCCTGGTCCACCATGATGTCATGGCTACAAGGCAGTAAGGTGATGAGCTGAGAGTGATGGATATCTGTATAGGAACATTTCCTTTTCCCCGCCAGCCTCTGTTCACATTAAAAGCCTTGCACATCATATATCACCACTGTCCCCCCCTCCTGCCTGAGCCTGCATCCCCACACAAGTCAAACCCACATATGGAGACACTTTCTTCCTTCGC
The DNA here is from genome assembly GCA_030068375.1 of Ostorhinchus rueppellii. NCBI lineage: Eukaryota > Metazoa > Chordata > Actinopteri > Kurtiformes > Apogonidae > Ostorhinchus > Ostorhinchus rueppellii. The sequence goes on from JAQQZY010000029.1 coordinate 18,335,491, forward strand.
TCCTGCTTGTATTGTTCATCACTTCACGATCATTCAGATTTGGAGGACCCGGTAAGGCCAGGCACCTTCTACATGTAGCAGAGGGTTTGAAGTGAAGACTGGGTGGGACGCTGTATAAGGGGAGCTGAATTGAGAGGAGCGTGCAATTTAACACTGCATTTAATCTTTTCCATAAACTCCAGCAGAGAGGGTTTAAAGGCTGACAATAAATCTGTTGGTGAATCTGTCTCGAATATAACGGAGGATAATCATTTCTCGTCTCAAGGGTGGGGAAAAAGAGAGGGAGGAGGAAGACGGTGAGGAGATGAGGGTGTCAGTGGCTTCTTTCTTCTGGCTCGTGTGTGTTTGAGATTGACAGATAGGGGAGAGGTTGACTGTCAGCTGTTCCCTCCTGCTGTGTGAGGTTAAGGAAACAGTGGGTAGTGTATGAGCCTCTGCAAGTAAAAGGCAAGATGTGCTATTATTTACTGTGACTGACACCATCAGTGTATTTGGGACATCTGAGCTGCTTGTTTGTCAGTGAATCTGAATGGGACAGCTCAGTCAGTTCCCAAGTCAAAGTCAAAACCTCATATACTGCATTCAAAATCTTACTTCAGTAAAAATATATAAGTACTATCTAAAATGTACTTGAAATATGATTTAAGTCTTTAAAGTAAACATTCCCTGTAGGTTTGAGACTTTATACTTCGGAAACATTTCGCTTGAGTTCTGGGATAACAGAGATAAAAAGTTATTACTTATACTTCTGGTGGCAAGCAAAAAAGCAGTATCAAGAAGGTGGTTAAAACCAGACCGTCCTACATTAGGAGAATGGTTAGATGTAATCCATGAGATATGTATACAATGGAAAAGTTAACCTACTCCCTCAAAATCCAGACTGATGTATTTTCTAGTATATGGTCAAAATAGACTGGCTTTGTTGAACATATAGGCCTAAGATCAGATTTTATGTGAAGCATTTTTTGTAGTAATTATCTATGTATATGCATGTCTCTTTTTCTTTCTTTTTCTATTTTTTTTTCTAAGAAGTATAGTGAAACTCCTCCCTTTGTTTAAACTGTTCCAATTATATACAAAAAATTTATTTAAAAAAAAATGGGCCTGTGAAGAAAATATTAAGATGACTGTGGTTACAAATTTCTTGCGGTTTTCTTGCCATAATTTTATTTATTGTTATTTACTTATTAACTTATACGGGGCGCATTCACTGTGAATCGTCAGTTGCAACTGTACCTGTATCCCCATGTTTATGTCTGTGTTTATGTGATCTTGGTTGGTTGTAATCTGGAATGTAATTTTGT
>JAQQZY010000029.1:18339031-18349978 GCA_030068375.1 Ostorhinchus rueppellii
GATTCTCTATCATTGGTGAAAATTTCAAGAAAATCCATCCAGTAGTTTTTCTGTAAAGTTGCTAACAAACAAACAAACAAACAAACAAACAAACAAACAAACGCCGGCAAAAACATAACCTCCTTGGCAGAGGTAATAATGACATTTTTTGTATTTATGTAGTATTTCAACAGCACAGTTTTGACTCAGCACTTGAAAAATCCAATCCATCATCGTCATCATCATTATTATTAGATGATACATACTGAATCGATGGATGATTAGTTTTAATATAATAACAGTATAAATAAAATACAATATTCGATTTTTAGAAGTGCAGGGAAGAGATGTACGTCACCAGCAGAATACTTTGCTCTGTGTTTGACATGATAAGCTGTGCTCATTAATATTATTCAAACCATGCAATCTTGCATAAACCCAAACCCCCTCTGACCCTCTACAGAGCCCCCAAACCCAAAGAGTTAATAATAATTAAGCATGAAAATAATTACAGGGTCTTGTTAATGGCTGGAAAATAAAACTTTCGACAGAATTTACAAAACAGAAAGCAATCTGTTGCTGGGATCAGATTGAATGTACAGCTGCAGGCTGATATATGGCTGTGAACCCCCGGCCCTTCCAAACGCTCTAATTACAGTGTTGGGACTCGTTGCCAGCTGAGAAGAAATGCTCGGAAAAAATGGTCCAGGACGAGCTGATGGGCTGTAAATCATGTGCCACGTCTCGCATATGTAATTTTTGTTGACTTTTCTATTATTGTACTTTTTTATGGGGTGCTGGCCAATCAGGTAAACAGGTAGGCACTGAAAGCATGTTATTTAAAATTAAGTAAAGACAAGGCAGAGGATGCACTGCTGTAAATAATGACTGTCTATCTGAACCCACTGAACCTATAAGGAAAAGCAGGAGAGACATATACGTGCATGTGTGTGTGTATACTTTGCTATTGTGAATATGGGTGTAGGTGTGTATACTTATTTGGGTGGCTGTATGTATATATAAGTGTGTGTGTGTGTGTGTGTATTTGTATGGTCAGACATGTATACATGTGTGGGTTAGGTTTAGGGTGGGTGTTTTGTTATGCTATGCAAACCGCTCTGAATCAAGTCTTTAAAAAAATAAAAAATAAAATAAAAAAATAAAAAAAGAGGAGGAAATACGACTTTGCTAAAGATGGTTTCAGAGATCTGTCTGGTTCGTACCTGCCACAGTTTGATGCACATGACCATTCCAAGCTTATCTTCTGGTACCAGGGTGCACACCGGAGTCTTACTGGGAAGCTCAAAAATTTTGATCTGCAGAGAAAATAAGATAAGAAATTCTAAAAACTCACTAGATAAACAGTATTTTCACCAGACAAGAAATTTTTTTCTTTTTGACTGATAAAGGTTTTTTGTTTGTTACAGCAGGTTAAACTGAAAGCTTACAAATATACAGTTGTAGAAAACATTATTAGACCACCCCTTGTTATCTTCAATTTCTTGTTCATTTTAATGCCGAGTACAACTGGAGGTACATTTGTTTGGGCAAATATAATGATGACAACAAAAATAGCTCATAATAGTTTAATTTCAGAGCTGATATACATTCATTTTCCGTGTTTTCTTGATAATAACCAAAATCACTTCAGTTCTTACATCAGTATCTGTGGCATTGTACTGACAAAAACACTGCTTTTAGACATTCCATGTTTTCTTTTCTGTCTGTTTTAGTCACATGATACACATAAGAGTTAGTACTTAATTGGATAACCATTGTTTCTGATGACTTTTGATGGTCTAATAATTTTTTCTGCAATTGTATATGCTTATTACAGCTTAACTGACATCCAAGTTTTTTTCTAGCAGCCTCATGTTTTTGCTTGAGATGTTCAACCAGGCATTAAATCCAAACTTTTTTTTTTCTCCAACATTTTAATGCCTTAAGCTCAGATGATTTGTTTTAGCATTTTTAAGATGTTTTGAGGACTTGCAGGCATTCAGCGACCAGGGAGAGAGACGGAGAATGACAACAAATAAGACATGCTGGGTTAATATCAAGACACTGAAATTCAGATTTGGTGTTTTATCCCTGTTTTAACCGCATTAGAAGGCGGCATTTGTACAACAACTGTGATCTTTCATTTATTATTTCACCCCAATCACAGCTGTGATAAACACTATCCAAGGTCAAAAATGGGCTTTCATATAAATGTTTGATTTTTTGAAAGCATTTATTCAGTATATTCTGAATCATAATCGTCGTACATGTCCCTATTGTATACATACACAAATTGCAGTTGTACATTATGTCTACAAATTCTCTGCCAAGCCACGATTTGTTTGTCTTGTGAATGCAAACAACAAAGCTGCACCAGGAATTTGTCATTGTGGTTCAGGACCTCTGTAGCTCAGCGCGCCTACAAACAGAAATACAGTACCATCCATCAGTGCAAAAGCAGCCGCCACGCCGTCTATAATAAATCCTATTAAAGGCCGACCTTGTGACATGAATAGTGTTTTCCTGCACACGTTGGCACTGATTCTGATAAAATACACAGCCTAATGAGGCCCGTGATAAAGTCAGTGCTTGTGTGTGCGTGCGATTCTATCCGCATCTCTACCAAAGCTCATTCCTTCAACTTCCTCTGTGCTGATGATCCACATATTCATCCTCATTAGCCCTCAGATTAAACATCCCTTTAAGGGAGCGATCTGTATTTTAGCGCTGGGCCACATCTGTCCTGTGTGTTTACCGTTGCTTCCCTGACAAAGAGGGCCTTTTAAGGGTTTGTCTTTGCCCCAGGTGATGTGCTGTTCTTGTGTGGCATCTCACTGCCCATAAATAAAACACCCACACTATTAATTAAATGTTTCTGCCGTGGCAGCAGTGTGCTGGCGGGAATCTCACTGTGAGCAGTAAACAGTAAAACCACCGAAAATAGTAAAGTAGGAAGTAGTTTTCAGCATTCTTGGTTACAAAGCTAAATATTGGCGTACTTTTTACATTGCGTATCACATTAAATCATGCTCTGAGACAAGTGCACGTGTATTGTTTTCTTGAGGGAAAGTATTCATGTGGGTGTTTTATTTGCAGATACATGATAAGCATCTGTCTCGGCCAGTTATGTCTGTGTAATGGGGTGGGGAGACAAAATGACAAAATCGGCTGTGGCCTGTTTTGGTCTACCTTTTATGGGTGTCTGTGTGTTTATGTCTGTCTGTGTCTGTTGGGACAATGGCATTATTGAGGTGCTGGGAGTCACAGGCGCCCTGATGCCTGGCCCGCTGGACTGGGGTTAGCAGAGGCACGTTTGAGCTGGATCAGGTGACCGCTCTGTCCCTTTCAAGTGTGGCTCCTACACAGCGGACCAAGTAACTTGAATCTGAAGGCAATAAAAGATGGCTGAATCACTGGCTGTGCCCTCTATCGAGCTTTACCGCACAGACACTGGCTATTCAAGAAAAAAAAACACTACAGGCTTTTAGGTTTGGAGCATTCGCTTTGATATGCAACTGTTCAGACATTTAATTCACTTAAAGTCTGTTTGTGTCACAGTGATGAAACAAGCAGCTTCACATTCTAAAAAGCACAATAAAAGTTGCATGAAAGCAGCTACTGAGCCCAAATTAACTAACTTTTAACCGATGACAGGTGTTGAGTTGCTTCTGTTACATTGTACATTGGATGGAAAAAGAAAAGCACTTTGATGTAGTAGGGTAACGTTTAACGACTACGCGGTGGGACTAAATTTTCCACAAACCTGGGCTATCAAAAACCACAAATATGTGCGAATGCTCAAAGTCAATCCAGGAAACTGACAGCAGCATGTCTAGTCAGGTTCAAGCAGGTTGACATTTTTTTATACCCAAGTCTGAAAGTCAAACCAATTAACCTGCCCACCTCCCACAAGCAAATAAGTTTAAAGCTTCCTCTTACTTTATATAGAAAAGAAAGGGGGCTTTTAACTAAAACTTTTTTTTTTTTTTTGGACACTTTGTTTTTATTAGTTATTTATCATTTTGTCATACAGAACATAGCAACAACAAATAAAAACAACAATCGCAATAGATAATAGTCACAATCTAATAGGAAAAACAATTTAGGTTAGTTATGAAATAACAATCAAGTTGCACAGTTTAATTTTTAGAGCAGCACTTTATATAACATGTCACAGGACGATGGGACAAACCACACATTAATTGTATTTAAAGAAACTAATCCGTTTCCCCCACCTTATCATGTAAAGTTTAGCTTGCAGCTTCAGCATAAATGTTAATATCTCCATTTTGGGAATTTCATCAACAATTTTCATCCAGTCCAACACTGTTGGATCAAATTGAAACCATTTATGAATGATTGTTTTTGTTTTTGCTGCAGCAAAGATTTTTTTGAAGGTATTTGTTATTTATTGTCAAATTATGAGGAAGATCTCCTAACAGCAGTGGTAACGTAGGTTGCTGTAATTTAAAACCCCAAATCTGTTCTATTTTTATTCCAACATTTAACTAATACACTTTAAGAGCAGAGAAGGGGTTTACTAAGAGTGAAAGACTTAGAAAAGCAAGAATTCTTATCCTGGGATTGAGCGTCTTCTACTATGTATCAGCAGACCTGTTCAAAATAAACTTTTTTTGTTATTTTAAAGCCAACTGCTGTGATTCCCATTCTCCAAGCTGTGGAATGACCAGATATGACAATCATTTAGATTTTTGTCCATGGGAATGCCTGCCTCATGAGCCATACAGTTTTGGTGTTGATTTTTGTCAAAAACGCTAGAAAGTTTGGATGGCGGTGTTCTATTTTGCTTTATAACTTAACTAGAATTAACCATAGAGCATTATGAGTGGTACCACATGAAAGCTGATAACATTTCCTTTAAGGTGATACCAAATATATTAACAATAGAACACCCACCATCCAAAAATTAGTGTTTTTGACAAAAATCAACATCAAAACTGTATGGCTGATGAGGCAGGCATTCCCATGGACAAAAATAAAAATAGTTGTTATATCTGGTCATGCCACAGCTTGGAGAATGGGAATCACAGCAATCGGCTTTAAAATAACAAAAAAAGGTGTTTGGTTTTTTTTTGAACAGGTCTAATGTATCAGGTTTGAGGGGTTTTATTAGACACTTCTGAAGGTTTCAACAAGTCCAATGTAAAACTTCTGAACCATTTTAAACCCATTATAAAATGTAACTTAATATGCATTTAGGATCCAGTTGTGCTTGGGCTAGTCGTTGGCTCCCAGTTGGAATAATGAGTGATGGCCTCTAACAGCAGACTTGGCTATTTCTGCATATTGAAGCATCCTAATTTGTGCCTTTTTTCGCACAACATTCAACAGACTGAGTGGATTTTAGACAGAAACACTAACACCTATAGGGCGTTTACAGCTCCCAGTTGTGATATCTCACCTGCTCTGTTTGTTCTCCAGCGAAGGCCAGCAGGCAGGTCCCGGGGTTTGTCTCCAGCAAAGAGCCCTGGCAGAATCCCACGCTCCCGGTCCACAGAGAGTCCACCGGCTCACTCCGGCCTTCGCCCAGATCCCAGAGACAGACCTGCATGTCCCTTCCCTGACTGCTCCGACAGCAGCAAGGAACACAAAACGGGGTCATCTCTGTTACTGTCAGTATATAAATTGGATGCTTATTTAGTTAAGAGCAAAGGTTCCCTCATACTGACCTGATGAGGTTATCTGCTGACTCCCGTGTACTGACCCATATCACTGAACTGCCAGAATGACCCTCTATGATCTTTTCAGGCCTCCTAGTATTCAGGTTCCAGATATGGATGGCCCCCTTTCCTGACCTGAATGACAAGTATGTTTATTAAAAAAATGTACAAAAATGTAGATGCAACAAAAATCAAGACTTTACCCATTAATAATTCAAAAAGTCATGTCTAGTGCACTCTACATAATAGTAGATGTGTCATTTATATACAGGGCATGTACAGTTATCAGACACTTTAAAATAATAGTTTTTGGACTAATTTTAACCAAATTTAAGACTGATTTTTTTGGATAAATCTCCTTATTTGAGCATTTCTGATGAATGTAAACATAAGTAGTAGGTATGTGGTCCTGTGCAGTGGTGGATTTTGTGTAGGAATATGCTTATTACAGTGACTTAGGTTAGTCTAAATACAAGTACAAATAAAAACACAACGTTAGAATCAGTGGTAGATATTTTTGTAAAACTATTAATGCAGAAAAGCGTGTCTCACTTTGATTAAAACACATTAAAAGATGGTTATATGGAATTAGATAAAATGCTTGTAGAAATTAATATCTTACAGGTTCATTTTAAAACCATATAATGATTTCTAAGAACTAATTATAATCTATTGTAATGACAAATTTTACATATTTTGAGATTTCTGAGCCTGTAAACAACCTATGTATTAATGCAGCACAATTGGTGAAAACGTATGTTGCCGTTACAGCCACTTATAATGATTTAAATCTATTTCTTGGCCATTACGAAAAAAATATATACATGTATAAAAAAAATTCATGGTCGTTTTGATCGATATTATTTTTTAAATTTGCATATTTTTGCCAACTGACACTTGTAATACACTATTTTTTAAAAAGGTAGTGCCATTTTTGCATTGTTTTCCCTGCTCAGTTTCACTGAATCCTGAACAACACCACAGACACTAGACCTTTACATTGCACATTTTGCCACTGACATACCTGCACAAACTGAAACTGCAATTAAGTTTGAAAAAGTTTGTAGAAAAAGCAAATAGTATGACATCACAGGGCCTTCAGTTTCACACAGATGGATTCAAAGGCTGGTATCAATGCTTGCAGACGTGTACTGACCTAGATGGAGCATATGCTGAAAAAAATAAATATTATAACTTAAACCATTTTTTTCCAACAGTCCTTTTTCCACCAACTTTTTAAAGCCCCCGTGTATATATGAACAAAAGATTCAAGATCCTTTATTGTCATTCAACATGTGACATGAGGAACGAAATTATGACAAAGAAGCTAAAAATACAAGAAGAACCAAGCATTTCACAAAGAAAAACAAGATAAAAAAAAAAAAGTAAAGTGAAGATAGCACAGTAATAAATAATGAACATCAAGAAGGGGAAATAACTGGAATACATAAAATAGTCACACCAGAAAGAGGGAAAAAAATCTGACTAAAATCCAATTTACTCACCCAGAAAACAGAAGAGGAGTGGTGCCTCCATTGCAGCTGAAGTGAAGGGTGTTGAGGGGCCCACCGGCCCCCCTCAGGGTGTAGACTGGGGACGGAGTGGGGCGAGACATCTCCCAATCATGCAATCAATGAACAGAAGCAAGACAGCAACAAACTCATGGCATGACACTCCCTGCAAAACACCAGGAAAGACATGAGTCAAAAACAAGATTATATCCAAAACATTTGAAATTAATTTGCCACACAGAGGGTGGATAAATTATAAAGTGAGTCATTGTCTGACTGATGGGAAGGCTTGGAAATGCTCACAAGAAAGCTATAGGAAGTAGAAACAAATAACAAGCCAAATGTTTAACACCCTTATTTTGCTGTCTTAGTTTTTGCATAAACGCTAATGAAAATCTGCCAAAAAGAAGCTCCTTATTGCCTGGAAGCCCCACTTCCACAGGAGACAATTGTGTTTAATGCAGCGTCTGTATTTTCTCTATTGTCAGTTTCTCCAAACCCCGTGGCTGTTGGGTGCAGAAAGTCTCCGAGTCTCCCTCCCTCTAGTCGTCTTGATAATACCTCTCTTACTCAATACGTCATAAATCACACACGCTGACAGCTTAATTACAGTAAACAGTTGGAGATTCTGGCTTCTCACTCCTCTTGTGATCAACAGCCGTTGTCCCAGAGGCAGAGGTAACAGCTCAAGCTTTTATGTCGTTTGTAGACTGAGGAAACCCAACCGACCGCAGGTATGTGCAAGGAAATGATGCGTCAACTTTAACTACAGTACACTGGCATGTGAGTTATCGTCAGTGATTGGCTACATGCTGATAGCCATCTATCCATCAATTTTAGAAACTGTTTATCATGTCTAAACCTCAAGGGCCTGAAACCTGTTTGCGCCGACAGCCAGTGCACCTGAATTCAATTGTTATTCGCCCATAAAACAGTCGAGGTCAATGAGGGGAACTCTGCGCTCGGTCATCTGAGTTAATGAGCAGAACCTCACCACTCCCTCACACATGCATCAGCCCCCTCCTCTACTTTTACTTATCATAACCCTTGCTCCCTGCAATCAGCATGACTCTGAAACTGGAGCCCGAGGCATTCAGGAGCAGCTCATTTCAGGAGGTTAGTGGTTAAATTGTCCATGTGAATCTGTGAAGCGTTGAGACAGAGCCTGGTCCAACCTGTCTAATTAAAGACACCGAGAGTCCACCTTAACATCACTTCACCCCGACATGGAAACACACATGAACAAATAAGGACATTTTTTTTACTATAATAACCCAGTATGAAACCTAAACCTCTTTCTCTTCAAGAATCAAGAAAATACCATCCGCTGTTTGTTTTTTTTGTTATAAATAAATAAAAATCAATCTGAAAAACTTTAGCTTCCTTATGACAGAAAGCTATGAGGTACAACTTAAAAATAACACTATTCATTTTAACACCAACTGTTTGTTATTACTCCAATAATTACAGTTCCATAAACGATATTGTACGGCGGACAACATCTGCAGTACGAGGATAAAGCAGTATGAAAACAAATTTGTCCCTAGTAAAATATTTATGGGACCTGCAACATACATCTTCACTGTGAAAAACAGTGATGACAGAGGAGGGAAAAAACAAAACAAAACCTTCAGAATGTAGAAGCTAAGATCATTTTCCTTCATAATTTTTTTTTAGCATTTATAAAAGTACTTATAAATTCTTATCATAGCCTGAATATGAAAAAATGTGATGGCGTGAAAAAAAAAAACTGCATGGGAGATGTTATTTCTTCAGTGCTCACAAAAAAAATGTATTAACTTTTCATAAAAAGCTCCTCAGTCAAGTGGAGGAAGAGACTTTGCTGTTCAACCATTCAAAGATTCAATGACAGACTGTATTATGTAACAGAAGACTACAAGAGGCCCAGGTGTGATGTCAGGACTTCACCTCTCTATAGCAAATGTCAAACGTCCTTATAAATACTTAAAACAACTCAAACCTGGCATACGGTAATATGTAAAAGTCTGAGGCCACCTTTAGTATTTGGTGTTCAAATGAGCATATATATGCATTTCCCAGTTTATTTTCTTCATATACAACTAGAAACATACAGGAAACATGTGCAAATAACCCAAATAAACCCAAATTAAATAGCTTCTATGAGTAGAGTCTTTAGTGTGACCTGTGTTCCCATAAGAAAAAGTGGTCAAAACAGTGAAAAAAAAAAAAAAAAAACCTGTCACGTGACCAGAAAATGATGCAATAAATCTCATATTCTCTGAACAAAATTGTTGAAGACATCTTAAATGTAAACAGAGGTCACACTAAACACTTAACATGTTGGTTTGTCCATGTTTTTCCTTGCTAACGTACATATTTTCTGTTTTTCATATTCAGATTCAAAGATTCTTTATTGTAAATTCACCAGGTCCATGGAACATAGAGAGAACTGAGATACTTTTTCTCTCTCAACTTGTTCAGTGATTAATTTAAAAAGAGGTTAAAAAAAATAGAACAGTAAATAAAAGGTATTAAGAATAAACTATAACAGGATATAGCATGCGGTCATTGTAACTTTGATAAAACAACAATAGTAATGGTGGAATGATACTTATGGACAGTACTGTAATGAACTATTTCTGATAATAAAATCTGTCTCAAATTCTATCAAAGATGGGATCGCGCATATTTGAGAGTCAAACCAACAGGAAACTGCTCAGCCAGTAACTGTACAAACTAGTTTTAGTGTGGTATGAAGAAAACGGCAAAAAAATGTCAACATTGTTTTTGTGAGGGTCCATCAGTTAAGCTGCTTGTCCTGTGAATGGGTGCGTAAGGCTGCATTCCTCAGACACAGTCCTGTCCTCATCCAAGTGTGTGACGGGGGGAGGCTCTCCCTGATAACAGGTGGATTAAGCGTCCCTTATTGTCCTTCTGAAGCCGCCCTCAGTGAAACTGTGAGTCACCCACATAGAACACTGAGACGGCCTGTTTTTCACTGTCTGGGATTTTCAGCTTTCCACTGTCCACAGCCTAGTGTCAATCAAAAACACCAGTGTGGGACAGTGATGGACATGTCACTGTGAAGGCCTCAGAGAGTACAAACTTTAAAGGAATAAGACACGCAAACATGAAATTAAGTCCATCTTGGTCGCCCCCAGAGGAAAAAAAACAGTTAAAATCCATCCAAGCATTGTCCTGCTTTGGGAGCAGCGCTTTTAGCTTTAGCTTAGCACAGTTGCTGTAAACCAAGGGTGTCAGTTAGCATGTCCTCCAAACAAAGTGAACGAGACATCAACATTTTTTTCTAAATATATTTTGGGAGCCATGTGTTCAGAACGAGTACAAATCCTAATGCAAAATTGAACGAGGTTATTACCTGGGCAGATATTTACTTGGAACTATATTCAGCCTCATCACAGGCAAAGCCCCGCTAGATAGGTGCAAAGTTCTCACGTAGCACCTTTTACTGACTTAGAGCGGCACCACAATCCATAAGTGAAGTTCTGGTCAAATCTGGAACTTTGGACCTATCTAGTGGTGCTTTGCCTGTGATGAGGCCGAATATAATTCCAAGTAAATATCTGCCCAGGTAATAGCCTTGTTCGATTTGCATTATGATTTGTACTCGTTCTGAACACACGGCTCCCAAGGTATATTTAGAAAAAAATGTAGATGTCTCGGGCACTTTTTTGGAGGACATGCTAACTGACACCCATGGTTTACAGCAACTGTGCTAAGCTAAAGCTAAAAGCGCTGCTCCCAAAGCAGGACAATGCCTGGACAGATTTTAA
>JAQQZY010000029.1:18371310-18381970 GCA_030068375.1 Ostorhinchus rueppellii
ATATAGAGACGAACAATCACTCTCACATTCACACCTATGGGCAATTTAGATTAGCCGATTAACCTATCAGTGCATATGGATTGTGGGAGGAAGCCGGAGTACCCGGAGAAAACCCACGCAGACACAGGGAGAATGTCCGCCCGGGAATCGAATCCTGGTCCTTCTTGTTGTGAGGCACGAGTGCTAACCACTGCACCACTGCCCCCGATCAAAACAACATCACAAAAAAGGACGTATCCTTCCTGGGCTGAAAAAAGAAAGAGGAGAAAAATAAAACAAAAAAACAAAATAGAGGGCCCCCAAATCCAATTTTGCTTAGGGCCCAATAGAGGCTTGGTCCTGGCTCTGTGTGGAACCTGAATTAAAATGAGTTTGACAGCCTTGACTGTAGAATTTTTTTGCACTTTGCACATTCATCCAACGGGCCGCATTGGAACCTTTGGTGGGCTGCATTTGGACGCTGGGCCGCACGTTTGAGACCCCTGTTCTAGAGGTAATAAGATGGTTTCTTATGTGGCAAAAGAACTGCCTAAATGATTTAGGAGTTGAAGTTGCAGGCGATGATCACTTTCGTGGCGACAGTGCGGAGTCGAACCACAAACAGTGACACTGTTGCACAACCTTCCTTCGCTGGTAGGGCTGGACGCAGACTAGAAAGGCAAAACACAACCACTGCTACATCTAACTCCTTCTCAAACACCCACATCCCCTTAGATAAAGGCAGCAGCAGCCATGTGCATTGAATTTAGACTGCTCCTGGGGGTATCCTGTTCTTATCAGGGGTCAGATAAGCTCATTTCACAGACCCTCACCTCTACTAGGCTACGAGCAGCACCCCACTCTGACAAACGTCCACCTAATCGACGGGTTCCCTGAATGTTACTTAAATGAAAAGTCAAGAAAGGAGGCAAGTTGTTGACGGAACCTTTGTCGCAGCCACAGTTGCAACAATAATAAAAATGTAGTCTTTAGATGTGAGAGGAAAACGCTACATCCTTGACATTCCACATGGGGAGTATTTACAGAATCAGTCACAGTCCTGATTCAAGGTTCTGATATGTCCTTGCCTTGGTTTATGAAGTCCCAGTGCAACAAAGAAAACTATTTGAACAAGGGTGAAATCCGTCATCACCAATAATATGAATAAAAAAATCATTAATGCAAAGGCAGAGCACTTCCAAATGTTATGGATTATTGGTGTTTATGACGAGTAATCAAGATTAGCCCTGGAAAAGTAGTAGCTGAGATTACGGTACATACACATTGTTCTGTTTTTTTCTTTAGCCTCCTATTAGGGTTTAGTACATGCTTTTACTCACTGCTTTGAGCTAATTGTCCTGAACTTGGGCGGCCACATCCATGAAAGAACCAAAATCTAGCAAGCCAGTTTGGAGGCTCACCTAGGCTTATGAGTCTGAGAGCTCTTTTCCTGCATCAAGCCTTGTAAGAACACCCCCACCCCCCAGCCACTGCACCTTGTCCAGGCCCTGCAGGCATCTCAAACTGAAAGCTCTTGAGCCAGAAACTGGCAGTACAACAGAGCAGTCATAATTGGCCCCTATTCATTTCTTAGGGATAATCCTCACCTAGGTTTAGCCTTTTCTGTTACTAGCGTCATTTTTTCTAATGTTTACACAAGGTATGTATCGGTTTCTCCTCCTCCTGGGGCTTTCACTCTGGCTGCAGGGCTGTATACCCAACTTGTGTGTTTTAACGTGTTTCTGAGGGTTCTACTCCTCCAGTGTGGCTGCTGGGGCTCAAGGCCTGAAGTGACAAAGACCTCGTGAATGTCTGACTCACAGACAACTGTCAGCATTCAATGGGCTGGATTAAGCCGAAGCGTAGAACCGAGCGCACCCTGACATGTTGACATGTTCTACTAAGTGCATTTCAAGGTGGATTTAGCCTGTTTGCTCCATTGTGGAGGGACATAAGACACACAATTGCTAAATGGAGCTGAGTATTCTCGAGACAGCGGGTGAACTTTACTCCTGCTGTCTGGGCTAGGACTGACACTGTCTTCTTTCTCAGGGTGAGTGAGGCTGCTGTGGATCCTGAGGAGGTTCAGGGGTTTCTGAGAGCTCTGTCCTTAACCAAACAAACACACTGGAATTTCTGCCATTGTTGGTGCAGGAGGTTGAGTGACAGGGCTGCATAGCAGAGCTGCCTGTCAGCAGAGACGACTCAGGGTCAAAGTGTGACCACCCTTTGTGACGCTGCTTAATGTCAGTGATGAATATACTATGATAAAAGTAGAAACTCTGCTCACCTTCCAAGCGGTTGTGCTAATGCTAGTTTTTTCTGTTTTGTACTGTATGGCACAGATGTATATGAATTTAATCTTTGATGAAAGGTGGAGATGTTGTACTTAATATTATGGTATGCACAGTCAACATTAACTAGTTATTAGCATACACAGTTGTAATATCTGGCTCTTAATTATAAATCATTACATTACACTTAGTAATGTCTTATTCTACATGTCAATATTCTGCAACACATTAGGGTGGGCAACATAACCTGAGTTAGAAAAATGTAATTCAGAGTTATTTTGACACTATTAACACTTGTAGTTCTGGTTTTTGTTACAAAAGAATATACTGTAGTTATTGTAGTAATAGGACTAACATCTAAAATACACATCCTGACCAAAGTATATTAAAACTTATCATTAGGTGTAACTTCATTACTTACTACTATACTACTAGCAAAATTGTTTTGAAAAATCTTAATTCTGAACCAGTTATAGAACATGCAGAGGAGTCACCCATAATATGTATACTGCATTTGAATGACTTTTGGAGTCAATATAAAATTAATATAAATGAGAATAAGCTATTAGTTAATGGTGAATAATATGCGTACTTAAAAATTTGTACTGGATTTAGTTTTTACAAACGGTATACTGCTCAGTGAGAAGCCTGTACGCAGTATTTGCTCTATTTTTATGATACACAGAGGCATACAGACACTACACACAGCTGCAAGTAACCATTCAGTCAGTCATGTAACACATGGAACACAGTCAGTGGACACCATTTCTTTAATTGTGACAATGTGCATTCAAGTGTTTTAGTATTTCACATATAAATTAAATAGTAAGTATATCAAAGCTTTAATGGAAAATAACACTCCTCTATTTACAACGAGTAAAGTGTTTGACCAGGTGGCATCAGACCTGCACTCCCCAGTTCTGGGCTTTAGTGCAGGTCATCATTAGCTGGCCAACCTGAAAGATGAACCCCGACCCCCTGTGGAACACAGCTGAGGGGCACTGATATACAAGCTCTGGGCCTGGAGGGACTGGTCGACAACTTCCAACAAGAAAATCATTTTAGTTTAAACAGATTAGTCATTTTCAAAAAATTACGATTCCATCTTGTGCGTGTTCACATACTGTGCATAAAATAACAGAGCAGAGAGGAAATGGAGGGTAAAAAGCAAACAGACATTACAGTTACACTGATGGCCTCAATGACTTCCCTCATGTTGCTGTGGGCCCACCCTGGGGTCTCTGAAGTGGCTCGTTAAGCGCAGGAACACAGACTCAATTACCCTGGGCAAACACATCGCCGCCGCTGCTCAGTGCGGCATGGGTCGGCGGCCTGGTTCTGTCCGTGCTCTTGCCATCCTACCCCCCTCCACCTCGAGGCCCCGGGCCCCTGCCGTGCAGCGCTGCGGCATGTGAGCCCTCTGTGCTCCGAGTGATAGAGTCAAGCTGTTCCTGCTGAGCGGAGGTCAGGGTCCTTCAGTCAGCACCTCGGCCCTGAACAGAGCACACAGGAATCCCCCATCCCTCCCTAACCGGGCTGAAACTCGGCTCGCTCTCCTCCGGCCCAGGTCCAAATAAACCTGGTAGTTCACTCTCTCTCTCTCTTTCTCTTTCTTTCTTTTTTCCGTTCTCCATCTCCTGGCACGCTGTCACTCCCCTCATCAGAATCATTAATCAGAGCAGGCAGATTAGACTTCAAATAAAAATAAACTACACCCAGCAGCCTCTCTGGTCGCCCAACTATTGTAGCAACTCATTTTACTGACAGTCCTCCTCCGTCTCTACTTAATAACTCCAGTCGGCTGAAGATGTCCAGTTCAGCCAGCAGGTTGATCATTTGAGCACTTTGGCAAACTGGCGGTCTCTGTTTCTGCTTTATTGGTGTAAACAAACGGACTTATCTTTGAGGGTGATGAGTTTGCACGTCTAACCTTCCATCCATTTAAATACACATGAGATAACCCTTATCAGTTTGGCTCTAATAAAGCCAGTCTGCTTTCCACCGTCCTCCAAAAGCACATATCTTTTATAGGGATTAAAGGGATTAAATGTTCAACCTGAATATATTTAGGCGTATGTTTTATCCAGTGACTGCTTCATCCTGTCTTCCACTCTTGGATCAGAAAATGGAAGAACTAGAGGGCAATAGTGCCACCTTTAGGTAAGGCTAAGTAATGCAGCCCTGATGTTAGTGGGTAGGTAGGGTTGCCCTTTTGGCTTTGCCGTGGCATCCACACAGCCCTTGACAGCACATGCTTGTCCTCAACTGTATTCTTTTGGGTACTAGAAGGGACTGGGGCATGGTGGGAAGAGGAAGGGCTCTGGGGTCTGCTGGAGTTAAACAGGGCCCAGTAAACCCGGTTCTCCCTGGCCAGGTCTGTGCTGGCTGACTGACAGGCGGCCCGCTGACTGTTTGTGTGTGTCCATGGGAAATGGGGCGGTGTCGCTGTGCCGACGGCCCTGGGGCCATCCATCAGTGTCATGGGGGGTGTGGGGTTGTGGGGGTGTATGGTATGTGTCACCTCCAAGACTAATGGACAGGAAGTACAGCCGGAGAAACAACAATATTTGCAGAATATATATTCAGAAAAAAAGTTTGAGCCCGGTCTACGCTTCTTGTATGATTCCAACAAAACCCTGAGTACAGACCTTAATCCTGATTGATGAGTCTGTTTATTTAAAAGACGCATGCTTTGCGGCCAGAACTTTCGCTAACCTGATCTATAGCCATGTGCTTTAGAGCATACATGAATAACTTACGTTTTTTGAGGGATAAGTATCTCGGTTACTACACGATGTGCCACTGACAATAACCTGTGAAACCAGTGATTCCAAAGCCATAAAGAGAGAGAGTGAGAGAGTTTAACTAACTTCCTTCTCCTGTCACTGAGGGATCCTACATGCTCGAGTGTTCAGAGACCGAGGCGCTTTAACCTCAGCAGCCGGTGACTGTAGCATCTAACCCAGAGCGCTTTGTGATGTTGACTTTGGTCAGTTCCTCGGCACAGGTCGGGTGGATGCCTACAGTGTTCAGCAAGTGGGAATATGTCGCCCCACACCTGATAAACACACACAAACACACACATTCACAGGGGTCAATGCCATGTAATTTGTTAAATATGCATTATCATCCACTTTATGAAAGCTGATTGCAGCAAATTAAGTGAACAGATATTGGTGAACTTGCACTTAATCTGTATTAGACAAAACTGACAGGTACTATTTGAACCGTATACTTAAAGAAGCATGTATTTTTTGATGGTAGGAAACCCCACATTAGTCCACAAACCACATCATGACACACTAGCTGCATATATTCCAATAAACTCTGGTGACACTACACAGTATCCAAGTACGGTCACTAGTCCTGTTTTGTTTTGTAACAGTGTAATGAATAAAAAAAACTCACAAAAAATACAAGTAATATCAACTTTATCAGAGTGGCACTAAAATCTTCTAATTATCTATTTCAGACATCTCACAGGATGGCCCAAAAATAATGCAACACTTATTAATTCTGCGTAGAATTTCAATTTTAAATGACACCAAAACCACCTTGAATAAATTATAAAATCAATGAATGAAACTTACTGGAAGGCCAAAGCAAAGCCCTGTGTGACTTCTCCTGCATTTGGACCTGTAAAGTGCAAACCCAGAATCTTCTGGTCTCCGCCACGCTCACATACGACCTGAGGAGGCAAAAATAAAACAAAATTAAATGAAGAATCCAGTGCAAAGAGGTGTTACTATTTGGAGTTTATCACATACCTATTTGGCCCCATAATGCTTCCTTACCTGGTGTCTGTATGCTTACAAAAAGCACATTGCACCTCCATTAAGCCTCAGATAAACAAATCAAAGGCTGTCAGCATTACCCAGCTGGCTCAGTTCTTTAGTAAATCGCACCAAGTGTTTCTTATTTCTGTGTTGCTCCTGTCCTCTCACTAAATGCATAAACCTTAGTCCAACAAACTAATATATACAGTATGATTTACAAAATGGTAAAAGCATGCATATCAATAGTCACATGTTACAAGTGTTCTTACCTTTAAGTAACACTGGTTGGCATCACGCTCTGCAACAGTGAATTCCAGAGGTTTGTAGAAAGCGTGAAAAACCTACATGCACGCAAACAAAGAGAATAAAACACATAAAAAGGAGAAACGCCATAAAAAAAAACAACAACACAGCAGTGCTCAGGATTTAACAGCTTTATTTTTTTCTGGATATTGCCAATCAGTGCTTTTAGTTGTGTTTTTATGCATATTTTCACAGCATGTACCACAAAGTATGCGGTTCTTTTAATAACAGGGAACAACAAAAGGAAGCCAGATAAAAAAAAACAAAACAAAACAAAACAAATATGCCTCATGCAGATTTAATAACTGCCATTTTCATTAGCTTACTGGCGGCTGAAATATTTTTTTTTGTTTTTCTTACTTCTCTCTTTTGTCATAGACTCATTCAAAACAATTATGTTTTGAAAGAGTCTATAGCTTTGAATGATAATTATTATAATATGTAGGTATCTAAAAAACTGAGGTAATTCTGTTTAATTCCAATTTCTATCTTTTGCCACATCATATAATTTTCCATTTGCATGTGATTCACTGCAAACCTTCATGTCATAGTTTCATAAAACAGATGGAGATGTTTAGAATGCAAGAAATATTTTGGATAAAAACAAAAAAAAATATTTATATGGCCAAAAGCTAATTTGGTTAACTTCAAAGGTAAAAATTACTTTTTAATAAGGGGATAGCATCTTCAAAGTTATTGATTTGCACATTTTCATACAGTATATAAAGAAACATATGAGGAAACATCACACCTACAACTAACAGGACTTTGCACTCCTGCTGATTTGACATAATATGATAAAAATGATGTCAATAGTTGGAACAATAAATGTCAAATCAATACTTCTGTTAAGTTTGAAAGTAAATTTTCCTTTCTGAGTGTGAGTTGTAGAAACTGGATGTTTACAGGTGGTTAAAAATGATTAGTGAAGGTCAGAATGTGACAAATATTTGAAAAAAAAAATAGAGGTAGAAAATGTAAAACTAAATGCTTGTGACATGTTTAGAACGTCTGTGAAAGCTGAGGATGAGTTATTAAATCTCCTCTTTTTGCTGATGATGGCTATGGATTTCAAACCTTTCACTGGTGACGTGGGTGTAAGTGTGTTTTATTCTACCGTTAACGTGCTGACACAAGTTGCAAGGGCAGCGCAGCTGTTGGGGGCCGGTGCTGCAGCTCGTCCTCAGATCTAAGCGCGCCTGTCATCACCCCATACACACCTCAATCAGGCCTCCTGCTCGCCTGTCAGTCACAGCCAGGAGCCCCACCTCACCAGCAAAACCGTTTATCGGCGGCCTTGTGCAGGTGTTGGCTAGAATCTGGCACGCTGCTCATGTACACAGGCACGTACGTGTGTGTGTGTGTGTATCTTGGTGTGTGTTGAGGGGTTAAGGGCATCTACCACTGGCAATGAATATGTACACTTCACTGTACATTCAGTCATCCATATACTGTACATCTCATTTAAGTCTTGGGACAAAAGCTGAATAAAATGTCTAAGTCAAACAAAAATATGCCCCATAATGCCGCTGACCTCCTTTGGGCCAGAGTCAAAGCATTGTTATCACAGGACATAAGACACATGACATGTCTTACCTCTAGGCCGTCCTTTCCATGTCTTTTTTCAGCCTCCTCCTCAGACAGACCCACGCAGCCATATTCGAGAGGGGTAAACACAGTTGTAGGAACCTAGCACATGGGTACAAACTGAATTATCAACTTATCAAAAAATATTTAAGTTGCTTTATTTTGCACGGCAACAGTTGCACCCGTCATGTGTACATCGATATGGAACAGTCGGCTGTGAATTTAATGCTGCAGATAAATGAATACTATGGTGATAATGGCATATTATTATCTAAACGTTATCAAATACTTAATGAAATTAAACACACCAATGTAATAAGATCTCCATTATGATACACAGATGGATTAATGTGAATATAACTACAGGATGAAGAATGATGACATTTTGTGAAATGCCGGTGTGTTTATGTTATGAGTCATCGGATGTACAGTATGATGGGGGTGGGGTACATTAGAGACTCCAACTGGAAAACACCAGAAACGGCTGTAACTGGCCTCAAATGAAGCGTAAAACAATAGGCTCCAAAGGCCTAAAGACACAGGGTGTGGGAACGTGGAGGGAAATAATCATTCTTAATATGTGTGTGTCTTACGTTGTCATAGTTCATGAGCTCAGAGCTTTGACCAGCTAGTCTGCGGGCGAGGAGTTTTCCAGCTTTAATGGCGGTCGGGGTCAACTCGGGACGACCCTTAAAAAGAGAACATTTAAGCAACATAAGCAACACTGTATCATACTGTACCCTCACCATTTTCTCTCACTTACACAGTGCAGTTTAGTTGGAAATCTGAAATACTTGAGTAGAAGACAATAATGTAATAACAGCCAATAATGTAATATCTGGCCAATAACAAAATAAATGTCCTGAACCGATAATGTTATAACTTTTGGCCAATAATCTAATAACTTATTACGTTATTGGCTGGTTATTTCATTATTGGCCAAAAGTTATTACATTATCGGTTCAGGACTTTTATTTCGTTATTGGCCAGATATTACGTTATTGGTCTATTACATTTTAAAAATGGCAACATTATGATGTCAGCTGTTATTACATTATTGGCTTCTACAACTTGCGAACAACAGTTTAAGTGTTTGTAGTAACAGAAACTGTTACTTAGGCTTTCTTAAACTTATAAATATAACATAAATCAATCTACAATAATCTAAGACAAGACAAGACAAGATAAGATAAGATAAGATAAGAAAAGAAAATTTATCCCACAGTTGGGAAATTTCAGTTAATAGCAGCAATATATGACAGGTAGAAAAACTACAAATGAGTGAAAAATTACATATAAAGAAGAAAAATAAGAAACGGGTGATTTATATGAATATTTATATAAATAAAGAATTAGAGTTAAATATTATGCACATAGTTACATTGTGGTTGCACATTGTGTGTGTGTGTGTGTGTGTGTGTGTGTGTGTGTGTGTGTGGGGGGGGGGGGGGTTACTGAGACCTGTTTTATATAATATTTGATGTAATAAACTCTCCTGTATATATGTCTCCACACCACAAACATACACAAATCGGTGAAAAACGAGTCAGTGACGGACCTGAGCAGGAAGTGCATTACACATTTCACCCCTTAACGGCTGAATCGATTTAGAATTGTGGAAAAAAAAAATTTGACTCACGTTTTTTCTTTCAATTAGATAGTATTTTGGTTGCATTTTGTAGCGGGGGGTTTGGTGCGAATTTGCATCAATAGGCATCAAGGGGTTAAAACAAACAAACAAAAAAAAAAGCGTTCTTCTTCTGTGTTTTTCACTTTATTGTCCAGGATGTGTGCCAAACACTTGCAAGCACACACATCCATCTGAACAGTGCAGGAAACAGTAAGGCTGGAGGGCAATTCTAAAGGCATGACTTAAACCTGTTAGATCACCGCCACATATCCTGTTGTCCAAAAACACCTCTGCATGTATGTGCATTTGCACTCCAGTATTCCGGTAAGTGTTTACACACCAGACAGCTTGTGTCATTATAATGCATTTCTTGGCGCTCATATGCATCGGTTGGAGAGAAATTAAAACAAGCATAAAATAACAACTGATGGAGATATCAAGCTCCTCCCCACGGTGTTGGGAGGGGGGGTCCTGCTGCTGTGAAAAGCTGACAGACAGATTGAGGTGAAGTACGACTCATCAAAGCGAGCCGTCAGTCAGAAAGACGTTCCGTGTGTGTGTCTCTCATGAGGCCTGGGAGGCAGGAAGGAAGCACACAGCTGGTCTTGGCGAAAAAACAACATTGACATTACATGCAGCAGGAATAACTAGTATTAACACGGTGGCTTGTATTTTGGATGCCAATGATTATATGTAGGTGGGAACGAGCAGCTTCACTTAATGTTTGGCCAAAAGCTTTTTGCACCGTTCTCTACTAGCAGACACGACACCATTAGATTTATTTTAGATTGTCCACCATGCCAATTCAAATGTATTTTTGAGCTTACATGTATTTTTACACAGTCTGCTGAGCTTTCATTTAATTTTTCTTTTTACAACTTTATTTATCCTTTTATAAGCATGTTTTACAATGGACCGAAATGCATTAATTACACAGCTTGTTATTCCCCAATCCCACCCCGTCCCTCTTCCAAGTGGTACCCACATAACTACAAAGAACATCCGATAAATAAAAGTAATAATAATAATAATAATAATAATAATAATAATAATAATAATAATAATAATAATAACAATAATAATAATAATAA
>JAQQZY010000029.1:18384784-18398072 GCA_030068375.1 Ostorhinchus rueppellii
GTTTATCAGCAGCAGCGGTTGTAGTCCAAACTGAAAATATGTCCAAACTTTGAGCCGATTACCTAAAATGTTCAGTTGTTGGTTGAATATGACAGTGCAGCACAGCCAACAACGTGGGTTGGGTGGGGTCATGTGCATTTAAAGGGCCAGTGCTCAAAATGCCCTTTCTGGTGTCATTACTCAGAAATAGGGTTGGAGATGGACCTGTGGAGTTGAATTAATGAAGAATTTAGACCCAAGTGTAGCATTTACAGTTTATGGAGAGCACAGGGAAATGTTTGAAAATGCAGAATTCCATTTAAAAACAAAAAGACAAACATCACTCCTTTAAGTATCTAGTATTTACTGTACTTAAGTATATCAAATAATCTACAATTAACTGTACTCAAGTAATGAGAGTAAAAGTACAAGTAAATGTTAATAATAACCAAAGACAGACAGAATCTGGAGTATTACGCTGCTGCTCACATCAACAGACTGTCGACAGTTTGAGTGTGGATTGTCGTTTGCACTTTAGGCCCAATGACAAATCAACTTCCTGACTTTGTTGCAGTAATTTATTTTTTGTACTGATACCGTGCATTAAAAATGTATGGGAGTAGAAGTATCCAACTGAGTTAGGAAATGTAGAGAAGTAAAAGTGAAAGTAAACAGAATAAAAAATACTCAGTAAAGTACAAATTCTCCCAAAACAAACTTGAGTACAGTAGGAAAGTATTATTATTTCATGATTATACAACACTGATCAAATCTGAGCATCACTCAGTAGTATCGTGACAGTACTAACACCCCAGTAGTCCTTTAGAACAGGTCCATTTTAAAACGCAGCATCTGGCCAGAGTGCAGGAGGAGCTGATGAGCAGCTGGGAAAGGACTTGGCATCAAACCCCCGGGACACCCCTAGGTGCGATTTCTGACACTTCCTGGGGGACGGCTGACTGATGCTGTCGACACGGAATCTCCATGGTGATGGAGCATGGACCACGCGCTCCCCCCTCCCCCTCCTTCTCCTAGCGCTCCTCACAACCTGCCTGGGTAGCATAATAAACACCCGACCCTGAGGTACCCATGTAGATGCTATCGGACAGCAAAAACAACAAACCCCCGAGACCCTTTTCCTGGCTGGAGCCGCTCTCCTCCTCCTCTCGGACCTGGGGGGGGGGGGGGGGGGGGGGCTACAGGGACCTGTCTAATACTCAGCAGCATGGGTGGCTTAAGGGTAAGAGAAGGCAAGAGGGGAAGACATATTCCCAAATGTTTGACTTATAAATGTTTTGTTTTCTTCCAAAACACTGAAATAGTCGATTAATCATGTTATCCTCTGATAGGTGCTTTATTGTATTTTATTATGATTATTATTATAGTCATATTTAGCTGCTGTTGTTGTGCATGGTTGTTATTTTTTTTTATTATTATGAAACTGCAGTTGTTTTTTTTTTAAATTCTTACATTTGGCTTATTCTTTTAATTTTTATTATTATTTTTTTTAAATCAGGGTTCTGCATATTAAAAGTATATTCACTTGAGACACAGTAATCCATTACTGTCCTCTGTAGAGGGCAAGAGTTTAACAGCTTTACTTAAAAAATAAATAAATAAAAAATAAAACCTCATCCATTGCAAAGGAGATTCCATAAAAGAAAAAAAAAAGTATCTGAGAAAAACTGTTGCATTATGCTGTTTCCCAAAAAAAATAATTTTATGTAAAAAAAAAAAAAAAAAAAAGCCAAAACTTTTATTTCCACCTAATAGAGTTCATTGGACTTTCAGTGGCATGTCATACATGTTCAGTATTGAGTTTCAGATGCTTTTCCATCCTGACACCTGAAACCCCAAATTTTTTTCTGCTAAGAAAACATTCATTCTCACAGTAAAAACAAAAAAACAGCCACATGTACTGGCATACAACAGTGCCTATTGGAGAAATCTCTGTGGTAAGTATAGACTTTTTCTTCCTGTAATGCAGCTCCGGTCCACTCATGGCTGCAGCAGCCACCGCAGCTCCATTGTAAGACGGAACACAACAACACGGTCCCGCCTGATAAGGGACGTAGCTGTAGCTCGGACACACAACACACATACCACGGTCCAACAGGCCGACGTGAACACTGACTGTTGTGACATTAGAAGGAAACCTTTAACAGCGTGAGGCTAACTAGCCACAACAAACCAGTGCGAGCTGAAATAAAGCTGGATGCTTATCTGATCAGTCAAATGAACAAAGACAAAAGGGAGAGCCGTGTGAAGGCCTGATTGTTTTTCTTGTGGGAATAGATCATAGAGAGATGCCAGAAATTGATTAGGTCTTCCATTTGAAGCCAAAAAAGATTTTAAGATGCAAATGGATAAAAGAGTTTATGAAACGGATGGGAAACTGATCGTCTGATGTAAAACATACAGTAGAATATACATTATAATAAGAACATCAAGGGAATGGGAAGTGACACGCTACATATTGCAACGCAAGCTCAGTGTTCTAGGTAATTAGACCCACTGCTGTGTATTCTATCAATAGAAAAGGCCAACAAAGGATCTTGTTTCTCTTCTATTACACCTCAAGAACTGTATTTGGTTCCTTCCTTCTGTGAATGAGCTCTCTCAGGTTCATATAAAGTAACACTACTGATATTAATACACTTCTGTATGCTCGCACTGTTCTGAGCATCTGGTTTTATTCAGTTTTTCTTATCCTTCTGCATTTTGCTTTCTGTGTAGAGCATGGATTTGTTTTCTTGCATTTCTCCCTCCATTCTTTGCAAGTAAAAGATGATAAAACTATATTACTGGGGTTAATTCCTCGACAGAATGGATCTTTTCAATCCAACCCCAGCCCCACAGAACAAGGACCGGTGAGAACCTTTAGTTGTCACTATTACTATGTACGGGGTTCCTACAAGTTTCTACAACTTAAATGTATTTATTTATTTACATTAGCAGAGACTGAATATTACTACACACAGGAAGGCTCAGTGATCATTTCTCACCGGGGCTGCAAAGTTAGCAATAATCAGTTCCTAATTTCAATAGAAATGATCAGGTTGGAATGGATGGAACTTTCCTTGCCGTTGACATTTAACGCATTTAAATATAATACAGCAAACAAATTTATGGCGACATAACTTAAGACCTACTATATCAAATGTAATACTTTTTTAAGGTAATAAATGCAGATTTGTAAATTCAAGACTTAAGACTTTTTAAGACCCCTTCAGGAACCCTGTATGTACTCAACAAACATACATTTTCACCTTCTTATTCATTTTGCAAATTAACTATTTTAATAAATGATAATTCTACATCATCCAATTAAGTGCATTTCTAAGATAATTAATAGCGTCAGTTATACATATTTTAGTTCTGCACACAACTCCAGTGGGACTGGCATTGGAATCAGTACCAACACACCAACCTTTGGGATCTTCAACTTTAAAACTGAAAAATGTCACAGTGACTAAAAAAAAAATAACACAAAAAAGACCCCCCAAAAAAGCATAATGACATCCTTAAGTACTATAGAGTGCAGTGAGGAAGCACGCTAATGCCCACTGTCTGTATGTAGACAGGAAGTGTGGAAATGTTCTGTTTCCTGGTGTGTTCCTGCGGCCACACCTGGACAGGGGAGCGGCCCTGAGGCCAGGAAGGAGAGGGGGAAAGGTGGTGGGAGGCAGAGCAGTGGAGAAGGATGTAGCAGACACTGGTGATACTGTCCCTGGGCCCGTTCTGGCCTTTAATAAATCCACAGAGGCCTGGGACCCTGCCTGGCCTCTAGTGTAAGGTCACAGTTAAGGGAAGTGGCCTTGTACTCATAACTCCTGCAACACACATCAAAGAGCAGAGGCCATGGAGTTACTGCTTCTCACTGAACTGTATGGGAACACAGGGCAACATGGATACAGCAGGAGGCTGTAAACTCACACCAGGATAACAAACATCAGTTAAGAATCAATAATTCACCAAAAATAAAATGCTGTAAAATGTGGAAAAGGCTACAGACTGACTTTGGTTCCTCCTGTGCTGTCTATAGGCGGGAATTGGATGTGATACCCATCAGCATACTGGGGTTATAACTATTACAAACAAGAGCAATTAGATAAAGTAGGATATTATGAAGCAACCAATCATTTATTTATTCAACTTAATACCTTAAGATTGCTGGATATTGTAAATGTTAAAATATTAGAGATGATTTATAAAGTGAAAAATAATATTGTTCCAAATAGCATACAAGAGTTCTTTAAATTAAGAGGGAGTCATTATAATTTAAGAGGTCTTTATGTTTTTGAATGTATGAAAGTGAGAATAAATGTGAAGTCTAGATGTATTTTTGGTTGCGAGTGTGAAATTATGGAATGGACTTGATGAGGAATTTAAGTTGTTCACTTCTGTGATAAAGTTAAAAAATGTCTTAAATATAAGATCATTCAGGAATATTAAGTGCAGATGGTAGATGTGTTTTTGTTGTTCTTGATTCTTTTTGTTCTAATGCAAATCCTTAATGACGTACACATTTAGTTAGATGTAAGTAGTGTGTGTCAGGTGAAAAGGAGAGGCAAAAATAAGCTTCTGCTTCTGGCCTATTCCTTTTTTGGTTTTCTTGTGATTATTATGGTTGTTGTACTGTGCACAGTGATTAATGTACAAACCAAAATAAACTATTCATTCATGACTGAATAAAATGCTATATTTTAAAAGAATATTACATCTAATTTTAGGAAAACTTTCAAAATATAGTAGTATAGCTAATAGACCACCATTTACCAAAAAACTGAGGGAAACAAGTCCCTCAAAGTTAAACATCAAGCATCATAGCACTATATTTTGTGTAACGTGTACAAAATTAACATTTACCCAAATAAGCGTTTGCAAGATGCAGAAACATTACAATAGCTCCTGTACATAGAACGGACAGTATTTGAGCTATAGAGACAGCTAAAAGTATGTGAAATCTTTGAAATGTCTTAGTTTTCTCCATAAATTGGTTGTTAATTGAATCTGCTTTGCATCTAAGGTAGAAGTATCGATAGTGTTCTTTAACTGACCAACCAAGGAGCGTGTCAACCATACTCATACGCTTTTTTGAGGATTTCCTTAACATGCAGGACTCTGGGAGAAAAAGTGGCAGAAAAAGTAGCAGGGTTCCCTCTTATTTCCCAGGATGATTTCAGCTGCTACAGAGATGAGTTATCACGTCATACCCCTGTAACTGTGGAAGTGTTCTTTTTTCTACAGTTGTACCTGTTATTTACCCAGATGGTTTTTATGTTTATTACTCAGACATTTCATATGGAGTCTATAATTTATCTATGAAAAATAATTATGACAAATGTATCCCAGAATAATGCAAACACACCCACAGATTACAGTGTAGCACTTCATTAGCCTGACAAACTGGAGTTACAATGTTCAACTGGGCAATTCCCAACTCAACGTTTTCTTCTCTCTTACTTTCTCTTCTCCAATTCCTCTAAAAATATTTGTATATTTTCAATAAATCCCTAAAAAACTATTTCCTTTTTTCATCTAATTTTAGGCACACAAGGTCACAGGCAGGGGGAGGCAAAATGATTTTCCAGGATAACTTAACTGTTTTCAGGGCATTTGACCTTTTTTTTTTTGTCATTTTCCATATGTTTTCCATGGCTGTAAAACTGGTCAATCATTTTCCAGGTTTTCCAAGACATGCGGAAACCCGAAGTAGTTTCTTAACTCTTTGATGACATAAATCTCCTCCCAACCCCACCTCAAGTAAATATCAGATGACTCTTAGACAACAATATCAACGACATGTACTGTTTTGGCAAATTGACTATTTGTGCACGTGTGTAATATTGATGCACTTTGAGGAATAAATTTGTGCAATTTTTAAAAAATGTGTATAAATTCCATGCAATTTTTAATAATCAAAGCAATGATAAAAAATATGGATCACTTTTCTCTGACATCATGCACGATTACCTATGACAATTCACCACTACAGTATTGTGTCATAAACTGTCAGGTGTCATCTGCGTTTGGGTGAGACCTCCCCTATTGCACTACGACACTATTGTTTAAGGGTTCAAACGAGGGCTTGCAGCATCTCACGCACATGTCACAACACCTGCTGATAAATACACTCAATGCAAATGCCATCCTCAGCATCCAGTCTCACGGTGAGATGATGTGGGGAGGGGGGGAACCTACGTCATCTAAGCCAAGGGGTCACGCACATCCTCGTCGCTGTCACACGCATAGAGGGGAAGGACCCTCCCCACCGATGCACAAAACTATACAGCAACACTGTGCTGAAAGCTGGAAAGGCCTGGTAGTCAGATTTTGGAAGGCTCCGGCGTCTCTGAAAGTGCTCAGAATAAACAAATTGATGGCTGTGGCGCAGACGGATGTTCCATCCATTGTTACTCGTACTGTTGGTGGAACAGAAGAAGTGGAACGATATGATAGAGAATGAATAACAGAGAAGGAGGAGGAGGAGGAGGAGTGCTGGTAGCGGTGGCAGGCTGAGCGCTACGGGCAGGGATGGCAGTGACAGATGCTGGGTTGGTTTCCGCAGGGCTGGCACGGGCAGGAAGACCCAGAGAGGGGGAGAGAACAAAGGGGGGGGGGGGGGGTGACCCTGTGCCTGGGTGCATCCTGCCCCTCTCTCAGCACAGATCCACAGAGCCAGCTTTGGGTTATTAACACTTCCCCTGGCCATTCCCATCACTCAGGCTTTATTACTTTGTTTTCAGCATTAATTCCTTTGCTATCTGCTGACACTGCACTCTATCGGGCTGACAATGAAACCGCTGGTGGCAGGGAGAAATTAGTCACATCAGTGCAAAACAGGCGCATACAGTCACATCAGAAAAAAAAAAAAAAGACTAGCTACTGCACGCACATTGGACTAAATTTCGATGTCTGATACGTACATAGTGGGTCTGACATGGTTTCTACACATTTTAACAACTTAAACTGAACACTTTAAAACCATTATGAATGGTTTTAAGTCCTATTTTATGCTGATGTCTGACTACAGAAAAGAACTGGGTAAGGACAGGCATTTGCTGGCGATTTTTTTTTTTTTTTACAGTGGCTATATGTTTGACTGAGTTCTGAGTTAATTTGAGGGTCTGATGTAGCAGTAACACATGGACACATGTGGTGTCATGTAAGCAGAGTAACCTATATGCATGTATCGTACATATTTGAGTAAGTATTTATAAGCACTTGAATATTATGCATCACAAAATTTGGGGAGATTAAATTTTTAGGTGATGTCAAATTACTGCTCGGTAACACGTGGATTTGAAACAGACATCAATTTTTAAGCTTTACACAAACATTCAAAACATGCAGTTCTTGACAGAAAATGTTATAAAAGTAGGACAAAACCTTTTAAATATTATGTTCAACTATGATGAAAATTAATGTTGGAGTAAAATATTGAAAATCTGTGATTTATTGACATGAGAATGTGGTAACACATGGACAGGTTGCCATAGTAACACATGGACGACTCTTTACCATTGTACGCATCACCCAAAATCTTGAGTGATTCTTTTAAAACAATGAGCTAGATATAATAACAATGTTTTATTGAATATATTTAATACAAACACAGTGTTATTTATAACTTGTGCTGTTCCATACTAATATTGGTAAATTATAAATAAAGAGTTATTTCTTGGTAACGGTTCACAGATAGTGTTTATAAATGTGCCCAGTATATGAATTCACAAACTTCATCTTTCAGAATTTTAATTTCTCAAAGTAACAGACAGTCATTTGCATGTCTTTTTATTAACCGAGCAGAAGGTTTGGAACTTCTCCTGAACTGTTCAAGTGGTATTTTAAAAAGGATAACAGTTCCATAAAATACAGATCTTTAGCTAAAAAAATAACCCACCTGATAAATGATGTGTGCAAATATACTTTTTCATGTTGATGTTCACTTTTGCTTGATCAGACCCTTGAATATTTTAATTTATATGGTGTACTGGGACTCATTACTCATCCAAATTTTCCAAAGGCTTTGTGACCTGTTAAAATTAATACATTTTAATTAAAAAAATAATATTTCAGACATTGTAGGGCTTCAAACTCACTTCTGACTATTTCAAGGACTTGAAGAACACACACATACTCACCCACTGCCCACAATACTGAGTCGTAGGTGTCCTTGTGTTCTTGGCCTGCCTTGGTGTCAGTCCAGGTCACTTGCAGTGCTCCTGAGGACAGTTTCTCCACTCTTTTTGGGACACACTCCCATGCAAACGTAGTCCCATAGGCCTCCATGTAGTCTGTCACTAGTCCTGCCATTTGCTGTAAAAAACAAAACAAAGTACTTCCTAAAATTCTTCATCATGTCAAAGCTGTCACTGCAGTAGGAACTGGAATAGGATGTTGCAATACCTGATCAAACCCCCGGAGGGGGATGCTGCGAACCATTACTGTGGCGTCCAAGCCAATGCCTGTGAGGAACCCTGCACACTCCAGAGCCACATCTGACAAACACCAGGTTAAGGTGTGCACTTCTTTTTTTGATTATTATGTAGAGTAGCAAGAGAGCAACATGTTTTATCATTATTTATTTATCTGGTTATCAGTGATTGAGATTAAAAACTGACCTAAATGGTCTCAATGTAATGCCACATATACAGGGTGTGTGCTGTTCACCAGCATTATTTGAAACTAGTGTCACGTCAGTGTGTTTTCATCAGTGTACCAGCTGACTGATGCAGTGGCTTCCTTTACAAGTACTTAGGTAGACAAAGGATACAGCTGGCTCCCACCACGAGTCTGTAAAACACAAAGAAAGAGAAGCTTTTTAGCAGAGATAATACAAGCAAAATACAGAAGGAGTCTACGTGACATTTATTTTGTGCAGAGCACTTTGGCCAAACAAAACAAAGGACATGTAAAGCTAAAAGTGTTTACTTTAAATCCTAGAATCACAGACGTGATGAGTTACTAAACTTTATAAACTTAGAGAGATGCGAAGAGGTGTGAAGTACAAGCAGAAAACAGGGACAGTAAAAGCTGAGTGTGTGTGGTCCAGGTGAATCACAATTCTAATCCAGCCCTGAGATCGGCAGTGTTGAGGAGGGCTAATTGCTAGCATTTAAGCTAATCCCTGCGGATGGGGTGTGCCATGTTCAGGGCTCAAGTCCACGCATCAGCCTGCTGAGTGAAGCCCGTCACCCACATGGATGAGGCCCCTTCTTTCCCTTGTTTTTACCGCCTCACCCCAGACTCCCCCTCTTTAGGTCTGCTCCACCTGACAGCTCAGGGAGCCTAAGGCACATCCTGCCCTTGCCCATACTAACAGTGAGCTTTAAAAGCCCCAAGACCCACACCTTACCCATGTCTGTAATGTACAGCTGCACTTAGCACACATTGTAAAGCGGCTTAAAGAAAACTAGACGGGGAGCTTTGCTTGAATCTACAATTTCATCACTCCTTTCCCCTCACCCTCTTTATTCCACATTGTGTTTGATTATTTTTACATGGGTCAGCCCAGGCCTTAATAAGGAATTGGCTCTCATTAATTTTTTTTAATGCTTTTTGATTAACTTGGAGTCATCCTGGTATAATTAACAGATGAATAATTAGGACAGTAGCTGGTTGGGATATAATATAACATAACCCAAAGCACATGTTTAAATAATATAAGCATATATTTAAATTGTTAACCTGCGTCTGGCTCTGCTATACTGTCCATCCTGTCTTTTCTCTTTATTGTGCTCACTTTACAACTAATGCAAATGTATTCCTGCAGGATTCAGTTTTCCAGTTTGGTCCTGCTGACTCTGATTACCTGGGACCAACTCCGTGAGATTGTCAGTTTGTTGACAGTGAAAATGCTCAGAGCCTGTTTTATGAACTTTAAATAACTGGTCTTTGTTTGGGGCTCCGGTGTGTCGGCCCAGTCAGTACTTAGGCACAGTGCTGGTATTTTCAGCATCATTTTTCTGCTACTTTTTCATCATATCCTGTATTTTGATGGGCTGCTGTTTACACCAGGTTTGACAGAAGTAACAGAAAATAAACTAGTAGTATTGCTTCGCCATTGTGTTATCATAATACTGCAGTTTTGTATGATTACCACTGTGACAATGTATCACAAAGAATTCAAGGACTTGTCTAGATTGTCCATTACACAACACACAATGAGCAATAAATGCATCATTCTCAGCAAGTATAAAAGGAAAACAGATGATTTACCTAATACACTACATTTGGTCTACTATAAACAATAATAGTCAGTTACCTATGGACATGTACACACATATATGACGTTTATGTGCTGTTATATCCAGTCTATGTGCCATACATTACATTAGAGCAAGAAAAAATGTAGCGACATGAATATATTTTCTGTTCTTGACCACGTACTTTGACCACGTTTCTGTTTTAGGCAGTCTGCTATGTCAGATTAAGTCAAATATGACAAAGACAGAGTTACAGTATTATCTAGTGAAGTCTTCACAAGTGAGAAAACAAGAGGCTGTCAACAGTATTCCCCATGTCGTTATTCCAGTTGGACTAAAATCAGAATAGAAGTAACAAATTGGATGACAAACAGAAACAGTGTAAAACTCTTGAGGTCTGGCTCCTGATGCTGGAATGGTAGCATGTGGTTAAGAAATCCGGCCAAGGCCTTTGTGAGTCCACAGAAGAGGTTCGCTATCGAGTGTCTAGGGCCGCCTGCTAACCTTGGGCAGCGCTTCAGAAGCCTTAACACCAATATTACAAAAAAAAAACAGCCTTTTGTGTGTGTGTGTGTGTGTGTGTGTGTGTGTGTGTGTCACAATGTGGGAGGTAAGTGCAGTAAGAAATGTTGTTGAAAACACGAGCTGCAAATCCGACTTTGACTCCAGACCATAAATTTATTTTGACATTTAAGACATCCGCACAGCTCCAGCGTATTCCCCTCGGCCAATATCAAAGACCTGCTGGCACGTGCTTTGTGTTTTCCCCCGGTAGCATGATAAGGCCCAGCTTTGGGCTCAGTACCTGAGGCCAAATCTGTCACTGTGGAGTGTATGTGTGCGCTCCGAGGCCCATTAGATGCCTGTCACTCACCTAGAAGCCCTCCCATTGAAACAACCTCTCGGACCTCACCTGTACAGCTGACAGCTCGGCAGCACAACAACACAGTCAGCTGCAGGTAGTGTGTGTGTGTGTGTGTGGTTTAGTGCCCTTATGAAGAAAGCTAATGCTATTGCTAACCAACATCAAACCTCTCACAGCCTGCAGGCGGGGCAGAGGACTTCACCTCCTATCCCACTCTTGCATCAAAGGACTTCCTGAACTCAAGTGGTCTCCTTAAGTGGATAACTCTGCTTCCTATACAAAAGTGTACTGTTGAGTGGGTGAGTGTTACACTGGTAATTGTTTAAGGGTTGATACAGTGCAGAGACTGTAAACACCAAAGCCCACAGAGGAAGCTTTGCCATTTTACATGATTTTCTACTGCCACCAAGTGCTCAAAAAGCAGAAAAGCACATTGAAGTCCAATACTTTTATGACTGATTGCATTATACATTATCAGGGAACTTGCAGTGTCAAAGAATCAGAAAGCACCGTTTAGCTACTGCAAGGCACTGCAAGGCAAAATGACAATCTGCAGAAGGAACAACTTGAGACTAAAAAAAAATGCTGAATTCCACGCTCAAGGCAGAAACATGTTAGATTTACACGAAGCTTGAATATCAGAATAATTATTTCCGCTCCTCCATCAGCACATAACAAACAAACACCTCAGCCCAGGTACACCACAACCACTAGTCACCGTCTGTAGGTATTGCCAAGAGGAAACGTCAGGGAAAGACCAATTAACCAGGCGATGACAGCTGCTAAAAGGCTGGATTAAAGGGCTTGTTCTGTAAAGGTGAGGATGCACGCTGCTAATCTGAATCAGGAGGCGAGGACAGGCTGACAGGAAGGGAGAAAAACAAACTACATGTCACTGATGAATGATTACGGTGCGTGACATAAGGATATGTCGTGTCAGTGAGAAACGCAGCTCGGCGCATAAAGCGAAGCATTAATATTGCAAAGGTTACAGGTTCTGTTTCCCCTGTAGCTCCATGTATACACAGTGACACCTTTACAATAATGTGTCCATTTTAATGTGATGTCATTTTGGGGACTCAAGTTAAAAGACACTGATGGGATGTATTTAAGTGTATGTTCTCACGTTTTTCCAGGTGATTTTTTCAACCAGAATATGTCATCACTGGTAACACCATGCTCCATCGCCCCAGGAACCTGAATAAAAGAAGAATTAAAGCTATAAAAATATTATCAGTCCATCTATCTTAAGTATCAAGAGAACAGTACATATTTTTAGTGTGTGTGTGTGTGCCAGTATAATGCTTTGTAAACACTTCCAAGTTCACACCAAACAGCACTTGTTGATCTAGCACAGGGGTGGGCAATCCTGGTCCTCGAGGGCCGGTATCCTGCATGTTTTAGATGTGTACCTCTTCCAACACACCTGATTCAAATTTGGAGCCTAACATCAAGCTCTGCAGAAGCCTGATAACGACTATTAGGTGTGCTGGAAGAGGGAAATATCTAAAACATGCAGGATACCAGCCCTCGAGGACCAGGATTGCCCAACCCTGATCTAGCAGGTAATCAGACATCCAGAATGATAACATTCATATTTACATTTGTGGGGTATTTAGGGCGTCCACCGGTGGCGATCACGATGTTTTTGGCCGTCATGGTCGTCTGCATGAGAGAAGAGGGAAATGTGAAGTTTGTCTTTGTTAATGATATCCTTAAAAAAACAAGGAAATGTCAAATAAAAGCAAGTGGTCTGTGTTGAAACTGCTCCATAAAGACAAATGGATCCATTATAGTTAAAAAAAAAAAAAAATCAATGGATGAATAAATTGACAAAATACATCTACATGTGTACTGGAGGTAATGAAAAGACACAAAAAATAGTATGCTTTGTATACAATATATGCTCAGCTACAACAAAAACAAACAAAATGAGGCTAAAAATTAAGAATGTTCAATGTATTGTATTAAGTACATTTAGGTAAGTAAGTGTTTTGTTTTTTTTTTTATGGATAATGATCCCACCTCCTTCCCTGCTTTCGTCAGTCCTCTAACAGTGTGTTCATCCACCAGGCTCCCTTTGATGTTCAGATATTTCACCTTTCTGCAAAACAGGAAATGAACAGCTGACTGCAGTGATAATGGAGACAACATAACTGATAATAATAATAATAATAATAATAATAATAATAATAATAAACTTTATTTATATAGCACCTTTCATACAAAAATT
>JAQQZY010000029.1:18407973-18419542 GCA_030068375.1 Ostorhinchus rueppellii
TGAATTCTTCATTAATTCAACTCCACAGGTCCATCTTTAACCCTATTTCTGAGTAATGACACCAGAAAGGTGGTTTTCAGCGCTGGCCCTTTAAATGCACATGAGCCCACCCCCTCCATGTCACTGCTGTGTCCTGTTCAGCCACTTGTGTTTGTTAATACAACCAAAAACAGAACATTTTAGGTAATTGGTTCGAAGTTTGGACATATTTTCAGTTTTTACTACAACCGCTGCTGCTGACAGACAATTATATCGTACTTGGAGAAATGTTTGTTGGAAGTCTTGACCTTACATGTGCAAATGTTGTGACGTAACTAGTTATAAAATCAAACCAGCTGGTCACAGACCAATGGGTGACGACACAGTAATTATATACAGTGTGTGATAACAATTTACATGTTTCTTAAATAGGAGCATTCAAGTACAGAGGAGTTCAGACATGATGGGTTTGGTTTTTTAGATTGTTCCTTGACGAATAACAAAATTGTTTCACTAATTCACCAGCATTTTCATTTTTTAAATACAAGTACAGAATACACACATTTTGCCATCACTAAATGCTGATTTAGACTGTGATGGTTTTGAGCTGCACAATTACTTAGCATAATCAAGATACTTGACAATTTACATAAACAAATGCTTTAGATGACAAATGGAGGCAAGAGACAACAAAACAGATGTTGATGTTCTGGATGAAATTCTGGATGTTCTAATTAAAGTGTTAAAAACTTACCTGACGCTTCATTCCTGCCATTATCTGTAGCTAAAAATTACAGTCGGGACCAGAAGCTGTACCACTGTGTTTCTCCAAAGAGAATTGCCCCCCCCCATGGTGTGTTTTCTGTGATGATGTAATGAAGGAAGTTGAAGGATTTTACTGACGCTAACAGACAAAGACGACTAAGATAAGAGGATGAGGATGTGTGAGGAAGCCAGAAAGGAGCGCCAAAAGGCAGAGGTGAGGACGACAGAGGAAGAAGAGGAAGATAACAGAGTTACGAACACTGCTGAAGCTCACCCAGAGTCTGCAACACTCACACAGTGGGACATAAGATAGAGCAGGGGTGTCAAACTCATTTAGTTCAAGGGGCCACATTCAGCACAATATGATCTGAAGTGGGCAGGACCGGTAAAATAATAATAATGCAATAATATATAAAACATGTCAACTCCAAACTTTTCACTGTTTCAGAGTGAA
The DNA here is from genome assembly GCA_030068375.1 of Ostorhinchus rueppellii. Classification (NCBI taxonomy): domain Eukaryota; kingdom Metazoa; phylum Chordata; class Actinopteri; order Kurtiformes; family Apogonidae; genus Ostorhinchus; species Ostorhinchus rueppellii. The sequence goes on from JAQQZY010000029.1 coordinate 18,409,172, forward strand.
AAAAGTTAAATCAAGAAAATATTTACATCTACAAATAATCTTAAAAAGAAAAATGTGAACAATATAAACAACAGTGAAAAAACTAAAATGTATTAAGAAAAATAAGTGCGATTTAAACAATATTGTGCCTCACCCTCTCTTTGTACATGTTCATTACCACTTATAGATCGCAGTGGATCTAGAAAGGCACGAAACATTTAGTAACAGTAAAAATTCATCTTACTTCTCTTAAGACATTTCACGTTCATATTTGTTCAGATTATTCGCATTTTTTTTTTTTTAAAGGGTGGTTTGTAAACAAATATTTACATTTAGTTTTATTTTTTTTTTTTTTTTTTTTTTTTTTTACTGTAAAACAAACAGAACAAGAGGTGTCAGGCACAACAAACCCTGCAACTTCCACATACTGTAATTACCTCTGCCAGGAGGTTATGTTTTTGCCAGGGTTTGTTTGTTTACTAGCAACATGACTGAGAAAGTTATAGACGGCTTTTGATGAAATTTTCAGGATATGTCCGCTCTGGATCCAGGAAGAGATGATTAAATTTTGGAGGTGATCCGGAACACCGTCTGGATCTAGAAATGTTTTACATGATTCTTTATCATTGCGAGATACACACAGTGGCCCAGAGCCGATTATGAGGTCATTGATTGCCATCTAGTGGAGGAAATTACAAACACTACCTTAAAAAAAAAAAAAAAAAAAAAGCACAAACACTACCTTGGCAGAGGTCTGCGCTCTCTGAGTGCTTCTCTATTTTATTTTGGCATTGATGTAAACTGAAACAAAATTAATGTATGTAGAAATTTGAAATTTCACCCATTATAAGTAAATGGGAGAAGAAAAAAAGACTAAAATTTTTTTTTTTGTCAACTGTGACCTACAGTTCCTACAATGTAACCACATCTGTTCTGGGTCACTGTCAATCTATAAACCCAGTTTGGTATGAATTCAACCAATAGTTTTGCTGCTACAGTGTTAAACAAACCAAACCAAAAACAATACCCTTTGCCTCCTCTTTGGGAGGCAGTGAAATTTGGAGTTGTCATTATTTATAGGTTATTATGACAGTATTTTACTAGTTTGACCCATATGAGAATTTGAATTGGGCTGAATTTAGCTCCTGAACTACAACGATCGTTAATATCCTTAGTGAAATTTTTGCACTTCAAATTCATCCCAAGGGCCGGATTAGACCCTTTGGTGGTCCGGTTTTGGCCCTCAGGCCATATGTTTGACACCTGTGAGGCAGAAGGTCAGCTGAGGTATTTAGTGATATGCCATCCCCTCACAGTATCAATAACATAAGTATATGCTGAAGGGAAACACCGGTTCTGATTTGTTCGGCTCTACAAACTGTTGTTGCCGTTTCTATCCAGCTAAGGATCCTTAATATGATAAAGTTATTCTACAGCTGTTTAAAATACATGTACACTGAACTGACATAGCCATAATGTCATTCTGCCTCACACATGTTTTATGTGAGTCTAATTCATGAATCAGTGCAAGTGCACATCATATCCATCATTTCCTTGATTTCCATTGTCAACTCATCAGCCAACATGAATTATTTATCAAAACTCATCTTGCATTGACCCGAGAAATGATCTGTGTGTGACTAACAAAGAGGCAGCAAAGACTTTGTAGCTGTATGTGTGCATATATTTTTCTCTCTACTGCTTTTCATTAAGGGATAACCGAGTGCTGGGAAGATCCATCTAAAGTGCAGAAGAATGATTCTCCTTCATCATTTGCCACCAATTTTCAGCAGAGGCTGTCAGGGGAAGCAGTGAGTGAATCTGGGCGTACATTTCAATCACACAGGTGGAGCTGAATAGTAAACACAGACCAAAACTCCTCTAGTAAAAGTAAAAAATCCAGGCTGGTTTCTACAGTGTTGAAGGTCCTAAATAGAGGAGGCCTGGGTCTGACATATATCAACCGTATCAGAAATAAAGTGTGAATTTCATTGGATGAAATGAGGTGAAACTGCAGCTGTAGGGTGACCGACAGCGGGTCTACGTGATACAGTGGAAAGGTGAAAGGAAAACAAGCAGAAAGGATGATCAAAGAGGGGATGAAGGGATGCTACAACCCAACCCTGAGGTGAAGGTTATTGGTTCTGGTTGTGCTTTTAATTTTCAGACCTACCATGCATGCATTTAGACCCAGGAGTCAACAGGCTGGGGCTTAACATCACAAGCGTCCACCAGACTGACCGCAGGCCTGTTACTCCTGATATAGTGTTTCCTATTTGTGTCATTCTGTGGCCACAGGAGGAGGGGTTAACAGAAAAAAAAAAACAGCAAAACAAAAAGAGGTCAATACATTTCACAAATACGTACTCGCACTCTCTCGCACACACTCACATGCACCTAGGATCAGAGAAGCCAGTGTTAGTTCCCTGCCTTAAAGAAGCTTGGAAAGAAGCCATAGTGATTACAAAACAGCATACTGGAACATGCAAATGAAAGAGGGAGAGAGCCGTTTTAACAGCCAAGTTGCATTCAAAGCAGGCGAAACACCTCTGGGAAGTACAGATGGCAGACTTAGAGGACAGCTTTGGAGTAATGCTAGGAGGCCTGTACACTCTGAAGACAAAAACGTCTGTTTGCTGTGATTATTCCTCGCAGGGGCTTATGGACCTTCAAGATGTTACAGTTTCTGCTCCAGGTGGTTTGTAGTTACACATTAATTATGATCGACAGTAGGAGCAACATGTTTTACTGGACAGAGCGATGAGTTCCCTGACTGGCCCATGCTATTCATTCATTCATTTTCTGAAAAGCTAGTGGTGCAGGGGCGTCAGAGCCTGTTCCGATAACCAGGTACACAGGGATTATAGGTCATCAAAGGTGGCCAATAAAACACTGTAAAAAATATGTGCTTGCTAGTGTTGTAAGGTATGGGGTCAGGACATTGTGCTGGGTTTGGTTACAGGTGCAACTGAACAGAGAGATTTAAACAGTTCAGTGAAGAGGAAATGGTGAAATGCAACTGCAAAATTGTGATTTTTAAGACTTATTTTGTAATTATAGTTTGCTTTTTTCTTCTGTTCAGACTAGGTATAGTTTTTAGATATTTAGCGGCTTGACAATTTCGACTGACTCCAGTCTTCCTCAGAAGCGTCATCCTGCTGTTGATGTGTCATTTATCAGCTGGTCAGCTCGACAGACCAATCAGAGCCAGTTGAGGTGACCATGCCTCCCCGCCTTGGCTTCTGAGGAAGACTGGAGTTACAGTCGAAACTGTCAAGAAGGTAACATCCAAAAACTATACCTTGTCTGAACAAAAGAAAAAAGCAAAATATAATTACATTAACAGAAGACAAAATGAACATCATTAGCATCAGACATATTTTGTGCATATTATTCTTTCTTTCACTTGTGTGAATGTTACAAGATAAAAAAAAAGACAAACACTGTTCATACATTAGACTATGACTGTAATCGAAGCATGAACTCCAATTTTCATTGAAAGCAAAAATACTAACTTTAGAGAAGGATAAGGAAACCAAGCAAGATGTTTTCACATTCAGACTGCAGGCAAATGTGGCCCACATCCCATTTTTTGGCCCAAATGTGACCTGTACAAAGACAGTTTTAACAGCACAAATCTGATTTGTTCAAATCCAATCCAGGTCACTTTTATATGTGGCCCTAGATCTGATACCTATCTGATATTTTACAATACGACTTCAGTCTGAAGGGCCAGGTTGCATTTATCCGACCTTTACACCATTGAAATGTGACTAATGTCACAATTCTGCGTCCCAGGAGGAGGAGCGGCAGGAAAAATATATTTACTTCTGTAAACACAGTTCATGCCTGCATGGTCACACATTATGTCAGGACCTCTTTTGCACATGTGGCTCACTTCAAGGTCACATTCAGTTCCTACTCAAAACTGACAGAAGTCACATTTAATATGTAATATGAACGAGCACACAAAAAAATATCTAATTTTATGAAAAAAATCCCAATTGTGAATTAAGACCTGCTGTCTGAACGTAGCCTTAGTTCCTTCTCTCAGATGTGCCCAGACAGAAGGAGAAATAAGTCTCACAAATGAAAAGGCTTTATCATAACATTTAAACACAGCCTTGCTCTATTTCAGAAAATCTCCCTGTGGCTTACGCTGGATCATTTTCATTTAATAAATGGGTCAAATCAACTCAGTCAGTCAACATGAGTCTTCTTTTAATTCTACTAATATAACTTGGTAGACTTATAATTTTGCCCGTATTTTAAGGCTACAGAAAGTCTACACAGTGATAGTGATACCTGATTTGGCTAATCTTTTTAGACAGCTGGTGGTGGTGGCGTGGGGGGGTGACCTGGACGGGACGCGTCTTCCGGAAGAATGTGAAAACACTGGGTCACCTTTATTTCTGTTTAGTCTCTTGATTTGGATCAAGATGAGAACACAATGTGCCTGCACTTGAAAACCCTTGTTCTTCAGTCCACGCCAAAGCTTTTGCACATACTGTACGGAGGGACGATGAACTGATGACAATACCCTGAAGGTAAAAAGGGCAGAGGGTAAAAACTACAGAGGGAAGGTGTGTTTTTTACAATTCTGACATGTTCCTCCTGCCTTGGCTCATGCAGCTTTTGCCTTTGCCGCAGGGCATCGTCATCACTTCATTGTCCGTCCGTCTGTATGTGCAAAGACTTTGGCGTAGACTGAGGGTGGCCAAGGGTTTTCAAGTGTGGGCACATTAGGTTTTTACCTTGTAAACATAAATCAACATGTTTTTTATGTCACCTTAACATACTATATACATAGAACCATATCCATATTTTAATAAATGTTGTGAGTAGGCTACTGGCAAATGTAGGTTTTCTATGGGGGGAAATCAGCTAGACCACTTAAACATATCCCGAAACTTAAAGGTGGGGTGGGAGATGCTTTCCTGGAGCATTTTTTACTATATTGCTTAAAATCCCCTTCAAACCCTGATTACAACCAATTCATTAAATGCTCTGACACAAAAATAAAAAAAAATTAATCACCTGTGGAACGGACAGGGCTGAACAAACACCATCCAGTCCTTTTAACCAGCCCATCGAAATGATTGAACGGCGATGTGTCGATCAAACTCAACTGTCATTTGTCCCTCCCCCCTCTTTGTGCATGAATTGTGCGTTTTCAGAGGATTGAAGCACTTATACAGGAAACAAAGCCAGAGCCAGAGCTTGGCTAGCTATATTAGGATGGAAAGTTTGGCGGCAAACTGTTTAGTTGCTAACGTAGGTAACACACGTTAGCCAGCTAGGTATGAACTGGGGCTATTCTGTAAGAGTGGAGGGGTCGGAGGAGACTGAAAGAGGTACGCATGGATCTGTGAGCCGGAGCCAGGATTGATGCTGTGCAACGTTTGTGAACCCTCGGGAACAAGCATTGCGGATGCCAGTACTCTGGAGGCATGGCTTTGGGGGGGGGGGGGGGGGGGGGTTTGAAGAAAGGGATTTGGACTTTAGAACTGTGTATTTTCAAAATGTAGCTTCCTCCAACTGTTTTTCCAAGATCTCCTACCCCACCTTTAAACCCCAACAGAATTTTGTTTTTTTGTGCGTGTTTTTTTCTTGTCAGCACTTTGGTCCACTGTGGTTGTTTCAAAGTGCTTTATAAATAAAGTTAGATTGGATTGGACTGTCTTTAACCTAAAGGGAGAAGTAAACACAAGGTAAACATATGACCCACACTTTTGTTTGGTTCAAGTGTCTCAGCTTCAGTTTTACAATAACACACTGCTGATCTGGACTCAAACTGACTAAAGAGTGAAATGTACTTCAGGATCATCTTTTTTATCTCTGACATCCCCCTGAGGCTGTTATCCTGCGACTCCTCTTTGAGGCTGGATTACCCATCAGCTCAGCAACAAACAAAACTGTGGGCGCAGTGTGAAACGGCTACATAATCAGCAGACGACCTCTTGATAATGCACTAGTCTGTTCATTGCCAAGGCAAGGGTCGTCTCCACGAGGAGCGCTTCTTGGCGGTTCTTTTAATCAGCCTCAGATTAATTACTTTACAGACGCCAAAAGCATACACTCAATTAACTGGTGGCTCCCAGATCTGAGGCTGTCCAAAGTGTTGAGCTGCAGCGGGAAAACATTAACAGAGAATGACAACTTCCAGCCTCTTTAAAGAGTCAATAGGATTAAGAGCCTCTAATGAGGACCACCACAGAAAACATGAGGACGGAGAGAGAGAGAGAGGAAGTTACTGAAGGAGAGGACATGTGCTAATATTTGAAAGAGACATCATTATTTCGTCCTCTGTACCCCGAGATCAGAAGAGGCCTGTCTGTACCTTTAATGGCTCCCGTTCTGTCAGGTCCACTGATCCGTCGCCTGTCTTGTATTTGCAGTCTTTGTCCCTCTGGTCAATGGTGGAGTAACCATCTAATGAAGCCAAAGAACAAAGGTCAGATAATCCCTCTTTGTCCTTGTTTTCATGGTGTTTTTTTTTCAACCTGTGTCAAAGGACGGAGGAAAGCAACACAGAACTTGTCGGGTCACAGGAAAGCAGACTATACTTAGAATTTGGAGTTTTGGCTAGTGCTTATTTCTGATTTCTACATTACAAAGAACAAAGTAGGTCTAAACTAAACTAACTATTTGACCCTGTCCTCATTACACATTTTGGAAATGTGCTCAAATATTTCAAGTCTTTGTCAGCCCGAAGTTTCAGATCAAGAAATCATTCCTAACTGTCTGACAAGTGTTGGCCCTACTTTTGGGAGCAGCCGTTCGAAGCCTGTTTTCATTAATTCCATTTGTAACTGAGACTAATTGCAGCACTTTATTAAAGCACTTGTCTTTTTGTGGGATGCAGCAATCATTTCTCTAGTAACAAACCAACATTAACTCTTGCACATTTATCAGATGCATCATTAGTCGTAGCAACACAATTGGGTATAAAATAATGTGACTAGATGAAGCTGTAATTTTGTATATTGTATCTATTTATCATTTAAAGTACTGAATGTTTTAATAAGTTAAAAAAAAAGCAGTGTCGCAATCCTTCTCCTTGCTGAAAGTCATTGAAGAAAGCTTCATAAATAACTGTGAAGCCCTCGTCTGAGGTTTTTTTGTGTCCTGTTTTCATTTTTGGCACAATTCCTTGGGTACAAGGTACCTCTAAAAACTTCCTGAGGACAAAAATAATGTCACTTTCTGTAACCCCAACAATTTTACTTCACAAACAGTTGATGATGAAAACAGTCAATATAGCAAGTACTTATTTGAAAGATCTGGGATATTTCCTGGGAAGAGACGCTACAGAGGAAACCTGTTGTATGAGATATTAAGGATGTACTTATGCTGTGGTAAATGGAGATCCACCCACATCATTTGGAGCCGAGACTTTAATGAAGGTCCCGCTTAATGAACAAACATCTTATCAGGAGAGGGGTCTTGCATACAGCATCAAAGAGTGGCATGACTGAAGCTTGGTCCAAGCTACAGCACCAAGATAAGAGTGTTGGTGGTTTGATTTTTCAGAAAAAGAAAAAAAAAAAAAAAAACCCAAAACATCTTGGCATCAATTAAAGAACTTAAAAATGTTGAATCAAAGAAGACACTATTAGACAACTGGAGGAAGATTACAGGAGAGCTAGATCTTCTTTGGCTAACGACGACCATGCAATCTGGCTCTTACCTGGACCCAGCTCATCCATAGGTATCATATCACCACTGCCACATTTCCTGGTGCCTGAAAAGCATTCATATGCCATTTGTACAAAAGCAGCACAGATAGAAACCGAGTCATGAGCCAAAAACGCTGCTGCTGCTTTTCAGGTAATGGTTCTCGGCCAATGGTTGAATAATGCAAACTGAGAGTGGGCAGGCATGGGCGCCGCGATTCATGTGCATGTATGGATGCAAAAAAAAGAAAGAAAAAAGGGCAAAATTCCAAAAATCAGGACACATTAAATTGCTGCTATGCTTTTGACTCCTCTGTCAAAAAGATGTTTGTTGGTGGGCCAAAGCACTTCACAAGTCCCTCTGCTTCCCCCACATACTGTATACTGCTGCTGCCATACAACATACTACACATACTCAGAAGTCAAAATCATCCGCAGGGGGAGGAATGTTTTTTTTGTTTGTTTGTTTTTGTTTTTAATTCCTAACCCAGTTACAACATTTTCAAACCCAAGATGAAAAATGGAACAGTCTGTTCAATGTTCAATGGAACATTTCATTAGCCTCATAGCATAGTTACCTATTACCCAATTCATACACTATATGGACAAAAGTATTGGGACACTTTGAATTCAGGTGTTTCTTGGGATACAAAAAAATGCCTATACTAATAAATGTCAGGATATAGTTTTATAATGTGATAAGTATCATTGCATTGGTTAGTTTTTGTTAAACTGCTATCTTTGCTTCCAAAAAACTTCTCTCAACATTGATTTTGTTTCTTTCAGTCCACGACTATGATTTTAAATGTTCTTCTATTTTGCCTTATAACTTAAGTAGAATTAACCATAGAGCATTATAAGTGGTACCACATGAAAGCTGATAAAATTTCCTTTATGGTGATACCAAAAATAGAATAGCAATAGAACACCCCCATCCAAAATTCCCAGCGTTTTTGACAAAAATCAACATCAAAACTGTACAGTATGGCTCATAAGGCAGGCATTCCCATGAACAAAAATCTATACAATTGTTATATCTGGTCATTCCGCAGCTTAGAGAATGGGAATCACAGCAGTTGGCTTTAAAATAACAAAAAAGTTTATTTTGAACAGGTCTGGAGTAGATGGGTAGTCGCATTAGAAAAACATTATTTACAGCCGGAGCATGAAACATATTTGAGAAATTTAGAGGTAGAACATTTAAAATCATAGTCGTGGACTGAAATAAACTAAATCAATGTTGAGAGAAGTGTTTTGGAAGCACAGATATCAGTTTAACCCAAATGAACCAATGCAACTCTCTTTACATCCCATTTCAGAAGAAAAATCTCCCATTAAACTTAAAGAGGAAATGATGATTATAGAATAGAATAGAATAGAATAGAATAGAATAGAACGCCTTTATTGTCATTACACAGAGTGTCATGAAATTTCGAGCTTCCCCATAAAGTGCACACATACATGTAGAGTAAATTGAAAGGTATAAAAAGTTGAAAAAAGTACGTGCGATATACAATATGCAAAAAAACTATATACAATATAAAAAGAACTCCTAGTTGCTATATAATAATTGTAAACAATATGGACAAAAATATTGAGACATGACGACAGCTTGCAAGGTGTCCTCTTCATGCCGATTTGAGATATAAACATCAATATGAGCAATCAATATGAGATTTATCACAATATAAAATTATTATATGACGACATTTGTATTCCAGAGTCCTGTCAGAAAAGACCTGAATGTAATGTGTCCCAATGCTTTGGTCAATATAGTGTATGAGTTAGACAATTATGCTATGAGGCTAATGATTTGCAACTGTTTTGTTGTGCAGTTTTTGGTTTAACAGCAGCACTATGCAGTTTACAGCTCCATCTGGTATTTTGTCTGCTTTATTACCCCTTTAGTGTAACTACAACATACACCAAACCACAGCTTCACCACACAGGAGATGAGAGTAGTAAAGCACCAAGCACAGCGCTGCAACTATAGCCATGAGGAGGAACACAAAAGACACACACTGAGCCGAAAGCAGTTTCCAGATAATTGTTAGTAGTCTGTTTAAACCTGACTGAAGGACTAAGCAGGTGGAATATGCTACGACAGGACAGGTTGAACAATACTAGGTGGAATAAAGATAAATGAATCAATATTTGTTCTTCCTTTTAAGATTCCGCCCACATAGTCCTTTAAAAAGGTGAAAACAGCAACAATCAAACACACTGGCACACTCGCTGACCTTGGTTCTTCTCCATCAGGGGTAGGGTGGTGTCGTCATAGCCTGGCTTGCCATTCTTTGTTGCTTTTGGAGTGGCTGTCACTGTGGGCTGAGAGAGGAGACGGAAGATAGATGAGCATACGGCAATGCAACAGACAAAACAGGAATATGAGCAACAGAGAGACCTTTTAGAGAAGAGAAGAGAAAAGAAGAGAAGAGAAGAGAAGAGAAGAGAAGGGAAGAGAAGGGAAGACAAGAGAAGAGAAAAGAGAAAAGGGAAGAGAAGAGAAAAGAGAAGAGAAGAGAAGAGAAGAGAAGGGAAGGGAAGGGAAGAGAAGGGAAGACAAGAGAAGAGAAGAGAAAAGAGAAAAGGGAAGAGAAGAGAAAAGAAGAGAAAAGAGGAGAAGGGAGGAGGAAAGAAGGGAAGACAAGAGAAGAGAAAAGAGAAAAGAAGGGAAGAGAAGGGAAGAGAAAATAAGAGAAAAGAAGGGAAGAGA
>JAQQZY010000029.1:18460906-18471364 GCA_030068375.1 Ostorhinchus rueppellii
ATTTAGTGTGTGTGTTTTCTTTTAAAATCTGAATGCTTTTGCCTGCTGGTCAGACTTTTAGTTTAGTTTTAAATATATGGACCTGTTTTATTTATCTGTAACAGCTGTATAGTGTTCTTCAGCACATCGGTCATGTTCAACCTCTGACAGCAAATAAATCATATTTAAACCAATAATAATCTTATGATGTCTTCACTATTAACTTAGAAATGAACTAACTTTAAATGTAAGCTTGACAAAAATAGGGATTTGATTTATATTGTGATACATATCAGCATCGTCTAATATGAAAAAAATTATGTTGTGTTTTTTCCATCTTTCCCAGCTCTCCACAAATCATAACACTGCCCCCATATAGGACAAGGGCATGATGGGTATTCACACCATCCACCTCTCTTCACTCTGGAACAGGGTCAATCTAGACTGATCAGACCACATGACTGTTTTCCATGGAAACACAGTCCAAACTTTATGCTCTGTATCAAACTGATGCTTGTTCAATAATTGAGAAGCTACTCTCTCCATGAGTTTGGGTAAAAGAACTTGTTCCAAGTGAAACATATGGATCACTGCAATATTTATCCAATGGAAGGATTTTACTTTTTTGCTTCGTTAAATCCAGAAGGAACTTTTTTTGGCCAGACTGTGTAGGCCCATATATGCTGCGAGAGAGTAAGAGAGGTAAAGAAAAAGAACCTGAGTGTTTGTCTGAAGGTGAATGTAGGTTTTCAAGCTGTTATACAAGTTTTGCTATCATCCTTTTTATACTTACATTTTTATTCTTATTAACAACAATAACAAAACTAAAATTTAACAGTCAATACCATATAGTGTTCTTATTTCTGTGTATTTGGGGCTCAGAGCATGACATAGTGAGAGGAAAAAGCAAGTAGGTTTCAAAAGCAAGGATACCAATGCAGAACAGCCACCATTTGTCCTATTCACATAAACACATAATCAGTTTTATGCATCTTGTAATATAGAAGTCATTTCTCATCCTCAACAGAAATTTCTCTGTCTCATGAAAATCTTTAATTATTTTAAATCCAGCAGTGAATATTTCCAACATGTATCTATTATCACCTGTTATTTCTTCAAACAAACATTCTTATACAGTACATGTCACCCCAAGATTTGCATTGGTCCCACTGTAATGAGCATAATGTTTAGATAACAGGTTTTTTTTCATCCGAGTTAAGGATTAACCTTAATATAATCTTCATCTTCTATGTCATTTTTGTGAACTTCCTGTGTCAGACTGAAAAATAATTTCTTTACGGCTTTTTTCTTCACTAATTATGACAATGTTCCACACAAATGTTTGATAGGACATAAATACATAAATAAGTCAGCAAAAGTGTTTTATTTCCTCGGTCAATTCAGTTTAGTTGAGATCATCTTCATTCATATTAACTCAAGCCACCTGCTAAAGGTTATAAGCTTAAATTATTACATCGGTCAATATATTATCGAGGGTCTTTTGAAATCCATGGGATATATTTTGCATGCATCTTTATTAAAAGTTAAAAAAAAACGAATAATATGTTTTTTTATGCTCATTATGATCTTGTCTTTAAATTCCATTAGTATTTAATTATGCAAAAAATAAATAATTAATAAATGACTAGGAATACTAAAATGTCAACTAAAAAATAACCATCTGAATTTAATAACCATCTTCTAATTAGCTAAACCATAATAAAATGAGCTTATTTAAGGAACATTCATTTTCTCCTCCTGCAGCCCAAACATTAGTGTATGTGCTGTGGCTGCTCTTACACCAGTGCTGTGTGTGTGTCAACCTAACTTGGCTTGGCTCTAGTGTGATTGGTTTGGTGCAGTGATACTTAGATATGATTGGCTGTTCTTATGCCTGTCAAAACATGGATGAATAAATTCCATTAAAACTGTCTCGAACATGTCTTATATTTCTATTGAGGAGAAGTTATTTCGCGATATATATATCATTATCATTTTATTGCCTAGATTTGGGGTTGCCAAATGTTATATGTCCAAAAAAATGACAGAAATAAATGTTAAACTTAGATAAAGGATAAAGGTGGTCCAAAGAAATGTTACAGCATGGGACCTTTTATTGGCTGAGCTGTGTATATCTATATTTCTCTATGTCCTCACACACACTGCACACCAACAGACAGATTAATCATAGCCCAGTGCCTGGTCGAGGATGGTCCCGGTGTTGACCTCTCTCTGTCTGACATCAGATCAGGACCAGGATACACATGTAATCTCCCATATCTCCCTCAGCCATCGCCATAGAATGAGAGTTGTTCTCTCGCTCTCATTCTCTCTCTCTCTCTACAAACTCTCTACAGATGACCAGAGGATGCAGTAGGGCTAGATGGAGTACGTGCCTGAACCCACACAAACACAAATTCTAACAGACAAACAAGGCACCCAGCAGACTTTTATGGTGCTGTGGTCACTGGGTACTTCCACTACTGATGTTTCCCAAAGAGCGAAAAGTGACAAATGTGCTTTACTAGTCTATGTTGGTTTTGCTGTGGTGATTAAGCTTATTATTCATGCATCTCGCTGTTGTTACTCGCTTGTGTGTTGAGCTAATAAACGTCAAATATGATTTGTCAGTGTGTGTGCAGGAAATGCTGAGGCACTTTCCCCGACGTGAACTGACACACACATTTCAACTGTGCATGACATTCAGGCCTATAAGGATAATTGCGTTCGCAAGATTCAAAACTCCGAAGGGTGTTGTTTCCGCATTGTGTAAGGTAATCGCACCTCAGTTGTAACCAGTACAGATTCACAGCGTGAGGATGCCAGCTTGGCTGTTACCCATGAAAACACAGAGAGTGGAAAATATTAATTATCATCCTCGGAGCTCATTTGCTTTCTTTTACTTCAGGAGTGATAAAAAAAAAAAACGGCAAAATCGGCTTAACTGGGAAAAGCACAGCAATTAATTGTGATCTAGTTTAATGAGAACCCACTTTGCTGTGCTAATGTGGCTAATTAGTAGTCAAACAGGAAGTGGTATTGACTTTGAGTGTCTGCCACTAGACATTGATGAAGGTGCTGATGTGTAAATACCACATGGGGATGTGTTACCAGAGCATGTACTTTACACTGACACCAGCAGACACATGGACAGAGTCACAGCTAAATACATGTTGCATTAATGTCAGGACACTTGTTTGAATACACAAGGTGATACCGAAAACTGTTGCTTTAAAGTCCGTCCTTCCCTGTGGGTCTGTGCGGTATCACTGAGCACCAATCCCAATTATGCTCCAAACAACCCATGTATAGTGATTTAACCTCAGCAGAGACAAAAGAAAATCTTTCCAGCCGGTGGACAAACATGAAGACAATAATAAACCACTTCAACTCGCGTATACTTCTTTGACTATTATGACCTTGTTTTATGTGCTCCTGACAGCTGTGCATTCAACTGTTCAGTACCACAAGGAAAATAATCTATACGGCTTTGGGTGATGTTGACATGTAATGAATGCTATGCTGTTACACAATGAATCCAAGGCTGTAGTTCACATCTAGATTGTTTGATTGTGGGTTTAGTTGAAAATGGGCAGCTATTAATGTTGAGCTATTGTTGCATCACTTTGTGCATAGGCCGTCAGGACAAAGGTACGAAGCACCAAGCAGCCAACCTTCATGGTGAAATAAATATGAAGGATGCTTGGATTTTACAGGTATTTAACTGACTATATCCTATTGAGAACCAGCAAAGTGAAGAGTTTAGCTAGTTTTACCTTAAACAATTGTCTGGATAAGGCTTGCAGAATCAGTGGCATCTTTGAAATCACTTCTTAAAACACATTATAGACTTGCTTTCATGTAATGCTCTCACCTTGGAATGTTGATTTTTTTAAAATTTCACCCTGTTTTAACTATTTACTATTTATACATGATGTTTCAAGTATTCCTTTGATTGTGTTGCCCTTGTTTTAGTATCTTTGTTTACATCTTGCATCCTGCTGTTGTGCCCTATTTATTATCTACTGTATGTAAAGCACTTATGATTACGATGATGATGATGATGATTATTATTATTATTATTATTATTATTATTATTATTATTATTATTATTATTATTAATTGGAAACTGCATAGGACAACACATTTTTCAGATTCATTTTTGAAATTATTTTTTATTTATTAATGTCTTTTTTTTAAATGGAATGTTCTTTGTAACGTTCAGCTGTCAAACTTTTATCCCCTACAGAGGACAAAAAGGCATTGCTGGGTCTCAGGAGGATATCAGCCAAATCAGACAGTCCTACGAGGCTGTTGACATTTCTTAAAAGTTTCTCATTTCAATTTGAGTCACTAATCACATAGTACAGTAGAAAAACTAAAACAATGTCTGGCATTCAGTGTCAAACGTGATAAAGTGCTGCATACAATAGCAGACTTCTTTTAATTGCCCTTCGTGCTTTGGCGCGTTATTGTATTATTAAACAAAAAGAAGTCTTTCAGAGTTGATTCTCTCACAAGCTGCTAACCATCGACTCTTACAGCGAAGGCAGGAAATCAGCAAACACAACTAAATTAAAAGCTTATTTAAAAGGTGGTTCCAGAAAAAGCTTAATTATCACAGAGTCTTGTCAAAGCATCGTCAGCCAACAACACCTGACCTGTCTTCACCAAAGCACAACGCAGCGTTGTTGTCAAAGATGGAGCTTATTTCCCCTCCTTTGTGTAGCATGAGGTGAGTTATTTTCATTCTGCTTCCCGTGGGATATTCTCACTCCAGAGTGACTCTTTAATAGACGGATGGTTCAGATGTCACGTCGGGGCCTACCTTTTGTCGGTTCAGCGCGTTTGGGCAGATCCAATGTGTCGTAGTTTTTGTCGTTCTCACCATTTTTTCTACCTGTGTGAGGACAGAATAAGTGGATGAAGTCAGGGTTATACCTGGATCATGGATAAGACCAGGGTTAGACCGATATGGATATAGTCAGCCTCATTAAACTGAATGCTTATTAAATGTTTTCCAGGATGGGATTCTGATCAAACCCCTCAGAAACACCACTAAAATCAAATACAGTGCTTTTCGCCTGCTTACATTTAAATGAGAGATGTACAAAACATCTTGTACTTTAGCAGCCGAGGCTTAAATAAGAAAGGGGTAAACTGAGATATCGGTCTAATTCAGGTCTAGACAGGAAAGCATGAATGTTGTATGAACACTGTACAGAAAGCTACAAATATGATATGTCCAACGCACACACATTTTACACTCTCTGCTGACAAAGATGACTGTATTCTCAAATACGACCAGGCGTGTGTACAATATCGAAGTACATACTGGATGACTGAAAGACTACAAGTACGACATGCACATATTTTGTTACATCTTTACATGTTCCAGACTGACATACATACACTTTGTCAGTACCTCCTGGGAAGGCAAACACCCTGAATAATGCAGTGCCAGAGGGGAAATGGAGTGGGGTGGCGTGGTCGAGTGATTGCAGTACAGCCAGCTAATGTTCTTCTCACATGCACATGGACACACCCACGACACAGTTCAGTGATACACAGACAGAAAAGGCCAACTCCTCAGTTAGATGTGAATGAAATTTCCGGTCACTGGGATTGGGGTAGGATGACATTAGGAGGTGCTCCGTCTGGACTGAGTCTCTACTTCTCTTCAGGGAACAAGCTTGTACAGTTAGGACGCCAAAACCAATGTTAGAGAAAACTGAACATATTACATCAACACATCGGTGCTGTCTGTCTCATTTATGATGCACTACATATATGATGTATACGGAGGCATATTACAAGTACATAAGGGAAGCTCAGTTTCTACATTATCCATGACTCCCATATATATAGTAACTACAGTGAGACCAGGAAACTTTTTTTTTTACCTCTATAACCCTGCCACTTTGCACACACACTAAATACTGTGATTTGATTTATTTATGGATGTTTATATTTACAACTATATTTCTCTTACTATTGTATTGTTTGTTACCTTATTCAGTACTTAGTCTTTTATTTTGACATTTTTCTACGGAGTGAGCAAAGTTAAACTGGAGTCAAATTCCTTGTCTGTGTACAAACTTGGCGAATAAAGTTGTTTCTGATTCTGATGTGGATAAACATGCCATTAAATTTTTAGACTGTAATTCCTCTACATACAGTTGTGCTCATATGTTTACATACCCTCGCAGAATTTGTGATTCTTTTTCCATTTTTCAGAGAATATGAATGATAATACAAAAATGTTTCTTTCACTTATGGCTAGTGGTTGGTGAAGCCATTTATTATTACCTCGGCCAAGGAGGTTACGTTTTACTGTGCGTTTGTTTGTTACCATCCGACTTTGTTTTTTAGCAACATAACTCAACAAGCTATGGACGGATTTTAATGAAATTTTCAGGGTATGTCCACTCTGGGTCAAGGAAGAGATGATTACATTTTGGAGGCGTTTTGAATCGTCTGGATCCAGGAACTTTTTAAAGAATTCTTTATCATTGTGAGATAGGGCATGGTGCCACAGAGCTGCATGAGGTCATTCACCGCCATCTTCTGGAGGAAAGTACTAACACTACCTTAAAAAAAAAGTACAAATACTATCTTGGCGGAGGTCTGCGCTCTCCAAGTGCTTTTCTAGTTAAACAAATGTGTTTGCTGTTTTTAAATCATACTGACAACAGAAAATATCCAAATAACCCTGATCTAAAGTGTACATCCCCTAGTTCTTCATCCTCTGTATCGGCCTCTTTAACATCTATGACAGCTTCTAGTCTTGTGTGGTCATTGTGGATGAGGCTCTTTATTTCCTCAGATGCTAAAGCTGCATATTCTTTTCATCAAAACACCTTCAGTTCCTTTAAGATTTTAGTTTTCTTGCATGAACTGCTTGTTTGACACCTCCCTAAAGTGGCTCAATCAGTCATCAATCAAAACAGTCAGGAGGCTGAGATGGACACTCCTTCACCTTCACTTTTTTCTGCTGTAGCCAATGACAGGTGGACTTGGCCTTGTGTTTTGGGTCATTGTCATGTTGGAACACCCAAGGCCATCCCATGCACATTCAGTCAGGGGTATGGAAACTTATGAGCACAACTGTATAAAATGCATGTGCTGGTATATACTGAGCTTTACAGAACCCAAATAAAAAGTTTACTATATCAGCTAGCTAAACTTGACATATTCCTTGCTTCTGTTTTATTGTCCTATCATTTTCTTCTACATTAGTCTACACACAGTTCCTTTAAAGGTGCCCTTTGCGGTTTTCTAGTCAGTAAACAAAGTTATGTTAACAGTCAGCTTTGTTTATCAGATGGCATTGTGCATATCCATGAAACCTAAAAGAGATGTTAAGTGTGAAAAGTTATTTTCTTTGAATAATGTGAAGCCTGCATTGTTTGCATATATGCTCGGTAGCTATCATTTCTGTCATTCCAATATTCATCAGTCCTTCCATATTTTTCTTAGATCGTCCTTGTGCTTTCAGTTCGTGCATACCAATCATCATGCATAGAAACAAGGTACATATAATGGGGACATATTCATCATTAGTCACTCCACAGTGTTGCTACTAGTCAAAAACTCAACAGGATACCTATAAGATAACTAACAGCAACCTGCAGCACATGGCACAGGTAAATATTATACTGGATTACAGAAAATCTTGTTCTGCTACATATTTAAATGCAGAAAACAAGCAACTCTGGTCTAATTACACATAACATATGTCATTTACGATACAATCTAACATGTTTTATAGTTAAATTCACAAATATTAGGATTAGAAGTGGCAAAAAATCTTGACCAACTAGTGACATTACTCACAAAAACACACACACACGCACACATACACACACATTAACAGGGTCTGCAGCAGAGCTTGACATTTATGCCTAAAAGTGACAAAAAGATACAACTTCCATTACAATGATAAAGTCGATCAATAAGTAGTAATTTGCCATAGCTGTTGGGATTAGTTTTGCCTGAAGTTCAAACAGGTATGGAGATAAAAACTGGTTTTATTTGATAAGTCAAGCTCTACTCTAGCCTGCCAGACACTGGTGGACTCACCTGCTTCACCAATTGCTGCTTTTACCTTTCAGCTATTTCTAACACACTGTGAAAACTGGGAGGGGTGGAGACTATAATACTCGGTGCTACGGTTGATAGCTATGGTGACGGGATGCATGTGAAATGAGTGGAACACCCAAATTTCAGAAGTCCGTAGAACTTTTAGGGTTTTTTGGAGGACACCCAAAACTAGTTCTAACTAAATTCTATAGCCAGGGGGAAGAAGGTGAGGGGAGGTAGGAGGTAGGGGGAGGAGGAAGGGGAGACAAGGGAGGAGGGGAGGAGGTTTTGAAGAAGGGACACTCACCTTGATTAAACCATTCCTCTATAGTTAGCCAAGGAAGCAGCAGCAATGCCATAAAACACAAAGCGGGGAGAAAAGAAGAAGAGTTATGGTGAAAAAGGTGTGTGTGCAACTGTCCGGGAAATGTGTAGTACATGTGAACAGCTCTCACAAAAAAGGGTCATCTTTTACTGAATAGGAGAGGTGAGAGAGTGTCAGTTAAAGAGAAAAAGTCCACAATAAAGAAAGGAGGGAAAAAGCAATGACAGAAAAAAGAAGGGTTCTTTTTTTTTTTTAAGATAGAAAAGAGGCGAGAGAGGAAGCCATTTGCAGTCCTTGGGTAGCAAGTTCAAAAAGCTGGAAACAGTAGGAAAGCTTTTCAGGGGGAGAAAAAAAAAAAGAAATAGTCAAATAGCAAGAAAAGTGGTTGAAATAAAAGAAAATGACAAAAGATTTGAGGATAAGCCAGCGAGCAAGCAATGTGGAAGAAATTGAAAAATAAGGGGAAAATTGAGACAGAAGGACAGAATAGAGTCACGGTAAAAATATGTGCACAACAACAGCACGAGCTCCCAGAGTTTCTAGAAGTGTTTCATTTAAATCACTACACGGAAGAGATACGGAAGAGTGGAAATTACAGCTGTGAGTCCAAGTGTTTAGAAGCTGAAACAAAGCTTAGGCTGCTAAGGATGCGTTGATCATAATAGTATATTTCATACTGAATGTGACATTAAATGGAAGAGGACGGCAAACTTAGCCCGCTTAAAGAAACAAATTACTAAGCATACTGCCGACAGGGTTGCTTAACAGCCCGCCTCGCTGCTCTTTTAATGTTTTCTGCACCTGTACCTTCTTCGCTTTCAAAGAACACCTTCAGGCACTGCAGCAGCTAAACACATCTCATTAGTCAAAGCGTGAGTGCACATGAATTCACGTGGTTAATTGGTTTCTTCATAAGTTTGTATACATGTAAGCATCGGCGGCGTCCTGACCCGGGGACCGCCGATGATTCTCCGATGAGTCGTTAGAAGTCAGGGGTCACTGGCTGGTGGGTCACACCTCATTGGCTGGCTGATTAATGGCCGCCATTATTGTTGTACAGCAGGGAGATAACGGCGTCGTTTAGCTAACAGCCAGGGAGCATGCTGATTAAGGCGCAGCTAACAACACAAACATGGCACATCTGTTAAGGAGACTCAATAATGACAAAAAGCGCCCCATGCAGGAGGCAGCGCTGTGATAAATGTCCAACACATGCACCTTCTTTCCTCATCTCACCTGTATATATCCTTATTTGTTGTACATATTTGTCATCAGTAGTACAGTTAGCTTTTCAGTAGTTTTAGTAGTACTCTAGTAGCATTTGGATATTTAATATTTTTATATTTGTAGCTTTTGCACATACCTACATTTTTAGTATTTAGTGTGATATTTTTATAGTGTGTTTTGGCTGCAAAACACAGAACAGAGCTGCTAAATTGATTTTCATTTTTCCTGTGACACTGACAATAAAGATCTAATCTATTCTATCTTCTATTCTATTCTGTTCTGTTCTACTCTATTCTACTCTGTTCTGCTCTATTCTATTCTATTCTGTTGTATTCTATTGTATTCTGTTCTGTTCTATTCTACTCTATTCAGTTCGATTCTACTCTGTTCTGCTCTATTCTATTCTGTTCTATTCTATTCTATTCAGTTCTATTCTATTCAGTTCTATTCTATTCTGCTCTATTCTATTCTATTCAGTTCTATTCTATTCTATTCTACTCTGTTCTGCTCTGCTCTATTCTATTCAGTTCTATTCTATTCTACTCTGTTCTGCTCTATTCTATTCTATTCTATTCTATTCTATTCTATTCTATTCTTTTGTATTCTATTCTATTCAGTTCTATTCTATTCTACTCTGTTCTGCTCTATTCTATTCAGTTCTATTCTATTCTACTCTGTTCTGCTCTATTCTTTTCTATTCTATTCTATTGTATTCTATTCTATTCAGTTCTATTCTATTCAGTTCTATTCTATTCTGCTCTATTCTATTCAGTTCTATTCTACTCTGTTCTGCTCTATTCTTTTCTATTCTATTCAGTTCTATTCTATTCTATTCTATTCTATTC
>JAQQZY010000029.1:18497617-18521225 GCA_030068375.1 Ostorhinchus rueppellii
ACCTGACTCGTTTCACCTGTACTCCACACCTGACTCTCATTACCCTCTCCCTATATAACTCCTCCTCTCCCCTTCACACTCTGCCAGATCGTCTTTATGCCTTGCATGACCGTCAAGCACTTCTTTGTAATCTGTCTCCTCGTGTTTGACCAGTTTTCTGCTTACGTCTGACCTTGCACCCAGTCTTCACCCCAGAAATCCAACCAGCCTTCGTCCTGACCTCCGAGTATCTTCCTCTGTCCCGGCCACCGACCCACCTTACGAACTCCGACCCAGCCTCAGTCTCACTGACCTCGGACCGGACCGGACCTGACCTCCCACTCAGCGTGACCCCTTTGGAGCATTGGACTCCCATAGACTCTGTGCACCAGTGGGTGATGAAGAGGAATCAGTTAATAGTGTTTAAACTAGTGATTGTTGCACTTTCAAATAACTGTCCAGTAAAGACCTTAAACTTTACTTCTGTGTGTTGGCTCTGCTAATGGGTTCAGACCTGGTACATTACAAGTGTTTGTACTTTCCTCCACTAGATGGCGCTGAATGACCTCATATGCAACTCAGTGCCGTCATGCCCTATCTCCCAATGATAAAGAAACCTTTAAAAAAATTTCTGGATCAGATCACCACCAAAATTTAATCACTTTTTCCTCGTCCCATTTCTAACAATTCCTGTAAACTTCATCCAAATCCGTTCAGAACTTTTCAAGTTATTTTGAACACAAACAAACAAACAGATAAATGCTGGGAAAAATATAACCTCCTTGGCAAAGGTAATAAAAAACTGTTTTGGAACTGCCACAGAAGTAGCACTGGATCTTTATGGGTTAAAAAAAAAAAAAAAAGGAGAAAAACACAACATTTTAAAGGCTTGGCTGCTGATGGAAAAATACAACCAACCTGTGCCAAATCTCTCAGTTTTCCCACCGTTGTTCCCCACCACCTTCTGTATTTCAGCTGAAACGCTGCTAAGGCTGGTGGCATCAGCCATTTCTGCAGTGATCACATATGCCAGAGGGGAGGAAAAGGCATGTCTTTCCCGTGGCTGTGATCCATCAAGGACGACAGGCATACAGCCCACAGACAGAATGTTATTTAAGATGACAGAGTGCCGTGGAAGTGACAATCTCCATCCTGCGTCCTGCCACTGTTTCAGGCCAGTGAATCTATATCAGGTTAAGTCCATTTGCCGTCCTCTGTCGGGCTGTCAGAGGTGGTCGTGTTGGGGATGTCCTGCTGTCTCAGGAGGACGAGGCAGACACCATGAAATTGTGATATCGCCAGCTCCCATTATACCTGGTATTAACTGGAGTGTGTTAAACTCTGCAGATCTGCTTTAATCTTCAACACAACACACAGACACATCTCTCTTTCTAGAACATAAAAATCCAGACTTTTACAGTTTTATAGGTTTACTGGCAACCAAGACAACGGGTTAATTACATTAGAACAAGAATTACTGATGCAGGATGGAGGGGGTGCTTTGTGTGTGAAAACAATGACTGTGTTCTGGATGTTTTGGGTTTTTTTCTTTTGCAGGTTATCAAGAGTTTTTAAAAAAAAATGCTGCCACTTGTAGAAATTTTGAATTTTCATTGTGGAGTAGAAAAGAAAGGTTAAATTTTCATGTTCATTAGTTGGTTTAAGTGGAACATAGACAACAATATGAAAATAACAGTAAAAAATAGCAGCAGGAGTTGAAATCAGAAGGAAAAAAATTGCATAGCTTCCTTCTGCAGCTTTCTCATGTCAGCCCAAATCAAGCCTTAACCCACGCAGACCCAGTGCTACTTTAGCAGCAGTTCTCTCTATTTAACCTTTCCTAAGGGATTCATCACTAATTATAATATTATCCTCTGTATTTTGTAGTTTTCAGATTAATATTGAGGTTTATTACACCAGAAACAGAGAAAATTGAAGAAAAAGTGACTTTTTCAGCAAAGACATCATTAACTGAACATAAACCCAGTGTGTCCATCCACTGTCATTGATCCAAATCCATGGGTTTTACTGATGAATCAATGTTGTAGAAGATGACGGTGTTTCTACAGTAACTACGGAGCTGAGAAACTACATTTTAACTCAATTATTTACATGTATTGATGGGACTAATGGAACAATAGATATTAAACATTTTACATCAGTAGATGGTTTTGGTCACTAGTGGTTTTTTTGGGTCTTAACGGATTAATAAGAAATAGCTGATGTGATTTAGTTTAATGCTGTTATGGAAAAGTGAAACCACTTCAGTTCAGTGATAGAATCTGATCATTAATTGACAACTACACCTGTCAGTCACATGTCTAAGACATCTTGGGGATTGGCCAGAACCTATGTCACAGAGAACATTTTTTACAACCTTATTACACAGACAAATATGTAATATGTAGGGAGTTTATGATTCACGGACCTCTGGTGATTTGGAAATTAACCCATAAGGACCCAGTGTTACTTTTGTCACAGGTCTCAAACATTTTTTTTCTCCATATTTAACCTTAAGTGATTTATCACCATTTACTACAATATTATTTTCTGTATTTTGTGTGTTTTCTGTTAAAATCTGGTCCTTTCTTAATTTAATGTAATTTACTATAGATGTTCATAAAAGTTACATCAAAAAGAGAGAAAATTGAAGAAAAAGTGACTTTTTCAGCAAATCTATCATTAACTGATCACAAACCAAGTGTCTCCATCCACTGTCATTGATCCAACTCCATAGGTTTTATTGGTGAATTAATGTTATAGAAGATGACAGTGTTTCCACGGTAACTACAGAGCCTCTGAACGTCCAAATGGGTCGTATCTGATAACCGTGAAAAGATGCTAAACTGTATTTTACACCAATTACCTACATGTATTGATAGAATTAGTGGCTCAACAAGGATTAAACAGTAAAATCAGTGCATTTAGTCATAGATGGATGTTTGGGTCTTTATGGGCTAACTCCACCCCTTATTTGCGTGGAATAAACAGGATCTGTTTCTTACTCAAATTGACTGACATTATTCTCCACCTGTGATATCAAGGGGATCCTCACCACTTACAGATAACACCTGAAAGGTATAAAATAATCTCTTTGTGTCACTGTCATGATGTCACCGAAGTCACCACCTTCTCAGACGTCTCTTTTCTGAAGGACTTAAGTTTGCTCTTTCAGTAAATAACAACATCACAAATTGAACCCCTGAAGTTCAACCCAAAGCACTTTTCCAACTTTGAGTCATCGCCTCCAGCTCAGCCTCCATCACCCTCAACCAGGAAACCGGCTGAAAATATGTACAGAGGAAACAAACAATATACCAAATCCAATTTAGTTACAGAGATATGAATTTGCACAGGGCTAATATTACCACAGGATCTCTTTGCTGAAATAAGGTAGGTAATTTGTACTGGAATTGTTACTTTTGAAATTGGAGACATGGCCGATTTAGAAAAGATTACGATCACCCTGACCGCAAAGCTGCTTTGTTTGCTATTTCTTGCACATTGGAGACTAAGGGTAGACATTTCTGTACTCTGTTGGTTTACGGCAGTGGTTCTCAATTCCAGTCCTCGTGGCCCAGTGTCCTGCATGTTTTAGGTCTGTCCCTCTTCCATCACACCTGAATCAATTAATGATCAGCCCATCATCCAGCTCTGTAGAAGCCTGATAACAATGTAATGGCTTCCAGGTGTGGTGGAAGAGGGACAGATCTAAAACATGTAGGACACTGGGCCACGAGGACTGGATTTGAGAACCACTGGTTTACGGTATGGTCACTGCCAAGAGATGCATCTGAAAATTATGGAAATCTGACTCTCCGCATATGTTTGAAGTTTGGGTGAGAGAATTTATTGGAATATTCCACATTGAAAGGTTGAGATGTGAGTTGTATGGAAGTATATGGAAGTCCATCTTGCATCTAAAACTTTAGATGACCTCTAATAAGCACCTACTCTTTTTGCAATTGGCATGTTTAACTCATTCACTGCCAATGACGTGTTTTGGTGTCAATCGGCTTTCATTGGGGGGGGGGGGTTGCTAGGAAACGACCTGATGCAACTTTGAGGAAGTATTTAGCATTCAGGCATTTTTGGGTGACCATTCCGGGGTTCTAAGGTCAATAACTTGAGAACCGAAAAAGCTGGAAACAAAATTTTTTTGTCCACGTGAAAGAAGAGACTTTACACTTTATTTTGATGGGTGCCGTGTTTATGTAGTCCAAGAACTCAATATTCTGTGAGTCTTGAAAATCAGTCAAAATGCTGTAAAACGCCTGGCAGTATGGGGGTTTCTGTTCTAAAAACGCCTGGCAGTGAATGAGTTAACTGTGACACTAATAGCCTCATTGTCTATGTTTTTAATTTTATATGTTGAAGTTTTATGTTTCGCTGTTGTTTTTTTCTTATTTTTATTTATTTATTTAAGTTTATTTGTATTAACATTCATCTCTGGTTTTATAAGTACTTTTTTTTATAAACCTTGTGTTAATTTTTTGTTACTATATTTTATGTATTTTTGTCTTACTGTGTGATATGTAAAACATTAAAATTCATAAAGTAAAAAAAAAGATCACAGACAGCCTCTGCAATTACAATGTTAGAATATACAGAAGAATATACAGAATATACAGCATTTTCACCCAGTGATGCTAAATAATGAAGCACTGCAGCATTAACTCAATACAACATAAGTAAAATCTGAGTTACAGACAGAACAGTAGTCCACACTGAACCAAAACAAACTGGAAACAACTACAGGAAGCAATCAAATAAAAGCTATTATGCAGGTATTACACTTTAAATATAGATCTATGAAAGCCACTTATTGATGAATCTATATGTTGTTAAAATCAAATGCTCACTTTGTTTTTCTCATCTTAGTTTTTAAGTGATCAAAGTAAGTAAAATAAAGAATCCACATAAATATAGTTGATTCTCTACGTCCTACTTGGTATACAGCATGTCCTTCTACAGTTTGAATTAGAATCAAAATCAGATTTTATATCCTCAAGTTCGGTGTTTATATATGAGATCAAACAGATGCAACAAACACCTAGGGGTTATGTTCTTAGACCTATCGTTTTTCTCGTACGTGTACTGTCTAATAAAGATTCCCAGCAGAGCTCGCATAGAAAATTGCAAAATGACCTCTCAAAACTAAGTCAAGCTGCTTTCAAGATCTAAAAGTGTTATTCCTTTCTGGTTTATTAATGTTGTTTATCTGCTGAGAAAGTTCTAAAGGGGTAAACAGTCTGTCTGGGTTGAAGGAAACCGTCTAAAAAGCAGCATGTAATTCCAGAAATGCGCTGAACAGGTTGTAAAATATATTGTGATTATTCCTGTAAACACAATTTAGCTATTAAAATGCCTCTTGGGATTTTGGACGTGAATTCTAGATGTTTCGTCCTTGTTTTCGTTTTTATCCCTTTTTGTCTGATATTTGTAAGTGGAAGATTGAAGGGACTGGGTGTGGGACTGGGACTGGAGCTGAGGCTAAAGCTAATTAAATTTTCCAGGCACCACTGGCAGGCATGTTGCTCTTCTAGCAGGGCTATTAACTTAGTTCTGCCCATTACTGTTCTCCTCCTCCTCCTCCCTCTTTTCCCTCTCTTCCTCACCCCTGTCGATCACAGCCCCAGTGGCGGGCAAAAAGGAAGCGCAAGAAGAGGGGAAATTACTCAGAAACACTGTCCAGGAAAAATTGGAGAGAACATACAAGAGACATGAGAAGAGGGTTAGGTACTAGGACTCGCTGTGCTGTCGACTTTAGCCGCCACAAGCAGAGGTCAGAGCTAATGAAATGAGGTGGGAAGGGCTGGGATAGTGTGCAGTATCCACACAAACACAAATGCATGCACACACTGTATACCTATTATGAACTCAGCAGGTTGTCACATGGGAGCTTGGTGTGTCAGCCTTCTCAGAAATGACTACTTCACCGAACCCTGCCTCATCTAAAGGGCCGTGTCCATGAGTCTGACTAATACTGGGTGGTATGTAAGTGTCCTATATAACAAGACAGAAATGAAAGTGCAGTATAAATGATGAAAACTGCACTATGAAGCCACTGCACGCTGAAAAATGCTGAACAGTTATTAAAACCTCCGTTCCACTAACTTGATGAGATTAAAACAATTCTAATATAGCAATGGAGGAACACAGCTAATTAAGTGGCCGTGTAAACATAGATCTCATTATATCTACAATCTCCAGGTGATAATTACATTTAAAAATATTTTACTACTAACTGTCCTCCATCGTCTTCACCAACAGTCATTAGAGAAAACAAACTACACAGGATCATCCAGACGAATGAGGACATTAAAGGAATAAGACACCCAAACATGAAATTAAGTCAGTCTCGGTCACCCCCAGAGTTAGAACAGTGAAAAAAAAAAAGGTTAAAATCCGTCCAGGCATTGTCTGCTTTAGGAGCAGTGCTTTTAGCTTTAGCTTAGCACAGTTGCTGTAAACCAAGGGTATCAGTTAGCATGTCCTCCAAAAAAAAGTGACAGACATCTACATTTTTTTTCTAAATATATCTTGGGAGCCGAGTGTTCAGAACAAATACAAATCATAATGCAAAATCTAACACGGCTATTACCTGGGTAGATAATTAGTTGGAACTATATTCGGCCTCATCACAGGCAAAGCACCGCTAGATAGGTGCAAAGTTCTCATGCAGCACCTTTTACTGTCTATGGCAGCACCAGAATCCCCATAAGTGAAGTTCTGGTCGAATCTGGAACTTTGCTCCTATCTAGCGGTACTTTGCCTATGATGAGGCAAGTTCCAAGTTAATATCTGCCCAGGTAATAGCCCCGTTCCATTTTGCATTATAATTTGTACTCGTTCTGGACACACGGCTCCCAAGATATATTTAGGAAAAAAATGTAAATGCCTCGGTCACTTTTTTGGAGGACATGCTAACTGACACCCTTGGTTTTCAGCAACTGCGCTAAGCTAAAGCTAAAAGTGCTGCTCCCAAAGCAGGACAATGCCTGGATGTATTTTAACTTTTTTTTTCCCACTGTTCTATCTCTGAGGGTGACCGAGACGGACTTAATTTCATGTTTGGGTGTCTTATTCCTTTAAGACTTTTGTGTTAGATGTTGCTTTGTGAAACAGCAACGTACTACTGAAATCGATGTTAAATTTACACATTTGTCGAAAGATTTACATCCAGATTTTGAGACTTTTAATCCTGCAGAAGACAAAATCACACCTTCCCTCTGCAGCTCTCTCCTATTGGTCCAAATAAAAAGACTAAATATACAGACAGGTCATCTGATCTGGCCTCATGCCACCCTAGAAAGGAAAAGATAGATTTCCAAATTTCTATGTTGGGCTAAAGAATAGATTCAGGATGCCTGCTCTTTATTCAAAAAAAATTCCAGACTTCTTCCCAACTTTCAAAACTGCTACCCCCCCCCCAAACCTTGACTTTATGTAATGTAATGCTTGTGCGCCGACTGCTATGGCCGAGATTGTATCTGTTGCATGGAGTAGAAAAGTTCATTTTAATAAATATACATATGAATGAATCCATAATTCGCAGTAAATTATGTTTTACTGGCAGAAACATTTTTCAAACATATGAAAATCACAAAAGTGCATGGATATCACACAAACAAGTTTCACTAGACTCATTCCAGTAGCCAAATCATAGTAATCAAATTTTTTATATGTTTTCTTCATGCATTTCTTATCTTACAAGATTATGTGCCTTTGTGTTTACTATGAGAGAACCTTTTTTTCTCCATACTTTATTAACACTTTCATACAAAATTCCAGACTTTTCAAGGTCTGGAAAACAGCATTTAAAATTCAATACTTTTTAAGACTTTCAAGACCTGTGCAGGCACCCTGTAGATGGCCAAAGTCACATATCTGATCAGCTATCAGTCATGTATATAACCCCGCTACCTGTCTGAAAACACCTGTGATTAACAAGAGTAGATTTCCCATTGAATGAAAAAGGCTCGCACAGAAGTTGGTAGAATGGAGGGATAATTTGTGCCCAATAATACCAAAAATCCATCAAACACTGGAGATGTAATGTGAGACAATTGCATTTTTTTGGTCAACTATTATAGACATTATTCTGGATGATCCATTTGAAAAATCAAAAAATATCCTGTGAACGGATATTGCACATTGCAGATAAACCACATGTGGAGCTAATAACACAAGTCTCATCAATTATCGAAGTTCACCATTCACATAATGTAGGGTAGACGACAGGGAGCTTGAACGCTTAAATGGAGGATAATAATTATTACTTATTAATTACACCCATGCCTTTGCTGCTATGACCCATCATGCAGCACTAAACTGAGCGACCCCAATGGGACTGTAATAATCCGGCAGGTGAGCAGTGACGGCTTTTGTAGTTACAAGAGCCAAACCGAAAAATTCGCTAAACACGACTTAACCAAACACACAACTCACTGACAGAAACGTATCACTGTCTAGACACTGTTGCTCTTTTAGCTTAAAGGCCTGCCAGTTTGACCTATATGTATTTTTTATGGATGCGACAGAGGAATGGAGAGTGCACAAAACTTGAGACATCTCCTGCAGGAAAAACAGGAGACAAATCCGCTTAATAATCTACATTTCCAGACTGGGAATTGCTGGAGGGCACAAACAGCCCACAGCCTACCAGGAGGGAAAATAGAATTACTCTGGTACAAAGCTCTAAAAATATGAGCGACCGGTTTGTGTGTCTTGTGTGTTGGAAAATAAAACCACTTGGTTCCTTCCACGTCACCCGTTTCCCCCTGTAGAAAACAGAGCTCTCTGTGGTTTCACCGGGACAGCACAAACTCCAGCAGCAAACTCTTAAAACACATGGGCTAAGAAAAGGGGGCCTATATTTAAAACCTCCCAATTATATTTAATTGTAGAAAAACACAGCCAATTCTAGCCACACGGGCTGAGGCTGTAAGCTGAGCTTGCATTGTGACTGGCCTGTTTTCACAGGGGCCGAAGCTGGAGAAAGAGCGAGAGAGCAAGAGGGAGAGAAAAAACAGCGAGCGAGAGAAAATCAGTCAGAGTGTAGATAATGAATGAAGGCAAAAAAAAAAAAAAAAAAATTAGATTGAGCGAGAGAGGTTGGATAATGAGTGGGAGAGAGAGAGAGGAGAAAAACTACAACAGCCCTCCCTCCATTCTGTCCTCCTCGTCTTGTGGTGCAGGGTTATTTTTAGCTACGATGGGGAGCAACACGGTGCTGTAAAGGCAATCATTTCTGCTGCAGCACAGTCATCGCTCACCAAGACATCTCTGTCACAGCAAAGGGAAAACTACACACATTTATGCAGCGTGCATAATACAGTTCAACAAGCATGGGTTTTTAAGAAGCAGTATTACCAACACATCTGGAATGAAACCATCAATAGCAAGTATTTCATCTTGATATTCAATATTTAGACCCACGGCCTTCCACATACAGCTCCCATAACCAGCCTGGAACAATCTTCCTTCCCCAGATGGTAAAATTGCCTAAAAAAATAGCCCCTTTCATGTGTCTGTGTGGTGTGTATACTGTACTTTACACTACACAAAGGTCAGGTATGTCACATTAAAAGGCTTCTCATTTTTCACACGTGTGCACCGACTACGAAAGCCCCTTCTCAGATGGCCAAGTGTGCATACTCGCCAAAGTGTGTCAGGTCAAACCAATCGTGTTGGGATTAGCTGAGGCATACACACCCACCCACACCTGGAAACAGACTTTATTCCCCAGCTGACATTTACCAGGTCAAGTACAAAACACCTTATGATAGATTCTAAATCAATACTGTAACTCCTCTTAAAATAATTAAAACATATTTCATTACACAAAACAGAAGAGCAAAAAGCTTCCTCTAAAATCAATGTTTACATGCCATCTGCTTCTCCGTACAACCTATCCTTCTGCAACACTGTGTTGTAGGACAAAAGTAATTAAAAAACATAACGACATGCACTTGAAACCCTCGGCCTGACTTATCAGGCACACTACTGCCACCCAGTGGCCTGACTTACCAGTGCATGGCAAAGTTTTTGGACAGATGGACGGACAGACAACCAACTGATGATAATACCCTGCAGCCAGTGTGGCTGAGGATAATGATGTTTGTCCTTAATTTTGATTCTGATAGGGATCTCTGTGACCCTTCATTGGAAGTAAATGGTTCTATGACCAGATAATGACCTCATTAACATTTCTTACTCTTAACAAATGGTGTAAGGGGTAATTTCCAAGACTATTTACTCAATTTGTCTGTACAAGGATGGAAAGAATAATAGGCTATGGCTCTAAAAC
Organism: Ostorhinchus rueppellii; assembly: GCA_030068375.1. NCBI lineage: Eukaryota > Metazoa > Chordata > Actinopteri > Kurtiformes > Apogonidae > Ostorhinchus > Ostorhinchus rueppellii. The sequence continues at coordinate 18,507,909 of JAQQZY010000029.1, forward strand.
CACTGTTATCATCTTTCAGTGGCATACAGGGTCTTGCAAATTCAGCAAGTGCTGTACATGAGACACTACCCTATCAAATAACATATCAGGTCTAAGACGATAAAGTGCTCTTTATCTTTTCTTTCAGTCATGCAACATTGTGGAAAGTGCTGCAGAAAAGTGATGACAAAAATGTGCTCCTCAATATGTGACTCACAGCCCTGCATCACTATCCACAGCATGGGATTAGAGTATGTCTGCTAACAAAGAACATTCCTGGATGGTATATTTATGTAATAAGAAGAGAGCCGTCAATGACTGGAAATGACTGACATACTAAGGTAGCATGATATCAGTTTAAAAGGCTTCAAAGCAGCACTTCTCATACTTACTGTATGTGAAAGAGAGTAGAGACTAATTAGGCTGACAGAAAGAGGAATGTGGAGAAGACAGCCAACAGGCTTGGCTGCAACAGTGCTATGCAGGTGGGATGTGGAGACTATAAATCTTTTACCTTTAGTGCTGCCAATGTAAATTATATCTGACTTGATATATCTAACTATGTGTCTGAATGCAGTATATTCTGCAATACTTAAGTCTCATAGTGTATTTTTTATTTTATATTAACCCTTAGGACAGATCTTTAATCTTTTCAATCAAGTCACAGAAGTTTTTATAAAATCAGAATCAGAATCAGATTTATTGCCAAGTAATACATTTATAAGTACATTATATAAGAACAACTCTTCACATATACCTACCAAACCATTAATTCACAACACGAGAATCATAGAACGTAAAGGACAAAAAATTTAAGTTAAGGTTTCAGTGAATCTCTGCTTTCTTGGTAGTAAAGCTAAGCATGTTCATATCGTTTTGTCATGCATCATTTTAAAAAAGAACCAAGTGTTTCTTACCGGTGATGAGTTCTCGGACCTCCATGTCATTGGTCTTCCTCAGCAGGCGAATGAGTGCTGGGATGCCATCACAGTTCTTGATGGCCACCTTGTTGTCATTGTCTTTGCCATAGGAGATGTTGCGCAGGGCACCACAAGCCTTACGGTGAACTTCAGACTTGGGGTGGTCCAGGAGCCCCACCAGAACAGGAATTCCCTTCAGCTGGCGCACATCCTTCTTAATCTTATCATTTTCATAGCACAGGTGCTGCAGGTACGCGGCGGCGTTGGACTTAACTGGGTCGATGGGGTGACCCAGCATGGCGATGACCTCTGGGAGGTCTGGATCACGCCAACGCGGGTCCTTGCGGATGCTGTCAATAGAAGGTGAGCGCCGGCCACCCATGCGGTCCAGACTGGCCATGCTGCCCCTCTCAGGCTGGGCAAGCGGCGCCGAATACATGCCGTGGATGTAAGGGTGGCGCTCATCGATCAGCTCTGCCTCAATGGGGTCGTCTGGATACCCTCTGGAAGACAAGGAAGAGAGGACAGTGAGGACAAGGGAGACAGACGAGGTAAATGGAGGGTGACTCAGACAGATTTGTCTCAGAAAAGAATTAGGCAGCCAGGGGAAAGACTTTGAGAGGAGGCAACTGAGGTGAAAACAACTGACTAATGAGGAGAAGAGGGAAAACAGAGGAGAGGTGAAAAGATGTGGGTGATGGAGGGGGACAGGGACAAAGTACAGCACAAAGAGAGAACTGACACATTGATCTGTAATTTGGATCTGTTATTAAAAGATCTGTCAGAGGGACTGTTGTGGCCATTCCCTACAACGACAGCAATGCAGTAAGCAACTTACTCATATTCCTCCCTGTCAGGTGGTAGCAACAACATTTGACACTTCAACAAACAATACAGTAAAGTCTGCGTGAGTGATTGAAAGACAGAAAAAGGGCTCCACAAAGAAAAGACAGTTCACACGGAAGCACAGACAAAGGAAAATTCTTTGAAAGAGAATCTTGTGAAGTTTTATTTAGGAAGCCACCACATAGAATATAAAGGAATTTGATGTCTTTTCCTCAAGAGAACAGAGAAAAGAGCTGTGCTGTCTCCCCAGGGAGGACTATGAGCCCTTGTGATGGCCCCGAGGCTCCCCAGCACCGAACGCTGGCATGCAGTTACTAAAATGTTAATGACCATCTTGCTGGGACTTCTCTGCTAGCATTAGCCTCATTAGCATCACTACTGTTAGAGCTGGAGACTAACAGAGTATGCACTCATTTTCTGTGAGATAAATAAGTGTCGTCCTCAGGGGAAGGAAGATGGGAGTTGTGCTTTGATGATCCCTGGGGGTGGGAGTGAGGATTTCCTTTCAAGAGTCCTCTCAAAGTTTATGATCTACACGGCACCATGGAGTTATCTGCTCCAAAGGCAGCCTCATCAATTCTCCAAAGGATCATGGGCAAAAATATAAGCACTCAATATCAGTGACAGATCATTTGTTGCAAGAGTGCAGACTACTTATTTTACTTAAGGCACTTTAATCGTAGGAGCCATTTTTCACTCATGGGGCCGATTTCGAGGATGGAGTCGGTGGAGGCTGCGTTATATTTTCCAGTGGAAAAAAAAGTTCCATAGTGACTTGTTTGGTGAAAATTCTACACCACTGAGCTATCCTAGAAGAAGGGAGAATATGTGATAGGGAAAGTTATGACATGGGGAGAAGAATTTAATTAGGGTTGTGTAGTTATGCGCTGCCTTTATCGTCCCCCCACGCACCCCACAGCTTGAGACTTGTTTATCCTTGTTACATAATCCAGCTGGTCTCCTCTCACTATCTTTGATGTATGGTGGTTGGTGGTGCAACAAAATGGTGGCCAATGCAAGCGGTTGGCAGGGAATTCCACAATGAGCTCTGATTTTAATGAGTTTTATGTTAATTATGTGTTTTTACAGTTCTTCCCAGGCATGCTGGGGAAGAAGGGGAAAGCTCGGCATGCTATCTCGCCTCAGCTCTGGTGTATTCCTCTGTTGGTTTTGCTTTTACACTCGCAGTAACATATTGGCTTTTATGGCATGACTTTGTGCAATTCGCTGCCAGGGAAATCGATACGAGATGAACTGGGAGAAAAACTCCTAGCTGAGCATTGTAACGAGATACTAAATCCCCTATTTAGATGGATGGAAAGAGGATTAATAGAGATGAAGCGAGGTTGTATGGCGGTCGGACCGTGCGCCTGAATACTGCACGCAACGTGAACTGAGTTCAAAAGAGCGCGGTGCTGGAAGTTTGTGGCAAACTTTAAGGGACACGGTTATCATGCACATATGTGAATAACAGCTGTGATTGTGAAGGTCCAGGTGTTCATCAAGACCAAAAGAAAAAGAAAGCACACAGCCAAGCTAAAATAAAAAAATCTGGTGTATAAAAGTACTTTTTCTAGCTGAGTGGAACGCACTAAAGAGCCACAAACATCTATAAGCAATCTGTAACCACAGTATGGAGGGAGGGGCCAATTAAGAGGCTGATTAGAGTACATCATTTGGAGGACACTGCTGTTTTGAGGTTTGGCAAAAAATTAAAAAAAAAAAAAAAAATCTCGACTGCCTGACATATTGCTTGGAAAAAGGAAAAGTTTTGTGCTGATGGTTACTAAATGCTTCCTTGAATACACCCGCATATAAACACAGACACACTCCCAAACTTCTAATGGCATCAACTTGATTCAGATAGCTGTTGGACATTAGATATGAGGAAGGAGAGGGAGGACTCCAGACAATCTCAGCATCTTCACTACTTTATAGACCTCCATACATAACTTCTATCTTCTTCGTACAGTATCTGTCCGTTTTTTTTTTTACTTTTTCTCCATTATCTGCCACACTATGTTTCACCCACACTTTTTCCATTCTCACTCAGATCAGATGTACAGTTGTGCAGATTGTGGTTCATTTAGATCTGGGCCGATTCTGTGAGGCTTTTGGTAAAGCAGGCGTCGTGAGGCTGAGTGATGGGAATGTCAGGATTTGCATTTAAATTGGCACCATTGTGTGTACAGGGATGGGGTGTATTCACAGGATGTGAAAAGGGTTCTCTGCTGCCAGACGTGATGCCCCAAGCATGATTACAGCAGATCACTCTCCTCATGTTAATCGAGCTACTAAATGTGCAGACTGTTTGTGTCTATGCGCTTGTCTGGGCTGCTTGTGTTTTTGTTCTGCGAGACAAAAAAAATGGCAGAAAAGATAAACAGATATAGTTGCAACGAGATGTAGAATGCATGTCCACAAACTCCGCTGTTCATTTATTCATCTGGACCTTGTCACATCCTCACTATTCTTCCTTTCCTTCATCTTCTGTCGATAACTTTCATCATCCTTCAATCATGACCGTGCCTGACCCTCTCTGTAAGCGAGCCCATAAAAGGAGAAAAACTGAAAGGGATTAGAGACTCCCAGGAAGATGTTTGCATCTCATATGTAGACATTACATCTCTGCGGCATTTATGAGCTTTTCAGCGACAGTCCCAGATGAGCACTATGCTCATTTTGAATTATGGGCAATAATGGTTTTATGACGCACAAGAGTCTTTGCGGGACAGAGAAAAAAAGAAAGGAAAAAACACCACCAAAGCGTGAGTGTTTATGTCCTGCCACTTTCTAATTTCTCAGGCTGGTTTGATGGCATATCCGCTGCCACCGATACTTGCTTGTTTTCATTCAGTTAAAGAAGAGGGACTTTACTCTGAAGTTTCTTTTATAATTTAAGGGATGCTTCTGAGAAACCTCAAACATGACAGAGGGGAAGTATAATATTAAACAGTGTATTTGGCTCTTAGTGAAAGCCTCTTGGCAGGATGGAGGAGGAGGAGGAGGAGGAGAGCCAGCCTGGCTAGTGTCAGATAACTTTTTCTATTCCCGACAGACACCACTGGATTAGAATGAGATACCCTCCCTCTTCAATTAAGGAATGTATGTGTGAGTACTTTAGGAGAATTTGTGTGTGTATGTGTGTGGGTTGACCCATGTGTGCAGGTGGGTACGCGCAGTAGAGTGGGTCGCCCAAGGAGAGATGAGCCATTAGAGATTGGCTTTAAGACTCCCTGGTAGTCTGGCAGAGTTCAAAAGCAGCTATTAATCACACTGGCATGAGGACACACACGTACACACACACACACACACACACACACACACACACACACACACACACACATACAGAGGGGATTGGTCAAGAAGGAGGAGAAGGAGCAAGACACACTTGCATCCAGACAGCATGGTGTTCTTTTTTTCCTTCCTCTAGAAAAAGCTGTGCAAGAATAGAGATGCCTTTTCTTCTGTCTGCAGCTACAGTCCTGATATTATAATACTAACAGGCAGCATGATGATTTTAGAAGAAAATACTTAAGTGTTAAAGATTTAAGGAAAAAAGGACAAGGCTTGATAAAAGAAAAATGTACCATAAATATATATATTCAACCATGCAGAACAAAATAAAAGGCTTGCACTAAGACAGGTTGATAAAATCCATAGAGATGACATGAGGCAAACATGTATTTTATTCCATTCTATTCGATTTTAACATGACACTTTTAATCAAAGAACTCTAAAAAATGCTTGCAAGTCCCTATAGACAATTTTTAAATCACTGAATTTTTGTTTTACCTGTTCACATGTTGCAGCAGCTACTAATGATTCTTCTCATTAGGATATAATGTGAGTATTTTGTCAATTAGCTCATTAATCATGTGCATAATAAACTGTCAGGGGAATGAACCAGTACGAGTTATATTTTCAAACTCTAAAGCTCATGTCTTTGCTTTTACTCCTACAGTATACTGACAACCCAAAACTTGAGATGCTAGTTTTACTGAGAAGTGTATAAAAGGAAAGCATCAAATACTTGCATATTAGAAGTTTCAACCTGCAAAGCTGTCACGAAACATAACTGTCAAAACAGTAAATGATTTCTGTTGCTTTTTATGGGGACTTCTCAAGTAACAATCTGACATTTGGACACATTTCTACTTCATTTGAATAGTGACAAATTCAAGAAACACATCAATGTGTGCGTAATAGATGCTTCCTTTCAGGTCTACCACATGAATCAACTAACACTAATATTTTCTGTGACTTGTATGAAAATGAATAAAATGAAGGAGCATAATGAAAGAGACTTGGAAGAAACTATTCCGCCTTACATAACACATTTGGTTTTCCATTTGTAGACCGAAAAACTAATGCCATTCTCAGAAGATGTTTTATTTCTAAGTGTGTGTCATTTTTTGGAGGGTAATTATGAAAGAGTTTCTTAGTTGTACTGCATTTCCATCTTTTAGGCTTCCACATTCACAACCTCATTCAGTTCCTTCATTCTAGTTCTTAATCTGCAGATTATTACAAAACCAAGTGAGCTAAGCATGCCTGCACATCGAAGTAACCATGTCAACAAATGTATTTAATCATTCCCATCCACATGGTAACAAACACTGAACTCCGCAGTAGTGACAAAATGAGCGCTCAGTGCCAAGGAGGGAAGCCGTTTTAGCGCTAAACATCTTCATTTTTGTTGGCGCATAATTGAGGGCTTGCAATGGAATGATAAGCTGTAATTAAAGCGCTTTAATTCCCAGATTCATTACAGCACTTTGGAGTCACCGATCCCTTCTTGGAAGAATACTAATAGCATTGTGAGTACACCGGAGAGCCTGCAAAAGTATGATTGTCATCATTTCTGGGAAGAAAAAGTGCTTATAGCGTACTGATGTCAGTGCATAGTGGGAGTAAAGGGAGAAGAAAGGAGGACATATTTGAGATTTATGTTCTCCTGCAATTAGTCAGACAGCAGTCAGTCAAGAGGAGCTTCAAATACGTGTGTGTTTGTGTTTTTGTAATCATGTGACTGTATGTGTGTGAATCTGAAGGGGTAGATGTGGCTGTTACGGCTGTGTTGTGACACATGTAAGGCAGCCTACAAATTGCCTGTCACAGCAAGCGCCTCTCACTAGGCGGATGGGGGAGTGACTCATTTTCTGAAATGTGGATTTATTGAGTGTGTGTATGTGTTAGTGAAAAATGCTGTGTGTAAGTATCAGGGCGAAGTCAAAAGAGAGAGTCTGATTAGGCACCTGCTCTTTCTTCTTTATGCAAATCGATGCAACAGCCTTTAAAAGTGTATACATGAGCGTGTCTTACAAAAGTTTAATTAGGCAGAGTCCGGGAGAAGAAGCCAACATGCCTCAATTCAACACTGACTGGCAACGTTTCCTGACTGTTGACCTCATCGGCTCTACACTGCATTAAAGAGATGGATCTAGCCACTGTGACGTCACCACTGGTTTGTGGATTACTGAGTTGAAGCCTTGAGTTTGCATCTTGGCCTCTGGAGCAATAATTGACCATATATGGACAAGAGGACTGAGATGGGGAAACACATCACCAAGCTAATGCTACTGCTCATTTACGACAAACACTATAAATGCTGCCAGCTAGAAAATGACATGTTACAAACCACCAAGTATTGCCAGCTACTCGCTAAATGTTAACAGACAGCTGTGTGTGATCATTTCTGTCAACTTTGTCTACTGCGTAAGCTCATGTTAGAAATGCACTTTTTGTCAGACTTATTGCACAAACTAACAGGCTACCTTATAAACCATAAAACACTATACTGTACCAGTGCACTTAATAAAATAATAACATCCGTTGATGGCGTTTTAGTCTAATTTCTCTACATTTCTTCTACAGTCTAGCTGCAGATGTGGTTAGGAATACTGGCAGGGTTATATTTTAAGCCTCTTTAAAAAGGAAGCCACAGTGTAATCCCAGATATGACAGTAAGATGAGTTTTTGTGCTTCTCTCCCACAGAGTGTGATTTGTGTAAATCAGTAAAAAAAAGTACCTAAATATAGCACTTTGAAAGAAAAAGAGAAATACTGTAAATAATAGCGGATATAAAGGATGTGACCTTCACTGTAACCCAGCTCATACTGACTTGATCCTGGATAAGGGGCTTTAAAGCTTCTCCCAAAAGACTTAAAAGAAAACAAGTCACGTATATTCTATAAGAAATACACACTTCTACATTAAATGAGGTAAACAAATCTAAAAAAACACAACAAAAATTACATTATGAAAGTGTTTATATCTACAAAGTTTCCTTAAAAATCTGAATAACATGAGCAACCAGTAACCAATCAGTTTATCATTTATACATGTGCATGTTACAACTTACATTACAATTACAAATACACAAATCATTTAGTGACAGGCAGAATATTGGTTAAAAAAAAAAAAAAAACATTCTTAAGAAATTCCAAGTTTTCCACATTTTAAACAAAAGGACAGTTTGTACATGTAAACACTTTCATGAAATGTAACTTTTTTTTTTACAATAAAACAAAGAAAATGTGTGGTTTTCATTATTTATAGATTATTATGATAGTATTTTACTGGTTTTTATTGGGAACCTGAACTAAAATGATTTTAACATTCTCGATAGTTGTATCTTCAATGTAATTTTTGCATTTTACAAATTCATCCCATGGGCTGGACTGGACCCTTTGGCGGGCCGGTTTCGGCCCATGGGCCACATGTTTGACATTTTTTATTCAATAACCTAAGCTAAATAAGCCATGAGGGATGCCAAAGTTCACGTTAGGTGTAACAAAATCGGTAGTCAGCCAAGAGTCCTTTCAATGGAACTAAAATACACAGGAGGACCACTAGAACACGTATTAGAAGGTCCATGATACTAATTGACTTAACATTTCTAGACAGGAGTGGCTGTCATTTTGGATGGAAGTCAAATGGAGTTCTTCAGAGCTAGTATCTAGCAGCTGTCAGTTGTGCTACACGTTGCGATATTTCTACTTTCTTGGCATACATTTCAAGCTGTAGTTGTTGCCCTGTGGTTTCTACAGATCTGGCACGAGGCCCAAACATTTTGTTCTCAGACAGAAGGAAAAGTACAGAGAACTTTAAAATATCCATCTGCTACAGATCACTTTTCAAGAATAAGCCTTGAAAACACACTACCTACAATGTCAATTTCAAACTCTGCTTCAATGTACTTGAGGGAGGACAGTTTTTCCAGATCCAGCTTTTGGATGACAATAAAATGATTGGAAACTATTAGGGTACAAGGGTGCCTTTTGGGATCTTAGTGCTGGAGGATAACAAGCCCTTTCCTGCCTAGTAGAGCTAAGGGTTACACTTGTCTCAACAAACGTAGCAATGAAAGAAAGGCTCAGAGAGATAACTGCCAAAACCGTCTTGTCCTTTTCCACTATCCACTCCATCTAAAGAAAGGGTTTGAGAGATAACTAGCAAAAGCCTAATGGTCTCTTCCACTGTCCTTCCACTCCCTCTGTCCTCTCTTCCCTCTCTCATCACGTCTCCATCCCCAATCATTGCCGCCTCTTTACCTCTGACACAAACACATGTTCACTATCCATTTGTAGGAAGGCGGCAATCAAAGACTTGTTTTTCCTCGCTTCCTTTCTCAAGCAAGTTGCTCAAGGAGAAGAGACATCTGTTTATTTGTGCACAGTGTAATGTAGTCTTTTTTATGGCAAGAACAAGACAAGTATTTTTTTATTCTCTCTCATCTTAACAGGCCTGATCTCCTCTCATGTCAAGCCGAAGTCTGCGCTCATGCATATGAAGAAGAACTCACCGTTCAACTTTGAAAGAGAAACATGTATACACTATGAACTTGCACACCTTCACAAAACCATTATCTCACAAGAGCTTCAGTAGGCTGAATCTTTCAGAATAAACAGCGTGTGAAGTTTCTAAACATGAAAACCAGGCACTAAAACGTGCTCTGGTGCAGATTCATGTGTGAATCCTCACCTGACTCGTGGCCCATCACGTAAAGGTTCCCGGTGGGTGCGACCCCGGTTGGCCCCCTGCAGGGTGCGACGGTTGGCAGTGGAGTAGTCGGGCTCGAGCTCGTATGGCTCCTCCTCTTCTGGGCCCAGGCTGCGGCGGTCATCTTCCAGGCCATACGGCTCTGGCTGGAAGCGCTCTGGCTGTGAGCGGTTCAGATCCACAGTGCTGCTACCCATAGGCACCTGGGGCTGGGCCACATGGCCATAGTCATCCTTGCGGATAGGCAGTGTGTAGCTATTCTCTGGCCGGTAGCTGTTGGGCATGTATGGGTAACGTGGCGGCCGGAAGTTGACGCCACGTGACAGACTGCCATAGTTGTCTGTCAAATCGGCGTAGCCATCATGCAAACCATAGTGACGAACATACTGGCTCTCTGGTGTCTCGCCATATGAATCATTGTAGGAGTTGTTATAGGAGCGTGTCAGGGTGGAAGTAGCTTGAGGAGTGATGAAGCGTTCATTTCCATTCTTCATGTAGCGCCGGTCAATGGAGTCAGTGTAGCTGCCCAGTGGGGACGAGCCCTCAGGGAGGGGCAGGCCATCAGGACCCAGGGGCAGCTGGCGAACCGTCCGCGTGGTCACCGTCTTCACCATCTTAGTCACCTACAGAACAGTAAGAACACACCGTCAGATAGTCTGTCATGGTATAACAGGATTATGTTAAAGCAAACTGGTCACGTCATCTTCAGGCAACACAGGAAACCATGCTGTGCTCCTAAAAAAGTGTTATACTTGGGTATCTGATTAAGACAATTACAACAAAAAAAGGCTGTCAAGTCATTTCAATATGATGAATCAATCACGTTACTGGTTTAGAGGAGGTTATGGATTCACGAGAGATAAAACCCATAGAAGCGTTGCCTGTGGCGTAAAACTAAACAATAAAAATAAATCCTTTTACATGAACAGGGTTGAGATTGATTTCATATGACTGTTTCTTATCCAAATGTTGCTCATAAAAAAATGTATGCAGCTGTTGCCAAGAAGAAACTTTGTGAATTTCTCCTGACCTACAAGTGCATCCTCACTGACAAATGTTAAATTTGAGTGTCAGCATCCTCATATGTCTTCAACAAAGCCTATAGTGCTTAGTTAGATAATATTGACTTCTTACAGTTGTCACATTACCTGTCCAAACTACCTATTCAGTGGTGAAGCTCATGTGAACATTTCCAAAGAGAAAGCATTGTTCAGTACTTCAGAAATATAAATATTCATGTCAGCTTTATGTATAGCATTGGTGCATAAGGTATGATAAGAAGTCGTAAAAATAATACTGTCAATCAAATCTGAATCCACAGTTTGGTATAAAAAACAATGACTACTTGTGTCTCCTGGATTTTGCTGGAGCAGAGCCATCCCCAAGTGCTACAACATTCTGAATCCTTTTGAGTTCCCATGGGAGCGGGGCAAATCCATACTCTAGCTCAAAGGACTGTGACAACCAGACCTGCATATATCCATCCTTTAAGTTTCACTTTATACTGTAACTAAGCCACCCAACTTCTTTTTCTGTCTACAAGGCTGTATCACTGCTGAATTACAGACAGATTCCCTCCTCTCCTCTTTGTGCTCGCTGCCAATACAGAAACCAATTTGCTGCCCAACGAATTCTGCTGTGGCCGATAATTGGCTATTTTGTCCGCGGCTATAAATTCATCTTCAAAATTAATGAGGTTGATGAAAATTAATCATCAACTGCAGGGGTGCAGGTCTGATGCTATTCGTGTTGTGCCTGACAAGGTGTTTCTGAGTGGTTTATTCCGTCTTGAAGTGCAAAGGCCGACAGTGGATTTCTTGAGGGAGACGGGGAAAAACCTGCTAATTCCTGCATCTGATAGGCTTCATTTCATCAACATCAACCCTTTTAATTGTAATATACTTTCTTTATTTTCCCATCAATGCCATAATTTTGATTTTAATCAGGAGTGAGTAAAGCCATGTAACAATTTCAAGATACCACAGCAATTATTAACCCTCTCTACAGAGGAACAACCAAACAGGAAAAGCACAAACCACATATTGGTTGTTCAACACAGCATCCTCATTAACTTACTTGAAACAAACAAATCTTTATTGGCCTTGTTTCTTGATTACACCCTGTGAGCTCCATAACAAAGTCTATTTTAGCAGTGGCAAGGTTCGTTTTCATGTTCAAAGTAATTACAGACTTTGTGTGTGATGCCATTCCACCTCACATTTGCATATTTGAAAATAAATGTTTATTAGCTAAAGCATAGGTTTGACCTTGAAAGAACAAGCTTTCTTACCGTGCTTAAATGGATTCTTCCACCACCACCCAGTATAAGGTGTTTGCCACTGCTGCCACAATTGAACAGTATTTCTGTTCACCAAAATATCTTTTTATGTTGCTATAATGGTTAACCCACCAGTATATGCAAGATCTTTTTCATCAAAACCATATCTTTAATGCTAAAATAGAACTATTGTTGCTGTCCATAAATTTTCCAGTTTGTTTTCCAAAAATGCAAAGGGAAATGCAGCAGCAAATGACTATTTTTTTTATCAAGTTGTACAATTCCAGTTATTATCTTGCATTCCTGTGAAAAACTACATAAAAACAAGGGCATCAAGAATGTAAACTGTTATCTGCACCAAAGGTGGGCACACTAAATATTGACATTTTTGGTTATTATTTGTCAACAAGGACTATTTTGTTATTCCAATTGATCATTTTCGTAATGAATAACAATGCCATTGTTCATTTGAACAATGTTTTTGATATACTATTATGTTTTCTTGTTGTCATGACAGGTGGTCTAATACATTTGTTAAGCACGGTACATCCTCAGGATTTTGTATCCTTTTGACGGAGCACAGGAGCACTGCAAGGAATCCAAACTGGTCTGGTGCTCATATCCAAAGTGCTGGTGCTAACTCAGCCTTAAGGGGACTACAGAGGCCAAAGCTGAATGTCACGTCCTACATGAAGTGATGAGATTGCATGATAAATGATGTTTATTAAATTACATCTTTGCTTTATTGCTTAAAGCCTTTATTGATTTTTCTAAGAGATATAGTTTCACTAGGAAACCCAAGCCTTGCAGATGGAAAGTAATGTCAGAATGCTTTCATACATCTCAGTTTCCTGCATGCATCCTCCTCCAACTTCTTCTCTGACTATATAGTTGATTGGAGGGCACAGTGGATTCTACAGCCCCCCAACCCTGACATGCCCAGATGCCTCGTACTAACACAGCTTTTTAGGCGATTTGCAAAAGCAGCAAAGGGAGCCATCACACAGGTTTCAAACACTCTTTGATGTATGTTGAAGTTCACGAGGCCTTAAACCATCACACAAGGGAAAATGAGTGGAGGCGAGGGACCTGCATTTCAGAGGAGACTCTGAAATATGCTGAAGTGCAGGAAATTAAGCACGGCTAAAAGAGAATCGCTAAATTTTGTGTGTGCATGTGTGTAGTGTGAACACATGTAAAGTTGGAATACACAAGAGGTGTGTGTGTGTGTGTGTGTGTGTGTGTGTGTGTGTGTGTGTGTGTGTGTGTGTGTGTGTGTGTGTGTGTGT
>JAQQZY010000029.1:18521325-18543096 GCA_030068375.1 Ostorhinchus rueppellii
GTGTGTGTGTGTGTGTGTGTGTGTGTGTGTGTGTGTGTGTGTGTGTGTGTGTGTGTGTGTGTGTGTGTGTGGAAAGGCACAGCACTGAAACACATCACAGGCAGTGAGACAGATGCTTTAGTTGTTTACCAAACTGTTAAAAATGGAGGGAAAGGCAGTAGGCGTCAAACTGTCCACTTTACAGCACTGTAAGAGGTTTCACAACCTCTGCGGCATTCGCTTTATTGAGAGCTTAAGTGGACACGGTGGCCAGGAGTTAGTGGGAGAGGAGGAGAACAGTAATTCGGGGTTTTAAGAAGTCTGTGATTGTGAGGCATGTGGTTCATTTTAGTCCATGGTGGAAGCAGAAATGATTAGTTCCTTTGCAATGGTAGTGAAGACTCTGTGCCTAAATGAGGACTTCTTAAAACCCCACGATAGAGACAGAGGAAGGCAGGAGGAAGTCAGGGGAGGAGAACACAACAGTAATCACACAGGCATCCTTTACTGGGTCTGTCTCAGAAGGCGCAGGAGTGGTGCCAGAGACCGGGGTGGGTGTCCGGGTGACAGGCCTGGTTTCCACAGCCAAGGCGTCAGAGATTATCACTGGGTGGTACGTGCGGCGGGTGATGGTTTTGACCACTTTGGTCACCTAGAGTTGGAGGGGCGGGTGGGTAGAGCTCTCAGCAAAGTGCACCAGATGACATACTGCATAGATGTACATTAAACCTGCTGTTAAAGTATGTGACACCACTAAAGACACTTCTTTCTCTCACACTCCACTTTCTTTTAAATCGTGTTACTCACCAGTTCACACTTGCTTTTAATCGATTTTACTGCTTTTTCCATTACTTTTCTTTGTGCTTTTTGTCACTGTAATTCTTTCAGTTGCATACAGGTTCAACATTTACGATGTTTGTGAGTTTTTATTAGCAGTCTTAAGAGCTGGCTGGATGTCAGCTGACATAATCCCTGAGCAAACCATGTCCCAGTTGCTGACATATATGACAACGGCCTATCCGCTGATTTCTATGCAGAGGAAGTGTCACTTCTTCAGTGCTTCTTCTGCTCCTCTGAAGGGGCAATGGTCTGTAACACTACCTACTGTCAGCTTTGAAATGCAGTGGGTGAAGGTCAACAAATAACTGGCTCTTAACACAGCACAGACTCCGAAGCAACAAGCAGACGAATGTACGTGAATTTTACACGTTAAAGCTGTCGTGTCTTTTTAATTGTAAGCAAAGATCTTTGTAACTTGCCTGAAAAGTGGAATATAAATAAGGAATGACTATTGTTACACTGTTAGACTATGCAATCTGACAAAGTATATAGTGTGTTCATCCTGTGCTCCAGATACTATATTTAAAGTCTGCTCGCTGCTCAGTCAAGTGAATCTGCCTTAAAAATAAAAGGAATGCACTCCTGAGTAGAAAAAGATTCTGTTCTTTATTCTGTTCTATTCTGCAGTGACACTTGATTTATCACCACCTGATGACACGAGCATGTGGCATATTTCTGCAAAGCTAATAACTAACTCCTACCTACTGAAAGGTGGTTCCCCAGTGGGTTCAGGGTAGTGAAAGTGTTTTTATTTGTTTGTGTGGTTGGCCTCGACTCATTAGCGCATATCCAGAGGAAAGGCTGCTTTTATTGGCCCGAGTTGTGTTCCTACTCCAACATGACTGGTGTTCCTCTCAGACAGCCTGCCAGCAGTAAAGAAGGGATGGATAATGGCCAAGAGAAAGCATGGCATGCTGGGACAGAAGGATGCACATAGAAGCATCTAATTGTGTTCACAGTGACACAGGTTGAAACAGTTTAAAAACAAAGAGAAGCAGTTGTTGCTCTGCTATCAAAAGGCCATTTGCAGTTGTTTTTTCAGTTGTATATGAAACCCATCCGCTTCCTGCACAAGTGAATTTATCACCTGCAATGAACCCTGACCTCCCGCACAAACAAACACACAGCTGTACATGACTATCTTTTTGGTGCCATTTTCATGTAGAGTAGCTAATTTTTGCTGCCAGCTTATCTGTTCCTTCTCCTAGAAAAGCAACAAGTGACACTGCTGATTCTAAATCAGCCAGAAACATGTTTACCACCGAAAAAACTTTTTTGCCTGCAAATCAGGAAGATAGGAGAAGCTTCTGTGTTTCATCTTCCTGCAGTCAGATGGGGGATAACCATCAAGGGAAAGGAGTGCGTTAGCATTAGACAGTATGGCGAGACTTTGGTTCAAAAGAAAAGATAAGCGCATAAATAAAACCGTGAGTTGCTGCAAAATGACGAGAGAGGGAGAGAGCAAGAGGGAGGGTGAAAAACAACACATGAAAGTCAGGGAGAGGAGAGGCAGAGAGGGAAAGTGAGAAAGACAAGCGGATGGGGTTTCTTTGTATAAACTGTTTGCTGGTCTGGATCTTTTTGCCACCACATGGATCTTTTCAGAAGTTCACCCTGAGTGTTAATCTGTTTTTTCTCCTCAAAGTGACTTCCAGAAAACACATTCCCAATAGAGTGGCAGAACCTTAAAGGGAGGGTCCTTATTTATTCCTTTCTCAGTGACATTACTGCACATGTTTGAATGCGTTACGCTTAAACTGTGTGTGTGAATGCTGAAAATCATGTGAGAGTGTGTGGCCAATCCTCCTTGCAGTAAACACGCTGGAGGGCAATGGGCCCTCCCTGATGAGGGATTAGACCAAGCTTTTTAATTACAGTTTCACTGTCCCCAGAGAAGGAACTCTGCAGTGCTATCCACTACTCTAGAAGCCTACAGCAGCAGCTGAATGTATCTACGTTTACACTCTGACCTCATGCAAATGCTGAAAATATAAACGTACATTAGAGGAAGTAAATGAGAGGAGCTCTCAGCCTGACCACATTGTGAAGATGTTACAGATTCAACACATTTTTAAAGAAGTCCCTGACTGTTTCTGGTGAAAAATTTTCTCTGTGAAGAGAGACTTCAAACTTAAAGAAGTAAACAGGCACAAGCTTAAAATGGCTTAAAACCTTGACAAGAAACCAGACATACTGCTTGTAGTAGATTACTGACGCCACAAGACACAGTCTCTCTTTGGGGTCTTCAAATGTCTTTAAGCCATTCTGTGGCAAAAAAGTGCAAAGTCTTTATTGTTTATCCTATTTCCTGTAAATTAAAAAGAGAAGGAGAGAGAAATCGAGACCATGCAAAAGAAGTAGTAGTATTGAGCATGTTTTATCCCTGAAGCAGCAAGCAGTGAGCTGACAACAAAGTATTTGAGAGTATAGACTGGAGCTATGGCTTGTGATGATGCACAGTGTGTTGCAAATTGCTGCTGTAGCCTGTATGCGCACATGTGAAATGGTGGCGTGAAGGAAAAGCCAGTATTGTTAGAAAAGTCCACTCACCTTCACGTTGGTTGACATATCCTTACAGAGAAACAACAGAACACAGCAGAGGACGTATCAACAAAAGACCTTTAAAGGGGCACACAACTAGGAGAACACCAGGGGACCTGGTTCACAATAACACAATAATCTAATAAATAAACCCACGAGAGGAAGAGGAAACCACTTTGGACTGTGGGATTATGGGATTTAGAGTTCTTAAGGATGAAAGTCTGGAAATGGAGGTATAGTGCTGTGTGGTTTGGAAGTGTTAATCCATAACCATTATTTAACACAATATTAAAATGGATCAAATACACTTTTTTTTTCAGAAGTTCATTTTGATCTTGTTGTCTCAGTTATGTTCGGGGGCTTCAGTTCAGGTATGGTTGTAAATATATGGTGGCTATTTACACCATTGCTTATTACCATATTAGTGAAATAATGACACTCATTAATACCTTATTATGTATGACCATATTCTACATCCACCAGGACATGTTCCCCTCAATAACCATTTGCTTATCGCTTGAATAGATAAGCAATATAATAATAGATTTCTGTGAATTACTGATTCACTAGTATGACAATTACTAGTAACTAATTAATTATGGATTAAGGCTTCACTTTAGGATGGAGACCATTCTGATTAATTTGCAGGTTTCTGAACTCTATTAATACAGATAGAGATACAGATGATCTTTATTGATCTCAAATGAGCAATTCTCTTTTTTATCAGTTCAATAAAAAGAAAGTTATTAATTGATGAATTGGAATTAGTCATTGCTGTATAGTGACTAATGAGCCACAATGATGAATATGTGCACCCTGATGTAAAGTGCTACTAATCAACAAAATATTAACTTAATCAACATGTGAAAAATGTTAGAATTTATTTACCTTGTTGCTCATGTTGTAAGTTGTTTATTCAGTGTAACTAAGCTAACTTTCACCTTTGGTTTCTTACCTTGGTTTCTGTGCGGCGTGTGGTGCCGTCATCAGAGGTGACCACCGAGACGTGGGAGGTGGGGGTTCCAGGGTCCTCCTCTATGGTGACCGTCTCTTCCACCACCTCCTGCGGCTCCTGCATCATGGCCAGGGATGTGGCGTTACTGGGGCTCTGCTCCTGCACAGAAAAGAGAAGACAGTGAGGCAATGTCGGTTTAGTGGAAAGATCTACACAGGCAGTCATTATACAGAGTGGAGAATAACAGCACAACATCCAGGTAATCTTCCCTTAGATATTTGACACGAAAAAAAAAAAGATATTTGACACGATGAAACTTTAATTGGGCCACTGCTGCAGCAAATAACATTAGAATCCAGGGGAGAAAAATAGAGCATGAATAGGAACGTTGCAAATGACGGTATTAAATATAATGCCATCTGCAATGTGTAATGTGACACAAATAAAAGTGTGAAACAGTGCATGAATAATAATGTGTGGAAGATAACAGCAGTAGAATATATGGGGCATGACAGGAAAGTGTTTGATATGGAAATGTGTACAATTACACTTACTTAGTAAATTATATTCAGTAAGAAGCATATAGTGTCAGTTTTACTACACATATTGTGTATTGTGAGTATATAAAGACAAATATAGGACAATCAAGATACAGCTTCAAACCAGACATTGTTGAAACATGATAATTATGGCAAAAAAAAAAAAAAAATCAATTAATTTAATTTTAAGAAAAGAAAGGAAAGGAAAAGAAAGATAGGAAAAGGAAGTAAACATAATAGTCAGTTCAACAATCAGTTTCAGTTTGGATCTGATGCAATACCTGTTTCATTAAGAAACAAATTCAACTAATCCCAGGAGTTGTTTTCCCCCCTTTTCCTTCTTTATGGTATTATGAAAAAAAAAAAAAAAAAAAAACTAAAAGAAAAGAACTATCCTTTATCTGTCAATTTTGTGAAAATATGGACTTTTTTTTGTAATCACAATGATTTCACCAAGATCCTCCTTAACTTATCACCACTACAAAATATCCAATCTGAATTTTGCATATTAACAATAAAGTAGTAAACCAACAATTACAATTATTTTCATCATTTTACTTCAAATGCATGACAGCACACTAGTATGAGCAAATCCTTTTTCACTTGCAAAACAAAAGAAAAAAAACAAACAAAAAAAGGTAAGTAAATGTCACAGACAAACCACAAACCTAAAGAGATCTGATTGGTGACGTGAAGAATTCAGATTCAGTAGCACATAAGCACATTCATGGATGCACTGGCTTAAAAAAAAAAAAAATCCACTTTCAGCTTAAATCCACAATTGAGTGTTGGTAAGACTAGGTTGCTCCAAAAACAGCCAAAATCTAAAAGCTTCTGAAGATGAGAATGAAGAATATAAGTAAGTACAGTATATAGATATAATCCAGTTTGTTTGTAGTCTTGACAGCCCATGATTTATTTGGCCCTGATGTTATATTCAGACACTGCAGTATTGAGCAGCTTTCTCGAGACTTTAAATTGAGTCAAAAGTTTCTTTCAAGGTAAGCAAAGGCCTGAAGGAATGGTTCTGATTCATATTTCATTGGAAGACCTCGCATTTGAAGACAAAGTGTCCGTGGGCTAAGGATAAAAGTGAGTAGAGAGTCCTTACACTCGACCTGACCCGAGTGAATGCGTGAGAAATATGGGCTTCCCGCTGCATTTCCTGCTGATGGAGAATGATATGAAGTTGCTGGTCGGAGAAGCAACGCCCTGGCATGGCAGGCGGCTGTGCATGAGTGTGACAAAATTACAGCTCTCATGATGGAGAGGGGAAGGAAAGCATTTGAGGCAATCATCGATAACCAAAACAGCACGAAGCCAAGAGAGGGAGAGGAAATCGAAAGTAATGGAGAGGGCGTGGAGGGTCGATGGTGTAGTGGATAGAAAAAAGGAGCATTTTAAGAAGAAAAAGAGGAAGCAGAAGGTTGTAAACTCCTCCTGCAAATAGCTGCAAAGGAATGTAAATCATTTTGTTCCAGCTTATTTGGCATACTATTTATAAAGGGTTCTTGTTAGAGGTTTTAGGAAAAGGATGTTTTAGTCCTAAAAGTGACAAAACACCAAAGTAATTAATTCCAAAACTAATTTTTTTCCCCTTTGGAAGTTTGGCCCCTGATGAATTGTATATCAACGTTAAAAGATCAAAATATAAAAACAATGAATCTAACTTTTCCATTTCTCACAACTTTCTATTATCAGACACTTCTGTCGCATTCACCTCATGCAGAAAAACTGTATAAACAACTGAACCAAACAGATTGTTTTTGTGTGAGCAATTACGGAAAGCTGTAGGGAGGAGGGAAAGCTGCTGAAAGAAATGTTTTGGTGTATTCCATACTGTGTTTTGTTGAAAGACTACAAGTGACTCCTTCTTGCGGAGGAAGACTGTTTATATTCTTCTTGACTTTGAAGACACAAAAAAGTGAACAGTTCTCCATTGATTTTCCAATGCCTCTTGGCTTCAAAGCCCTACACAGTCCTCATTGATCTCCAGTCTATCTTGCTGATCAGTCAAAACTTTGCACTTTTCATGTTGTGGATCTTTTCGCTAATCCTAACACCCACCAGTCTCCATTTTGCCGGACAAAACACCGGGGCTTCGGTAGTTTGGTGCGTGCATTTTCTTCTTCAGCTGCAAAAGGAAATTAGAACTTTTTTCTATTCACCTGATGCACTCCATCCACTAAGTTGGAGTCAATTAGCACTCTGAACTGAGCAGAGTTAGGTCATTACACTTGGAGAAAGGTTGTTAAGTCCCATTATTGGGGTTAATGACTAGGAAGGTTATCTGCTGCATAGAAAGAGACTTTTATTTACACATAACCATTTCTCAGCTGAGGAAGAAGATTTTTTTTTACAACTGACCTGAGGCCAAATAGCATGATTCTAAAGGGAGGGGCTTTCTAATGGTAGTCAAAAAGGTCAGTGCAAATTATTTACCCCCAATCAGGACCCTTGTTCTGTTTAATTATAGATAGATGACCTTCCTACCTCTGTGGCCAGTGTCAAAAACAACAATATATAATAGCTCATTTACAGGGTGTGTGAGTGTAGTACACAACAGTTTTAAATGTACAATGTTCTTACTAAACAATGTAGAACTATACATGAGAATATTCCATCTCCCCTTATTGAGAGGCAGTTGAGGCAGTAAAAGTAGCACCATCCAACACAAGTTTGAAACATAGTGCTTCAAAGCACTGGGCACTGAGGAGAAAAGGGGGTCCTCAGAGGCTGGAGATAAACAGGGGGGTCTTAGAGACAAGCAAGGTCTCCCATTCACTTGCCTCATTCGCTCCATCTCTTCTTGGCCTGTGCAAAGCGAAAGAAAGGAGCTGAACTCAACATTACAGCCCCTAAATAAATGATTAAAAGCCGTCTGGCCGTGGGCTAGCGTGGCTCTCTGGTGGCCCCGAGAGAATATGATTCCGAGTTGAGGAGATTCAGGAAAGCACATCCTTTAGTTAAGGGCGGGAGAATGGGAACTCAGTGAGTTAATGGCTGATCTCAAAGAGATGAATGATAAAGTGGAAGAGGAGGAGGATACAGAATGTGTGTATGGAGGAGGAAGAGGTTTCAACACAAGCAAATGTTCTGGAAATAGTTGGTTTAGACAGCAGAACAGTAGTAGCATCAAAATGAGATTTGATCATAATGTTGCTGTTAGACTAAAATTATCTCAGAAAAAAAGGAAGCCCACTTATTTTCCAGTGAGCTATGATTGTACCAGCTGTCAAAGGGTAAAAGTGTACATCAGCAAGTCAAACCTGGATAAAGACAACACAATATATGACGAACACATGGCAATAATGTTTAACACAAGCTTCCTTAAACCTATTCTAGGCCATCTGTTAAAGATCTGGCTTATCAGGAAAACCATGAATACTACTTTTTAGGCTTTTGCAGCCAGGGTAAATCACAAAGCAACAGGAATATCTGTCTTACTTCACAGATTTTTGCCCATGCTTGACACGGTCAGTATAAAAAGCTTTGCTAAGAGCTGAACCCCACTTCTGATTAGAAGCAAAGCGCTTGGAAGAGATTTGCCAGTTGAATCACTTCTGTTCAGCCAGTGGTAGCACAGAGGCCGAGGTGTTAAACAGATAGGGATTTGGCTCCGAAGCAGGCTTGAGGATTTGTCCACCCTGCATTTTAGACATAAAACTGCACCTTTAGGCTTGAGCGCCACATGAGAACAGACTCTCTAACTCTTGAACGGACACAGTTTGTCATTTGGTGAAGAATATTTAGTACTCTTTTAAATTTATAGGTGTGAATGTTATCGCATATACTGGATTTCACAAAAGAGGTGTATATTGAACCATCATGTTTATGCAGCAAATAAGAACAGACTTCATAACTTGTGCTCTTGGGTAACCCAACATCATCCATTGCAATCAGGGCCTTCAAAAAACAATACCCTTCAGAAGAGCCCTTGAGCAATCTCATTTGGGGTATATTTCATTATAATAGATCACACAGGGACATAGGCTCCTTAAGAGCGACTAATCTGAACCATAATGGATTGCTGTGCTGAGAAAAGAAAAGGAGGAGGAGGAGGAATACAAAGGCGGGAGATGAAGTGATACAGCGGCGTCAATTAGCAGCGGCCCGCTATCTGCCATCAATCCCCTCTCATTCATCATCTGTGTTCAATAAGCTGCTCTGAGTTGTCTGAGGATGGAGAGGGAGAATGTGTGTGAGCAGATAAAGGCTTTTCCTTCCCCAAAGGCATGAGCACAACAAGAAAACTTCAGTTAGAGTTTGGGAATGAATCTTCCTGTAGGTGTTCAAGGTGAATAATAACACTCATATACAAGTGTTAGTAAAGGCTGAGACATGCATCATGAAAAAAGATGAAAAAGTATGTGATGTAGCAACTGAAATGTGACATATTAGCACAAGATCATTTGAAGTTAGTGCTGAATTATTGGCTTCAAATGATAATTTGCAATTTTGTTTTGGATCTTTTATACAACATAAAGGCTATAGCTGGACTAAATTTAACCTAAAATGAAGATTAATACATTTTAATACTACTCTGTCTGTCTACCTCATGCCTCAAATTGTGTACCTCTGTACTTTCACTTACTTTTACTTTTCGCTATAAGTACCTACATGTACAATGCAAATGGTCAAAATGTTGGGCATGGAACGCTGGATGATTCTCATCCTCAACAGCTCTTGTCTCAGCCAAAAATAGCAAAGGAGGCAGTGAAAACAGTGGCAGCAGCTACACAACTCTATACAAAATCAGTGTCACACAAACACTTTCACTACAAGCATAAGTACAAGTACCTGAATAATGTGACACATAATAAATAGAAAGTTAAGTCAAATGGCATACACATGCAGTAATACTGCACTGAATAACTGTGAAACTACAAACCAGAATGGTGCATCACTGTTTTCAGTTCTAGGTACAAAATGGCCATTTGATTTGAGACACTACCAAGATTTGTTCGCTGTGCAAGTTGGTACACTATGTATACAATGTACTGAAATTAACTTTACAAACTGATGTACTTGGTTTGAGACACAGTCACTATTTCAGTGAGCGGTGCCATGTTGTCGGCTGTCACATTATTGCAGGTGTACATGAAACAACTTTCCAACCTGGTCCAACATGTACAAAAGGTGCGGTAAGCAGAAATTACATCAACGCGTCTCAGTGTGATCCCAGTGGGAAAGGCTATGTTGTTACCTTCAGGTTGAGACAACAGAACTTGTCAGATCACCACCTGGTCATGCATAGCAGTGTGATGAGAGTCACCTTCCCTCCTCATGCACACTCACACACATGCCGAGTCTTAGGCTGACCCTGGTGCAGTGACTAACAGGATTTCACTCCAGAGACATGCCAGCAATCATTACATGGCTCTTACACAATTAATCCTCAAGCAAAGATCGCCTGGCTAACCTTGGGTAGTCCAATTTCCCATCAGCCCCTTCTGTTTCTACCACCTGGCCTTTCGGCAGCTCTCCACAGCGGCGTAGGATCATGTGATGAATTTGAAAAGAGGGTGAGACACTACTCTGAGAGCGTAGTGCGCCAGAGTGACCCGTCTAAAGAAACAACTGTGAACCGTAGCCGTGCGACCCAAACATCCAGCCAAAACAAGGATCGTTTGTGGGATGAAGCAGAGGCAGAAGGGAAGTCAAGTAGAAGAAGGGGAACTAGAGAGGCTGACAATGCATGGCAAAGGACCAAAACAGCATGCACTCCCAGGGTAGAGAACGGGAAGGGGGAGCATTCAATCCTCGTCCAAAGCAAGCAAAGACCTCATCTCAGTTACTGACAGAGGTAGCGGTTCCAACTGGCCTTGTGTTGGAGAGGAGGTTTAGTGTTCATGCACTTACCGTTAAATGGATTCAAATGCAAACTGAAGTTCCGTATTCTCTCAACGATTTAAACAATTCTGGAATTTAACATCATCCTGACCTGGACCTTTGATAGTTTAGAAAGGGAACAAAGGGACTGAAAAGGGTTTTTTAAATGCTGAGTTTTAGTTTTTATCCATCCCAGTCTTACTCTTTTTTTTTATAATAGAGGGTGATTAATCAGGGGCAAAAGTCAAACACGTCTGGACAAGTATTGTGTGTCAAAAACTCAAGAAAACTTCATACTAGAGCTGTTTGATATGGTCAAAGAAACAAATGTTTATTTATTTATTCATTCAATCTTCTGGAAGATTTATGATTACAGTCAATTGTTTTCTGGCTACATGAAATGAAGATAAAATCTGATTAAAAATATACTTTCTTTACTAAAAGTTGTATGTCATATCTGCCTGAGAAACACATTCACAATTAATATATAGCAAGAAGCAAATGGGTGCATTTTGAAAAGTTCCACAGAAGAATAATGTTAGACTTTGTGATTTTTGGCAATTTACAGAAAGCAAAAGTGAGATTAGTGGAATTAATTTGATAATTTACCAGATTAAATAGAACAACTATAAAAGGCACGTTAAGGTGAATGTAACTCTCCACCTAAAATATGTAATATATGATTCTGGCAAAAACTAAAACTAAATTCTTTTTCTCAATGATTCCATTTTACTTTAGTTTTCTATGAACACATTGCAGTTTTATTGTTCTTTAAGTGAAGCCTCATTTTTATTCACTTATCAAAAACGCTTTTCCCACACCTAACTGTCATCATCGCATTTGCATTTAGCTAAGATGTATGTAAACCTCCAACTGTTAAAAGGGTTAAGGCATATAAACAGGCGCGCAAACACAGACAAATAACTGTAGGAGAGAGAGCCAAAGCCCTGATGATGCAGCTGGGAATGATGGGACCTTAATCTCTCTTTCTCTGGCGACTGATCATGTGCCAAATCTGGGCTTCTCTCCCTCTCTCATCTCTTTCACGCTTGGCCTCCTAGTTTCAGACGCCTCCATCATTTCCCACCCCAGTCCCACTTTTTCTACCTCTTCTCAGAAGTCTCCCTCCCCGAGTGCAGCCTTTTGACTCTTTGCACAAATGCCTAGAAACAGGACGAAACTCAGGTTAGCCAGATCGCTTGACAGGCTCAGACTCTTGAAGGCCTCCCAGCCAACTGTCCAGCCTGCAGTTAATGCTTGGTTGCCTCCCATCAGGCCATTGCAACCACATTTTCCCACTGTGAACAAACTATATAGTGACAGATGGAACCCCAGTTGACCCACAGCAACACTCTGCATCACCTTCATCTCCAGAAAAGCCTGTATTCCCACTTAAAATTCGCTGGGAGATGTTTTGAAATCATGGATAATTTCTTACATATGCCACCAATTATACAAAGAACATACAAACATACTTTCACACATGGAGTCACATACCACATACTTTGCTCACAATTCAGTGCCTGGAGTCAGTTTGAGAGTGAAAATGTCTCAACTCAAATTTCTTAGTGTCATAAAGTCAAAAACAGCAGGAAGAGGCATGAGTTGTTAATATTTTAAGTCGGAGAAGCAGCAGAGAAAGGGAGAAGGATAATAAACAAAAAACAAAAGGAGGGGAAACCAATTTCAGCCCGTGGAGAAGCACTAAAACAATGAGCTTCACAGAGTGGTCAGCGCTCATGGCCTGGGGTTTGATTGTTTGGACAACGGGTGCGGCCCAGAGAAAAGAAGAATTCAGTTGTGCAGAGGCGGATTAGCGGTAACTGGCCCCGGACAACGGGTGGTGGGTGGGGTACAGTCTGGTGGTGGGTACCCAGATGGAGGGTTGTTTGCACTAACCCTCCTCTCTGCCTCTGGATCTCTGTCAGCTTGGGTCTGTCAGAGGGCTGGTGATCGGAAAAGGGGGGCGGTTACAGCAGTATGTGGAGGCTGTGAGAAAGGCTTTGCCAGAAGCTCAGTTCATGTGAGGTCTACTTGAGATTTAGGGAGTTGGAAAGAGGACATATGTTCCACTTCCTCCCAGGCTACCAGTGCAACACTTATTGTCCTCGCAACACCCTTTCACCAAAAACTGTCTGCAAACTGTCTCCAACAGTAATGTACCACCCCCCACACCCCCTCATCTCTGGCTTGCTTTCTGTCTTCAGAAAACAGTAAAGCCTGGGGCGACTGTAATAGACGCCTACTAAAAGGCTTAGCAGCGTGCTCTCAGTGTTTTAGGAAAAACACTACAGTACGAGTCCTCCTTTGGGTCTGGGGTGGCGGGTGTGTGTGTGGGGGATTCTCTACCAGAAAAGGCCAGGATGTCAACAAAACCCTGCCGTATTTCTTGAGACAAGCTAAGAGTTCTGAAACTATTTGAGGTCAAAATCTCACGCATCTGTTTGGCAAAGTTTCTGCTTGTACTGATTTATTTTCAAACTATAAATATCCACACTGCCTGTCAGGAGGTAATAGAAGTGCCCTGTGGCTGCATTTAATTCAATGCTTCCTTTTTTGGGATATTTGTCAGAAAATTAAACTCCTCCACATGTTGATAGGGAAGCCCTGTAACCTCCTGAAATACAACTGAACCCCAGGGGTAACTCTACCATCACTGGAACACTTCTTAAAAGAATCCTTGCAAACACTGATAACACCTCACAGAGCTAATGCAGTCCATCACAATAACTGAGACTGCTTTTCAAATACATACTCAGTCAAACGTGATTAACCTCCCTCTGGGGATATTTTTACAGCATTGTGCCAACCGCCTGGTTAAAGGATTGGGCTCATTTTGGCGGCAATAGCTTGACGTCACAGCCTCAGGCAAAGGACAGGCCACGAAAACTGTCCGATGAAAAAATTCATGCCGATTTACTGCTAACCTTCAGCATTGTGTGAGATAAGGTGAACCTGGATGTATATGTGTCTCATAAAGGAGCCCCTGTGCAGCTTGATAAATCTAACAGGAGGCTTGAGATATGAGGCTGTTACTGTATTTATTATTCTCTTCCTGTCAGATGAAAAGACTTGTAATATTGGAACTCTTCAGCCGGTCGTTGCTCAAAAGGTCTTTTTGCTGTTCATTTAAGGATGACTATGTAAACGTGTAAATAACAGCACAGTCAGCCATACACACAGTGTGGCTGCATCCCATTCTATCTGGATGGAAGAAATCTTTAAAAAAAAAAAAAAATCAAACAGTAACAGATGCTCTACAACAAAAACTTTCATTAAACCTCTATATGAACCTTTTATTGATCCACAAAGTAGCTTTGACTATTTTCACTACTTATTTTGGACAATAAAACACCGGAAAACAGAATAAAAAACAGTCCATCATAGCTCGGCCACAGAACTTCTGGTTATTTCCTTTCAATTTAAATGTTTTTCTTTCTTTTGCTGCAGCTGTACTATAAAAGCTTTGCAAAATCTTTTGAAGACTACAACGTGGATTCACCTAACATTGTATTAAAGAGAATTTTTTGCATCCAATGTACATAAAAAAAATTATATAAAAAAACCTAGTTTGGACAGTAGTGTGCATAATGCATAATCACATGTATTATGTAAAAAAGTGGCAAATGAAATAGGTTCAACTATTGACCCTTTTTTTATCAATGTATTCTCTCTATCAAGACAAAGCCATTGTTTATCCCTCGCTGTATGGAAGTGCTTTATTTATGTGCAACATGACAAGGATTATTCAGTCATTTTCCAAAGCACTTAGTCCTCGAGAAGGTCGCCTGCCAGTGGGTGAAGGTGGGGTGGGTTTATTCATTTATTTATCAGGGACAAAGCAGTGAAACATAGTGGAAATATAGAGCATCTGATGTTTTCCATGAAGAATATATAGCAGTAATTCTCCTC
Source organism: Ostorhinchus rueppellii (assembly GCA_030068375.1). Classification (NCBI taxonomy): domain Eukaryota; kingdom Metazoa; phylum Chordata; class Actinopteri; order Kurtiformes; family Apogonidae; genus Ostorhinchus; species Ostorhinchus rueppellii. The sequence continues at coordinate 18,535,924 of JAQQZY010000029.1, forward strand.
CAGGGGGACAGTCTCCTGGGGGGTTGTGAGCACATGGTGGGGGGTGTCCACGAGTGACATCGCCATGTGTGTGGGTGTGTTAGGAACTACCTGTTGTACATTTCTTTTCCCCGTTCATGGATTGAGGTCCGATATGTTGCTTTTAGAATTACTTACTTCCCTCCAGTCCCTCAAATGTGTTCAGGTACAGGGGGGGGCAACAGTAGAATCATGATGCAGTTAGTGGAGCATGGGTCAAAAAAGATTGAGAAACCCTGATTTATGGCATTGCGCTTGTTTGTAACTCCCTTCCCTGGTTGGGGATCTCAAAAGGAATGTCATTGCAGGACTGACTTGGAGAGACCATTCATTCATTCATTCATCTTCTATACCCGCTTTATCCTCACAAGGGTCACATGGAGCCTATCCCAGCTACTTAAGGCTTCAGGGCGAAGGCGGGGTACACCCTGGACAAGTCGCCAGTTCATTGCAGGGCTGACATATAGAGACAAACAATCACTCTCACATTCACACCTATGGGCAATTTAGATTAACTGATTAACCTATCAATGCATGTCTTTGGATTGTGGGAGGAAGCCGGAGTATCCAGAGAGAACCCACGCAAACACGGGGAGAACATGCAAACTCCACACTGGTGCGGGAATTGAACCCAGGACCTTCTTGCTGTGAGGCACGAGTGCTAACCACTGCACCACCGTGTCGCACTTGGAGAGACTATGTACCCTATAAAGGTGCATGTCCTTGGGGGGGTAGAACAAAGCTGGAGTACCTGGAGAGAACCCATGCAGACACTGGGAGAACATGCAAACATAAAGCTAGGTCTGATAATGTGTCACCACTGAGTTTTAGCATCAGTTAACTGTGTAAAAACAGATATCAGCAATATTCTTCACAACACACCAGAGTCAAATTCTTGAAGATATAAAATTTCCACAGAGATGCACTGTAAATCACACATGAAGTTTCAAAACAGAAGCCAATACAACAGCTGGTGTTGCTTAACTTCAGGTTGATGTATTGTCTGTTTCAACATTCATGTCTTTCTTAATACAGTGATGCAGAAAGGCCTCTGTGGGTTAACTGGATTGAGAGAGAAAGTGTATTTTCCTCTGTATCATTGTAGTAGGAGAATGCTGCCAGACAATCATCTTCAGTCAGATCAGTCGGATAATGACAGAGGGCATGAGAAATCTTTTGCACAAACACAGTCTCTCAGAGTCTGAGTAGTTTGGAACCGGAGCTTACTGTGAAAACACTACCGCAGATCTGAAATCTATGGGTCAACCAGAGTACACAGACACCATGCCCACAGCATCACTCCAAAACAAAGACAGAACTTGGTCTCATCTCATAATAATGGCGTAGAAAAACATAGTCTGACTCCGTACAAAGAGCATTTTTCATGACAAGGCGCAAAACAGTAATAAAGCAACTGCAGTAATGTATTCCACTACCTCTGGAAGGGGTAAACAGACCCAAATTGGAAAAATTGCATCTGAACAAGACTACTGGTTTATTCCAGATGACATTGTGTTGTAGTTAAGACTTTTAATCAAAAAATTATTAGCAGCACAAAAAAACCCCAAAAAAACAACAGCTCGTTTACAAGCTAATAGAAACAAGTCTACCTGATTTCCTTTGAATATTGAGTAGGTAGGGAATAAAAATGCACAGAGACAATAGACAAGGCCGTCGTTCTGCTGCGGTGTGCCTTTGTGTGTGTTGTGTGAGGCTGAGTGAGCAAGAAAGAGCCTTTTAAGCTCATTTTCAAAGCTGCAAGCTGATCATGAATATTTAAAAGTAGGCTGATATCTGAAATATAGTTTTAGTTGCGTGCGTTTTTTTTTTTGCATGCTAAATTAGTAGAGGGTACGTTTAGAGCAAGAGACGCGATATAAAAATAAATAGGATCTTTGAAGCTGTGGCTCATTCACGATGAAGTGTGGTTTTCATACCAAACATTTGTTGGATGAATTAAAAATATCGTGGAAAAAAAAAGTGCATTCTGGATGAGCAAGGGAGCGCTCCATAGAGTATATATTATGAACACAGAGGAAACCCTTTTGGCTGGATCCAGACTGAAGAGGAGTCTGATGCACTGCTGCAAAAGAATGGGTGAGGGATGGGTGTGGGTGGATTTTGGAGTTGTTGTTTTTTTTTTTTTGTTTTGTTTTTTTGTATTCGGTGGCTGAGGTAACTTCGAATCTCACTGTTTAATAGAGTCATTCCCAAGCTCCCCAAGGTGTTAGTAATGAAAGGACGTCTCTTTCTTCCACTCAAGCATTAGCGCTTCTCAAATTTTATTTCTGCCATACACTATTCATGCTCTGGGTCTGCGTTGTGTTGCTCTGCAGGTGGTTGAGAGGAAGAGGAGGATGTAGATGAAATATGGATTATCTCCTCTCAGTGTCTGGCTAAGCCCCACTTTGCTGGCACCATTGCTTTTCAATGTAGCTCCCCTCCCACCCACCCAACCAGCTGCAGGCCTAGCATCTGGCTGCTAACCCCCCACCCAGCCTTTAATCAACCAAACACACGCATGGACACACACACACACAAACATCTCAATCTATCTGCCCCCGTGATGGAGCATCCCCCCTTCTGCATCAGCTGCTTCTGTTCTGTGCAACAGGAAGTGCTGACTTCTTAAAGACTGAGGTATCCAGTAAACAGGATCTTGACCCAAAATAGCCATTAGCTGGGAGAGGAGTGTTGACAGCCCACAGACTCCTAACTGTCCTATTAAGAGATAGGTCAGGCCAGTTTGGATGACAGATATCAGCCGAACCCTCGGGACGACACAGGAAGGAAATCTCAACCCAGTCATTCAGAGTCCTCTGGGACATCTGCCAGAGCTGCTCCTAATCCTAAATGCACGCTACTCAAACATTTAGCTTTTAAATATTTACACTCGACTTTCAGTTTAGTTATTTTTCAACAAAACTCATGTATTTCTTTCAGCACAGTGACAACTTGAGCCACCACCACTGTTCACACAATTTACAGACTGACTTACTTGCTGCAGCTTTCTTATCCACTAAACTGTTGCATCACATCCAAAGACAGATACAGACAGGTGACAAATCGAAGGAAAAAACATCATACAATGGCCACAATAAACCTCAAGAAAAGTTTCAGCGCACCTTGGCTTTGCATCTCCATGTGGGTAAACTCCACCAGAGGACATGTCCCTCTTTCAGCATCTTAGTGTAAGTGGTCCTAAATCCTCCATGAATGTTCAACTGGGATGAGATCCAGCCATCTGAGCTCTGGATCTCAACTGTGAGGACCATAGCATCTGATTCATAGAATTTTCACACTCATCAAATCAGTCACTGATACTTCGTGCCCTTTGGATGGAGACAGTCATCCTGGAGTCGACCCTTATCAGGCTAACCCTCTACCTGAAATATTAGCGAGCAGTAATCACATTGGATACAGTCCCACAGTGCTGCCGAGTGCGGCAGGTGATGTTGACAAAACAAGCTGCGAAGTGATAAACTCAGCAGCTCTCATTTGGACTTACTATTGTAATATCTATGTTACAGATACTCATTTGATGCTTCTTGTGTCAGAACAATTTGTAGACGTTTCTCAGCTCATTACAGGGTGAAAGGCATAAAAAGTTAAGCACATGATTATAGTCGTCACTCTTAGACAATCTCTACTGCGGATCATTTAGAGTGACTTATAAAACATTAAACGACTGCTCATTTCACTGTAGAGTCCCTTGGAAACTCCTTGAGGTCCTTTTGGGCATGCCCTGGCTCCACTTTGCAACGATTCATATCACAGCTATTTCAACCCAAGGGAATGTGCTTAATTTAATTGTGATTATGCAAAGAACAACAGTCATCAGCATACACTCCAGTGTGTGGTGCTTCAGGAGAGTCCATAACCTGAAGAAGTGAATGCAGCAGCAGCTGATGAAGCCACTGTGTCTGCCTGTGATTACAGGAACACTGAGGAGCTTGTGTGTTTTTGTCTGTGTCAGACAGAGGATGTCCGGTGCACAGCAGCCATCTGATTACCCACAATCCTGATGCCGTGCAACCTCTCCAAATCAGTTTAACCTTGTCTCCCTTCCTTAATTGACCAAAATACCGGTACTTTCCAGGGGTTGATGACTGAGAATGTTTAGCAAACCTGATGTGACCAGAAAAGACCATACAGTATGTTACTGACTCTGTGTATATGTGAGTGGATTTCAGGGTAAGAGCACTTTCACAAATTATACACCAAACCTTTACTTAATGCTACACTTAACCCAACAGTATGGAGCAGAGAGGTTCTTAACACTCCCTTAAAACACTGTTGTTAGGTTCTGCTCTCATATTAGGTCAATGGGTGTTATGCCTCATACTAATATCAGCAGAGAGGGGATAAACAATGGCCTTAACCTTAGTCACTTGTTTATCTTGTTAGAATGGTGAGTGGAGTATTGCTGGCACAGCATTACAAACAGTGTGGGAGCTGGGCAAACTGTTCACGGATGGGAAGGAAACACTTCCCTGATGTCTGCCCACTGTGGAATTCAGCCCCACCCGAGTAGGCTGCTTTCATGAAGATGACGGGCAAACTCATACAGTTCTGCAACAACTATTATTCACTAGGTTATGATTATGGATGAAATGCTTCCCCTGGGGGTGGAGGTGGGAGGATGATTAAACAACAAAAAAAAAACTTTTTCATTTTGTTGTGTTTCATTTTAGGCTTTTTTTTTCTGTGCAGATGGAAATGGGGGAGTTAGTTAATAATCAAAATGATATTTTTCATTTTCCTCACAATATTCCAGAACATTTGGGAATGATGATTTTTCAGTTCTTACCGATTATTTTCATTATACTTGCTCAGTTGTATGTAGCTATTATGCAGAGTTTGATTAATAATACTGGCCTTGAAAATTCAAGAGATTCAAGAGGTTTTATTGTCATACTTACAGTTATACTGCATAATGAAATTCTCATCTGCTATTCTTCCTTGCACATTATGAGGATAAAATGAATATAGGTTTACATTTAATGTCTGTCCATTATGGTTTTAGGTAGATTAATTGTCCGGGGAAGCTTTAATTGCAACAGAAACATAGGGAGTCATCATCACCTCAAATAGTGTTTTCTCCTCTTGGTTTCTCAGCTATTTTTTCTGTCTCAAAAACATGAAAAAATGCAGGAATAGACGAAGACAGCCCCAGCAGCCTGAGTGATGTGCTGAAAGGGAATAATAGCTGCTATTGATGCAGCTACAACCTTGAACCAAAGACAAGATCATGCGCTTACTAATGTCCAAGGAAATGCAGTCCAACTTTCACCTACTTTAGTCCAAACTCCATAAAGAAAGTAAACACCTCAGAGTAGTATGAGTTGTTGTGTTCTGACCCACTGGGACAGCCTTGACAAATACGTCAACACTTGTGTAAGGAAGCAAACTTTAATGAGCATCTGACTCAGACTCTCAGTGTAACCAGGGCAGAGGTTTAGTGAGGCCGCTCCACCTCTGCTATTACCTTTGCACCAGCTGGCAGGGGCTGCTTTGTGTGAGAGTAAATGTCTTGGGTGAGCAGAGGCCCACACAGAGTGACTGGGGTCCACTCAGGGGGGAGTAAGCCTGTGTCTGAACGCCTAAAATAGAGTAGAGGGTGTGAGTTGACTGCAGCCAGGTCCAGTGTGTGGAAAGCTTTTGTCAGAAGGAGAGTTTGAGAGGAGGAGGGGTGTTGTATTCAACAACTGTCGCTGTGGTGCAATGAGTTCTACAGAATGTAAGAGGACCCCAAAAATAACTCTTGACAATGATGGATCCAGACTTACAGATACGTGCATTGCATACACTCAAATGAATCCACTTCCACAGCAAGTAAAGGAGGGCTGGCACAAAAATCATCCCCAAACAGCAATTACCACATTGGACAATAAATTCTCCAATAAAGCAAGAGTCATGAAACTGTTAAAGGTGTGTTCACAGCTCCTTAAAGTAGACTGTGGTGGGATTCTCGGCAGACTCCTCAGGCTGCTGTCTCGCCACAATGGAATAATGTTCCATCAGTTTTTATGGTTATTACTGCAAACATGAAGAAAGTCACACGTGCCAGTCACTGATGAAAGTCCTTCATGTCAGGGATGGATGTGGAGGACAGTCAGATATTGTCTTAATAAAAACGCTCAATATTGGAACTAACACACAATATTCAACTGAGCTGCAGCCAGACATGAGCACACAGTGTTACACATACCTCTGCAACAATACTTTTACTCTCAAGTATAAAACATTTACTGGACAGTGGCAGTGTTTTCCAATAATCCTCCCAGAGAAAGAGCTGTAAGAAACCAGCTTTGGCAAATGAAAAGGAGTCACACAATCGAAAGCAAATCTTTCTCTGGGAAAAGGAACTATAACCACAGGGCTTTTTGTCAGCTTTACACTGCAAGAAAAGAGAAAGATATGCAAGTTTCTCAAAAGGTCCTAGTCAGCTTTTCACACTGGATTGCAGAGGTTACAAAAGCACTGCGTAGAAACTGAGTTGCAGGGCTGGACAGAAACCAACAACATCAACTACAATGCACGTTAACATCCTGTGCTTTTATGGCCGAGCATTGTCCTCTTCTGTTATGCCTCGGTAGGAATGTGAAGTTCATACACACAGGTGGTCTACTGCATACCACTGCCTTCAACTAAACAACAGCTACTGACATATTGTATTCATCGGATGTCAGATTTCAATACAAACTGTGCAGGAAAATCTGTCACGGAGTGAAAATACAAAAACAGCTGAAATATATAATGAATGAATGAATGAATGAATGAATGAATGAATGAATGAATGAATGAAGCTTTATTGTCCTTACCCATATTTCAGAGCAACACAATTCCATTCCAGATTACAACCAACCAAGATCACATAAACACACAAGACATAAATATGGCGGTACAGTTGTAACTGACGACTCGCAGTTGAATGCACCCCGTTTCGCAGATAGAAACATAATATTCATTTAAAGGTATAGTGGGAGACCTTTTTTTGGAACATTTTTACCATATTGCTTGAAAACCTCTTCACAATCCCATTGTACCCACTGAAATAGAATGTTTGCAAAAAAAGGAAGAAAAGTTTTAGTCCAGTCTAGAGGGTGTAACCAGAGGAAAACTCTGACCAATCATTTTACTGATCATCTTTAC
>JAQQZY010000029.1:18543196-18558883 GCA_030068375.1 Ostorhinchus rueppellii
CACTCGGCACCGCTTAGATTTTCAAATGTCCCTCGGTCACAGCTGTCCAGGTGACACAGGCATGCCGTAGCCTGACACATTATGTAGGAAACTGCATGGGTCTAACAGTTTATATACTTTTATATGTCTGAGGAAACAGTGATAGGATCTATCGGAACTAGTCTATGGAGAATGCTGCGATGATACACAAAAAATAAAAATGCATTTTATCGCCACGTGACAATTAAACGGAGCCTCGAGGTAAAAAAAATTGCCTCGATCATTTTTTGTACTCGAATTATTCGAGTAACCCGAGTAATCGTTGCAGCCCTAATACAGTTATGATTATATTGTGGTGGGTTTACATAATTCACCCATGGAACATTGGTTGTTTTTGCTGTGTTTCCGCCCAGACTTGTTTTTGCCGTTACACTTCCTTTATGGCCATGCACATTCACCGTGTTTTTGAGATTATTCATGTCAGTAAACAAGTTAGCTCCTGTGTTTGACACTCTGCCTCCTTTTCTTCGGCACTACAATATACTATTTCGACATACTGATCGGTTATGGGTATCGTATTCACCCAGTCAGTGATGATAGAGTGAGTGACAAACATATTCCAGCATGTTTCACTAATCGCTAAGCTACCTTACTCTGTAAACTACAGTATGCTAGTGTGCTACTGTGGTTTGGCTTGTTGGCTAATCGACGTGAGTTCTCACAAATGCTCGTGAATGTCAGTGACTGCTCGAGACAGCGTGCGCATTCATGTATTCATAAATCGTGAAGGCATGGTTTCGAGGGGTGGGCTGAAGAAGGAGGGAGGGATTTTTCAAGTGTTTTTTTCAAGTTTTTCAAAATCTCACTTGTGTTGAATTGTTGGAACCGTTTTTTCCAAGATCTCCCACCATACCATTAATATAACATTCATTTAACTGTCAGCAGACAGGGCTATACATGCAGTGATAAAAATCTCTTTTGCTACAATTCATGTGACCCCTTACCTTACTTATTTAGAAGCAAACTTGATAGAAACCAAAAATCATTGGAGTTGTAGGTTGTGAAACAGTGCATGTCCTGATCTAGTCAAAGAAATGATTCAAAGCACAGAGGCCACCCATCAGAAATGTACCTTAGGTATTAGCTGCCAGAGTTCAACTCTAAATACACGTAATGGTTTCCACATCTTATTACATTGGGCTCTGGCTCGATCACTGGATGCTAATGGCTAATTATGCACTCTTGCAGACAGGGAGGTTTTCTGTTTGCCATATTGATTATTCTTCACCCTTTATTTTTTCATGATTTGTGGAATTTATGCCACAAAACAACTTCTCCTGTTGATTTATTGATTCCCTGTCAGTCATTCTGATTTGTTTTCGACCTCACATGACATAGCACTATTTTATTTTGTTTCCCCTCCTCATCCTTCAAATCCACTTGAGTGTTTGTCTTCAAAACCAACAGGCTGTGTTTTTGCAGTATTTATGTGCACTGGTTCAACACCTGACTCAGAATGAGCTTATGTTTGACAGCAAACGAAGAGAAAGACAACTGTGATGCTACAGGGACTCACACCAGATCTCCTACCTGAGATATCTCTAGATCTCACTGCAATTACTATAAGCATCTGCACACAATCCCGGCTATGGCCACCTGAGCACCTTGGAGTGCCGCTCTTAACTCCAGACTGGCAGAGCTGCAGGCCTGGAAACTCCACTGCCATAGCATATTTTCACGAATAAATGAAAGTTGTAACAATTGTTTCACGTCTAATTCGGGAGTCCAGATGCACCCTCATTTCATTAGGCAGCAATCCTGACTGAGACAAAGACAGACAAGACAGGCCCATATGTCCTGCATGCCAGAGAGTGGTTAGATGGATAGCAGGCAGACACCATCCAATAACAAAATGAACATTCAATCTTATATTGGATCCCTGGAAGCATTGGAGCTGTGTTTTTCTCTCTCAATCGGAGCAGATTTTTATCTAACCACCAAAGTGCTATGAACAGATCGACTGCTCCCTGGAATGCCCTAGTCACGGTGAATATTTCATATGAAGCCTATTGTTGTCTGCCCCACTGGGGCCTCAGCAAATGGCCCAATGAGGGAGAAAACACTGAAGTGGATTCCACAGACCAAAGCCCATTAGTCCACTGGCCCCAGGAAGGAACGCGGCAATATCTCAAAATGATGAAAACAACTTTTTCAGACCAGTGATGCAGTGAACAAAGACTGAAGAAGGATGATATCCGAAAACCTCCTGAGCTAAACCTGCAGAATGTATGAAACAGGGAACAGCCTGTTTCAGATTTATCATTCAAGCATGTGAAGAGAAACTGCATGCATGATAACTGCACCACAAATGGTTCTCCACGCACTCAGAGAAAATGATGACTCGTACTGTTTATAGTTAACTCGCTGTGTCAAGTAATAAGAAGCCAGCAGACCCCCACCCTAAAATCTTTAAAAACACAACCTTGCGAAATAGTCCTTCCAGATTTGATGCCCACACGAACGACATCTTTCAACAAGAGTAGGGGTGCTGCTGTATAATATTAACTGCAGTCATCTGTGTTGACTCAAGCCTTTACCACACACAGCAGCCATGTCTGACTGTTCACGTGGGAAAGTAATACTGCAATATTTTGCTTCAACAATCTGTCACCAACTGAATCTTACAACATTTGATTACACTTAATATTTACAATAATGTTTACTGTCATTAGCACATTTTAATCACTTTCACCGGAATGTCAAATGAATCTGATCTGACAATGCACGAAATAATAAATATGTCAAAAATGTTAAATACCTTTTTGAGTACATCTGTCTGTCTTGGGTCAAATGTATAGTGACTGAAATTAAACATTTTAGTGTGATATACTCTTCAGCCACATGTATGACACGAAAGACTCCCCTGCAACATACAATTAACACTTTAACCCCTGAGACATTATTTCAGGTAAACGTGCTGTTATGAGTTTGTGTCTGTTACTGTCATGAAAGCTGCTGTTAGTATGTGTTTGTGTTCCTCTTCTTCAGTGGTTTTGTTTCACAGTATGTTTTAGGGTCAAAACAGGTGGAGTAACAGAAAAAGACAAAGAGAAGAATTGGAGTTTGACAGGTTTTTACTAAATAAGGCATTCAGAGTGTACATCGATAATAGAGTTAGGATCTTGAGCATGAACTGTGAACTGGAACACACTGAACAACAACAAGGATTTTAATTTTGGCCCATAGTTTTTGTATTGGCGTTCTTTTTCTAAATTAGTTGAGCTGCTTTTTGGCACCTGGTTGAACTCCAAAAAGCAATTACATGATCAAAACTTGGTAAAAACAAAAAGCTAAATCAAGAAAAATCGCTACAACACAACAAATAACAGTAAAAACAAACACAAAATGACAAGGAAAACTTTTTAAAAAAAAAAAAAAAAAAAAAAAAGGTCCAAACCATCTATTTTTATAGCAAGTTGGTCTCACTTACTGCCCTGTGTTTTGCCCCCCATTCCACAGGTGGTGGCAGGTGCACTGAGCATGCTCAGATGTCTATGAAAAGAACAAGGTCTATTCTATCAGCACATTTTGACATTTTTCCTACTGCACAAACATTTATCTTTTATGAATATTTAAAATAAATCACACTCAAAAAGCTCACCACAGACACGTCAGGGGTTAAAGGGTTAAAGACCTTGTACCATCAAGATGAAAACATGGTGCAATACATCTCTCTGACCATTATAATCCATTTAAATCTCCAAAGGGTTGGCAGCAGGGAAAAGAAGTGCTAAACCAGAGAAGAAGACATCAGTTACTCTGGGAAACGGACAGCTTTGAATCACCAACAGCCATTTAGTCAGTGAAGGAGTGTGCAGAACAATACCAAAGCTGCTAAACTGCTTTGCTGCCCAGTAATGCATCACACCACTTCAATGAGGGCAAGGACGTCTGGCACAACTACTTCGTTCAGTAGTGAAGACACAGTGAACCTGCTCCGCCAGAGACCACGCTTAAATGCACCTGGGTTAAAAAAAAAAAAAAAAAAAAAAGCCTTTCCATGTATCTGTACACAAAATGCAGAACATGCAAGAGACTAATGATGGATACTAACACTGAAAACCACAGTTTAAAAGAATCGGCAAGTAGTGTGTGTTTTACAAGTTAAAGTGCCGGTACAGGGGTGTTACAAATTTAGTTTCAACGCCACATGCCAAAAGAGAAACCACGAGGAAAGGACAGCTATTTTCTACTGAAAAACAAGGGCTTCAAATTCCTAACATGTTGTGGAGATTAGAGAGCAATTCTGTGGAATCCAGAGCCCCATATGGTGACAAGGTGCTCACATCTCCCCCTATTAGAGCTCAGATTTTCTTGCCAGAAGTTCCAGTTCTTGTTCTACAGCCAAAATAAAGATTAAGCAACGGCAGAGTGCATAGAGGCCAGCAGCATGTCGAGAAAGAAATGCTCATTTCAGTCTGAATGGGGAAACCTCTTTGCATTGGCTGATCTAACAGTAGCCTCTGGACTGTAAAGTAGGTAAAGAAAGATCGAGAGGGATGGAAGTGGGGGAAGGGCCCATCGCATGGATCATGACTCATTTGCGCTATTAGACCACTGCTGTTCCAGTTTCCCAAATAGGTTGCATGGACTTGTGGGAAACACACAATGAGTCATCCATTGCAGTCAATGAAAAGACGACGGCATTCCTGATTCAGTCCACAATGGATCCAGCGAATGAGCAATAAGCTCCCATTATGCAAATCTATGGAGTTTTACGAGAAAAGCCCCAGATTGACTGTAATCTGTACAGGACCTTTTACCTGTGTGAGTGCTCAGGGATGTCAAAGAGGATTAGTATATAGGTATGACCAAGTGTTTACTGAGCTACTTTAGAGCCTAGCAGCGATGCCTTCAACAAACAACAAAAGAAACCCCCCCTATTGAGATATTCCTGGAGTAACATCAAAGCAATTTCACTGCACATGCAGCTTGAATGTGTTTGTTACAGTTGGAGAAATTAGTCTGTCTAACTGTCTGAGAACGTGGCTGTCACATTTCATTACACCCATTGTTTCAAAAGACCAGCCTGGTGACACACAAAAAAACACAAAACAGCAGTAGGCATTAACATAAAACATCATCTCTGCTGGATCCCAGTTTGACATACGTAGGCCTTTAAGTGGCATGAGAGAAATACCAGACTTCAGGCCACAGACTCTAAAGCAGTTCATTGCATCATCGAAGTTATCCTGCTCGTTCAAAAAGCTGGGATATTAAAGGGAAAAACAGTGTGGACTGATTGAGACTCCAACAGGCCCATTAGCGGAGGCACGTTCCAGAGGCATGTAACAATTAAGACAGCGCTGCCTGCCAGGGAGGACTGAAGGATGCATGAGGAGCCAAATTCTCATCATTCAAAGCAGGAATGTTGAAACCCCATGCCAAAAGATGCAACTTCTATGGAGATAAACATCCACATTAACAAAAAGATTATATTGGTTATAATCACTTCATTGCAGATTTTCAATTGCTTCCATATGGCACAATCAAATAGGAAAAGAGAGATAAGTTTACCAGTGTATGTAGATCTGTAGGTCAGACCTGGGAAAAAAGTGTGCATCACATCCAAGTTGTAGATATGCATGGCAAAGACAGATGGATGTGTTCCTCAATAAATCGCCATGGGGGTATTAATCCAGTGCACGGGTATCTTTTTTTTTTTTTTTGTCAAACTTTCTTCATTCTCACAGGGGACAGGAATGTGTCCAGCCACAGTGGTAGTAAAGTCCGTTTGTGGCAGATTTCTCCTGGCTATATGCTTTTTTCCTTCCTCACATGCTCCTCTGAGAGCAAAAGGAAGCTTCAGCACTATAGAGTGGCTGACCCACTTCCCACTTCAGAAGTTCACAGCACAATACTGCTGTGCTGCTGCTGGCAAAGTTAACAAACACCACCAAATATGCATAGTACACAGGAAATCACACATACAAGCATCTGTAACATTCTACAATGTGCATAAACACAAAAATATGCAGCTTCTGTAAGGTAAACTTTCTTTCACTCACTATCTTGCAGCCCTCAGCTCCCCCATAAGAGGATATCTACAGAGAAAAGGCAGATATTGTCTTCCTCTTCAGCATCTACTCTATATAATGTCCAACCTCTCACATCTTAAAGCATTTAACAGGATAAACCAAGCCCAATATTGCCCAGCATTTCACTTTGAATCAATCCTATGACAAACCAGCACCAGTCATAGTCTAAAAACTCAGGAGATATTCAAAGCAGTGTAAGGCTCTCAGAGTGCACAGCCATGGCACAGGAGAGGCAAAGTTAATTATGTTTGCTGGTCAAGTTGGACAGAGAAGACAGAATGCTTGTTTGCCACAGAAACGGGAGCAGAGTGCAACAGAAGCAGATTGCAGCGTCAGGGCTCCAGGGTCGGAGGGCTGGGGACATCATGCCAGTCCTGCAGCCTGCAAGCCTCAGATTGCAGAGCATGGATGGAGGCCTGTAATTTCAGATCGGTCTCTGTGCACATGCCCACTGTGATTTCCACACCACAATGTGGCAGGGGACACAATAGCTTTCCCTTTGAAGGCCGTCCCACAGATTTAGACTCCAACTCTCAGCTCCTGTTGTGATAACCATAATTTAGAGCGACTGGTTAGAATAATTCATGACTCTTTGAACAAAGCAGGCATTTTATCAGGACTTACATGCCAGAACATGAACATGTTTGCATATTTACAAGTCATAAAACTGTAACCGTACAAAAATGTGGCTAGCATTGAATTACTTAAAGCCAACATCTGTAACATTTCAATCAATATATTTGGAAAAAATACTAAACTAAACTAACCTAAACTAACTAACACAACTTGGTTGTGCAGTCCAAGTCCTTCCTATTGCAAGTAATGAAGTAATTTTATTATCATATTATCTTGTTGGTTGGACTGGGATGACAGTGATTTGTCTCCATCCCTATGGTATCCCTTGCTGCTCTTACAGGCTAAGTATTCATGCTTACTAGGTAACAGAGCATTTTACATCAGCGAAGGGTTGTATATTAATTTTTCAGGTACTTATCTGGCTGGGTCATCATTCTGTTATTTACACCAACAATTAAAATACAGGCAGGCTCTAATTTGTAATGGATATGCCCTTTTGAAAACTGTTAGGTCCAAGGCTCAAAGGACAAAACAGGGCAACTACTTCTAATAGATTAGGGAGTTTGTGTTGTCAGCAAGGCAGTAAAAGTAAAAACCTGACAAAAGAACAAGACTGCTGCTTTGTTCAGGGTTATATATGTCAATTGTCTACACAAAAGCCCTGTAAGTGTAAACCTTTTGTGTGTGACCCACTGTCCTATTTTCCGACATTTACATGGATCACCATTCCAGTACAGTACTAATTAAGCTCTTCTCATCTTCTCTATCTTTAGCACTGCTTTTGTCATTGTAAGTTCACTTAGTCCAATGATGTGAATAATAAATCGCCTTATTTTCCGGCCGCTCTTAAAAAATGCCATCCAAGATCATTCCTACAGGTAATTACAGAAGGTACTAAAAGAGCTAAGAACACATTGCTTTAATCACCATTAGTGATACAAACTCTATCAAGGCCTCGGTAAAGTCCAAACATGAGCTGCGTGAGAACACAAGGGATCAAGGAAAGGGAGCACTCAGTCTGTTCTCTTGTGACTTCTGGGTTACTGGTAAGTGATGCTTATTCCCTGTACAAGGATAGCATTGATACATGTTCTGCTGGCCAGTTACAGGCGTAAGAAGCCTTAATTACCACTTTCAGTGACATTACGCCTTCAAAACTGTGGGTAAGTGACAAAGGAAAAACAGTGGAGGTGGGTCATGGCTTGGAGCAGACTGAGGAATGACTGCTCCCATCTGAGCATTGGAGTCTGGAATGTAGCTGCTCCATGACCCCAAAAACACTCCCTCTGTTCCCTTGTGGCCTGAACAACAGAGGCTGCAGCTGGCCACTCCTCTGCGGAACCTATTGAGTCCCCCCCCCAACATCCACATTAAGAGCCGATTTCAAGAAAGACAGAGCACAAAACAGGAGAAGAGTGGGTTTTATTGGATTAAGACTCTCTTAACTGTACTAGAATATGATGGAAAGAATTTGGAAACTCAAGGAGGTCTGTGTCAACAGGGGTTGTTTGCTTAACACTGAGAACTTTGCAGGCTTTAGTGCACTCTTTTCCACACATCTTAAATCTGAGAAGGTAAAAAGAATACAAAAACACGCACTAGTACAGCTGCCGACCAACCACGACGTAAAATTAAGATCCTCCTTGAATCTGAAAAGCAGAAAAGCAGCTTGGTAACCAATGGCAACTGGATCAACTAGATCCACCATAGAGAAATAAATACTCATGTGAGTGCAATAGTGATGGCAGCCAAAAGGTCCAGTTAGAAAAATACAGTCTATGATTCTAAAGCACAGGGTACACTAAAGGCAACATACATGGAACGTCAACTTTCAAAACTGTGTTTTCCTTCTACTAAGTCTATAAACACAGATATGTTAATAAGAAACACAGTTGTAAAGAGTTTTGAGATATTTACTGAATGACATTTTTAAAAAAAACACATAAAAACACTTAGGATGAGGTAAAACAACGTGCTTAGCGCCTAAGTATTTAATATAATATACATGAACCATTAAGTCATGCTTGAACTCCCATTTCATCCCACCCCGTCTGAATTTGTCCATATATAATTATCTAAAACAGAAAGCATTTATGCTGCTAAATGCAGGGCATTTCCTCAATATATAATTTCAAAAATGGCTGTGGAGAAAGTAGACTACTGTTGATAAAATGGAATAATTATGTTTACGTTCTTTGTGCTTGATCTGATTCCTAGGTTCTGATTTTCTAAGCTTAGGACACATCAGGAAGAAAAGTACCTAGTGGACTGCCTGAGATTGAATCTTGACACAAGCTTTTCTCTACAACTTTTAGCTGCCCTCTCTTCAGGAAAAGAACACACAGCTACGATGTCCTATTACCAAACTAAAAGCTTGCTTGGCTGCAGCAACAGGATACTGGCAGCTCTAAAAGCATACACCACGGGGCCAGGCTTGTAAACTCTCCAGCTCAGCACACAGTGTTAAGTACAGCACCTTCCACGGATGGCTGGCACCTGTCCTTCCATATCCGCAGACCTGGTTGGCACAGATCAACACTGCACCATGCTCCACTTCACAGCCTATTACACATTCCAAACAAATTAAATATGAGGGAGTGTGATGGGGCAAGATGGTATTTTCGGGGAGCCCCTGCAGCCAGTGCAGGCCATGCATGCGGTATAGGTTCATTAGACAGCTCAATAGACCCTTGTGGAATGCGCGAGGAGGCGCATCACTCCATTGTTCGGCAGCAGCTCCTCTGGGAATGGGATAAGCACATATCAAGAGAAGATGAGGAGTTGGGTAACAATGCTGTGCCATCACATGTAATGGCATATGACAGCCAGCTCAGAGTCTAGATGCTTCCATTGTAGAAACTACTCAACTGTACAAACCGTTGTCTATGCAGAGAATTGACACGCCAAGAACACCAGAAACTATTTATCTTCCTATTTTAGGTTTCTGTTGCTGGTTTGGCTGAACTCTTGCCACCAGTTAGCATAATGTTTGTGTGCAGGCAGGTTTGAGGCCGAGCTGTGGCGTCTACAGTGGAAGCTGTGTGTGCTGTAGCAAGAGCCGTTGTGGCCTCAAGGCCAGTCAGTTTACAGTGGTTTGGACTTTCCCTTTCACTCCATTTCTCCCTCTATCAGTCTCTTTTATTTTTCTCCCTGGACCCAAGCCATCAGCAGTAACAGCCACTATTGTGTGTTGGTAACCGTGAGGTTCAGAACAGCATTCTAATGAAGTGCCGGACCTCATCAGTGTACTCAAACCACCAGTGGGTCAGTAACGGCCAATCCTCAGGTTCAACCCCCTACAGGCTTTGAGGCTGAGCTGTGTTACTCAGGAATACATGGATCTATTATAGTTAGATACAGTTTGCCTGAAATGGTGCTGCATAATATATCATTTCAGTTGAGTCATCACAATAAGCACTGGCTCTGGCAGTTTCATATAAGGTAAATTACCTGAAACAGGAAGAGGACAAAAAAAATACAAAAAAAAAGGAATGCTCAATTGTACAAAGAACAGAATCATCAATTGTATGTTCTTATTTTTGCGGAAAGGATGATGTCGACCAGACATGGTACTTTGCTAACAGTTCCATGATGAGTCAGCCATTATATTAAACAACCTCATTTCCCTCCAAATTTACTTCAGAACAGTCATCATTGTGTGCACCTGCTTTTGTATTTGGTGCACTGAAACCAGTTTTGCAGTATTAAAGTTTGAGAAACCATGACCTGCAGTCAAAAAAAGCCCTGAGAGTAAGTAACTTTCTGGATTTTAGAAATGATCTCTACTTTCTATTCATATAGACTTGACTTTTTCCCCCACAAATAAAGCTATATACATCATCTGGAGAAAACTTACTCATGCATTGCAGAAAAAAAACAAACACAATGCTAGTTTTTCCTTGGTCGTGTGCAGCCCTGAACCTTTGACCACAAATTTCAAGAAATGTACATGAATTCTTCAACATTAGCCACTATGTTCTCTTTCAAAAATCAGATTTAAAGTAAATCCTAATTTTGAGGCTTGTGACTACACCTTACATTCAAGCTCCTCGCATTGCCACATGTCAGTGTAATGTGAATGTCCAGCCAGCACTGACAGACCTCTACTAAAGAGCTGTCAGAGCGAATCATTAATCCCAAAAGGCGGCATGAGACAGATGGTACAATGATAGAGGATCAATGATCTCCCCAGTATCCCGACTGCTTCCAGCGGCCAACCCAGAGGCAGGAAGTGGGCTAATCCCTCAAAAGAAACTTCCAGACTAAACACGCAAGAGAAGCCTTAGCCATCTCTCGCCATCCCCTACCCCCATGGCTGCGCTGCATGTACGGCCTGTAGTACAATGTGGATAGTACTGGAGGGGGCTAAAGACAGAAGAAGAGAAGTAGGGAGGCATTTAATCATGCATTTCTGGATGAGGGAAGCTTTTGAGGACTTTGCCCCCCCCCCCCCCCCCCCAGGGCCCCTCTAAGAGGTCCCCAGCTGCAGGATGGAAGGGGTGGAGCCTCTATCATCTATGCATAACTGTCAAAGAAGCTCTAGCGCTTTTGAAAAGACCCCAGAACCAGACCCCTCTCCAACTGAAAGTGTGGGTGGCAGCAGCGGCAACAATATCGAACAGTGAAAACAGGAAGAAATAGAGAAATGAGCTCTCAATAGTCTGTATCGACTCTGCATGGTCTTAGGTTCCATTTAGATAATCAATTAATCAATAAACCCACTAATCCTATGGGCTATCATAAGTACTGTTAAAGTTCTCACTGTCTCTCTTGCACACTTTAAAGATTATGGAATCTGTTCTGTCAATACTACACCATGCAGTTACAGTACAGTCAGGTTGTCAGTCACGGTCAATTTCAGCTCCAGCACATGCATACATTAAGATTCCGATTATCAGCAGTTTCCCTCTAGTATAAATGCAGGGAAAATGGTCATTTACAACCTCCAGATCACTAATCACTGGCTTTAAATATCCCCACATTATGCTTGAAAATGACACCTCTGCAACTTAAAGAGTCCTTGCTGGAATACCAATTACAGTGGTGGCAAATGAACATGCACAGGAAAACTTTGCACATCTACAACCATTATCAACCTGTTCCTCAGCTAGTGCAGGTATACAGGAAAGCAGAATCAGAATTTAGTACGTTTCCTTATTCTATTTTCACCATCCTTGCTCAAAACATGTTTTGACAACATGACTTAATGAGCATTATTAAATCATGCTGACATTATAACATGACAGTAGCATTTATATCAGCATCAGGTTGTGTAACAGCCAAATTGTTGCCGTTATGTAATCATATTATGTTAAGAATATGAGATTATCATGGAAATTTTGTCGCTAGAATAATCACAGTCTTGATGTTGCTTCAAGCACTAATTTATTTGAAGCATAATGAGTTCTGGTCTGACTTTCTGGACACTCTGTACTACAATGTGATGGAGCCTCTGCTTTCTCTGAGGCAAGTGGTTTTCTTATCTGCCCGATCGAAAACATGACTCTTGTTGCTAGCTTCCAGCAGCACAGATAGGAAGGTGTTCATTGGACAGACCATGAATCCCACTCCCATATGAACTGGGCAGTAGCCTGCAGACAAATACTGAGCAAATAAGCCAAGGATCCAACTGATGTTCCTCTGCAACCTCCCTGTTTGGTGTGTGTATGCAGTAGTAGGCTGACACCCCGTCTACACCTCACCTCTGGAGGATTTTCCGCACTTGGCAGCAGTGAATACACAAAGAATTCTTGATCAGCCAAGGCGTCATTAACTACTCAACTTGGAAGATGGTTGCATTGCTTTGCAAAATAAAACCCAGGAAACATAATGTAATGTTTTCAGCCTCTGAGATATCTGCATCATACAGTATTCATACGTAGTAAATATCCTCCGCACATTTTGGAGAACAAGCACACTGCAGAGCTGAATAGGTAAAAATAAAAGCCTGAGCAAGATAATAAGATGCCATCTCATTAATGCACCACTTCCTCTCACCGTTTCCAAACATAGTGGTATGAAAGCATCCATCTCCAGCACCCCCATCACTACCACCCCTCCAGACTTCCAATTTACTGCCACTCACCTTTTTTTTTATTCCATCAACGTGATGATGAAAGCTGAGAGAGCATTATGGTCTCCTAGCCAGTGGTCAGACAGTGAGTGAACGAGTGCAAGCCAACATCGGTCCCACTGTCAGCCAGCCAAATGGGTTAGGACAGATACAGGGGAAGCAAAAGAGTCGTGAGGGAGTGGGGGTCTATGGTATCAAAAGTTAAGTGGCACAAACCCCAAGTGCTCTAGAATACAACCAAAGAGAACACTTAAATCCTGAAGGCCTGTGCATATAACCCGACCTTACAGTCCAGTATTCTATGTATAGAATGGGTAATATGTGCTGGGTACAGATACCATTTGGATGTAATTCATCATGTTTGTTTTAACCCATTTGGCACACCAGATGTCTGGTATAGTGTTGCGACATGAAATTCCAGATACTGTAAACCAAACTGTCTGTCAAATCAACTATAGGATTGTGGATTTAAGAAGCACAGATGCATGATAGTATATAATTAGCATTGGGAAATTTGTTTTTGAAATGTAATAGGTTACAAATTATTACTGACCCTGTTGTAATGAATCTTAATTCCTTTATTCCTTTTAATTGCTTTTCTATCAAAATAGAATGCAGCACCGATGACTCTCAAACCTTTATTAAAAGCTGTTTAATATATGTTCATATATATTAAAAGCAAAGTGTTTTTGATCTTTACCCACGGAAAAAAAAAAAAAAAAAACTGACTGCAGGCAAACAAATATACTTGTATATTCTATTATATATTCTAATTATTATTATAACTTTTTAACCAAACATATAATTAGATGTAAGCACTGTGATTGGGAAATATTATTACACCACATCTTTATGCTACATAATGTATGGATTACATTTATATTAATATTGTAATTTAATTACATGATGCCAAACCTATAAGTAATTTATCTGTAATACTAAATACAATATACAAAGTGAATCCAATGTTCTATTACAAATGATCTATGTGACTACATTTTATTCTAAAGCACCATCTTCAAATTGCTTATTGGTCAAGAGATAGCCAACTTATTTGATATATACATATATGGTGCTGATGAGAATGCCGTGTTGATGCTATAGGGTCAGTTATCCTTTGAAGGTTCATATATGGTCTCAGCTGTCCACATGTAAATACAGTTCAGGTTACTCCAAGCCAAAAACAGGCACCAAGTGAACGAAGTAGGTGGGCAGGATGGCAGATACTCTAACATGTCAAACCATGTTGTGTCATGGGTCATGTGATAAGAGCCGCCATGGGAATGGTATGGAAAACATGGAGAGCATGGCCACTATGGACAGGCTGTGTGATGGGAAGGCCATCTGGCATCACCGATCACCAGGCACCCAACACCATATGATCAAACCTCCTCCAAGACCCTCTCATGTTGAAAACACAACAGCACTCACGTCTCCTCCCCCTCCCATCCACCCCCACCCCCCTTGAGTAAATGCCCCTTACACTGATGAACTCTCCAACGTTATCGAGCGCTCATGTTTCCGGTCATTGCCATTATTCTTGTATGACCTCCCCTCCTCAAACAATGCCACTCGTCATGCTCTACATGTCTTCAAATATTGATCTGCGCAGCATCTTCTGCAGTCACAAAGGGTGAGCCCGAGGAAAGGAATAGAAGAGAATATGCAAGGAGGACGGTCTAGCACTCATGAAAAAACAACTCTACAGAAAAAGAAGAAAAACTGGAGGGAGGTTTGACGGCTTTTAATTTCAGTGAGAAATCAAACGGCATCGGAGAGGGGGGAAAGCTCAGTTGCTGCAGCTGAAAACCCCGCTAGCTGTCAGAAATCTGGCAGAAACTCACAATCTGAAGACAAGACCTCCTTTGCTCTTTGGCTGAATTACTGATGAATTATTTTGTTATTCAGATGGGTCCTTCTAGCTGCGGAGGGAAAGTAAAGTCGGTTTTTTGATAGACCTTGGCAAGACGATGACTACTGGATTATTCATGATGTTTTCCCGACTCCTTCACGACAAATCTGCTCTTTATTATATTTTTTCATGGGGTGAAGATGCTGCGGACATAGCGGCTAAATTTGGAAAATTTTGGGCACTACCCTGCTTGTGTAGGATTCTACAATAAAGACCGGTTTATATTTAACTGTGACATGGTCTGGTGCAGGCTCCCCCACTAATTGAGGGCTATGCAGTAATCTTTAGTGGGCTAAAACTCATTTACTGTAAGCTCTGCTGCAGAAACATGAGGTCAAGGCAGATCAGTATCACTCTCAACTCTACTTGAAGTTATATTGTAGCAACTGATTTAGAGCAAAAACCTGAGGGACATGTATTAATGTGTGTATAGCTGCTGATACACAAGACAGCTGGAAAGGGGTGAAATTAACTCAGCTTCTGTGCAATGATATTCTTAAAAGTAATTACAGCAATGACACAACTGTTTCCATTGATGTATATTTGAGAGCTTTGAAGTTTCACATTAGAAAAGTTCACTGGGAAAAAAAAAAAGACTTGAAAAACTTCCTCAATTTTGCAAAAAACAGTTCAGTGTGTAAGACTAGAAGTACGATTTAATGGCAGAAATGGGACATAATATTATTATTTCATCAGTGAATAATCACATTAAAATGAGAATTGTTGTGTTTTTCTAACATTTTATGAGCTGTTAATATTTAAAGCAGCTTTTGCTATCCATGTAGTCAAGCTATATTTTATCAGCAACTCACTTCTTCTTCATCATCTTTTTCCTGTTTTATATCGGCTGGTATTTAGGTGGTTGTAATCTGCGGTGTAATGTCCCTGGATATTACATGCTGAAACTTTAAGCCTTTTTGTTGAGTATTAATATGTTTGATTGGGAGATAACACCTGTTCTGAAAAGGTTTGATGCAGTAACAGCTTGGAGCCTTGTTTTGTCACTTCAATTTTCTTTCTTTTTTGGGGGGGGGGGGGGGGGGGGCAAT
>JAQQZY010000029.1:18559533-18573150 GCA_030068375.1 Ostorhinchus rueppellii
CCCCCCCCCCCCCCCCCCCCCCCCCCCCCATTTCAGGTTCATTTCAAATATGCTTGAGCTGTAGGACTACACCTTCAAAAACTAATAAAACCGGTACTAAGGCCAAATAACAAATCCAGCATCCACACTTAAGCCTTTTCCTGTCTTAAGATACAATGACTGCTGCAAACCCACCGCTGGTAAAGCAGGTGCTTCCTAGCTGAGGAATGTCCTGCAGAGTTGAAAAGGTCAAGTTATGCCCATGCCCTGTTCTGAAGTATGCCAACCATTCCAGTCCTACAGGGGTCACAGACACACATGAGGCATCTGCACCTCCCTGATCCATTTTGGGAGCGTGCATACTTTCAGGTTGTTGACATGCACTTCATCTCATTCACATAATCCAAACTAGGATTCCACCTGGAAACTTTTCAGGGACAAGTCCTGCTTTTGATCCGTCGACTCTCACTTAGAGCCCAGCACTTACATCTAATCACAACCAAGGGGTGGAAGGAACAAAGCTTCTCTTTTTGGAAGGGGCTCCTCCAGTTATCTGGTGGCACTCATCCACGGCTGCAACTGTTAACGTATTATTATCAGAGCAACGTGAAGAGCTGACAGAATGTTTTTGTCTGCCAGACAGGGGTTTTGTAACTCCACCCCTATCAGCCCAGTGGTGGAGAGCAACACTGATGAGAAGTTGACCTTATTCAATCAGATTCTTTTCCTCCACTTTCTTTCCTTTTGGAAGTCTGTCTTTCTTTTTTCTGCATCTGAGTGCTGCCAAGCTCGGCGGGGAAAAGAGCTCTGTGATGGTGTAGGCTGCCTGTGGATGCGCTTCAAACACAGGGAACACATCCAATAATGTATGCACGTCATGCCCTGGTACGCACACACCCACACAGACTCAGCAACACACTCACAGAGCTAACAAAAGCACATTCCTGTGGTATCTGTGCAAGTGAAAGACAAAAGCGTTTAATGGCATGTCTCTCACACAATTGGTACTACAGCCCTCGCTATAAATCCTGGCTTGGGCTCATTCAGAGCCTTGCAGGCGATGATCAGGGACAAACTTTTAATACTTCACTGCTTGTCCCATGATCACACCAGTTATTCTATAGAGGTACTGACACATCTAAGCCCATGAATGTGTCAGAGAACTCATAAGTCACTGTACTGCTTTCCTGCAACACAACCCCCTCATGCACACACACTTGCACACAAGAGCAACACTAAACATATCTCATGGTCATGACTATTTACAGCATGAAATGATCAGTAAGTGGTGCAACAACATAGTCCAATCTGTCTGTCCTGTTATACAGGAGAATACATGCATGCTTAGCGTTTACGCGTGCACACAGACTGCACATCCATAATAAACGCACGCGCATCAGCATCTTGAAGGGCATCGATAAATCTGATCATCTCTGCTGTGTCAAACTGAGAAACCAAACGTGTTTAAGACATAAATAGTAAAGTTACTACAAGTAAACGGTAAGAAACTACATTCCCCAAACAAGAGGGATCAATTAGGCTGAAAAGGAAAGAGACAAGAAGATTCAGAGAGGCTGAAGATACGGTGAGAGGAGACCGGCAGACGCAGCAAACACTAACCTGTTTCACTTCAGCAGGCATGGTCCAAAAAAAAATTCCCCCCCTTCCTTGGTTCCCGAAAATAAAAACCTCCCGGGAAAAATTTGTGACAACTATTTCCACCTCTCGGAAAAGTTCTCCTTTCCCTCCTCTCCTCCTCTCGTCTCCTCACGTTCTCCTCGTCTATTCTGGCTGAGTTTTCCGTCTGTAAGCGCAGAGGCAGAGGCTCAGACGCACACAGCCATCCTCCTCTCACGCGCGTCAAGTCTCGCAGAAAAGCACGAGGAGACACAGGAAACCACGCCGGGTGAGTTTCAAAAGAAAAGCGCGTTTAACAGTGACTCCTAATGGGCTGGTTTCTATTTCCTATCAATTAAAGAGCAATAAAATGTGTTAGGGACTGTCTCAAAGAAAAACAGAAAGTTAATATCTGGATTTTAGAGGAAAAACTGATGAGGATAATGCTATGATACTGAAGGACAGCACAGAAGTAAATCTACTAAATAATGTTTTTTTATTGTAAATGTGAAAGGTAAATGAAAAAAACAGCAATGCAACTACATACTAATAAACATGTAATTAATCAATTCAAGATAATAGAATGCATTGGTAAATTAATTATTATTATTATTATTATAGACTGTTTAATACAAAACAAATTTAACTGTGGAAACCTGATGAAGACACTAATCTGATGTGATCGACTATGTGAGCTACTAAATATGGAGAGGAAACATAAAATTAAAGATGCCATTAATTGTTAAAGATTAGGATTGCACTGGTAGTTTCTTTGTTGGAAATATGACGAGGTCATGCAAAAAACAAATAAAAAAATGAATAAAAAATATAATAAAATGTAAATTTATATAAAATATGTATATTAATATGCAGAGCTATGTGCAAATTCTTAATAAAAAATAATAAAAAACATGTCATTACTTCTTAATTAAAGATAAATAATTTACTATTATTAACTGTATCATACAAAACAGACTGTTGATGTCTGGATATTTGTGGGAAACAGAGGATGAAGGAAGATAACAGTGATCTAATGTTATCATACTGCTACTAAGTACAGAGGGGCAGCATAAGAAATAAACAAACATATCACT
Source organism: Ostorhinchus rueppellii (assembly GCA_030068375.1). NCBI lineage: Eukaryota > Metazoa > Chordata > Actinopteri > Kurtiformes > Apogonidae > Ostorhinchus > Ostorhinchus rueppellii. Next base: position 18,562,224 of record JAQQZY010000029.1, read on the forward strand.
AACTGTCACTTAAAGATAAAGACCACTTTGGTATTTTTTGTTGCAAATATAGATGATGTAAAAAAAAAACAAAAACAAGAGGATTAATGTTTTGTCGATAGAAGAGCTACAGAAAAACAGTGATCTAATTGGATCATACTGCTACTAAATGTTAAAGGACAGTATGCAAGCAAAAATGTCATTACCTACCAGTTAAAGATATAGAAATTACTGATATAAAACAGAATTTTAATGTCTGGATTTTTCTGTACAACAGGATTTAATAAAGATAAGAGTGATCGAATATGATCATAATGCTGCTAAATATGGAGGGGCAGCATAAAACAAAAGATTTTTTGTTAATTTTTTGTTGCAAATATGACTGGGTTATACAAAAATGACTATATTTTTGCAGAAAAATCTACTAAAAATAATAGTTATCTAATGTGATCATACTGCTACTAAAGGTGGAGGGACAGCAAACAATTAAAGCTGCCATGAACTATCAATTAAACATGAAGAGCGTATTGGTAATTTATTTGTTGCACATACGACTAGGTTATACAGTAAAAAAACTATTCATGTCCAGAGCTTTGCAGGAAGAAGATCTACTGAAAACAATGGTGATCGAATATAACAAATCCTCTATTAAATGTGGAAGGATAGCAAACAAGTAAACGTCATTATTAGTATCATGGGTACTGAACCCCTGATATGAAAGCAAATTGATAGTCAAGGTTGAGTGTTTCTTGTGATGGATTTAAAATAAGTGTGTGTATCGAAACATGAGTATGTAAAGTAAAGCACTGATCAGTTCCTGTAAATTGTATTTTACCATAGAGCCTAGAATGATTAACAGTTCCCCATGATACTTTTATTTTGAAAGTGAAATCCCCTTCCATCCAGCCTTACTCTGGTTAACTCAGATTGGTTTGACACAGCTAAATGAGGGACCCTGCTTTCTCCTCTGCTGAGATGTTAGACTGATGTATAGAATGAAGAGATATAAAGGGAACAGGGAGCCTTTGCCCTGGCAGAATCTCCCCCCTCCAACAAAAAGCAGGGATAACAGAAAAGCAATGGAGCTGATGTGAACTGTGTGGACTTAAACATGCACACGCTCAACAAAAAAGTTAGCCACAGAGAGAGAGAGAGAGAGAGAACAAAAACCTTCGGGTTTGGGAGAAAGGGAGGGGGGAGAGGAGGTGTGTTAATAGAAAAGAGGGTTCCCAGACAGGCAGCAGGAGCTGGAAGTGTAGCAGCTCCAAGTCCTCTCTCTCTCTCTCTCTCTGACTGTGGATTGTGTGTCTAGGTCTCTCGCTCTATCTCTGGCATCTCAGTGGGGTGGGACTAGCTCCCAATAAGCACTCCAGCTGCGTCTGCCTGTCAACCCATCGACCCCTCCCCTTTGTTGGCATAGAGAGAGAGAGAGAGAAGAGGAAAAAGAGGAGGGGGGGGGGCTGAACAGGGGCTCACACACAAAACAAAAGTTGTGCCTATTGAAGCGAAGGCACCCCATACTCTGCAAATTTTTACACCCTGCACACACACAAGCACAGAGCTCCTTTTCTCCACCGCTTTGTCCCGTTCCCCTCACTGCACTTGATATAAGGGAGGGGTGGGACGTACGTGAAAGAATTCACATTCAGATATCTATGACTGTGACCGAGGCTGAGGAGGAATGTTAATCTAATAACAGAGAAGGAAGCTTAACTAAGGACATCTTTGAGAAACGTCTGGACTTACAGAGGAGAGAAAAAGGATGACTGGACTAAAACAAATATAACACAGAGAAAAGAGAAATCCCAAACGGAGGGGAAATGGCTGAGCTTTTGCATTCCACAAGCCTGGCAGTGCTATTTTATCTCCCTGACATTACTGCTCCATTTGTTCCTAATGAAAGACCTGGCCCACCATGCACCATTACATTTAGATCTATTTACTTTCAACAATACCATTAAGAATTCATCCAACCAGAATTACCTTTTTAAAAAGGAGTTAAAAAAAAAACCTTTTAAGGTCAGATGCGCTGCATTTCTCGCGCTTATGTGATTTGCTATATTCCGTTTAAGCATTTAGGCTTTGAATGAGTTTCATAACATTGTTTAAAAACTCATTATGTACTTTGGGGTACAGATTAAAAAAAAAAAAAGGCTGACTCCATCTTCTTTATATGTATACATGTATGTACCTTATCATTTAAAACTACAGAATTGAGAAATCAGGGGGAAATCAGTAATATAAAGATAGATGATATGTTATTACTGAGGCGAAATAAAAGAAATATCACAGAGAGGGGAGCTGCTGTGATATTTTCGTCTGATGCTGTAACAGGTGCTGTTAAGTATTTGATTTCTGTCGCTAATATATTTAACTGTTTGGCCAAGAAGTCACAAAGAAGTGTAGTTTCCTGTCTGACCACTTGAACTACCACATATTTAAAGATAATTACAGTATAGGATTTTCTGCCAAAGGCCAAAATGAATATTGTTCATTGCAACTTTCAAGGACCCGTGTACAGTCGCGGAAAAAATCATTAGACCATCAAAAGTCACCAAAAACAATAGTTATGCAATCAAGTACCAACTCCTGTGAAGGATGTGACTAAAACAGGCAGAAAAGAAAACATGGAATGTCTAAAAGCACTGTTTTGGTCAGTACAATGATAGATATTGATGTAAGAACTGAAGTGATTTTGGTTACTATCTAGAAAACATGTTAAATGATAGATATCAGCTCTGAAATTAAACTCTTATGAGCTATTTTTGTTGTTATCATATTTGTCCAAACAAATGTATATTTAGTTGTACGAGGCATTAAAATGAACAAGAAATTGAAGAAAACAAGGGTGGTCTAATATTTTTTTCTATGTATGTATGTATACTATGTATTTCTACTTCTATTTAGGGAAGAAAAAAAAGTGTTCAGTTGTCAAATCCATTCACAACCTTTGGAATGTAAAAAAAAAAAAAAGATGAAGTGTGAGGCAGTAAAGGCCATGCTTCTCCTGCATAGTTTGATAATAAAGCTCACAGTATGAAGGTGTGAAGTGACCATATTTGGCTATATTATTATGTATCCTGTGTTTGGTATGTATTGGTCTACAGTTCAGACTAAACTGTGATACTTCTGACCTTGTTTAGATGATTCCATAAAGACCCAAACAGCCACAGACAAACAAAACCATCAACTGATCTAAAATGTTTAATAAATACCAAATCAGTTATCCTATCAGTACATGTCAATAGTTGCTTTTCCATTGGATCTGTGCAAAACTTGATCAATATTTACTAAATGTTGAATTTTTTTCATTCGTGTGACTGTATTTGCAGAAAAAAAAAGGTCTTTCCATTGCAGTTTTCTGTAATATAATAATTTCGCAAAACAACCTCTTGCCAGCGCAAAAACTTTTAATCAAAAAACAAGAGTTTTGGTAAAATTGTCATTTTTCCCATCAGGTAAATTTTTATGTGCAAGTTATATTTGCGATATTTGAGGGTCAATGGAAAAGTGACTAGTAATTGGTTAAAATACAGTTTCTCATCACCATTTGGACATTCAGAGGCTTTGTTGTTACCATAGTAACACCGTCATCTTCAACAACACTGATTCACCAGTAAAACCCATGTAATTGGATCAATGACAGTGGGGACACTTGTTTTGTGTTTAGTTAATGATGGGTTTTGCTGAAAAATGCACTTTTTCTTCAGTTTTCTCTTTTACTCATCTTCAATCTGAGCTTTTATAAACATCCAGATGATCAGTTAATTAAATATAGGAAAATATATGATGTTCACTGAAAAAATGCAAAACGCAGAGGGTAATGTCATAATAAATGGTGATAACTCACTTAAGAAAAGATAAATATAGAGGAAAAAATATTGTGGAACTGCCACAAGAGTAGGACTGGATCTTTATAGATTAATACAGCTACTGATAAAACAAGAGTTCAAAAGAAAAGATGATTTATGGTTTTACTGTAACTGTTTTCTGTCTAAAAACAGAGGGAAGCTAATTGAACAATAATGTAAACTATCAGCAAACAAAGAACAAAGGATTATTTTTTATTAGATACAGTTTGTGGATACATAGTGTTAATTTGTTGGTGCTTTTTATGGAAGTGGGTGTGATCTGAGGCACAACCTCCCCATGCTGTTGACAGTTTGGGATGTCAATACTATATATAAAACCCCATTCAGTTGTATAAGTTGTCAGTTTACAGTTTGAACATTACACATATTCAGTTGGTTCAATCACTGTATCATTATTGAGTCTGATTGTGATTTATAAAACCAACTGACTCATTCAAACTCGATACCCTTTACAACAGGGGTCTCAAACACGCGGCCCGGGGGCCAAATGTGGCTCGCCAAAGGTTCCAATGTGGCCTGTGGGATGAATTTAGAAATTGAAAAAATTTCAGAGTCAAGGCTGTTCAAGTTCCACATACAAATTCAGTATGATCTCAAGTAAAATAATAGGATAAAAACCTTCAAAAAGTAATGACTCCATATTTTCTTCATGGTTTGACGTGGAAAAGATATGACATTATGCCTATAAATAATGACAACTTCAAATTTTTGTCTCCGTTTTTGTGCAAAAAATAACATTAAATTAAGAAAATATTTACATTTACAAATTATCCTGTAACAATAAAGTGTGAATAACCTGAACTAATATGAACCTGAAATGTCTAAAGAAAATTAAAGCACAATTTGAACAATTTTCTGCTGTTACTAAGTATTAAGTGTCTGTAGATCTGATCTATAATGTACATGTAGAAATGATACAGTAAGTTGAGGTATAATATTGTTAAAATTGCACTTATTTTTCTTAAGAAATTTCTTTTTTTTCCAGGTTATTCACATCTTTTTTGCTTGGATAGCTTCTAAAAGTAAGCATTTTCATAATTGTATGTTTTTGTTAGGGGTTTTTTTGCACTAAAACAAAGACAAAACTTTAGAGTTATCATTATTTATAGGTTATTATACTATTATTTTACTGTTTCGGCCCACTTCAAATCAAACTGGGCTGAATGTGGCATCTGAAAAAAAATGAGTTTGAGACCCCTGCTTTACAGCCATTTCAGAAGCATGTTTGACTCCACATTAAATACATTCAACATTGCACCATGGTCTTTCTGTGAATACCTGCTACTATCAGTAAAAAGCTATATCCTCCCGAGTCTGTCCAACCCACGCTCAGGTCTTGTAAAATAAATGTACAAGGTGTATGAATAATCCACGAGTTGTAATCAAAGCTCCGGCATGCCAGCTTTACTCTGTCAAGGCGTACGGTGTGAAACAGATGGTAGAAAGGTTAATGTTCAGCAACAAGGCATGTCTTGACAGCCAGACACCTCCGATGAAGCTGCATCTGTTAAAATCATGGTTTTTTTAACTTCCATTCAAGGGGCCAGATGCAAAGGAAAATAGAAAGAAACAGGAGTGAAAGCAGAGAGAAAGGATAGACTGAAGCGAGGGGTAACCAACTTCTGTATAATACACTGAACTCAAATGGTCTTTCATCACTAAAAATAATGTTTTTGTAAGCTACAGTTTCAAAGGAATCTTTAATAGTATTTAATTCTGAGCAGCATTTTTTCCACTATACCAAGAAAGACTATTTTACCTCCAAATTCAAAAGAAGGATTGAATACGTTCAGCAAAACACTGCACTGCAAAATCCAAAGTGAAAAAAAAAATGTTTAAAAAGTAATTTTAAAGATAATGCAAACTTTGCTGATCTACATTCTCTAGGCCTTGATGACAAATATAATGTATGTGTGAGAGTGTACGGTGCCAAATATGATCAGCTCTGCTGCAGGCTGACTCCTGTTAATTCTAACAATGGCACAGCCTGCAAAAAAAAAGCCCTTATCTAATGACTTTTACTATCATGTTTTATTTTCCCCTTGAAAAATGGCAACTCAGCGATGCAGAGGATTAGAGGCCAAACTATTGGAGGCTTTGTCTCACAAAAAGGCAATTTTCCCTTCATTTAGAGAAATAAAGCGCTGTTAAAATGACATCACTTCAGGTCAAAAGGATCTATTTTCTGTTTTTATGTTGCAATTCTGTAATTGCACAGCAAGATTTGTAATACAACTATAACAGGATTAGGCTTTTCCATAGTTTTCCATCTTGTCACGCATAAATGGGACACTGAATCAAGCATAAATAAGTCAAAATCAGTTTTTATATGACAATTTATTTATTTATTTTACAGTCAAATGCACATTCTCAATAACCATGAATTCAGTTGAACTAGTAACTGCAAACAAAACCTCTTGATTTTTAAGGTAATCTGTTACCTGTTTAGAGCTTAACACAGTGACCAGTGAATTAATGGTGACAGATCACCAAGGGAACTGGCAAAATCTTTTTTTTTTTTAAATGTAAAAGTAATTACTCAGTCTTCTTAAGAGTAAGTCAGTTGTGTTTTTCTGTTTGAAAAAATAAAGCTAAATATCTTTACTATGACAATAACTATGACTCTTATGTTACATGTTGGTTGTCTGATAACCAGAGGGTTGGCAGTTCAAATCCTGCTCGGTTCTAGTCATGTGCCATTGTGTCCTTGGGCAGGTCACTTCACCTCCATTGCCTCCAGTGTCACTCACACTGGTGTGTGTGAATGTTTGGTGGTGGTCGGATGAGGAGGGGCAGCCACACTTCCATCTACACTGTAAAAAGTAAAACATTGAATCAACTTAACTATTTTTCTTCGATAGGTCACACTTTAAATAAAGTGAGTTAAGCAAACCAACTTAAATTACATTCAATGCAATTTAATTTGGTTCACTCAACTCATTTTTTTTTTTAATGTGTGACCTATTGAAGAAATTTTTTTTAATGTTGATTGAATGTTTTACTTTTTATAGTGTACCTGCAGACAGAGACAGACAGACAGACAGACACCCAACCAAGAAAATTCTGTGCATACACGTGTAACTTTCCACCACCAGTGTGTGAATGTCAGAGCAAATGAATAATGGATCTAAAATGTAAAACACTTTGGGAGCCTTGAAAAGCGCGATAGAAACCCAATCCATTATTATTATTATTATTATTATTATTATTATTATTATTATTATTATTATTATTATTATTATTATTATTATTATTTACATCCCACTTATATACGTGGGATGTAAGTTGACTATCTGCCCTTTCCAGTCAAGAACGATCAGTTTGAAAGAACACTGAGTGAAAGGGCTTGTGCCGTCTTTTCACACATTCTTGCACTGTTAGTCCATCATCACCCTTCACTCAGATGCTCGGTGTGAGACGGTTCACATACCAAGCTGTTTCACCCTCTGAAACGCATGCATGATTTTTAGGCAGATTGCTTGCAACTGTGCAAAAAAATAAAAAATAAAAACCCTTTGTAGAGATTTACACAACCCAGACTTCGTTGTGTCCAGTCCTCTCACAGTGAATATGTATATCTTGACCTGAGGCAAAACCAGAGCCCATACTGGAGTGGATAAGCCTCAGTTAATAGATGTGCATATACAAGCTTTCTATGCTAGTGTTGTTGTGCATAACCTCCTGTAGCTAAGATTTCACTTGCTAATAATCCCCAAAGAGCACACAGGTGAAGAGTGGTTTACTGTGAGCAGAGAGAGGTTTGCTCCTGTTTGCATTAAGCAGAACAGTAAGAGATTTCAGGATAATTCCCGTTTAAGTCTACGGCTGTCTTTTCTGAGCTGATTAATTCTCGGTTTAATTTGTAGGTTTTCAAGGGACCTTTACAGTACAGACAGCTTTATTTGATTTTACTCGCTTCTCTTAAATGCAGAGTAGCTTCTTTCTAGAATATTTGCATGCTGTTGTGGCATCCAAACAATATCCATAAATTACTATTTTTTAATTAAGATTAACTCCCAAGGCAAATATTCACGATTGGTTGTACTTGCTGAGTTTGTTTCATGTTCCTCCAGCTCCTGCCTGTCTTTCCTCCGTCTCATTTCCATCCTCCTGCTCAGCTCCATTCCCTCCATCTCCCCTCCAGTCCCTCTCTCCAACTCCTTCCTGCCTCCAGTTTTCCCTCCAGCGATCTCATTCTCACCTGTTTTCCTTCACCTGTGTCTAATCAGTTATCAGCTGCAGCGTTAAAGCTCGTCTTCACTCTCCCTTGTCGGATTATAATATTTGTGTTGAGTTTTCCTGTGAGATTAGCTCCTCTACCCGTCTCTTACCTGTCTTCTTCCCAGCTGGTGATGCTTGGCCCTGCCACCACCCGGTTCACTGCCTGCTCCTGCTCTGGCTGTTTTCATCCGTCTCCTGCCTGATTCCCATCTGGCTCATCTGCTCCATTCCTCTGACCACCTACCTCCACTCAGCTGGCCAAGCCTCCACACCGCTCCTCTGTCTGACCCCTTCGCTCCAGTAACGTTAAAGCTTATTTTAAATTTTGCTTCCTGTCTTCTGCCTTCTGTGATCCATAATAAACCCGCACATGTCACCAGTGGAATAACTTAATAATTCCCCACTATATTTATTATTTCCCAAATTACAATTCTTCAAATCCTCCCTGTCCAGTGAAAATTGTGCATTTCAACATGTTTGTGATAAACTGATGGATTAGGTGTTCCTTTATGGGTTGAGAAAATTCAATTACTTCTAAAGCTAAATAAACTGTTTGAAATCCTCTTGGATTAGCTGGAAAATGCATTGTCACACGCTGAAAACAGGCAAGTTTTTCGGAGTTGATGGAGAGTTTTTAGAGGCTTTTCAGAGATATGTGTTCCTCATTGGACAGCAACACTACAGGCATAGGGATCTGATAGAAACTTATCAATTGCTGCTGATTAAATGACCTGACAATATATAAAATAGCTAAAAATGAGCTCAAACTTCAAATACTAGTAAAATGCAAAATACAGATTAGCCTAAAAAACACTGTATTACAACACTGACAGGGACCATTTTACTGCAAGACAACCACTTGTACCCTCATATTTAAGTATATTTAGCTGACAGTACTTTGAATTTGCATGCAAAAATGTTCCTTCCTACGTATTTTCACTAAACAATCTGGTTATTTTTACCACTAGTACACATAACAGTTACAACAATGCAAGACAAACTGTTAATACTGTTAAGGAACTTGCAGAAACCTCTTGAATCACTTTCGCTGGCAGATACTCAAGTTCTAGTAACTTTCATTAAAGACAATTCCGGGGTGTAATTGGGAAGAAATGTTTGGCTCACTCTCTTTTGCTTCTAAAGCTTTCATTGCTAAGGAATGTTCGGCGCACATTTACCCCACGAGCCCCCAAAACACGACTGTGCTGCTTCTGTTCCTCATTTGACGACTATTTACTTGCTTGTAAGTCATGTTGTAAAAAGGTCACAGGAGTATGTTAAACTCATGAGAATAATTAAATCAAGGCTTTGAAGAACACCTCCAGCCCTCTGATAAAGTTCTAGGACTGGTTTTAATTTTACTTTTTTTTCTGCCCTGATTGGGAGGGTATCCTGCTGGACACTGGGAAGGGTGAGGTCACATTCTTCAGGTGGCAACAGAGTTCTTAAATGGAGATGGGGGTTTTATTTTAAACACATGGTTTAGTCTCTGAACCGAAGAACCACGACCTAGAAGTTTGTTTAGACTAGTACGGGTCATCCTCAAAGGCAGATGATGTCTTCTCTAGCAAAATTTTGACTGCCTACTCACCTTTATGCAAGAAGAAAGAACATACAGGAGGAATTAGAGTAGTTTCCAGATAGACCTCTCAGTGCTTTTAGTGAGGATAATGGTTTAATGGATTGTAATCAAATGGCAGAGTGGTGCACCAGGGCGGGCATTAAGTCCACCAGCGCTGGAGGTGGTTTGAAGCACGAAGGTTTGAGTTGCCCAAGTGGAATATAAATAGCCCACGGTACAAAAGGTTTTTCCACTACCTCTGCTTCAAACCTCTCTCTCCTTGTTTGTATGAACAGGAGGAGTACGCACAAACCCCAACCTTGAGTGAAGATTCCTGTCCTTCCATGTCAGCCCCTGTGTAGAACGCAGACACAGAAAGGGCCAACCCCCCACTTTGAGCAGTTAGCAGTGTGATTCATGGCCCATCACCTCAAACTTGACTCCAAATGATGAAGCAGGCTGAATAAAAAATGACAGAAGCTCTCTCTGAATATAGTTTAAGGCTGAGTAATGCTAAGGGAAGAGGCAATCAGTCTAAGTTAGATTTTTTTTGTGTGTGTGTGTGTGCGTGTGTGTGTAAATGGACTGCCTGTAGTGTACTGTATTTAAAACATTAACACACAGCTAGGAGGAATCTAGTTTCCAGCTCTGAGACACTTTCACCTGAAATCCAGCACTGTTGGCCTATGAAATATTCATGGATCATACATCCATTATCTACACCCAGTTATCCTCGCAGGGTCAGGGGGGGGTCGAGTCCATGTGACATGTGGTACACCCCAAACAGGTTTAGGGCTGACACATGGAGACGGACAACCGTTCAGTCTCACAATCACACCGACGGGTAAGTCAGTCACAAGCCATCAATCAAAGCCCACAGGGCAGATACAGACGGCTCCCACCTGTCAATCAAAGACACAAACCTCCCCTGACGACTTAATATACTTTGAACAGGTGAGATCTACTGGACAAGTCAAGTTATATTTATATATATTAGCACAGTTAATAACTACCTCAGTTGACCAAAGTGATGGACAACATCGAGCACAGAAAGTAAAACAGACACAATTCAAAAATCAAGAACAAAAAATATAAAGACTAGATGAAAAATGCAGTAAAACAAGCAATAATAATTAAGGAAATAAAAACACTACTAGTACTACTACAAGTCAGTGATAAAGTGGTTCATAACATTCAAAATCATATATATATATATATATATATGTATATGTGTGTGTGTGTGTGTGTGTGTGTGTGTGTGTGTGTGTGTGTGTGTGTGTGTGTGTGTGTGTGT
>JAQQZY010000029.1:18601993-18618143 GCA_030068375.1 Ostorhinchus rueppellii
ATGCACATCTCCAAACAATATTGAAAATAAATAATAAATAAAATACTGAAAATTATGTAAATTTCTGTATTTTTATTGAAAAACTTAACATTTTCTCACCTTACTTGTATATAAAGATGATACCAGGACCCAGACAACAGGTAAGCACCTTGATAGCCAATGAAAACAAAGAATATATCATTAAATCCTAGAAGTTTACACCTGGACACAACATGTAATTGTTTATTTTACACTTCTAATTTGTGTTGTCACCTTCTGTTTCATACAGGGTCAGTACAAATGAAAATGGCTGAATATATCATATCGTATTTGGCTTTAATACATTTACTTGCATTCCTTAAATTATTTCTATTTTTTTATACAGTAAGTCCAAAATATGTTTATTCCTGTGCAGAATGATATGAGAAAATGTTGATATTCTGGATGCTGAAATTACAATAGCACAGTGAAGGAATGTTTTTGAGAAATGATTTTTAAGCATACAACAGTTATTTAAATATCCCCTTCAGACATAATAAAAATACTCTGCATTGAATTAATTTGTGTCTGATATGATTTTCCCTAAAGACGTTCAGCGGCTGGTAAAATGAATGTCTCCTCCATTTCTCACAGAGAAAAATCTATACACATAAAACTAAAAAGCCAAAAGTACATTTTCAGAATACAGTCCGCTCCAGAAGTATTGGAAAAGCAAGGCAAGTAATTCTTTTTCTTTTGTTGTTCACTGAAGACGTTTGGGTTTGAAATCAAAAGATGAATATGAGACAAGAGTTTAGAATTTCAGCTTTTATTTCCTGGTATTTTTATGTAGATGTGTTCAACAACTTAGGATATATTACCCTTTGTTTGATCCCACCCATTTCTTAAATGAGCAAAACTATAAGAACATGTGACTGATAGGTGTTTCTTGTAGCGCAGGTGTTCCCTTTTAGATTAATTGTTCAAAAAATAAATAGCTCTGTCTGGCTAGTCTTGGGTTTAACCTATGAATATTTGTATTTCTTGTTAAAGATGATAAACCAACATGAAAATGAGAGACCTGTCTGTGGGAGAAAACCAGGTCATTATGAAGCTGAAAAACCAAGGACAATCTATCAGAGCGATTGGACGAATATTGGGCATAGCCAGCGCAACAATTCAGAATGACCTGAAAAAAATAAAGAAGATACTACTGGTATTCTGAGCAACAGACATGGAACGGGTCGGCCAAGGAAAACAACAACAGTTGGTGACCAAAATATTGTGAGACGTGTCAAGAAAAACTCCAAAACATCAGTAAGTGACATCACTGCCATCCTCCACAGTGCTGGGGTTAAGGCAGAGGTGGCCAACTCCGGTCACTGAGGGCTGGTATCCTGCATGTTTTAGATATTTCCTTCTTCTACCACACCTGGAAGCTATTATATCATTATCAGGCTTCTGCAGAGCTTGATGATGAGCTGATCATTAATTGAACCAGGTGCGCTAGAGGAGGGAACAATCTAAAACATGCAGAACACCAGCCCTCGAGGACCGGAGTTGCCCACCTTTGGGTTAGAGTATCACAATTAGGGTTGCAAAGGGGCGGAACATTTCCGGTAAATTTCTGCAAAGTTTTCAGAAACTTTCCGTGGGAAGTTAAGCTGGGGAATTTTGTAAATATTTCAAATTGGAAACTTTCTATGGGAATTAACTGGAAATTGGGCGTAAAATAAACAAACTGTATCATATACAAACATAAATGTTAATATTTTTGTTTAGACCTGAGCAAACATCCATGTAAAATAATACAATTAAAAAACATGACATTTCAACAGATTTATTTGTGTAGAACTTTAGTTTTAATTCTTGAACAATGAACAATCAATTATTTTTAATGAACAACAAAGCATGTCAGTAATACCATTATAGATCAAATATTTTAACCCCATAATATAATAATAATAAAAAATAAAAAAAACTTACTTGACTTTATATAATCCACAGGCTCAACTGTTTGGCTTTTGGGCTTAAAAATCTGCCCTCCAAGGTTTAAGCAATCATCTGTGCATGTGATGGAGGAGTGCACAGTGCATGCAGGGGGTGTGGCCTCCATAGCCCTGCAGTAAGCAGTGCTGTGTGCATGTGATTGAGGCGTGTACTTGCATTAAATCTGGTTGTTTTGGCCAAAATTATGCTATATTTTCCCGAACTATATTTAAGTTCCCTGTTGAGGGCCAACCTTCAATTTTGTACATTTCTTTTTTATTCACATAAATTCCCGTTAATTCCCATGGAAGCTTTCCAATTTTGAAAATTCCCGGAATTTTGCAACCCTAATCACATCCACTGTTCAAAGAAGACTATGAGAGCACAAATATAAAGCCCATACCACAAGGCGTGAACCACTCATCAGCAGTAAGAATTGGAAGGTGAGATTAGAATTTACAAAGAAGTACAAAGATGAGCCACTAAAATTTTGGAACACAATATTATGGACTGATGAGACCAAGATTAATCTCTAACAACGTGATGGATACGTCTTCCTACTCCTTATCGAGCATGTGTATATTTATTTGTTAGTTGTATCATTACAGCTTACATTATACATTACATTGTTTACCTATAAACCTTTTAATATCACTTTTGATATCTGGTTAGTAGGTCTTGTTTTGTTTTAATTTCTTTGTCTACATGTTCAAAATAAATGGTAAATGGACTGCCCTTATATAGTGCATTTCTACACCTTCATGGTGCCCAAAGCGCTTTACAAAGCCTCACACTCACCCTTTCACACACCAGTAGGCGGCTGCTGCCATGCAAGGTGCTGCCCCAGACCCTACTGGGAGCAATTTAGGGTTCAGTGTCTTGCTCAAGGACACTTTGACAGCCAGGATTCAAACTTCCAACCCTTTGGTCATTGGAAGACCCGCTCTATCAACTGAGCCACAGCCACCCAAATGTTCAAAATAAAATAAAAATAAATAAAAACTGTTCCCACAAAATTGAGAGTATGGAATTGTCCAAAATCTCTTGTTTCACCATAGCAAGAGATTTTGGACAATTCCATGCTAACCCAATACTTTTGGCAATATAATGTAGTTAATGTTTTGTACAGACAGATTTAATGCAAACAGAGAACTTTTTCAGTGTTTCAGAATGTGACAGTCTGGGATTCTGCTTTGACTTCATTTTACACAAGTCAAACTCAGACATTACAATGAAGGAAAACGAAAGAAGAAACATGAAGTATAACATAGGTTCCCAACTACAAACTGTTTTTTTTTTTAGGTTAGTTCTGCAGTGAGCCAAAAAGGACAGCCTGGTTAAATATTTAACAATGCATTGTATTTTGTACACTTGTGCAAAACCCAAATCTAAAATTCTCCTACAGATGCAGGAGCGTGAAAAGTATAATATTTCAAAGTGTAATGTTGTTGCAAAGAAATATAAAGGTTGCATAAAAAAAATGCACAGATTTAGTTTCTTCCCAGCACAGTCCAATACATTGTAATTCTGTGTATTTCTGGCTAAAAATGCAACTCTAAAGGCTGACAGTGCGATAAGAAATGCTTTATAAAGTATTCAAGACGACCTCCCCTTCTCCAGCCTGTGTATCACATGTGCTGTTATCACCAATTTTTCTGTGCGCGGCATCAAGCTTCTGTAAAACAGCAGTGAAGGAAGCTGCGCTGATTTTGAAGAGAGGTACAAGGTGATGGGAGGAGGAGATGGAAACAGTGGAGAAGGGTAAAGACCTTCTCATTTATACTGGATCAATATTTCTTCAGAATGTGCAGGCTGGGGCAGCGGCAGGAAGGAGGAAAGCTGAACAGAGAATAAGTGAAAGAGAGGGAGACAGAGGGAGAAGCTGATGGAAGGCTCACACTCACTGTTTCTGAGCCGTCGCTGTGCAAGACAGGGAGCCTCAATCCATCACTTCTGCCTTCAGCACAGGCCCAGCTGCTCTGCCTCTTCACTATTGATGAAAACAGTCTCAGACCAAAACCCTGCATCAACTTCTTTTTTACCTTTGAGTGTATGTTTGCAGAGTCATACCTCAAATCAATCTCACCTAGATTTGGCTGGATCTAAATGTCACCGCTGTCAAACAAAGGTGAAGTGTGTTTCTGCGAGGAAAAAAAAAAAAAATCCTGGGTGTTTGGCGTTTTCTGAGAATATTTGCTGCAAGTTTGCACACATTTTAGAGACAAAAGATACCAAAAACCTCCAGTTATACTATTTAAATATGCTTACTGAAATGGTTTGATCTACACTCTTCTTTCATTCATTCATCTTCTATACCCGCTTTATTCTCACTAGGGTCACAGGAGTCACATGGAGCCTATTCCAGCTACTTAAGGGCGAAGGCGGGGTACACCCTGGACAAGTCGCCAGTTCATCACAGGGCTGACATATAGAGACGAACAATCACTCTACACTCTGTCTTCTTTTAAATATTCCATTTAAGATTCTATATTTTACTGTTGCTTTACTTATCCTCATTACACATAGGGATGGGAATCGAGAACTGGTTCTTTTTGAGAACCGGATCAGTCTAAAAACATGACACCAGGTCCACTTGGAACACTTGCAAAGCTTCCATTTCTTCCAAAGGGTGGAATCCTTCCAAAACGCTCAAACATTTGTCCACACAACATGTGATTCATTTGATTTGCCATTTAGCAGCACTTGTGAATCTAGCAGCAGGATGTCATCTGGGCCCAGTTCTGGTTCTGGTGCGGGTAACCAATGTCGTATCCCCTCAAATACAAGTTTTTGAAGGCAGGATAAAGGAAATGAGGTGCACAACAATGGGAGACGGGGCAAGTCGAACCGGTACCACATAGTAGAAATGCAATAGAAGAATTAGTAAAGCGTCTTTAGTTTCACTTTCACTGTACTTTCACTGTATGCCCCTCCGTACACCCACACACCCAAAACTGCCCCCGGTATCATCTGTCCTTATTATTTGAACAAACTGTTTGTTATATTTTCTATGTAGAGATGGAAATATAAAAATACCGGTAATGCAAACATACCTGTTTATACTTTTATGTTAAATTGATAGAATTAACAACGAATCAGAATCATTAAATTCTTATCTATTCCCATCCCTAATCACGCATTTATCAATATAGTTGTGTTTACAGTTCCATAGATGGTAGTGGTTTCTATTGTTCGTACTAACAGCAGCAGTAGTAGTACTGTACATACTTCTATTTCCAGTAGTAGTATTAGTTACGGACATTCACTGCAGTTATTGTTAATTAGACCAGCACCAGCTCTTGTAGTTTTGAACAGCTGTACTCATTCATATGCCTCCCCCTATTTCTCCCTCTCTTTAACCCAACTGGTCAAGGCAGACGCCCATCCTCCAGGACATGGATAGATGGATGAACAGGTGAATGCATTTACTTTTAGTCTTTTTTCTTGTCTATGTATTTATACCTTGTCTTTTCTGTAAATCACTTTGAATTACCCTGTGTATGAACTGTGCTATACAAATAAATTAGTCTCGCCTTAACCCCTTGACACCAATTGTCACAAATTTGCATCAACCCCCCCCCCCTCCAAAATGCAATCAAAATTCTATCCATTTGAAAGGAAAAACACAAATGATTTTTTTTTTTTTTTTTTCACAATTGGAAATAAATTCAGGCATCATGGGGTTAACCCTTTAACCTTCTGCTCAACCATATGGTCAACCACACTTTGACTCACTATATCTTATTGAAAAACATGTTTTAGTTAATTCCACCCGTTTCAGCCATCTCTACCACTAAGATTACTCAGAGTGGTAGAGCTGAATACATTTCTAGAACATATGTGTAGAACATCTAGATTAAATGTTTATAACACATCCATTTTCATAAAAAAAAAAAAAAAAGATTGTTATTAATGCTCCAAGAAAATAAATGTAAAGAAAACATTTTTTCATTGCTTTTTTCTTGGTGAGGATGTTAAAGGGTTAAAATGAAATGTTAAGGAGTCTTGAGGTGTCCATTTTGTCTATTTCACGTATATATTTCTTACCTCATTCCCATCCAGATTTTAATTGAACAGGTCCCACACTCAGTGCCAGCTTGGCACTGAAAAACACCTCAGAGAGTTTTATAGCTATAGTTTAACATCAAATGATGGCTTTGTACATGGGCTTAACCGCAGAGACAGTTGAACCTTTGTTTGCCTAAATGAATCAATAACAATTCTGGAAAAACAAAAAACAAAAAAAATCAGTCTTGCAAAAGCTACTGCCGGCTATTTTGCTGACAAAAAGTCAATTGTTGATGGTGTTTGCGAGAGTCAGAGTGATGAATCCAAAAAGTGTCCTTTGTAAAGATTTGCACCCTTCTTTTGTTGTGCTCTCTGGCTGGTGTTTGCAGCTTTATTCGGGCCGGATGGAAAACTGGCTGCAGCGCGATAGGCATCAGGTGACAAACATGCATCAGCTCTGACAAACAACTGCCCATTAAAGGGGGGGAGGGATCGTGAGGCAAAGAGAAGTCAATAAGAGTGAGAACGAGAAAGAGAGAGAGGCAGGCAGGCGTAATTTCAGCTGCCAACGCCCGCTGACATTGACGGGAAAGACCTGAAGTTACCCCAACAAACTTCAGCTTCTGCGCGTGACGGATATTCATTCTAAATGTAACAGTCGTCAATAAGAACAAATCGGCGTGGCACAAAAATGTCAGTATAACAAGAAAATGTTTTGGGGAATTTGTCAAGGGGGAAGATCAAAAACAAGTGAGCTTTGGTATAACTAGGAGATGAAAGCTCAAAAGTGTGCTTGCTTTCTTCCTTGACTGAACTGCTGGCAGGTGATCCTTTTGGTGAACACTAAGCTTCTAGTGGGCTGCTCACAGGTGTAAATTATGGAGAAAAAAAAAAAGTATGCATGTTCTGCAAAAGCTGCTCATGGATAAATATAGGCAAAAGCAGAATCACAAAAATAAAACAGTATGACTGAGGCTCTCTGGTGAATCTTTAAAAACCCATATACCATTTTCTCTCCCTCATTTCTAGATAATGTCCTCTTAATCTGTGCAAAGCCTGGAAGAATCTCCTGGCGCTATCTGGGTGATTAAACAGAGCTTCCACAGTTACAATGGGGTGAAGCAGGCAGTTGGTTTGGGAGCTGCAATTAAAACCTGAGAGATGAGGAGAGTCTTGTCACGGTGGACATGCACTTCACAGAAAAAAAAAAAAAAAAAAAAAAAAAAAAAAAGGAAATAAATAAATAAAAAAGAAACTCATTAGAAGGGAACATTGTAAATCAGCGCATACATAAACATACTGTAAATGACACATATTAATTAGGGGTTATTTTGATCACTGAAAAACAATCCAGCACACGAGGTATTTTGGCACAGCCATTTACTCTCATCATAGTGATACATATTCATGCGACTCACTTCATGTTATGATAATAAGGCTGAAAAAAATTCTAATCAACAGTCATTCAAGCTGTTCTTAATTAAAAGATCCAACCTAACTTGCATCTACAGGTTTTATATAATGAAGATTAAAAAGCTTCCATGGTTTTATCAGCTTTACCTGAATGCACCATATGGTCTTATTTACAGTATACAGATGCGTTATATTGTTAACAAGTACCGCTAATGCATCTTCAATATTACAGTAACAGATGTGATGTTATAACACAGATTACTTTGTTATTTTTCCACCTTTTTTTCAAATAACCAATCTGGTACTGTAACAGAAAGCCATAATGTCACAGCCCCAATCTACTCAGCCTAATGTAATCATTTGTTCAGCCTCCAGACGCCACAGAGAGAGCAGTCTACTGATGAGGTGGCCTCAGACTTGGTGCAGCAAAGCTTGCTCGACCACTGATAACAGGGCCGGAGCTGAAGGGAGAGAATCCCATTACAAATAGCTGCATTAGCTCTGTCAGATTGTGCAGCTGAGGCGGTACATCTCCATTGACCCTGCACTGCCTCAGCTCCCCTCTGGGGTCAGGGCATCGCCCCCTCCTGGGATAAAATGTACCGCTGCTCTTTTCAAGAGAACCATGTCGGAGTCCTCGCCACAAACACAAACACACACAAACACAGTCAATATAAGGTTCATCACGATTTAAAGGAATAAAGAATAAATGCATACTGCGGCTTTCATAGTCGGGGTTTTTTCATCCTTTGTGATGAAATTAAAAAAAGGTCAAAGGCTGCTTTAAGGGAAAGTTCGGCTACAAATAACTGCTGTCTATCAGTAGTGATACACGTAAAACACCCGTCAAACCACATTTTTATCAAATGTGTTTGATTTAACCTTTGGAGAAATGAAGCATTGTTTGATCTCTACCATGTTCACTTTTCAATATGCAATTATAGATACATTTCATTGTCTAAAACAGCAGCCGTTTTAGTTTAATATAAAATACTTTCAGTCATTAAATGTGTCCTCTGGTGCATGCCCAAAGCATTTTTTATAAAATTTGTTTTTTTTACTGTTCGCAAGTATAGATTCAAAAATTCAGGTTTTACTGATTATAACCAACATGTTTTCAGGCACTTTTACAACAATTTCTGTTGCATTATGTTTTAAGTACCCCATTTTTTGTAGAACAAAAGCAAAAAATAAAAAATAAAAGAAGTCCTTTAAAACCCACACTCTTGCCTCAGTTGAGGCTGTAGAGCCTGTTAATCCAAATCCTTGATTAACATTGGAATCTTTTTTTGCGCTTCACTTCTTCACCTCAAATTTCAAGGTTAGAAATAGAAAAGTTACAAAGGCCTTTATTATGCTGAAAAAAATACTTCTTTTACAGACATTGTTGGAAAAGTTCACTGTTTGCAGAGTACTGTGCATATCTCAGAGCTGAAACTTATCGGTATTACACATAATGAGTCAAAGGCGGAAGGATGGATGAAATATTCTGACACGTGGTTTATTCATAGAAAAAAAGCAGACTCGGTCCCACAGTATCACACATACATGTCAACACTATAATCCAAATAAGACGCTCTCTGCAGTACAGCCAATAGCTGGATTACTCTGTGCATGTTACAGAGGCCACTGTTATCCTGCACCTGCAGAAGGAGGAAGAGCAGAAAGCCTGCAGGAGGAGGAAGAGGAGGAGAAAGAAATGAGCCGAGACGTAAGTGGCATTGATTGAACTGGTGCATGTCCGCCCTCATTCATAAACAAGGATAACCTGCCAAATGTTTGTGGACAATCTGTCTTAATGACAATGAGCACTGCTGGCACGTATCCCAGCAACACCTGTTAAAATCCCTCTAATGAGAACCTAACAACATAAAACAGGAGAAAATAAAGCTAAAAATCAAGATTTACATTGAACGAGAACATGGCGAGCACTGATGGAATCTAAAGGAGCCCATTTGCCACATTTAGATTTGGGAGGCTCCTTTTTTCTCCAGTGTTGTCGCAAATGTCGTACAAGCAACGCGATTACACACACAATGTACGATATTGATTAGTAAAAAGGAGCTCCTTTGTGGTGCAAATGGCAATGAAATGAGTCTGACAGACTCACAGAGGAGACAAATGCAATCTTCAGCACTGACTCGCGTTTTTGATGAATAGATAAAGTTCAAAGGCAGATTCAGAAATGTTTATCAGCTGCGATCGCTGTTTCGTATTTGCACAATCAAAGCAGAACAAGGATAGATATGCTTCATCTGAGCTACAACAACAGACAGACAAAATCCACTGGAATATGGGATTGTTTTGTTTTGCACAGTAAAATGAGCCAAATGATTCCTGACAAGGAGTCAATAGCACAATAGCAAAAGCACGGTGCTGCCCGACATGGTGACAAAAATCAAAGAGCATTTTAGTAATAGCAATTACAGACGTGTCAAGGGAAATAAAGGCCAGTTAAGGACGTGCACATTCCATCTCATAACGATCCATGTACATCTGTCCTGGCTGAAGCGCGCAGCTAGATCACCCTGCTACTGTGGACTCATCAGCTGGTTCAGAGCCGGCAGCTGCAGGGTTTCACCAAAACAAAAACACAAATTAGGCTGCTATCTTAGCTGGGAAGGAGTGAGAGTGTGTTTGCTTAGACAGGAGGCCTCATTCTAATCACTCTGATCAAAGGGCTGACAGTCAAATCCGCAGCAGACTTCTCAGCCTCTAAATCCCAAATGTAAGTTGATACAAACAAAGAACTCCTAATTAGCGTTAAGATCACAGAGGGGATGTGAAGTGACAGGGGTTGCAGTTCTCCGTCAGCTTCTTGGCATCAGTAACGCAGGGTTGAATCTGGCATTTGTAAGTCGCAGTTACACAGACGCATTTGCTCGTTTTCCACACTCGGGGATCTTATTTTGGGGCGTCCTTCGGGGTATGGCATAGACATAGATACACAACGGTACAGTGCATGACTCAAACCTGCCAGAATAAACAGTGATACGCAGTCTGGTTCACGCAGACTTCATCTCGGAGGGAGAGTCAGGTGAGTTCATACTGCATGTGATCCCTCAGGACGTCCCATTGACTCAGACTGAGCCGCCTCTCTTATCAACAAAACATCTAAAAACAAGGAGGCTCCACCATGCATTAAATCGCAGCCCAGAATAGAACTACAAAGCAGCATAAGTCTACAGAAATTAGTCTCAGGGACTTGAGTGTAGACACAAAAGCTGCTAATACTTGCATACAAAGATGAAATAATTTTAACAACACCATTGAAGGGATTAACAAATTACAGATATTTATCAGAAAGAACGATAAACATCATCATTCAAGCCTTTACAGTGGTCCGTTTTCTTCTATATTATTGTCTGTTTGAAAAAACAAAAATATCACTATTATTGCAGTAAAACGTCCTTCCTCTTTTCTTCTATGTGTTCTATTCTGTGCTTCATATAATTGGAACAAACTTCCAAAGGCGGTGAAAGTTGCCACAACTCTAATTGCTTTAAAATGCATGTTTAAATATGTTTCAACTTTCCCGTCCTCCAATGTGTTGTGAAGCAATTTCAGCCGACTCCAACTTGCACTTTAACCTTTATTTCTTCCTCTGCATATTGGATTTCTCTACTTCAGCCTTTATTTCATCTATAAATGTCCTTTTATGCCTCATTTAAGCACTACGCATTGGCTTTTCTGTGAAGTATGCTATAAAATGAATCTGTTTTGCCTTTACTTGACAGAAATAATTAAGAGGGTCCTCTCTTAAATTGCTTTTTTTTAGTCTGCTGATCTCTAGGGTCAGTGTGAGTGAATCATTAAAGCATGCAGTATGAATGTAATGTTCTTTTGGGTGTGCAAATTAGGCAGTTTTTGATCAGAAATCATAGCCCAGGGCAAGATGAGATCTTGGAACCAAATAAGTGGCAAACACAAACCAACGTGTCAACAGAAAACAAGACCAATACTGTGGCTGAAACATGGAACACAGATCTGCTTCAAATTATCTGTTTATTCATGCGCTCCAATGTGTTATGCCAATGAGTTATTTCATCAATTCATTAAAGTCGCATCTAATATAAGACAAGTTTGTCCAAATCAAAGTTAATTTCTTATAAAAGATGCAAGAAAAGAGCTAGAACTGTTATGTATAGGTAGAGGAGCATGTTCTACTGAAATGATGGGGAAACTGGCAAACTTACATATGGTTGCTTTTGTTTGTACTTGAGCCTTTGAGTGCCTTATGGAACATAGGCTGTTGATAAAGTATTCGCTTCCATCCCCTTCCGTCTTGGGCCATCTGGACTCAGGCAACACCATGGCAGTCGTCCCGTCTTCTTCTCCCCTTCAGGGCAGCAAATTACCACCAGCCAAATGCTGATAAATTTTGGATTTGGCCAGTAAATCTATCTGCTCTACCAGCCACGTTGGCAGGTCACCAACCTCATTCGGAGGTTCTATTCCATTCTAAATATCTAGTCGGCTGGCAAAACATCGAAAACCATGGGTAGGTTTTGAGGGATGAACGATTCAGTGTTACTTCCCGTTCTTGATTGACTTGTGGGCTCTGTTTCAAAGCAGGTTTTTGGATCCCTTGTTTGTGGTTGTCTTTGTGGTTGGGAAAGCTAACATTTTGTACAGCAATCACAACTCTGAGCACTGTTCACACTTGTATGAGTATTAATAATGCAGTCCTTCCTAATCATCTGCTCATTTCAGCCTTCATTGTCTCTGATAATCACCTCCTTTGCATCAGTTCTGTGTCTTGGATCATTTTAACTCATTATTTCACCAGTTGTTCTGCATAAGAAATGAATCCGTCCCTCCATGACTTCCATATTTACTTGCTTTAATGTTTGTCTTGCTTTTTTAAAAGAGGCTAGAGTGTGGTGGCTATCCTGCTGAGAATGTGTTGATATGATAGAGACGAGCTCACAAGGCAAATGACAGGAAAGTCAGTGGTGGTCATGCATACCATCCTCGTATCGCCACTGACGAAGCCCGCTGCAGCGACCGAGGCAGGTACAGAAGAACGAAACACACAACTTCTTCACAGTCGGGTTCTGATGCGGTCAGCTCCGGTCCTTGGAGAGCCAAACAAACAGCATATTGCATTAACACACAATACGCTGGTGATTAAAAGCACCACAGTAGCACATTGTGTTTGTAACCCTTAGAACACAGAGTGCAAGCCAACGAAAAGAGAGATTAATCTTTTTCAGAGGAGAGGTTGGCACAGAACAGGGAGCAAGGTCATTGGCAGAGATCAGCTATAATGTCTTTAGAAAAAAGAGTTGATATGTCAGACAGTAAAAGAGAAATGTACAGTTGTGTACTAGGTGCTTTTACGAAACTGCTCCCTAAAAACTTCTATCTGAAAAACGAGCTAAAGGAAACGAAAATTATGTGCTACTATTTTTATTTATTTTTTTAATAAAATATCTCTGTTCTTTCACAGGTACATTTGGGGACTTGAACTAATTATGTAAGACAGAGTGTTTCACAAAAATGACCACTGTTGCAAAATCATTCACAATTTATGTGTGTTTAAATAGGAAGATTCTGCATGTAATGCAAGTGGACACGATGGGTTACACACAAAACCCTGAATGAGATTTTAACTTGTCCCATCAGAGTTTTATAATGAATCAAAAATCCTTCTTCATTAGGGAAACGTTTGTGTAAGTGTTTTACTGTAGTCTTAAATTACCTATGTAGCCAAATAGCAAAGTTAAATTTCAGTCTGTCTAACACACAAAAGTAGTGAAGGCTAAGCTGAGGTATAAGGGGTGGAACAGGACAAAGCTTTGACATTTGGAGCAGGTTAATTGTCTGCTTTGTGTTCATTCTGCTCCTGAACGCATCTATCTCATTCTAGGTGACATAGCAATACAAAAAATATGATCCAATCACACAAGGACTAGAAATTAGAAATACTTCTGATTGGCACACCTCCAACTGACTCTTTGATCCTCCAATGAGAACATAACTTTAGGTCACCTGATCACCACTTTTAGGAGATACATACACAGTAAAAAAAAAAAAAAAAAAAAAATGCAACGTCAATATTTCAGAGTCAAACTATTCATAAGAGTTAAAAGTCCGTATGAAGTTCTGCACAGATGAAGTGTAAAATTAAACTCTATAGCGTGATGATTAGTGCCAGTCTGCTGCACTGCATTGTGGGTACTGGACATTTTACTCCTTGTGTTCTATTTTATGTCCAGGGGTTAAAGGGGGGGTTTATGTTAATGTTTATTAAGGTTATTATGTCTGTTTTACAACATTTATTGGCCTTTTTATGTTTGTTTGTTTGTTTGTTTTTATTAAAGTGACACCATTAGTCAAACCTGCAGCAGAACAATCCCGAACCTGACTGTCATTAAGAAACTGTAATTATGCAACTACTGGGAAGGCATTACTCTTCCCAAACATATGTAATTCCTAGAATGATTGAAACCCATGGAGCAGCTGTTCTCCCTTCAAATTATAGATATGAAAATTGAACAATTAATTTGATTAGAAAATAGAGCGCTACATCTAAAAATTTCTGAAACCATCTCACAACCCCAACCTTGGGAACCCCTGCAATTCTATATTGTTTCAATATTAACATGATAGAGTAATTTCTTAACCAAATTTGGAGTAAAAATAACTCAAAATTTAATTATATTACTCTAAACATTGTGAAGACACCATAGCGTTAAATATTTTTACACGTTTCATTGTTAATTTGGACACTGAATGGAGTAGAATTAACTTGGAAAATTTGACACCGGCCATAGAGTAAATTTTACTCTAATTTTGAGCGGAAACAAATGTCATCTGAAACCAAGTTTAATTCAACTTTTAGTTACATTGACACTGTTTTGTATTTCTATTCTCTACACCACTAGCAACGTTAATGATAATTCCTTGGTTGTCACTTCCTTTGTAATCTTTCGTTCTGATTAACAAACTCCAGAATAGAAAACTTGCTCGTGATACGGAGCTGATCAGTGGTTCAGTAACTCATGATAGAAGTATTTATTAGAGGACTAATAAATACATGTCTACAGGCAGAAATAAAAGTGAAACGGTCTTTTTGTGCCGTTGTAACAAACTCACTTCAATGGATAGATTTTTTTTAAATGCAATTAAAATACGTCTCATTTTATTTATTAATGAATCATTCTTATTGAACTACATGATGCACTGTTAATTAATTCCAGAGTAACATGCCTTCTTTTAATTATTGTAAGTCTTTAGTCACATTAGGATTTTATATTAGCTCTGCTTTATCTTCCCAATAAATCTGTCTTATATGATTTTAATTTCCTCTTTTTGTTCAATTTCTTTATTAATATTGAGTCGTGTATGAAATACATTATTTAAAGTAAATAAACTTGTTTTTCCTTATTTCTATTTAAATGCATATTGCACAGGCTTTATTCTTCTTTGTTGAGGTTTTGTTTGCTTTTTTGCAGACTGCAGAGGATCCTTGGTGACAAGGACCCACAGAAATATTTGAACAAAGAATTGGACCCTCAGCAGGATCCTGAACTCTGATGTGACTTTATACATAAGTTTGAGACAGTGAAGTGAACATATTCATAGAGAAATGACCTACAACATCGAAAAAAAAAAAAACACCCTCAGTACATTTTGTCATGACCTACAGGACAAAGCATGAATGTTATATTAAAGTAAATAACTTTTTTTTTTTTTAATTCAAAGATATATTTTACTTTAACATAAAATCTCACCATTTATTTTTCTCATACTCTAATAAACTGCCATTGTACCTGGTCAGTCTTACCTCATAGAACATGTGATCAGTTACCATACACGAGTCAATGCTCCAGGGAAAATAACATTACCAAACATCTGTAACCAGACTATTCCCTCTGCGTTGTTTTGTTGTTGGACGTGCATAAACCAAAGACACAGTGATTCATGTGGAGGCAGTCTCCATTTATTTAGCCTCAGTAACAGGATATAAAACAGTTAACTGGGATGCTAAATCGTCCCTGTACCCAGATCTATAATGACAAAATATCACGTTAACACCGTGCGGGACAGACAACAAAACCAACAAGTTCAATATCAAAGTAAATACAACTTAATAAACATGAATGACATAAATAATAAGACATATTGGCAAATACAAATACAGAGGATGTGACGATATGGACACTGACCTCTTGCCAAAGACAATATGCAAAAGGGGCGGAGCTACAGGCACACATGGAATTTATTCACCCTATTCTCCGTGGTTACTGGGGCGCCGCCATCTTGTTTATTTTGTGCTAGGACTTTCGGTGGTGCAGTAGCATCATTGGCGAGCAAATATATCCAGGGTCAAAAGAAGTGAAGTAAAATGACCAGTATTATTTGTGCAGTCCGTGGTTGCCACAATAATTGGAAGAAGAAACGTTCGTCTCTTCAACAAGAGTGTTTTACTCACGGGAAGAGAAGGAGTGAATGATGTGGGCCGGCCTTTAATCTTTATCCGCCTCCTCACGGTGAAGAAGACCAGTGTCTTTGGCTGAGGGCGCTTAACTTAAGAAAGAAACACTGAAAAAAACGTATGTCTGTTTGTTTCACTTCGTGGATGGGAAACCTGCAATCCAGCACCCATGTCCTGACAAATGGTTTGGCTATGAAGCTCCAGAGCAACTTTGCACTGACAGCTTGTGAGGCGATCAGGTAAATTCACATAAAGTTTACTTTGCCCTAACGCCAGTTTGCTAAAGTAGATGCTAGCTACATTTGCTGCTAGCAGCTAACATTCTGTTACTGACTGCTT
>JAQQZY010000029.1:18627438-18639089 GCA_030068375.1 Ostorhinchus rueppellii
TTGGTTATGGTAAAGAGAAAAAAAGCTGGTTTGTCTTCAATTTAATGCCTGGTTATAATTAAGGCTAAAGTTACAATAAACGTAATTTTTTCACATCTATCTATATCTATGTTATATATATATATATATATATATATAAATCCCTGATGGGACCCGGCAGCATGTGCTGAATCATTCTCTGGATTTTACACTTAACTCTTGCACTCTGTACATTCTTCCCTCACTCATGTCCTCTGGTGACGTACTCAAAATTATCAATACCTCCACAATTTAGGTGCCTAATGCAGTTTTTCTTTTGTTTATTTTTTGGTTTTGTTTGTTTTTGAAAGTGGTGCCTGTTGTTGGTGAGAAACAGTCTATCACTCCTGCATCCTAAATAGCACTGCTCTTCTGTTTTTCGGTAACCCCGTGGTGCAGCACTGCCCTCCCTGGTTCTTAATAGGAAAATCTAAAAGAATGACAACTTAGTTTCCAGGGAGGGCTGGTGACGGTCACACACTAAATAGTAAAGTATTTGATTGCAAGAACAAAATATGCATCAATCTCATAAAAAGTTTACACCATGTTTGTGGTGTTAAACTATGAGAATAAATACAGATGAATATATTTATATATAATGACAATAAAGGCATTCTATTCTATCACTGATATGTTGACATCAGCCCATGCATAGACATGATGACATTAGCTGGATCGATCCCAAAATAAGGTACAATACGTGTGAGGGTTGATGTTTGTTGAGCCTAGCATCACTTGCTTTATTTTATTTTACTTTATGCTGTTTTCCCCATCATAGTATTATTGATGTACATTCCACATATACTCACAGCACTAACGTTCAGCTGCAGTATATGGCTGCATTCATCTTATATAACAGTATCAGTTCACTTAATGATCTTGCCACTGACCTTTCTGTTCCTCTGTTCTTTCCTCTACCGTTCCGTTTCAGTTTTATCTCTCATGTCTCATGTTCTTTTCACGCATGCTTGTTTAGAATGCCCATGTACATTTGTCACATGTACATTTTAAAAATATTTCTTTTTGTGTTAAAGCAAAAATAACAAAGATGAAAAAGATGAAAGGGAGTCTGCAGGGAGCAGTTAGGGAATGAAACCTACATATAACCTACAATCTGCAAAGGACGACAGAAATCAGTGACTGTGACAGAGAATCCACCCACATCCAACACCTTCTGTCCTTCATGTGTGGTCTCCTTACAGCTCCAGACCTCATACTGGGAGTCAGTGAAGGGAGAAATCGTCACCCGTCAGCAATCAAACAAAATCGGGATGTGTCTGGAAACCTTCTCGGTGTAAAGTCTTGGCCTCCCTCGTGGTGGGCTTAAAACCTGCAGGAGTAATACATCATGTGCCATTTGGCTGAATCCAGAACGTATCACTAACAAGAAGCTCATCATAGTGGCACCTAAACCCACACTTAGTGTGATCCGCCAATTACGTTCACCTGAGAGTACAGCTCAGACTAACACCTCTACATGTGACATTCTCCGGTGATTAGCCAACTTGCAATGAGTCACATGACACTGACACAACAGAGCGTCAATGCTTCTTGACCGTTCGTTTACAAAGTGCTCATCATTTGCATTGTTCTGTTATTTCCACTGGAGATAATAGAGGCGGGGTCTGCAGGTCACTTCGCCCTGGAGCTTGTTGAAATTAGAGCTTAAGTAGGGCTCCCTCCCTCTTCTCGACATTTACAGTAATGCAACGGCGGGGGGGAAAAAAAAAAAAAGCAATTTCACATATATCACAAACCCATATAACACCAACAACCAAGCAGTAAGTAAAGACAGTCTCGTTAGTTTTAACAAGTAAACACTCCACATTCAGAATAAACTGAAAAAAATACAATCACAAAGAATTCATTTCTCAACCTCCTGCACAATATTTCTACATCAGTTATTACTTACAAACAAAACAGGCTTCCTTCACTGCCTCAAGTTTACAATTCTTCTACAAGTGTAATCCCCGGCCCCCTTTCACATAAATCAATAACAGTAGTCAGAGAGACAGAGCTCCGAAAACAACTTGTGGATCTCGCCAAATCTAATATGGGAGATCTTATTGACAGTGGAAATGCTGGAAGGTTGTAGTGCTGTGTTGTGTTACCATTTCAACTTATTGCGTTCTGCCTCTGGGTGAAGAAGGAGTTACACTGTCTGAAAAGTAATATTGTAGGAAATACCAAAGAGAAAAATGAAAAACAGGAAGCTTAACATGCGTGTGGGTTGGTACATTTCAAAATGAAAATTATGCATTATGTAGGGTTATATATAATCACTTTAATACATGGCTACTGTTCCTCAAGATCAAAGCCCTTTTCTGCTGTTTCTGAGCTTTTCTATTTTTAGAATTTCAACTTTTTTGTTATATAATACAGTATTATATCCATACAATACACAGCTTTGGAGATAATCATTGCGAGTCACATGCTCAAAGTCTCTAACGTCCCTTCAGCGCTGATAATTTTACATGAAAGTCACTGAAAGCCCGGTCATTTTGAGTGTCACTGGCCAAACATTCCTAATTACCTTTCAGCAAATTGTAATTCAAGTTTCTGAGACTGAACACAGGGTTGCTCATCTATTACTTTACAGTGTTTTCAATCCTGGTGTAAGGCTCTGAAGTTAAGATAATTTGTGTTGAAGAAAAGTGAGGTTTAACGGTGAGGTGGATTCATGTTACAGAGAAGAAGTTAATTCATGTATTTGTTTAAAATATATTGACAGTGTTAACTATTTACATTTATGTTTACAGAATTATTATTTGCAAGAATACAGAATACCAGCCTGGGAACACCCATCCTAGGGACGTCACACCCAGGGCGGTGTGACTACTAGTCTGACCAAGCATGCTATCCACAGCTTTCGCTCTCCCGAAAAAACGGGAACCCCACCCTCATTTTCGGGAGCCAATCAACACTGAGCATCTCCAACGGCGTGTTCAAGGCAGTGACATCAAGGAACTGTGACCAGAACCCCAGGATTGTAAACAGGAGGCTTCATTCATTGCAAGCATGGAACAGCGGCTAGCTCTTGCAACACTCGTTCGTCGCCATTTCTTCTCCGTTCATCTTCTCGTCTTCTCTTGTGCTGTGCTAACACTTCAGCTCCTCCTTCTTCCTTCGTCTTCCTCTTCAAGCAGTTTTCGTTGCGTCACATACGTCATAGGAAAGAGCGGTGTGATTGGTTTAAGCTTCGACACCGCCTTTTCTGGCTTTGACCAGTAGCAAACGGAGGCATTTCAGGGAGGCGGGTCAACCACACGCTTTGAGAAACCGTTTTCCTCAATATGCTTGGCCAGACCAAACGCAGAGCACTGGAATGTCGTGACAACCAGGCAAACAGAATACAGCCAGCTAAGATAATCTGTTGACTCTGCCTTTCTGGATCACTTGCATTTGCTGATCTAGGTGCTGTTGGCTCCTGATTGGTTGGTTCGGTCAAGTGGGGGATGTGTCAGGAAGTGTTGTGGCGGTAATGGTCGTGAGTAATAAAAAGCACTGTTCAAGAAAAGTCCGTCTCCGTCCTGCTGCTTCACTTTACTTGCCTGGTTATCACAACATTCCAATGCTCACACAGTTTAACTATTAGTGACACCATCTCTTTGAATGTGCAGTCGTATGGCCAGTAGTTTAAAATTGTGACTCATTCTGAAATCACCTTAAACATACCTCAGAATTATGTATTCCATGAAAGTAAGTTCTCTCAATATGTGTCACTCATCTGAAAGATGTTTATTCTTATTTGCATTTCCAATAATCATGCATCTTTCTATGAGAAGTGCAGTGACCTGTCAATCAACTGGGGTGGTACTGGTGCCTGAGGTGTCCAATCAGGTTCCAGAGGTGGCCAGTTCTAAGTCAGCAATATTTTCCTCAATATGACCCGTCCTACATTGCCTCTAATTGGCTGATAAGTCCTCATGCCTAATCCATGAAGGGAGCGAGTACTAGCCAATTAGAGGCAGAGTAGGGCGGGTCATGTCTTCACCATCCGAGGAGGAAAAAATGGGCAATTTGGCTCAGATACGACAGAATGGTGCACATCAGGGGGATTTAGAAGTGGGTATACACAATGCTGACTGCAAAATAAGTAGGTCTACTCCGTGCATCGCCGTATATCCTGGACTACACCACTGGTTTTCAGGCTGTAGAAAATCTACCCAATGATGCCCATATTCAGACAAGGGGGTTAAGGGGTTCACACCAGGAACCATTAGTTTACAGTGGAATCATTTCAGAGTAACACAAAATAATCAATTAACTCATAACAGAAGCTTTATTCATTTAAGTTATGATCAGAAAATGGTAAAGGTAGGACAATATTCATAATGCAACCTTTATTTTTGCACTTCTTTGGCTCATTCAGTGAGTTGCAGCAGTACAGAAAAAAACACTACTGATCTTTTTAAATTGTTCATGACATATGGTTAACTCGGACTGATTGCATGTTTTAGAAATCTGCCCGTTTAAGTGTGTGTTGTTTGAATTGTGTTCTGTTGTTTGACAATTGGTTTTATTGAGCTTTTAGCAGACGTTCTTCTGGTTACATGGATGTATAGCATGTGTATATTGCTACTAGTGTTGTGGAGCATTACCATGGCAACGCAGATGGAACAGAGGCTATCTGGGGTTAAGAGGCTTCATATATAATTGACAGCTTTAATGATTAATCACTGATTTGATTCCATCAGATGCAAATAAAGTTGGATTTAGGGTTGTGCAGATGTCTGCCTACGCCATCACTTCAGACAACCCACACAGCCTTGATGTGCACCTCTTCTGGATTGTAACTACACAGCACGGCAACACAGAGACAACGCCTCCTGATTGGCCGATTTATGACCATGTGATGTCAGGATTATACAGCAACAAATGTTGTGGGGTTCTGCCGTATATAGTTCATTTGGTTTTATTCATTACTTATTTCAGTTTCGTTCTTGCCTGTTACTTTTTGCTCTGGAAAAACCTGTGTGGTTATGCACATTAATAAACCCATTTAATGTTTTATTTATTGAAAAAGGTGATGAAATATCTCCAAAATTACCATTCATTCAGTTTTTATCTATTGGAGCTCTTTTTGTCCTTATTTTATAAATACAAAATTGTAAAAAATACCATATGAACTGGGTGCTTACAGTTTTGGTATTTCTCACTTAAAAACATTACCTCTGGGTTCTTTAAATATTACATATGTTTATGCAGAAAAGCATAAATCAAAGAATAAATACAGGAGATTATTAAAAAAAGAGGACATTTTTAGAGGTGAGATACAAATTCTGTGTGGCTAGAGGATACAAATTTGATCCATTTGTCCCAAATATGATGAAATGCATCCCCCGGAGTTCTGATAGAGTAAGTCAATTTTTCCATTTTGAATATTTGCAAAATGAGTTTGTACCAATCTTCTATTGTTGGTGGAGTTGGATTTAACCACCTTCTTGTAATAAATTTCTTGCTGGCTGCTAAAAACGCCTACAATAATTTTGTATAAAAACTGAACTGAATTTATACCTCAGTCAAGAGGAGAACAGAGAAGTACATTTTGGGGTTTCATGAGGCGAGCCACAGCTAAGAGACCTGGAAGCAACAGGACAGGTGTTACAACATCCAGCAGAAAATACAGACAGACTCCCAAAGACAGAGGCAGAAAATGCATTTCTACTTCACAATAACAGTGGTCTCATTATTTCCAAAGCGGCATTCACACTACACTGAGGCTGATCCACCAAAAAAAGTTTTGTAATAATGAATTTATTACACCTGATCATTACCATAGCATTGCCATTTGAGAATGTTGTATTAATAAAAAGCCGCAGCAGTTCATCCTGGAGTATTTCTCATTTGAATCTGCATCTCAGGGCATAAATCTACCTGGTTTACCTTTTTAAAAACACAAATATACACCTCTGTACTTCATAATACTTCAGTGTAGCAGCTATTTTATTCACATTCAGATGTGAATGTCATAAAATGCTCAGAATGCAGATCCCGAATTGTGCTCTCTGCATGCTAACCAGGGTTGATGATGTGCAAAAAGAGCAATTTTTTGTTTATTTTTTTAATCTGGAAGCATGTTCTCTACATGCTTAAAGTCAGATCTTATTTGCTTGTGGATAGGCAGGTAATATTGTTGGTGTAAATTTCTATATGTGCATTCATCCTTAACATACATCCACACAGATCTCTATATGTTATACAAACACATATGCAAAGGAGGATGAGGTGAACTGAAAATAAGCTTTCGTACATAGGTTGCATGTGGGAGGACAAGCCTCCAGTCAGAGGTTAGTGTTTAGCTTTCTGTAGCTGCTGTCTAATCTACCATCACCTCCTTTAATAGCATGTGCACAGCTTCACTGCAATGCTGCGTCCTTGAATGTGTGACTCGGGTAGAATGGAAAGAAGATGGTAAAGAGAAGGAATGAAGAAGGGAGAGGGAAATAAAAAAAGAAAAAAAGAGGGACGGGTGGAGAAATTATTCAAATGACGGGTAGATTTGTAGCACCAAAAGTCTCCTCATTACCATAACTTCAAAACCGCGCCGCTGTGTCTTAATAATACATGTGCTTTGAGTTTCCCCATGAATCACCTCACGCTCTGAAATAGTCCTGTTTTTCTATTTATTATAAGACAACAGCATGTGGTGTTGTAGGTGAAAAAAAGAGAAGAAGGGATTCCAGTAAACACACCCTTCCAGTGTTCCTTCATGCACGCAAACACACACTCCGCACACATACACTTCCTCTGTCTTGTCACAGTTGGCCATCCTGATCTTTGGTTTATTAAAAGCGCCTTGTGTCTTATCTGTGAGGCAGCCCATTCATACCAATTAACATTCCAGTACAGTGTTTCTGCAGACTGAAAAAGGGAGGCTAAACTCCTTCCTCTTAAACACACAAAGCCACACGTATCATCACAAAACGCTTCTCATACCACACACACACTTCAGTACAAATGCGGTAATATAAAGGTATAAATATACATATCTGCTTGATCACAAACACTCACGCACTTGCAGAAAATACAATGATTTACAGAATACACGAATTCTATTTGCCACACACGCATGAACAGCTGAGGCTGTGAGACGTGAGGGCTCACAGTGCTGAGAATAAAATGAATAAAAAGAAAACATAAAGGTAGCCGGTTATATCTGGACAAGAGTCAGCGCAGAGATTTATACAAGCCAGGCTTCACTGGGTCTGTGAAGAAAGCAAAAAGGAAACAGATGGAGCTCAGTCCTACTGCAGCGAGATGAAGTTCGAAAGGAAGCTTATGGAAAAAGCGACCAAATCACTGTTTACTTCGATGAATTTCTATATCATACGTCTTATGTTAGTGAAAAAAACAAACACTATATGGCCCAAAAATTAACACCCTGGATTTATAAGAAGTATGGAAACGCTGCCATCAGAGCTTGTGAAATACTCAGCTGGATTAAAATATTAAAATTTTCTTAAATTTTCGTCCGCCCACAAGCCACAACTTAGTCCTCCCATCTTGGACTGAGAAGATGGAGGAGCTCAAACCACTCGGGGCAAAATCAGAGAAATGAGTGGCTTAAATTAATTTTTTTTTTTTTTTTTTTATATTGGGGGGGGTAGCTGAATAAGAACAAAGCAATCCCATTAATACTGATGCAGTGTACATCTGAAGTCTCTGTCCTTTGGCGTACTCTTATGCATCACTTAGTTATTTTTGTAATGAAAGGCAAAATGAAAGTATTACAGCAGAATTATCAAGCCTCTGAAGAACGGCAACTGTGGGAGGAAGCGAAGACTGAGGATTAACAAAGGGCATAGAGTATGTATGAATCTGAAGGAGACAGTGAAACATTTTCTGAACTGAACAATCTGGGATTTTCTTGAATAAGATTTCAGAAATATAACATGCTAGCAATGAAAAATATATACTCCAGTAGTCAGTGGAGGCTAAATGTTCTTTTTAATAATAAAAAAATACTTTCAGTGTTGATGTTGCACTACTTCCTGTTGTGAATTGCATCAAGCAGTGGTGCAACAAGTCCTTCAAGCTGAGCAACTGACGCAAAACTGTAGTTAAGAAACTGCTTTTATACACTTTTAGATACTGGTTTGTGATCGGTTATAGTTTTACTTCTCTGCCATTTAATACATAGGAGGAAACACCGACAAACTCCACATGGGTCATGTCTGCTTAGAAATGAAATTATTTTTTATTTGTTTATTTCAGTTTCAGTTCCATGCAGCTAAACTCAATCTTCCTGATGATGTGAGACAAGCCTCTACTCTGACAATGTTTAAGTCCAGGCTGAAAACAGCTCTGTTCAACTGTGCATAGAACAACTGAAAGGGTCCTACTGCACTCTGCTCTTTTACTCTATTTTAATTGATTATTATTTATGTTTTATTGATTATGTTTTAATTGTAATTGTGTGTTTTTAACCTGTCTCTTCCATTTTTGTAAAGCACTGTGAATTGCCCTTTGTATGAACTATGCTATACATATACATTTACTTTGCATTATTTATTTACTTATTTATTTAATTTTCACATAGTAAAAAAAGATACAATACATTTTGGTTAAACATTGTGTTAAACTCTAAAGGGGCAACCAGATTTCAAATATTATTGACAACTGCAACTAAATTTTAATATTTTTTAAATATTTGCAAGCGGTACAAAAAGTACACACAAATAAAATTCCACTATATACCAAGCTTAGAAATTTATCCCATGTGGAAAATTATAATCATTCGGGAGCAGAGTCTTCACAACTTTTTAAAACTAAATTTGAGGAAGCACCATAAGAACAGTTTGCAGATAATTCCATCTTTTGGGTCCTCTGTACAGAACACTGAACTGAGTTTGACTGGTACGACCAAAAGGTGCTCTAATAAGATGGCTACTACAAGTGGAATACTTATGGATTTCAGTGTTAAAGGAAAAAAATATTATTGAAATGTTGAGGCAGTAGGTTTTTAACAGAGCCATAAACAAACTGCCCAATTTGGAAATGATGAACTTATTAAACACTAAGCACATGTGCTTTAAGAAACAGATTCTGAGAGGGGTGTCTGTGATCTACACAGAATACTATTGTCAAAACTCAGTTTTGAAGATGAGGAACAAGCTCAAGTTTAGTTTAATGGGTGCTGGCCCAAGCAATATTACAGTAATTAATACAAGGATACATCATTGCACAATAAAACATAATTGACACATTTGTATTGATCAGATACTGGGATTTTTCCAGTATTTGCAATTTTTGTACTTTTGAAACTATACTGTAAAAAGTAAAACACTGAATCAACTGAAAATTTTTCTTCAATAGGTCATACATAAAAAAATTAGTTGAGTGAACTAAATTAAATTCCATTACATTTAACGCAATTTATTTGGTTCACTTTTTTTTTTAATGCACATGACCTATTGTCGAACATTTTTTAAGCTGATTTAATGTTTTACTTTTTACAGTGCAAGTTGAGGTTTCCAGGTTAGTGATTCATCCACTAAAACACAGAATGATACTAAAAGGCTTTACTTTCCTTGTGTTTCACCAAACTGCAGCCATAAAAATGAACCAAAACGACAAAAATCCAATTTGAGGCAACAAGGAATGGACACTTGGTAACTAATCACACACAAATAATCAACACTGGCCATGATGGAAAGAAACAAACTTTTTTTTTTTTTTTAAAGAGTCTTTAAGATTTTAACTGAACTAAGTTTTTTTTCTTTCGACTGCATACAGTGGAAAGTAACTGAGAGAAGTACAAACTTTGTAGTCCGCCTTAATAAGGGTCTCAACAACACAACATGTGTCGATAATACACTGCAGATATACATAGATGCACTTGTAATTCCGTATGGTACCCTCGTCCTCGCCTCTGATGGTGTGTGAGGCTGCGGGAGTGCGGTCACCATCAGAGAGGTGTGAGGCGTGAAGGACGGCCGGCCGTACACAGCACACAGGAGATCCCTGGATTAGTCACGCTCGCCGGTTCTGTGCCTCTGCCACCCTCTGATGCACCACCGCCACGCATCCAAATACAGTCTCAAAACACCACAGCAAGGGCAACACCCGCCATCATACGCACACACTGGAAATAAACAGACAACTCAGCCACAGCGTGCAGCAGCAACCGAGGACTGTGTAAAAATCCATCGGTGAAGCAAGCAAATGTGTTTGTCTTCTAATGGCCGTATGCTTTTTGATCCGTTCCAGACTGGATTCTTAATCAACAGCTGTCACTAGATGAGCGAGGAATTTATCACTGTATCATTTCCTGCTCTCAGTATGGTCTTGATCCACGGGAATTCTCAGCTGAATTGGGTTTACTACTTTCTATTTTCTCTACATTTACTCATAATCGGCTTTCTTTGCTGTATTTTGTTATTGTGTTTCGCCGCATACAAGGGCCAGCAACTTTCTATTTCACGTCGCTCCCAGCAGAATTCATGGAAACTCAACAAGGCCTGAAGAAAACAAGAAATTAGAAATGCAGTAAGTGTGGACGGTGACCTTTTCTCCCACCAGACCATAGGTGGGAACTCTCCGTAGCGATTCACTGGAGGAAAACCCATGGGAAACGCTCGCAACACAGTTAAGGAAACGGTGGCTGTGTCGCTCACTGAAGACAGCGCTCCTCCTGGGTTGCCAATATAATTTGTGACCATTTAATAAAACACCCACACGTGTCCCCCCACAAAACGAGGCCCAATGGAGCTAAGTGCACAGTGTCTGTAAATCGCTCTGGAGGATGTAATTATTACTGAGAGCAGCTGTAAACATATGCCTGAACGTAAGAAAAACAATTCTACTGAAATGGAGCACTTGGCCCCAGAGCATTTCTAAACTCGTACTAATACGGCACCGGTGACAGAATATGATTATATTTATAGTTGCAGGTTGCGTATGGAGCAAATATTCAGGAACTATAGCTCAAAACAACACCAGGAGCTAGACTTATAGTGGTATATTTTATAGCTAGTTATTCAGTTTTATTTA
The DNA here is from genome assembly GCA_030068375.1 of Ostorhinchus rueppellii. Lineage (NCBI taxonomy): Eukaryota > Metazoa > Chordata > Actinopteri > Kurtiformes > Apogonidae > Ostorhinchus > Ostorhinchus rueppellii. The sequence continues at coordinate 18,638,452 of JAQQZY010000029.1, forward strand.
TCCCAATATATACACATACATTTTCAGCTAAAATACTTACAAATGTTTCAATATTTTCTTGTTTTCTTGTGTATTTTGATACCAAAGAAATATTTTTTTTATTATTTTCCAATGTTTCGGAAATGTTTCACTGTGTGACAAGAGTTTTTCATGGTCTATCCGTGGCCTAGAAGGTTGCAGAGGCAACTAGTGGAGGGTTGTCAGTTCAATTCCCGGGAGTGGCAGAGAGATTGTTGTCTGACGTGCCTTTGGGCAATGCACTTCTAGTGTGTGGTGTGTTCCTACATGGTCAGCTAGTGAATGGTTGAATGCAGAGGTTCAGTTTCGGTGGGTTTTGCATGTACAGCATAATGACATAATAGAGTTACAAATGTGGTTTCTTCATCTACTCTCTGGAAAAAAAAAAACCAAGTCTTTAACTTGGGAAAAAGTCATGATTTAAAGGAATTGTGATAATTATCAATAGCTCCTGATATGAAACTATTTTTGAAACTTACAATGAACAGCTAAATTGAAAACATAAAAAATTATTCCATCCATCCATCCATCCATCTTCTGTAGCCCCTTTATCCTCACTAGGGTCACATGGAGCCTATCCCAGCTACTTAAGGGCGAAGGCGGGGTACACCCTGGACAAG
>JAQQZY010000029.1:18651246-18661845 GCA_030068375.1 Ostorhinchus rueppellii
TCTAGTTCCACATCACCAAAATGAGTCCAGGGTGGTCCAATGCTAAACCATTAGATCCACCTGATACATGTCCTAACATGAAGAAAAAAAAAGACACCAGGGAGAGATCCCATGCCCCCCCCCGGCAGGCCTTCATGCCCCCCCAGGGGGGCCCGCCCCACTATTTGAGAAACACTGAATTAAATCATTGTCTTTATTGGAAACGGCAAAATGCAACAGTTTTTTCAGATGCATTTTAAAACATTTTATGGAATGTCCTTTGCAGTGGACAGTGTTTTTTGTTCTTTCAGTAAAACTGTGAAACTCTTCTCCCCTACAGCGGACAAAAATGCATTACTGAGTCTGAGGAGGATAAATAATGACGGAGCCCTGCTAAATCTTTTTTGATATATATAAAAAAAAAAAAAGGGGGGGGGGGGGGGTAAATGAGATTAAAATGTTCACACTTAAACTTCTTTTCACAAAACCATGTGAATAAATTGAAAAAATATTAACAACTTGAAATGTTTTAAGAGAAGTGCAATTTTAATATGTCTATTCCTCTTGTTGTTACTGTTCATAAATGTTTTGTGTATTTGTAGATCCACTGTGATATGCAAGTTGTAAGTTGTAAATGATAAACTGAGACAGAATATAGTTTAAATTGCACTTATTTTTCTGAATAGATTTCAATTCTTCATGTTTGTTCATGCTAAAGGAATCTTTGGAACTAAACATTTTCATTATATCATTTTACTGTTTTCACTCTAAAACATAGAGAAAAGTTTGGAGTTGACATAATTTTATATATTATAATGTCATTCTTTTACTGGTGCGGCCCACTTCAGGTTATAATAGGAGGATGTGGCCCCTGAACATCATTATGAGTTTGACAGCCCTGTTTTAGATGCATACCCATCACATTTATTATCACAGGAATATGACAAAAGTGGGCATAAAAACATTCCTTAGGATGTCAGGGTGAGGTGAATAGACTCTGGAGGCCAAATGTCCAGGTCACATGACTGCCTTCTCATGCACAGAAGATTTCAGAAATACCTTTGCACAACTTGGTCTCAGGAATGAACTGAAAATATTTGGGTGGCCAAAGATCAAAGGCCCATTTTAGTGGATGTCATACCTTAGAAATAGTAAGAAGAATTTTTTTTATTCGAGTCGAACATTCACTTGAACCCGATTATAAAATGATTCTACTTTAGTGAGTGAAGAGCAAAGGAAGAGGCAGTAACAGACAAATCTACACAAACACATTATAACACATGGATAGAGGCACAAAGCTCTGCATTATGTGCCTCTATCCAATGCAATAATTAATAATGCCAAAATTATCATCCGATTTTGTATTAGCACGTTGCATTTTGTTAAAAAAAAAAAAATAAAATTCTTGGACACATTTTGTATTAACTTATGTATTGTGCATTATCCAAATTTCAGTGCACCAGTAAGTTTGTCAGTAAAACTTGATGAGTAAAGCTTTGTCTCTATAGTTTGCAAACACATTCTCTATTTTAATGAATACAGTTACATTTAATTTAGGTTTGACCAATGAAACTTTTTTTTTTAATGAATTCGAATTAAGCTGCAAAGTTTAATGTTGTTCTGCAGGTGTGATGGATTTTCCATTTAAGACGTCAATTTCAATGGCGGTTTGATGGTTTAATATGTAATGCATCAAATTATTACATTTTCTTAAAAAAAAAAGTGCTCCACCTAGATTTTGTAATAACTGCTGTAATATGTAATAAGTTATTACAAAATGTGGTAAAGTTTATTACAAAATGCATTCAAGATTTTATTACAAAATGTGGCATGTAGTTACAAAATGCAGTGAAAAATGATTACATCATTACAGATTGTACCGTTATTACAGATTGTGGGGCTACAAGACATTTCAGTAACCTTATGGTTCTTGGGTTTTTTTTCCTTCTTTTCCATTTCCTTCTTTATTACATTTACCACTGACCAGTCTGAACCTGAAACCCATCAGGAATAAAAAAAAAAAGAAAAAAAACCTGAAATTGACTATATTTTATGCGCACATCTAACATTGTAAATACAGCCCTTATTTTGACACCATTTGTGAGAAAAAGCCAAAGATTCTGCACTCAACAGCAAAATGGAAAGACGATATTGAATGGCACATAAAATGACAGGTTATATAAGAGTAGGCTTAGTCCACTCACGTTGCACATAAAATTCTGTCATGAATAGACATGAATCACCAATTTAATCATAATTTGATATGTACTAGTTCTTGCTGCAACATTGAATTTTAAAATGATACTCTGTCTAAATATGTTGAGCTCAGGAGTATTCACACCTCAAAGAAGCTCCAACATATCACAGCTAGACAATATTGACCAGCTATCGCTAGATTTATAATTTAAGAAAAAGTATCGACTGCACTGACAGGAGAATGCTGAAAAGTCTCTGGCGAAACATACCCCTGGCATGAAGAGAGAACTGTTTGAGTGTTGCCTGAATAAAGGCTTTGAGTGGTTCCTAGTGGCAGCATGAGGTGGTCCGGCTCATGTCCTGTTTGGTCAGAGGGCGAGACCGTGACAAGATACTGACTGAGAGAACACAAGATGTCCAGCTGAGTGCCTGACAAACCTCTTGATTTTTTTCCCCCCTCTCTTCTCACTCACAGCTCTTTTAATTCACCGTCTCTACTTTCCATTACCGTGTGTGCTGAAGCAGTAAGGCTCCATGCAAAGGGTCCTGTTGCATGCGTCTGTGAAATAGCCGGGAAATGGAGATAAGCAACCAAACAATCAGATTTGCCTTTTTTACTAATCTAAAAGTAATAATATCTCATTTACCTCCTGCCTTTGCACCTTCCATAAAGTCATATTAAATAGTAATACATTTTCTGCTGCATTGCAGAGAACGCACACCCAAAACAGTTTTCACTGAATAGAAAACCTCTCTTATTTAAAATGACAACATTTACAATTCCTCAAAGGCCTGCACAGAAAAAGTGACAGTAGTGCTTGCAAACAGCAGTCACATTCACCAGTATTGGTTCTTTTATGTGACACCATAATAGCTAAAGCTTCTTTTTTGTTGTTGTTTTGATAAAGGGGAGTGTTTCAATGCTTTATAGGGACAACAACAACAACAACAACAACAACAACAACAAAATGTTCTACGGAGCAAGCAAACAAAGACTTGAACTTCCTTTTTAAAAGCCCTAAGGGGCAGATTAGTCAGAAACAACGGCTTCTTAGAAAACAGATCCAACAATCTACAACAACACTGGGCTGAGTCATAAGTTATTACCCGTGCCCGCCACACAGAAGTGCCTGTTAATGTGAGACTCAACACTGGGCATCAGACTCAAAATAGATGCTAGGAATTGGAGCTGGCAAATCATCACATTACAGCATTGTTGGGCTTCTGTAAAAGCACACGACATGTTCGACTAGCAATGCACCGTGTTTTTGTCAATGACGCAGTGTTGGCTGCTCATGTTTCACTGCCCTGGAATCAGTGCCCAACTCGGATAAAAGAGGAATGCTTGCTATCACGAAGTGTGCTATCAGCCTTCTTGTCATCTGTAACCACAAAAGTATTACAAGGTCCTTGTAGTGTTCAGATTTTATGAGGGAAAAACTATGAACACACAAGCCTGGACTTAAGAGGAAACACGATTGTGTTTTTACAGATATCAAGTGGTCAACAATACTGTGCCCCCGTTTCTTTTTTCTCTCTTGCTATCCCTTACACACACAGAGTCATTAGAGGCGGGGGGCTTCTATAAATAGAATGGAAAATAGGCAAGTGGCTGCAAGGAGTGGCTTTTACGGGGAATATGATCGATTAAAAAGCAATTTGCTCCTCCGCTCAGGCCTTGCACTCCTAAATGACAGCCCCCCCACAAGGTCTGGATGGAGCACTGAGAGGTCGGAGGAGGGTGCTATCCCTTTGGCCTCCACATCTCCTAAAAGCAGACTCCCACACACAGACACCAAGTCCAGGCCATGGTCACAGTCTGGTAGGCACCTGCAAAGCGACAAGCCAGAAACATCCAAGCAGCCCCCGCTGGTCTGACAGAAAATCTAGCTTTTGTCCTAACATACAGACTATTGGAAAAAGCAGAAATACAGGTGAAAGGGGCAGCTTTAGACAAACAGGAACAGATGCTGCACAGCACAGACCCAGGTGAGTCATGAATTCGATTCAGTATTGTCTTTCAGGGTGCACTGGAGCAACACTTAACTAGAAAACCACTACAGAACAGCACACACAGATAAACACACTTATTTTTGCCAAATGACACGTCCATGCAGGGCTGTGTGTGTCAGCGTGATTTCTGGAACAAGAAAATGAGGCAGTAATGTTATGAAGACAAAACTCTGAGGCAGCATCATGTCTTATGTTCAAAAATCATGTTAGATCAGTTTCCTGTATGAATGTGGTCTGAAACACGATTATACCATTACATTTCTCCATCATCTGAAGTCATGAAATAATACAAGCACGTAACATCAGCGACTCCATTCGGATTGTTTTCCTTTCTCTTGTGTGACTCCTGGCCTCTGGCATGCTGCGTGTCTGATTGCCGGCTGGGAACTGAAGCTGAGGGGAAGAGAATTTGGGAGGAGGGGTCAGAAGAAATGGAAGGAATCACTGTAAATCAATTGTCATCTTATAATATGGGGTGTGTGATCTTAAAAAAATAATACTTATGTAAAAGCACTGTTTAAATTACAAAGACTGCTGCAAATGATGATGCGATGTGAAAAAGACAATACTGTGTGGAAATGGTGCCCCTAACTCCAATTGTTCCTTTGCCTTGTTCTTTGTTCTATTTCTGTAGAAAATGTAAAAAAAAAAACAACTCTTCAATAAAAAAGTAAATTAAAAAAAACAAACAATACTTAGACACAATTTCATGCTATTTTGGGAATATGTCACTGATTTCCCCATATTATAAGATGACAATTGACTTGCAGTGATTCCTTTCATTTCGTCTGACCTAGTAGCAGGCATTGCGGCTGCGTGGAAATCCCATACCCACATTGGACTTTGCAAAAAAAATTCCGAAAAGACCCGAATGATGTATCGGTTTGTTATGTAAACAAATGGAGTGCTCATCTCCGAAGCGGTTCTGTGAGGGAAGTGGTTTAGGTGTATAAGCACGGAACGACTAGTGGATTAGTGATAATTAGGCTATCACGAATTTGACGAAAAATTAGTGAGGAAAATCATACGCTGCTTTAAACTGCCAAAGACTATTTCTTCAATCTCATACCCAACAGTGCAATAAATCATGTTTTACTGATCACTTTGTGCATCCAGGTATAATCATGCCTTTATATTCAGCTGAGACACATGCATCATTGAACAGCAGAGCTTCATCACAAAAACAGATCACTACCAAAGGTAAAAAAAAAAAACAAAAAAAACATCAAAAAACAAACACTACACTTTCAAGTGCCAGGGAGGATTTTCTCTGTTTCCATAGGAACACAGGTAGTAAGGAGAGGTGGTGGTAAAAACTGCAAGCTGGAGTCGCATCATTTATTTATAAATCAAATCATTTATCTTTTACTAAAGTTCATCGCCAGATAGGACCGGTCACCTATGATTAACAGGGTCACGTGATTCTCACACACACACACACACACACACACACACACACACACACTAGACAACATTCATTCCCTCCAGTTGACACAGAATGTTCATATATGTGCAAAGTGTAGACACCTCCAACTCTTCGGAAACACTTCCACTGATTATCTTTTCTGTCTGCAGCTCTTGGCTTTGGACCCTTCAGACTAACAGGGTGGAGGCTAATTGATACTGACAGATGACGTAGCGTGGAAGTCATTTGCAAGGAGCTCTGGCTTCTTTATCAATGACGGCACTCAGTCTCATACGGACATTCAGGGAGGCAGTTTAACAGATGTGATGCTGTCCAGAAGGCTCATGTTCGCACATTCACATTGTTTAAGACCTAGCGACAACACTTGCAAATAAACAAGTGTTTGTTTTTTTTACATTGTTTGTTTATTTACATTTCTACAATCCATGCCACATATAGGATCTCGTATCTATAGCATTAAAGAGAGGGTTAACCGGACTGAATTGTGTTTTTATTATTCTAATGATAACGTGGTGGAATTGAGCTGCATTATTGGGGGGGAAAAAAAAAAAAAAAGCACCTCAGATCTTTGTGCCAAAATCAACATATCTGAAGGCCACAAAACCTTTTAATGCTTTAACAATGCCTTTTGTCAATGACTCACTGACCTTGCATGGCTGATCAGAAGTTCCATGAGTTCATTGCTAATGGGATCAGGGGATAGACAGGGTGGGGGTAGTGGGGCTGGCGGGGTCTTACTGGATTTGAGTGAGAAACACGCGGAATTAAAAGCTCTGCAGAGAAAAAAAAAAACAAAAAAACCCCCACACACACACACCAGAACTTGTGTTCCCTCACTCTTCTCGTTCGTCTTTCACCCACTGAATGCAGCGGCCTGATTGATATTCTTATGAATGTTAATGCTAAAGCACCTCTTCCAAAGCTCACCTTGATAGAATTGATTTTCCTCAAAAATAATTCAGCCGAGGAGGCATAATGGAAACTAGTAAAAGTGCCTCAAAGGCTGGATTCAATAGTTTTGAAGTGAAAAAGTTTCTGGCGGAAATTCCCTTCAGCGTAAAAATGACTCTCTGTCGACTGCAAATTCAATCTTCAAACTGCGGAACAGATTTAATACAGGTACATCCACGTTTGACTTTATGACCCATTGTCTTGTGCTCCATCTTCTCTTGTGCTCGACATAACACATTCATTTATCATGGGTGCAAAGATTAATATGAAGCTTATTGCTGCTGTTGCAGAAAATCCTCAAAACACTAATTTGTTTTTTTTTCTATTCTTAATTTAATACAGTTTGCTTTGCATAATATCCATTTTCTGAGTTCTGACATAATGAAAGGTATGATTGTGCCCAGAACAAGGTAGAAGCTCTGAGGACATGGGGCTTTTGCTGTTGCTGGTCCCAGACTGTGGAACAACCTACCTCTGCAGATCAGACACACCTCCTCTTTGCCTGTTTTTAAATCTCTTCTTTAAACCCACCTGTTCTCCTCAACCTTTTAACTCATGCAATGTTGATATGTTGTTCTGTTTTATATTTCAACTAGTTTTATTCATTTGATTTTGATTTTTTCATGCTTTTATTCATTTGTATTGTGTTCTGTTCAGCGCTTTGGTCCACTGTGGTTGTTTTAAAGCGCTTTATATATAAAGTTGGATCCAAAACAAAATACATCCTTATTAGTCTGATTTTTCCCCCCTCTGAAGTCTAAAAGCAAAGTCTTCAATCATTGACTTCTTGGGCTCCATCTAACCTCTGGTGGCTTGGAAAATGTAGCTGTACAGACAAATGTAGAGAGACACTTGCACTGGATATGGCATTAAAAGCTACAGTCTCCTATTATGGCTTATGGATTAACCAGTCACAACTCTCCCACACATGCACATGCAGGCTTCTCTGGCATAACCAACGTGTCAAACAATATTTGCCAAGTCTGCTGCCTGCAACAAAAGAAGGAAAGAATTAGAGAAATGGAAATGGTGATTCAATGTTGTTATGAAAACTGGAGCGCAGCATGCTTTGACAGAGTGAAAACCTATTCAGATGGGCTTAATGCGCCGTGGAATCTCTTCCCGGCCCAACCCCCCCCCCACATCTGTGGCACTCAAAAATGCAAACAAAAATCCACCGTATTGTCCTAGGGTTTTTTTTTTTTGTTTTGTTTTTTTGAACACACACGCCCTTGCAGCCTCCCCATGCTCAGCCTGCCGTTTGTTCCCCAAGTCTGTCCGACTTCCCATGTTAAAGATTCAATATTCAATTACAATGTCAGCCCCGTTTATTGGAATTTGTCTCAAGTTTGAGCACTCAGCCACGGGGGACAGTCGCAAATCCACGTACATAATATATTAAAGGTTATTAAATCTAGAAGCCGATTGATTTACCTTGCAATATCCATACATGTCACAAAAAAGAAATTGACCAGTCAGAGCCACAAAAACACAAAAAGGAGGTGCAACTCAATATCATATCCCAAACATTTAGCGCTTTCAGTGAATTTCGGCCCATTTTTATTCTCAGCCTGCTTCACCTCTCCTCTCCTTTTCACGCCCAACAAAGTTACACCATATTGAATTTTCCCAATAGAAAGTGCAAGTGCAGACCTTCCTGACATCTATTTAAGCCTTCAGCCATATATCCAAGTCTGGAACCCATCCAGGAGCAGTAAATACCCATGCAGAAGCAGCTGCAATGCAACGCTACAGAACAGATTGGTATTCACAGTGGCAGATTCCAAAGTTGAAGCTGCACAAATAGCCTAAACTATTACATAAAGGTAAACAAACCACATTGTGCCAAATCATATCAGCGCTTCTCTGCAGCAGGTGGATAAACTGACAAAGGCTGCTCTGCTCATCAAGTGCTATAATGTGGGTTTTGTTATTATGAGGCAGAGGGGAGGTTGAAAACTGTCAAGATCCAAGTACAAAGTGAAGACAATGAGAGAGCAGGATAGGAAAGATAGGAGAGGCAGGCAAAAAAAAAGGGCTGAAGCAAAGGAGTCCTAACTAGAGAAATGGATGGAATGTTTTAGGCTAAATCATAGCACATTGCTTAGATAATGCATTCCACAGGTTTAGATATAAGGTCACGCTAAAACAAACACACACACACGCGCCATGGAGGGTGTATTGTGCACACTGGGGCTCACTCAGACTATCATCACTGGCGACACGGCCAGGATGTGACACTCTTGTCTATTAGGTGGACAAATAAACATCACATCTTTCACTATTTGTTGTTGGTGGATCTGCTACATAAGCTACATCCAATTTAAATGGTGTCGGTCGCCTGCCAGACGAGGAAATCTGAAATGAGGGAAGTGAGGAGAGGAGGTGACGGAGACAGGAATAGCAGGAAGTGAAAGTGATACAACGGCAGGAGAAAGGCGAGAAGGACATAAAATAAGGCTGTAGAGAGGAAGAAAGGAGGTGTTGATAAGGATAGTGGATCTTCGCTCGCTGTGGTTCTCTCCTTCATGAGGGAGGTTTTTAGCAGGCAGGCAGTGCCGATGTCAAACCCCATCAACGCTCTCATTCACAGGAGTTGTGGTTATTTACCCGTCCTAACCCCACAAGAGATTTTAACACAACGATTCTACAATGGCATTATTAGAAGTTTTCTATCTTCACAGGTATTTCTACTTCTGGATAGTTCTATTTCATGCCTATTTATACTTCTTTATATATCTCAGAAGCAAACATTTTACTTTTGAGCCAGGTTTAGTTGCTATTCACATGACGGTTTTCCCTTTCTTTTCCAATAAAAACATGTTCTTTCAAATGTGTTGAGTTTTAATATTACTGATAAACTGAAGGATTAAGTGTTCCCATATGGGTTGAGAAAATTCTCCTTCTTAAGCTAAATAAACTCTGAAAAATGTGTTGTCACAAAACTAAAGCAGGCATGTTTTCTTTTTTTTTGAGTTCAAGAAAAGTTGAATTTTTAGAGAAATTAATGATGGCGATGTTTTACTTGTATGGAGTATTTCCACACAATGCCTTCGGTACATTTCACAGGAGATAAAGGAGCAGTATTCAGAGAGATTTAATATTATACAGGTTCTGTTGCATAGTCACAACATTTACAGAGACAATAAAGGAGGATCTGACCAATTACAGATGCTTATATATGATATCATCCACATAACGAAGACCACAGATCTGGAAAAATGAAATCAATGGATTTTCCAACTAAGTTCAGTCAGATCCAACAGTATTTGTGGTTTGTGATTGAATTGTGGACTTTCAGGTCTAATTCGAGGAGTTTAACATAAAATTGCATTAACCTTTTAACCCCTGAGACATTCCTTCAATGAAACTGTGAATTTGCAGCCGTTTCAGTGTCATATGAGCGTATGTGTGCATGTTCCTTTTCTTCAGTGGTTTTGTTTTAAAGTTAAAACCGGGTGCAATAACAGAAAAAGACAGAGGAATTGAAGTTTTGATGGTTTTTAGCAGAAAAGGTACTCAAATGTACATTAATAAGAGATTTAGGATGTTGAATGTGTGAACTGGAACAGACTGAACAGCAAGGATTTGAATTTAGTCCCAGACCTTCTTTTTTTTTTTTTTTCTCTTCTTTTTTGTAATTCAGTCCAGCTGCTTTTTGGCACCTGGTTGAACTCCAAAAATCAGTTACAAAGTCAAAACAGCAAGTGGTACCAGGTGCAACAAACCCCACCCCTTACAGCTTTTTTTGGCATCGACCCAGCTGATGTCATCATGTCTATGAGTGTGATGACGTCAGCATATCAACTGCTTCTATATACGTGCCAAATTTGAAGTAAATTGAAACAAATTTTTTGTGTTTTGGGTTTATGGTACGTACATGTGAAATTTTGCCCATTCTAGGTCACTGGTAGCCTGGCGAATGCGCAGACCCCTCGTGTGTTTCCCCTCAACTTTGTCAACTTCGTGAGCACACACAGGGGTCTGGAAGCTCTTCGACAACGCTCTTCTGCTAAAACTTGAAATGTGTACGG
>JAQQZY010000029.1:18664522-18677311 GCA_030068375.1 Ostorhinchus rueppellii
CTAGTGAGGATAAAGTGGGTATAGAAGATGAATGAATGAATGAATGAATGAATGAATGAATGAATGAATGAATGAATATCCTTAAAAAAAATGTGAATAAGTCCATTTTATTAATAATATAATAATATTATGCCTCACATGCGCTTTACAACTTACAGATCACAGTGGCGCTATAAATACACAAAACATTTAATAACGGGCAGAATATTGATAAAATTACATTTAATTTTCTTTAGACATTTCAGGATGTTCATATTTGTTCAGGTTATTCACATTTTTTGTCAATAGATAGTTTGAAAAGGTAAACAGGTTCATATGTTACTTTTTTACACTAAAAACAAAGAAAATACTTTGGAGTTGTCATTATTTATAGGTTATTATGATAGTATTTGACTGGTCTGACCCATTTGACATCAAATTGGGCTAAGTGTGGAACCTGAATTTTTTAATTAACGATTTGTTTTTATTATTAGGCACATTTTACAGAAGGAACTTACGTAAATTATAAACTTGCCGATGCACCACAGAGTGATTTTTAAGCATCAAAATAAAATGTAAATAAATGGAATACAAATGAAAATCGAAACAAAAAAAAAAAAGATACATGAACTTTCTCCATCCCTCCCCTCTCATATGGCTCTCCATTTCCTTTCATTTATATACTTATACATTCTATGTATATAGTTTATATTTACACCCATCTGTACAGTCACATTAGACTTGTTAAAAAAAAACAAACACCTTTTTTGTTATTTTAAAACCAACTGCTGCGATTCCTATTCTCCAAGCTGTGGAATGACCAGATATAACAATTTAGATTTTAGTCCATGGGAATGCCTGCCTCATGAGCCATACAGTTTTGATGTTGATTTTTGTCAAAAATGCTGACAGTTTTGGATGGGGGTATTCGATTGTTAATGTATTTGGTATCACCTTAAAGGAAATGCTATCAGCTTTCATGTGGTACCACTCATTATCCTCTATGGTTAATTCTAGTGAAGCTATTAGGCAAAAATAGAACACCACCATCTAAAATTTTCAGCGTTTTTAACAAAAATCAACATCAAAACTGTATGGCTCATGAGGCAGGCATTCCCATGGACTAAAGTCTAAATAACTGTTATATCTGGTCATTCCACAGCTTGGAGAATGGGAATCACAGCAGTTGGTTTTAAAATAACAAAAAAAGTTTATTGTGAACAGGTCTATAGTCACATGTATATGAATCTACATGCTACTTACAACAAATACATCACGTCTGGTAAAGTTTCACACTGTCTTCCACTTATAGTTATTGTAGATCATTCATTTATCCTGTCTGATAAATGAATGATCTACAATAACAAATACATCAACAAGGAAGTTCTACAAGAAGAACCCACTGATGGTTAATTCAAAGACGGTCCAGGAAGACTCACAAACCTGAACTAAATTGATTGTTAATATCTTTGGTGTCATTTTTGCATTTCACAAATTCATCCCATGGGCTGGACTTGGACCCTTGGTGGGCCATTTTTGTTCCCCGGTTAATATGTTTGACACCTGTGCACTAAGTGGTCATGAAGGGACTTGTATTAACATTTGCATGTAAACTGCACAGCTCCATTCAGCTTATATGACACATTCTCATTCCACTTTGGAGCTGCATACACTCGACTGGGGCTAATTTATCTACGACTCATTTTCTCCAGGCTTTTAAACAATGGAGAAGCAGAACAAAAGTCTGTCATCGGTGACGTACAGTACAGTACAGCAGACTTAGCCCCTGGAAAATCTGCTTCCATTTAATGCAGCAAGAAGGGATAAAATGCAACCCGTGCCACTTAATTTATGATACAGAGTAAATTAATGGGTGCTGACAAGCTCAATAATTTTTCAGAGGCAACAGATAACAGTTATAATTATCAGCCTCGGAATTAAATAGTCAGTGGAGAGACAGTGGGCAGTTGCAGTGGTGTGTGTTAGTGTGTGTATGTTCAATATTGTCTGCTGGCCAAAGCCGGGCCCATTAATGGCAGACCTTGAGTGTTAATGTGATATTGTTTGGTTTATTACAGTCCACTGTCTGCCAGAACTCTGACTCTATGAGCGCTGATTTCATGCCAGATCTCAGCCAGTCTCTCTCTTTTTTCGCCTCCGCTGCTTGACACAAACATATTACAACCATAAGAGTTTCTTTCCTTGAACCAACACCAGCAAACAATGGCTCAGTTGTGACCACGCTCTATAAGAAGCTGCAATGTTTTTTTGTTTTTTCAAGTCGTGCTGAATGCCTCCGTGTCAGGAACCATCCATTCACTGTTTTATGATTCATTACCCCCAGACATTTAAAGCCGTGGTAGTCAATGCTTTCTCTTCTACATTGCCAACTACCAGTGTTTCTGGCCGTTAGAAACCTTTTAAATAAGAGAGAGAGGTACAAAAAGAGCAGATAAAGGGGGATATAATGCAAGTATGAGCGAGTTGGGCATCAAAACAAGCTTTAATATTGTCTCTGGCAGATGCTCGACTTCATTAGGGACGTCTGTTTCGCACAAACGCCAATCGACTAAACTCATAAAACACAGAAGTTACACGGGAAAACATACCACCTCTCCTGGTGGCTTGTTTTACATCTCTTTCTCTCTGCCTCTGTGCTCCCACTATATCAGTCAGAGAGAGGGGAGGATATGGAGAGCACAGCTGCCCTCTATGGGTGTGACAACATTCCAGCACATGGAGGCAGCTCTCTGATCTCTGTTGACGCTGCATCATGTCTGGAAGAAACAGAGCGGCGCTATTGTTGCAGTGCAGGTGTTTAACACTAATTAGCCAGCTTATCTTCCCTACCCCTCCTCTCTTGCAGAGTCATCAAACACAGCTTCTGCAGCATGGAAAAGGAGCAGCAGTTCTGTGTAGTACAAAATATTTTGCCTGCTTGGAATGTGAGCTATTTGATATGCGTTCCCATATTTTTTTGATGCGTGTGGTATATATTTTAAAATCCCTTAGTCTCACACACACACACACACACACACACACACACACACACACACACACACACACGGTCTCACTGATGTAGTAGCTCCAGTATTAAATTCCATACTTTGGCATGCCAAGTTCAGTATAGTACAAGGAAAAGCAGTGTTTGCCTTTGCTTCGTCCTCGCTGCCCCACGCTGATGACACAAACCATAAAAAACAAGGTGGAACCAGCGGGAATAGACAGATGTAATAGAATTTAGAAAGAAAGGGAACAAATGAGTATGTGCACACAGACTGAGCTTTAAAGAGTCAAACGGGGCTACAGTCTATGTTTTTTCTCTTACATCGCATACATCTCCTGAGATCTAGGAAGCATGTTTCTCTGAAGGGAGATATATATGAATCCACCCAGGCACTCTCAGAGCCATGCTGATCATAGCCAGTGCTCTGTGATCCAGGGAGCAAAAGATATCTATCTATCCATCTATACACACACACACACACACACACACACACACACGACCTATATCTCTGAAAACATTCATTACCATGTCAAAGCTGGTCAAGTTGGGGTTTTCAGAGCCAAACATGATGTTATTTTTCATAAGAAAGCCAGTGCAGCGCCTGTTGACTTTAGACCAAGAAATCTGATACAAGATTACAGATATGGTTTTATTCTTACAGTCAAAGCTGAGATAAAATGTAAAATTAAAATCGGCATTGGTGGGGTAACATTTACAGTGTGTTCTATAGGTCTTACTTGATACTTTTCAGATGGCTCGCTGTTCTTGAAATGTTGGAGCATAACAACTTTCATTACTCAACTTTTCCCTTCATTTGAAGTGGGATTTAGAAATGAACCATCAAGACTAAAAACTGCATTTAGATTTCTGACATTGAAATATGTAGACATAAACAGGGCATATGAAGTAAACACTATAAAAGCGGCCTAAACTCAACAATTTTGGAACTGACAGACTAACAAATCACTGTAAATGGACATAAATCCACACACAACCCTTGCAATATTAATGCTACAAACAACCAATGGTGCAATACTCTGTAAAATACTTTATTTACACTGGTGCTCTGCCCATTCAAATGAATATTTTATGCAGTCATTATTCAATTCCAATTTCATGAATAATAGACTTATTTCCAGAAAACAGCAATTTTTGGCCTAATATGGTATCTTTTCTCTCCAGAGCAGGAGAAAAATCTCTGCATAGTTTTTCTGTTGCTACAGCTCAAACACTGTGCTAAGTCTTATAATAGCATGGAAAACCCTGTTACCATAGATAATGTGTCCATCTGTGCAATATAATGCAGCCTCTCAAAGAATAATGTGGTGTTTGTATTATAGAATATGCTGGATTGCAGATGTTCAGTGTATGAAGAAAAGGAAAGGAAAAAATGTACCTTGAGGCGTTCACTAAAGAAGCAATTTAAGGGAGAAAAAGACTCCAGGTCTGAAATTATGCTGTGTTCACCTGACAACTCTGAAAGTCTCTCTTGCAAGTCTCTGTTTGGCACTTTGGCCTTTTACCAAACCATATTGCATATGGAACAGCGCAGAGATGAAGCAAATTCCCTCTTCCAGTGTCAGGAAGGCTGCATAAACCCCCCCATTAGAGTTGCAGGAGTCAGGTAATGGAAAGGGGGCCTGCCCTGGCTTCTGCTGCTCTTACTGCTCTGTCAACCATGGCAAAGATCTACCAGCGGCCGGAGAAAAGCTGAGCCGCTCTCAAGCGAGAGGAGGAATGCGAGCAGAGATCACTGCAGCGTGGAGTGAGGCTGAGAGCTGTGGGCAGACGAGCCATTCACTCTTCCATCACTTACTGCAACAACATGCTGTTATTATCCTGTGTTGCAGACCCTTGGCTGGCAGACAACATTTAACACACTGCATCAACACTTACAGTGCAACATTTGAGCAAAAACCACACCACGTCAATAATAATGAATCACTTACTCACACTCATTCAAACACAGTCTCGTTTGCTCAGTCACTCACCCACACACTCGGGTAAGTCACTCGCTCGCTCACTCATTTGCTCATTCACTCGCTCACTTAGCATTGACTTGCTCAGCAATTGCCTCCTTCACTCACCCACTTGCACACAAAAACACACACTTTGTAGCCGCAACAATATAACAAAAACACAATAAGATGGACACGTGGGTTCAGCATCAGTGTACAACAAACACTGTCACCGACACAGATCCCATGACCAAGTGGCTTTTAGCAGGATGTCGACAAAACATTTACACATGGACTATTCAGCGCCACAAAAGCAAAAACGACGAGGACAAAAACGGCAATAAAGAGGAGTAAGCTGAAATCAAATGTGTAGAGCTGACCGGTTTGGAAATAAGATACGTATTGATTTCTGTTTTTATTGCAGTTTTTAAGCTGCTATCGGTGCCTGATGTTTACACTGGTTACTTCACTTCTTGGCTGCACACACACACACACACACACACACACACACACACACAACTCATCAAAATGACGGACAAACACTGAGGTGGGAGTGTGACACCTCAGGGGAGAAGCTGAACCAAAAGTCCTCCTCATTTTATGTATGTGGGGCCAATAGGGGAAAAAAAAAAAAACAAAAAAAAAAAACCTAACCAGGTGTAGAATTGCCAGCAGGATTAACATTAACCCTAGAACACTTTCTATAAAAAGTAACATCACTACTGTGGGCGATTTTTATCCGATACAATATACCCAACAAAAAGTATTTGTCATAAAAAATAGATCAAAATACGACAACTAGATCTGTTAAAAAAAAAAAAAAAAAAAAAACGCTTTTTAAAGAAAATTTTTTAAAGCCAATTGCTGTGATTCCCATTCTCCACGCTGTGGAATGACCAGATATAACAATTTAGATTTTTGTCCATGGGAATGCCTGCCTTATGAGCCATACAGTTTTGATGGTGATTTTTGTCAAAAATGCTGTAAATTTTGGATGGGGGTGTTCTTTTGCTGATGTATTTGGTATCACCTTAAAGGAAATGTTATCAGCTTTCAGACGTCATTGAGCAACACAGATGACAGATTTCTTGATGGCGTGTCTTGAAGCCAAAAATAAAGCCTTAAAAGTGAGTTAGTGAGTAGATAATGGGTTTAATCAGGGGTTCTCAGCTTTGCAGGTATGTTCACAGCCTGTACTCCTCCTCTCTCTTTTCCCTTTGCATTTATTGTATTTTCCGTACTGTCACATGCTTTTAGTTTGAAAGAGTAACAAGCCTGTTCTGTGAATATAATGAGTGTAAAGTACAGATATTTATGCAAAAATGTAAGGAGTAAAAGTAAAAAGTTGCCAGAAAAAAAAATACTCAAGTGAAGTACAGAGACCTAAAAAAAAAAATCCAAGTACAGTAACTAAGTACTTCTACTTTGTTACTTCCTACCTCTGGCGATAGGGTTAATACACATTTCTATGTTTCCTCCATGCCCTAATTCAAGCTTCATATTTGATTCAGATTCAGATGTATAATATGGTCTCTCTCTTTGTGCATGAATAAATATAAGTGATTGTCATACAGACACACAAAGGAGAGAACTGAGGGTACTATTTTGGTCCAAACCATAATCAAATCTAAGGTTACAAGACGCATCTCAATACCTATTCTCTAAACAACAGCGAAAACCACCGACTAAAATGACTGAGATCTTATCTGAATGTAAACATATATTACTGTTGGCATCTTAAATACAAAACTCTCAGAATCCTGGATAGTACATCATAGCATAATGGCCTACGCCGAATTATTTCTAGAAAAAAAATACATCTAATTTGTCGCATTTTTCTTCCAAAATATATTCCTGTCTCTTCCAAGTTCAACAGTGAAAGCACATGCTCAGAGGAAACCAGTGGCTAAAACAATATGTGGAACGGAGGAGTCAAAACAATCGTCCTGCAAATACAACCCACTAAAACCTCAGATGTTTCTCATTTTCATAAAACTTTACTGTGCATGAATATTTGACTTCTGCACATTTCACAGGTTCATACGGGCCAACCCAATTTCTGTTCAGTGAAAAAAAAAAAAAAAAAACTTAAATCATCTCTTTTTGACTGTACTTTCCTTTAATTTACATTTTCAGTCCTAAGCTCAGCCACAGAAACGGCGTTTTAATATCAGATGTATTAAAATAATTATCCTTTGCCTCACAGTCATCTTGATTGAGCTGAGCAACTACACTGAAAGCAATTTTTCCCCTTTATGATGAGTAACTAACCTAAAAACAATTTAACAACAACAATATCCATGTATTTGTCATGCTTCAATTGCTTGCCGATTCATCTATCTCTGCGTAGCTTATCTCTCCTCTTTCTTCTGGTACTGTCAAGCTTCAGAAAAACATGAAAACCAATAGAAAATCCCATTAAAACTGGTCATGCGTCTGCTGTCACATGGCAAAGATCATACGCTGGTGAAATATGTGCAACCTGCCCTTTTGTCCTGTCGTAAAACGGCATCAGAGTACAGCGTGGGAAAGTCAGGTGGCGCGGCGTGACTTAAGTTAAGACGCGTTAGCTTTAGGTGCATAGAATGCAGCAGATATGGCTTTGAAACAGTTAAGCAGCCAGATGTCTTGAGCGTGTAAAGCAGCATTGCAGGGCCCCACTGTTTATCTGCGTACACAAGAACAGGTGGGCAGAGAGAATCGGAGGGGGAAAAGAACGAACAGCAACATTCATAAACGGTTACTCAGAGCTCCATCAATCACTCATTTTGGTTTCATGCATAATTGCTTGTAAACCATGTGACCGAATGAATTAAGCAGTTAATGAGGTGGGCAGTTTGAGCACAGAAGTGAAATCTAATTGGACAGGTAAATATCAAGTTGATACCGACTGTCAGAATCACCCGCAATCGATATGACGCTTGCTGATAGATGAATGGGAATGCAAATTTCACTCGGGTACTAAATTCTCCATCAACTGTCTGCCTTTCATTGGGTTTATCTGTGCCTTTATCAGTAACAAATCCCATCTCTTTCTACACGCTGTGGTGCTGAGAGCAATAAAATAGAAATCTATAAAGTTAGGCAATATAAAGGCAATAAAAACAAATGTATTAGCTAAAAGTCAGTGCAGCGGTGGGAAGACAGTCCAGATTTATGTGGTAATTATCTGTAGGATATACACACACACACACACACACACACACACACACACACACACACACACACACACACACACACACACACACACACACCATTGAGCATCAAAACATTGAGATAGGAGCTTTAAATTATTGCAACATGTGATTTCTAGTTACTGAATAGAATATTATATTTTTATAGTGCTTTTCAAGTCACCCACAGCACTTTACATTATTGCTTCACTCTCACATTCTCCCTCTGGTGGTGATAAACTACATTTTGCATCCACAGCTGCCCTGGGGCAGACTGACGGAAGCATGGCTGCCAATTCGTGTGTTTGGCCCCTCCGACCACCACCAAACATTCATATACCAGTGTGAGTGGCACTGGAGGCAAGGAGAGTGAAGTGTCTTGCCCAAGGACACAATGGAGTGACTAGGACAGAGCGGGATTTGCATCACCAACCCTTCGGTTATGAGACAACCCACTCTACCACCTGGGCCATGGCCACCCCCACAGAATAGAATAGTGTAAAAAAAAAAAAAAAAAAAAAAAAAACAGGCAATGAAATTGGTGTGGCACTCACCACCAACAGTGCCAGGGATAAAAAAAATAAAATAAAATAAAAAAGTTCAAATGGTGCAAACACACAAGAAGCTTTTTTGCATTCACAAATGTTCCCTGAATTCACAGTTATTAAGGTCTTAGTCTAAAGATTTTGGGAGTTTAGTTTTATTTCAAGAACAGAATCATCAGATAAAGAACCATACAACATGGTCAAACAAAAAATTTCAGCACTCCAAAAGGAGGGAGAGGAAGAAGTAAAAGTTAAAGACTCCTACGCTCTTTTTTTTACAAACAATTAAACTAATTCTGCTTCCTTTGCTTTGTTCACACTTTTTTTCCCCCTCTATATTTTTACAATAACACAAAGATCAAGCATCAGATCCGAGCAATGACAAATTCAGAGAGGCAACTCCTAACATAGAGGCCCCATAAACAGTCCCATCACCAAAATCAAACAGGCACGCAGCCAAAAGGGATGCAGGTGAAAGTAACTATGGGTGTTTCATGGCAGCAGAGGTGAGTCAGAGGCTGCTGGAAGCTTCACTCACTGCTGCATTAGCCATGGATGGATGGAGATTCAGGACCGAGGAGCTGTCGAGATGCTGCCTGGTCCCATGAAGGCAAAAACCCAAATTAAAATCTCTGACATTCATCCTGATGCAGGAGTATGAGGGGTTCTAAATCTTAGGAGGCAAATATACAGTGCATGCATAGAACAGCTGTGTCCTGTGCAGTTTATGTAGAAGTCATGGAGAACAAAGCTATGAGCATCCTGTCATTAACCTTGTGTAAGATGTCAGGTTGGAAAACATCGTGATATGATTCATTTCAGTCTGGTAAAAGTGCAAGATACAGCAACGGAGACAATGAGCTGATGAACAAAATGTACATTCTTGGAGCCGGTAAATGAGACATAGCTGAATTCTCAATGAACTGTGTTACAGCCCACTGTGAAAACGACTCTCAGTCAGTGCTCAGGCAGTTCATCAGAACAAATTCCGCCGAGGCATTCCCAACACTCCTACACCTGTCAGTTGTACGGGATCCCTGGGAGCTCCTTCGCAGTGACAGCGTTGGCTGCAGAGGCAGTCTAGTAACTCAGACGTGCATTAATGTGTGTGGAAATATAAAATATACACATTTTGTTCATCAAGGAAACATTAGCAGCAATTTCAGTCAAACAAAAACATAGAATATGGAAATTCCTAGTCATATAAACACAGGAGGGAAAAAAATAGCAAATCACCGCCTCATAGCTGCGTCAAGAGATAAAACGATCACTATACTGACATGTATGATTCACATTACGAGTCATTTTTAGAACAAGAGCAGAACATTCTAAGGTCATACATTAGTATAATATAGAATCTAATGTTCATTTTTTTCTATTATCCTTCATATTTGCAGCTTTAGAAATTGTTAATTAGAAGAATCAGGTCTGTTTCCATAAATGTATTTAATGTGCATTTTTATCGTACAAAATCTTTATGGAATCAACAAAATGAAAATAAAATGTTCAGAATTTCACCAAAAAAATGTTTTGCTTGCTTGAGGGGGTTTTTCATCAAAGGGTGAACGTGGACAGAAAAAAATGCATATTTTTAGATTAAATTATGACATAGCGACTATTTATCTAACGTAATTTGTCGTCTGATGTCTTTGTAGCACAACAGGTTATGTGAACTAATAAGACCAAGTAATTCTCCTGCCATTTGTGAAAAAAGAGCTCACAATCATGTTCGATGAAAATGGAACACTCTGCTTCTTCTACTCCGTTCATTGGATCTGTGTGTAACATAGCCTGTAGCGCCACCTACTGGTGACACAATGCAGCCTACATTTGCATGTTTTCAACCAAAAAAAAAAAAAAAAAAAGGTAGAATTTGAGGCAAAAACGTGTTATTTTTATTTACTCAACACAACCATAAGGTCTTTTTTCAGATAATCAAGCTAGTTTAACCCTTTCATGCATAGTAGTCACTACAGTGGGCAGCTGTTCAAAGGTGTTCTCCTGTGTTTATGGATTTAGAGTTGGTTTTTTTGTTTTTTTTCCCCCATATCAGCCAACAGTGAAAGCATATCCATCATCACATACACTGTAATTCATACCATTAATGTAAATTTGCTGTTCTAAATAAAACTGATCTGCAGTTACATGTTTGTGTTTGAGTGTAAATAAATAAATAAATTGTTATTTGGCTGTAATTAACTGTTTTGTAATTAACTGTTTTGTTTAAGTTTTTTTTTTAGTTTCATTTCTGCATATTATCTCTACGTAGGCATGTTAAAATGTGAGAAAACATATTAGCAGCATTAAACCTGCCTTTATTTCATAGTTTTCATGCAGTATATCAGTAAATACATGTTTCTTTGCTTCTAAAATTAAAGTATCATGTCCAGCTGAGTGAACATTCATGTAACTCCATGAAAAAAAAGGTTCATAATCCCCCCCCTTTTTTTTTCATGCCTAAAGAGGAATAAAAACACTCAGGGAAAAAAAAAATATCTTGATTAAGGTTCTCATAATTCATGCATGAAAGGGTTAAGGAAGACACTCTATTAGTCATGACATTATCACCACATGACCTCCAACCAAACTCAAGTGGGTGGGTGAGCCACAGGTATATCATTTTAATTAAAACACTTAAAAAAATGGGTCTTTTTAGACCTCTTAAGCCTGGTTCTCCTCACTACTGGAGATAGCTGCAGTTCCATCTGTGTTGCTATGGTAATACTATGCTTATGATGATGTACACAGTGTAAACATCTACATAGACAGGAGAATATCAGCTAGAACTTCAATAAACTAACAGAACAGAAGACACTTAACTGGTCAAATATTTAAAACAAGCTAACAGTCTGACACCAACATAGGTCATGAATAATTTCATAAAATAAAGTAAGTTAACACAAGCAGATCTAACCGTATTTGTTTTATTTTTCAACCACTAAAACTCATTGAACGAGACAAAGAGCAGCAAAAATAAAGGTCACACTATGAAGCGATTACCACAAATATTGTCTTACCATCATAACTTTGTTTCATATGAATTAAACATCTGCTATCAGCTGCTACATTGCCGTTTGTTACATTAAAATGATTCAGATTAGAAACAAGTTCCTCAAGCCTGAGCAGGTTTTAATACCATGTGCAGCACAGGGGCATGAAAGTGTCAAACATTAGTTCCATGTCTCTATGAAAGCATAAATCTTATCCCACCCCCACCACAAATAAAATGAGTGGCTGCTTATTGTTTTGAATAATTGCTCATAACTACATTCAGCATCTAAACTGAATGGTCAGCAGCGGAGGTTTATTTGGAGTGAAAATGAAAGTAAAAGTTAAAACTATACAATGAAAAACTATTCATTAATCATGAAACTAGGCTTCATAAATTCCCACCGACTACATTTTAGTAGATGACCCAAAAGCATCTACTGATATCAAATCTGTTAATACCTGTTGATCCAGTAATCTTATCAATACATTTAAATAACTGGTGTAAAATGCAGTTTGTCATCGTTTCATGGTCATCAGATATGACCCATTTGGATGTACAGAAACTCCATGGAAACATTGTCATCTTCTACAACATTGATTCATCAGTAAAACCCATGGAGTTGGATCAATGACAGTGGATGGACACACTTTGTTTTGCTTTCAATTATTAATATTTTTGCAGGAAAAGCAACTTTTTTCTTCAGTTTTCTATGTTTATGATATAATAACCCTCAACTTTAGTCTGAGCTTTTTATGAAAATCTACATGATCAGTAAATTTAAAATGAGAAAATACCTGATTTTTACTGAAAAAAAACCCCACCAAATACAGATGATAATATTATAATAAATGATGATGAATCACTTAAAGGTTAAATAGAGAGAAACATTTATTTGGGAACTACCACAAAAGTAGCTCTGGGTGTTTATGGGTTAAACAGTCTCCAAGTTAGCACAGCTGACACACTCTCCCAAATACTGTCAGATACAGTTTTCATTACACCTGAAACCTGGGGACATTTGCTTTGTCATTGTCCTGGTTATGCTGTACCCAGACTATAGTTATATCACAAATCCAAAAAAAATCCACACGCTGTAGGAAAAAAAAAAAAAAAAAGGGGGGGGGGGGGGGGACCT
>JAQQZY010000029.1:18686377-18705993 GCA_030068375.1 Ostorhinchus rueppellii
CTGCAGTAATGCGGTCGCTGCACCGGTCTGTTGTGGTGAAGAGGGAGCTGAGCCGAAAGGCGAAGCTCTCGATTTACGTTCTGACCCTCACCTATGGTCATGAGCTCTGGGTAATGACCAAAAGAATGAGGTCACGGGTACAAGCGGCCGAAATGAGTTTCCTTTGCAGGGTGGCCGGGCTCAGCCTTAAAGATAGGGTGAGGAGTTCGGACATCCGGGAGGGACTCGGAGTAGAGCCACTGCTCCTCCATGTCAAGAGGAGCCAGTTGAGGTGGTTCGGGCATCTGGTGAGGATGACTCCTGGACGCCTCCCTGTGGAGGTGTTCCGGGCATGTCCGTCCGGGAGGAGACCTTGGAGCCGACCCAGGACACGCTGGAGGGATTACATCTCTCTGCTGGCCTGGGAACGCCTCGGGATTCCCCCAGAAGAGCTGGTGGATGTCACTGGGGAGAGGGCCGTCTGGGCTTCGCTACTGAAGCTCCTGCCCCCGTGACCCGGATCCCGATAAGCGGAAGACAACGAGTTTTAGTACCTGATTTTCACTAAAAAACTAAATAAGGAAGTCAATATTATAATAAATGATAAATAACTTAAATGGCAAAAATGGAGAAAAATCTAATTGGGAACTGACACAACAGTAGCACTGGGTCTTTATGGTTTAAAGACTACTCCACTTCGAAACATTTCAGTATCTTATTCAAGCCAATGACTCACAAAGGTAGGTCAACAATCATCAAAATAGAATGCAGTTTAAAGGAGCAAAAAGAAAGAATAGTAGCATATCTATAGCACAAGTAAGGTGATCTCATGTTTTCCTACAGCACTATGAGTTTGAAAGCAGCTGAGCCTTTCATCTAAGTTGGATGAAACATCCCGATAAGCTCAGAAGTCATCATGGAGTCTGCAGAGGTCTGTATGTGGGATGGCATATGTAGGAACCCCCTTGCACCCAAGGGACTCAACTTGGTTGGAAAAACCAGCAAATCAAAGACACTAGTAGAGACTAGAGGCAGAGAGGCGTGTGGGATTCCTTCAGGGGGCTGCAAAGACTCATTTAATCTTTCTATACTTCCCTGTCGTCAGCAGCTGTTGGAGGCAAAGGGGTTTAAGACGCCACGGGCTGAGACCCATAAGAGCAGATTAGGATGGAACAAGAGGGAGGACGAGAGGAGGGGGGTGTGGCGACAGTGGGATTTTTCAGCACAAATATGAAACTTGGTAGGGGCTGGGCTGTCGTGGTGCTGCAGGTCTGTCAGTCATGCAGTAAGCAGATCCCTCACTGGAGGAACGACATGGGTGTGTGCTGTGGGCAGTCCCCTGCATGCACAGTGAGATCTGACGAGTTGCTGCATCTCTTAGAAAATGTCACAATTAACAACCATCTCCTATCTTTTTTGGGGGGCTGCTTTGCTTTGCTCTGTATGCAAAAGAAGCACTCATATAATATTCATATTTTGTCCTGAACAGCTGAATGCAGATTGCAAACCCAGCGGGAGCACTTACAAAGGGAGAGACAAGCAAGAGGATGGCATGGCATTTGGAATTGGTGTCAAACTCCACTTGGATATCTGTGTTGCCTGCGGTCAGCCAATTGATTTGCACTGTTGTAATATATATTCTAAATCCCAGTGGTGCAACCAGTGTTGCTTATTTGTGGGCTGTGTACACTATTATATTACGAGAGAGGAGAGGAGATTATTTGAAGCCATTTTAAGCTGTGACGGTTCTTTCCTGAAACATTTTGCACAGACACAGTCTAA
The DNA here is from genome assembly GCA_030068375.1 of Ostorhinchus rueppellii. Classification (NCBI taxonomy): domain Eukaryota; kingdom Metazoa; phylum Chordata; class Actinopteri; order Kurtiformes; family Apogonidae; genus Ostorhinchus; species Ostorhinchus rueppellii. The sequence goes on from JAQQZY010000029.1 coordinate 18,688,139, forward strand.
AGGATTACTTTGTATTAAAAAAAAAAATAATAAAAATAAAAAATCACTGCAGTGTAATTTCAGAGAAATAACTTCATCTAATCCATCTTAAAATAAAAGCTATAGCAAAGCAATGAAAGAAATGATATATTCTTCTAACTCAGGTGAGTCACGTACCCCTAGTGGCTTATCCTGATTAGGGGAAACATGCTGCAATTCTGCAAAGATCTTGACTTGTGCAGTGTCCAGACCTTACACTGCACTGCTGTCCACCTGTCTGCCCTACTGCAACAGCTAGAATGAGGTAATTGGGGTCATATTGCTTGTCGTAGGGTTTAATTATTTTCTCATTCTTTCTGCATATTAAACAGTGCTGGCAGAGAAACATCTGGGGGTTTAATAGTAATGGGCTGAAGTCTATGTTTATGCTGGAATTGGCAAAGATCCCAACATATGGGGCAGGATTATTACATTGGGGTCATGGAGCTTAAATGAGGAGACTCCCGAAGGTCAAAAAGACAATGATTTTGCATGAAAATCCCAATTTTCTTTTAATTTTAACCTCACTTGGCAAAGTTTTGAAAAGGTCAGGAATGAAGATCTCAGCTGAGATTGCTCTGCGTTAAGAGGATGAATCGAAGGGAGGACAAACGTTGGATAAAGCCCCTTTCATTCCTGTGTCATACTTTTTGTATGAATTACTTAAGAGAACCTAACTTGAAAGCGTCTTGCAAAACTACAGCATACCAAAATTTTGAATTACACTTCAAAAAACCTTCCTAAAACATCTTAAATAATTGAAAAGCACAAGCCAGTTTGATGACTAGACTACAAAAGGTGTTTTCACTCACTCCAAAGGAAAGGCACCGGCTTCTTTTTGATATTAATCTCTACTTGAAACCTTTGGATGTCTCAAACGCCAGTAATTAATTTTATGACAGCTAATTTGAAAACCTCTTTTCATTCAGTTAAAAAAAAATGTTTCTTGTGAAGTTAAAAGACATGATACCATTTAAGAGGGAAGTAAAGTAGTTTTCGCAATTTATGAAAAACTTTTAATTTCTTAAGTGTGAGTGAACAGACTGAAAATGACAAAGTACCCTTATCATCGCATCATATCAAATTGGCTTTTCTCATTAAATCATTTTTCCTGTCAGTCTCAGAATATTAAGCCCAGTGACTTTATGACTTGTAGTTAGTTGATAATACATGCAGTAGAACGCCGTCTGCCTAAATACATTACGTGACTATAGCTTACATAATTAAACCTACATTACCTGATTACTTGTCCACTGGAGGGCAGTGGAAAATCTGTAAACACAACAACTTTATTATGCTTATGTGACATTTTGAGATAATGTGTTAACAAGCAAATGAGTCGCACTGATTCCTGTATTTTCCCTCTGTTTTAATTGTATCTGTCTTTTTGTCTCCCTCAGCATCTGTGGAGAATCTGGGCTCTTAGCTGTTAAATCCTACATGGTCTGCTGTGATAGCTGAAAACCAAACACTGCGGTCCCAAACAAAAAAAAAAAAATCAATCCACAGTTATGAGCTAATAGATGTGTGCTAATTACCTGTGGGTTCATCTTTGCTACAAGGCCCTGTCCCCACTGATACGATGCCACGTTTTTTTCTAAACCGTCTCAAAAAGATGTTACGTAAAAATTGTGACCCCTTTCATATTACAAATCATCAAATATGTAAGATACATGTACTGTATAAGGTGACTCATATGCCTTTTATGTCAAACTAATGTAAGTTGAGGATAAATAGAATGATATGAATAAAAGGAATGTAGGCCATTATTATTTATTTTAAAAACTGTCATTTTCATTGTGTCGGTTTGTTTGACTGACTATTAGATTTTTGTCACGTAATTCTCACTGCGAAAATATTACACAGGCCTTTAAACTGCAGATCGGTCTTACTTTAGTCAATCTTATAAAACACAAACACAGACTGACAGACTGCAAGGAATCCAATGAAAATGTGAGAATTGGATTGTCTTTAGAGTGTGGTTGAGTCATACAGGCTGTGAATGCTAAGGTTCTACACAACTCCTCATCCCCACCATGATGATGTGTATTAAAGGGCTCATATTTCGCTAAACCCACTTTTATTTGTGTATTTTAACCCTAACAGTTCATAAAGTTTGAATATGAACCCTCCAGGTGCAAACGTATCTTTATATTCATGCCGGCGAAAATAGAGTGGATTTCTACAACCCGTTTTAATTCCCGTTTAATTTGTTCTGTTTTATAAGTAGTTACATCACGATATTTGCACATATAAGGTCAAGACTTGCGACAAACATTTCTCCAAGTACAGCATAATTGTTTATCAGCAGCAGTGGTTGTAGTTCATTTGTTGGTTGTATTAATGAACCCAAGTGGCTCAAAGGGACAGAGAAGCATGATCAACATCCTGGAGGGGGCGGGCCATGAAGGGGCTCATGTGCATGTAAAGGGCCAGCGCTCAAATGACATTTCTGGTGTCATTACTCAGAAATATTGTTGAAGATGGACCTGTGGAGTTGCATTAATGAAGAATTTAGACCCAAGCAGAGCATTTACAGTTTATGTAGAGCACAAGGAAATGTTGGAAAATGCACAATTCCATTTAAAAATGATAAATATCACTCATTTAATACTGCCTTTATGTGTTATGGGAATTATGGTAAACTTGAAAACTGCACATGAACACCCCCTCACGTCAAATTTTCCACTGGGGAAAAAAAATTGGTAACAGGAGTTGCTGATGTGAAAATAACCTTTGAACTTCAATATGGCCAAAAGCGTTGAAGGATTAATCGCAAATATTAAACTGCTTTTATTAACATTCTGCTGCCGTTAGCAGATTATTTTGCATATTTATAGTGTACACAATTTGCAAAAAGACAGTTTTACAAAAAGAACTTTGCATGTTCTCCCTGTGTGTGGGCGGGTTCTCTCCGGGTACTCCAGCTTCCAAATACATGCATTATTAGGTTCATTGGTTAAGCTAAATTGCCCATAGGTGTGAATGTGAGAGTGATTGGTTGTTTGCGTCTATCCTGGAGAGGGGACATGGACACCGATATATATAAAGTTCACAAGATGAATGAATGAATTTTTTAAAAATGCTGTAGTGGATGAATTAACACGTTCAAAATGGTTTTCCCAAGTAGCAGGTCACCATAAATCATGTGTCAGCCATTTTTCATTTTGCTCCAACAACAAAAGCACTCCAACACATTGCGCTAGTAATTTCAAATTACAAGTGGAGAGGCTCATCTTCCCCATAGCATGTGAAGGCAGGTCTTGATGGATTTCTCTCAGATCAATTGTTTAAACTGCACATGGAGATATCTGGCTCACGGTGATAAAACATGAAAACACCGTACTCATACAGATTTAAATTAATTCAACCCCAGCCAGCTCATAAGAGCGCTGCTGACACACAATGGAGTGATCTCATATCCTGAGGAGGGGAGTTTGGGCACATGTCATACAGTATGTCAGTGCGCATTCACAAATAAATCACAATCTTTCAGCAAAGCCCATTACATCATTCACCGTAACAAATGCTTTGGGCTAACTGGGTCCCTGCGGGAGATGGCTCCGGCCTCTGTCATGCCATGCCAACAACACCAACAGATCAGTTACTACAGAATCCCATCAGCGCTTCCATCCATTCCTCCCCCTCTAGTCATCTCATTCCTGCAGAGCTTGCCTCCACTCCCCCTTCTTTGCTCATGCTACTGTCATTCATGGTGCCAGCATCTGTTTGAAGTGATTCAGTGATGGGGAAAAAAAAAAGGAACGGGGTGGTGTGTGTGTGTGTTTGTGACAGTGTCTGTATATAGAGGTTTGGCATTATGTGGGTGCTTAGGGATAAACCTTATTATTAAGATGTTTTGTTTATGCATGAACACATTAGCATAACACTGTTCTAATAAATCTATAATTTATATTTAGATTTTTTTATTTAATCCACAGTCTATAATCTATAAGGCACAATGTCAGGGGTAAAACATGTTCTCAAAGCAGCACAATTTTCTAGTTTATTGTAGTAACAGATAAAAAACAAAAAGCTACAATTTCAAAAGGGTCCTTTGCCCCCATTGCAAAGGCCCTCTCCCTCACCGTGAGTGCGGTGCATGAGTGAGAGGGACCTTTGCATGTGGGCTCGGTCCCTAATAATTTTGAGTGATTTTGATACAGCTTACTGAACATTTTTTTGTGTGTTGAGGTTTCATTTCTATCAATTATGATGATAGTGTTCTTATTAAAGTAACACTGTCCGACTGGGTAAGAAAAATGGGAGACACAGGTTATAAACAAGCTGAAAGAAGTGCCGAAATGGTGTGAAAAATGAATATTTCAGCAGCAAAGGGTTGAAATATAAATAAAATAAGTGCTTCTCTGAAAAGAAATGCATTTTTTGCGATACCCAGTAAGTTATAGTTTATGACACTGCAGGCGATGAGTGTTGATATGCATTTCTTAGCACCTTAATGAAAACTGAATCCCAAACTATTCCTCTTTAGCACCAAATTTAATAATTCAAAACCGACCGGTATAAAGAAATTCCCACTGAGGGCTGTATGAATTCATGCAAGAGACCTCCAGTAGCAGAGGGCTGCCCATTAAGATATTGCATATAAGAAAGCTGGAGTTTACAGTAACATACATACTGCCACTACATTACATTGGAGCAAAGAGATCATGGCAGTAACTCAAGGTTAGAGGTTCAGTTACCAAGGTGGCTGGGTCCGCTCACAGCCTCAGTATTATTTCTAAAGATTTTTTTTTTCCTAGAGCCAGTTCTCTCAACTCTATATTGCTCCAACACACAAACACACACAAGCACCAATGAATACTCTGAATGATTAAATCAATCCGAGCTCCAGTGATGCCCAGACTTCTCTTTATTCTTTTCCATCCCTGCCTCACCTCCCTTCTCTTCTCTCCTCCCTCACTTCGTTCTTCTCTATGAACCTTCAATAACCGAGGCCTCCCACCGGGTTTGTGTGGCTGGCTTCAAGCGCCGAAGCGAACACCCATTGCCCATCCAACAGCACCCACCCGCCGGCTTGTGGTGCTATCAAAGAACTCAGTAGAAATGGAAGACGGGGGATGTCTGCAGGAACAGCTCAATTGCTGGGGCTGTAATTTTCTCACAGGCATGGAAGGGGATGCACATTTGGTTGTGTAGATCGATCCACGTCATTTCATGCCTTGGTGGCGCTGCCTGTTGGCTCTCATGATGCCCTGTGGTAATGCTGTAGGATGACTTCAGTAAACTGGCTGAAGAGCAGAGGCAATGCAAGTCTAACACCTTGACATAAATAATGTCACTCTCAGCAGGGGCTTGGCCCAAACCTATTTGAACTGGAGTTGGCAATGGGAAAAGTAGCAGAATAAGAGGATTACCGTGTTTCCTGCAAATATGATGATGGCAAGTTAGCACAGATACCATGGCAACAACAGAGACATGTGTACTGGAAGAAATTATTCAACACAGTTGTCAAAGTAGGACAGGAAAATGCTTAGCTGAGCTCTTTAGCATCCATTTTTGGTTAATTGTGGCATCCTAGCTTTGTTTAAATTAGTCAACATGTATGTAGGATGCTCGTGTGTAGCATGCATTGCACGTGTGAGCATACTTTGGGATCTTCAGATGAAGCCTCAAGCCCACTACAGCACTGCCCTTGATGCAGCAAAGCTCTGCATCAGCCAGAACCGATTTCATCAGAACCAAAACATCGGGTGGCAGAAAGACCCTCATTTGCACTGATCCTCCATGTCACTCTTCAGAAAACAGACTTCAAGTAGAGGGAGAGATAGGAAGAGGGAAAACATCCTTTATTAATGAGCCAGCCCCCCCCCAAAAAAAACACTCAGGAAAGGTTGCCAATTAGGCCGTCACAAGCCCAAATCCAGTCTTAACCAATGAGCAAAATTCTTCCTTTTGAGACACTGTACTGATCCTTAACACCCTGTAGTCATTCCTCTCCTGGTAGAAGACTATTCCGCTGTAGGAGGCAGGAAAGACAGCTTGTATCCACCATCACTCAGTCCCAGCTGGGCAAAGCTCCTGGCTTTCACCCTTCACAGAAGACCGCTGCAGTGCGAGTCCTGCACATCAAAAACCCTCCCACACATAAAGCCCAGCATTGATGAATACTTTGGCATCTCGTCCACCACATTCATGTTCTGACAGTGTCCCTTTATATTTGCTGCCAGCTCTTAAGTAGGGGAGAAAAACATTTTCCTGTCTTTATTTGACAGCCTCTTCATGAGGCCATCTCGCATGACCTCCACATAAATTAACTGTCACGTTGCTGTTCAGCCAGGGCCACAAACATGAACAAGGGCACAATGATTGTAAACGGTCTACCCACATACAAAGTAAAAATTAGTCATACCTTCATTTTCCATTTATTTAAAAGAATGGTGAAATCCTGGTTTTGTTTTGAGTTTTTTTTTTAATCTTAAAATGCTGATCAGATTCATTTAAGGTAGACTTTCTGCAAGAGCTGTCTTTGTAATCTTGCTAAAAAAAAAAAGGGGGGGGGGGGGCGTCATTTATATTATTAAAGATCTATTGATGAGTTTTTATATTGCCGTGTTTGTTCACTCAAAAGTAATGCATTATTCATTTCTCATTTAAAAGATGATTTCATTACTCCCATAGAGATGTAGGGATTTGGATGTTTTCATTCCCTCTTATCAAAACCTTATTCCTCCTGCGATTACTCGGGAAATCTTAAGTATATAAATGTCTAATAAGGTTTACCCATTATGGTTAGATGTTTTCAATATGTATTTTTTTTCCCATTCAAGGCCTTTAGACACGTCAATGGCTGCTCCTTTGTGTATCTTTTCATATTCAGGAACCCATTGCTGTCAGTGGCCTGTTCACCTACAAACAATACAAGTGACAACAATGTTCCAAAGGTTCATATTAGAAACCTTGTGCGGAGGTGACTAGTTGGCCTCCTATTTCTGACCTCAACTACAAAACGGCAAAATGAAAGATTCTCTGCATGACTTTACTCTACAGAGAGAGAAAAAAAAAAAATATGACAAAGTGCAAACAAGAGGGATTCTTAGAGGACTGTAATTGGCTCTGGTGAAGTAGTGGACTAAGGATAGGTCGCCCGAGATGTGACCACAGATTTGACATGACTAAAATGCCAGATGGCCAACCTGTTCCGCTAGACTGGCTTTAACATGAGTTTTCTCAATGCACTTGTTTTGCTAAAGATCTTTATTGGAAGCTTTGTTGGCATGAAGATGTGCTTTTCAGTAGACATAGAGCCCTACTCCCCAGAGAGATGGGCCTTCACTCAGCAAAGAGGTTCAAGAGGACAGGCATTTCCCACACTGCATCTCAGCAAATCGAGTCTGTATTGCAGGAAAAAAAGTAGAGATGCAATTCCAAACTTGTCAAAAATAAATACTATCCATCTCTGCAACACCTTGACAGTTTCTCCAGAAGAATCACAAAGAAGCAGCCTTAAAAGGTAACCTGTAGTGAATTTTCATTGCTAGCCATTTCAAAAGACTCATACTAGCGGTTCCGTCCCGTAACTTACATTATAGCCTGTTGTCAAGTATGTGTGAGTACTAAGTTGCTGCTCTATCAGTCAGGCATGGTCAGTGACATGTTGCCTCCTTCATGAGCCGCTCCAGCACCGGTAGTGGCAAAAGTTCGTAGTATTGTCTGATTGCCTGGGCTGAGATTAACTAGTGACAGACCCTGTGCAGCAGATGCCACTCTATATTCCCACATTACTGACCTGTGCTGAGTCGTGTCTCTATGACAGTGGTGGAATGCTAAGCTTACAACTGCACAAACTACAAACATGAACATGTATCGTCCACTCAATCTTGCTCACTGACTGCCACGTGTTTACTTGTGCTCCATTACCCAGAATCAATGACAGGTACGTCACTGGTATGGCCAGCAAGGGCCACACTTATAATTCACATCATAAAAAGTCCGGTGTGATGCATTTATGGTTATTTATTACTCTTGCTTATACGTGATGCACAAAGCATAATTAATGCCGCAAGCCTGACTGGCACAGGCTCACTTTAATAGTGAGATGAAAGAAACACATACAGAGGACTTATTCCCAAATGCTTCATGCAAAAGATTTAAGAACATTTTAAAAATTTGCGGTAGTCAGCTCTTATCTTGTACTCGGAGTTTCAAGAATGATAACAAAAAAACCCGTTTGAAATAGAAACACTTATCCAGGAATGAGAAGCCTTGGGCCCTCTCCTGCAGCCAGCTCTCGAAGCTTTGCAGAGCAGCTGAAGACAAAGCATACTCATTCTAGAAAACAGAGCAGGACTGCTGCCATGTGCACTCGCCACCCACAAAGAAAGGTGCGAGGCATCAGTGTCTGCCAAATGGCATGTGAAGGCGCAGACATTTGCTTGCTGACCCTTGGTTACCATAGGAGCTGTGGAGAAATGGTATGATAACGGCTGCGTCTCCCCTGCTTTCTCAGTGAAGCAATTACCTACAAAAACACAATAATTACAGCTACTGTTCAGGTGCCTTATTCTCTTCTTGAACCATCTAATGATGTGCCAACTTCATTTCACACTTTCAAGCTCCAGTGCAAACATCGAATAAAAACAAAGCCAGAAATTAATGGTGAATGAGCCTGGAGGAAAAAAAAAAAAAAAATCAGCATTCTGTAGATGATATTGCTGCAATACAAATGCCAATGAATTGTTAGGCTGCACACCAATGAACATTAACACCCCCAGTTTGCAGAGTAAAAACAGTATTGGGAAAAAAGAGAAATATGGGTGTTTTTTGTTCCACCCAGCTCCAGCGTCTGGCCTGAGCTGCTGTGTGCTTCTGTGTTTACACTGCTCAGGACAGCCCCAGTGATTACAATTAAGCAGCTCTTATCCCTGGACATAATCAAGGCAGGCCAGAATGTAGAGGGCGGGGTTAATCCTCCAGTGGCACAGAGATTCAAGTCTGGGAGTGGAGGAGGGCGATGTGGGTGTGGTGGGGTGGGGTGAGGTGAGGTGGGCCTTTGTGGGTGAGCAGACTACGAGTTCACAGACGATAGGTCTCGGTCTCAGCTGCGTGTCAACGGATTACGAAACATTACCAGGCACTTTTTATTCAGTATTGGTCTGTTATTGCTTTTCAGAGGCAAAAACAAAACAAAACAAAAAAAAACACATTTCTGTCAACACAAGGGAGAAAGATGCGGGTTTCAGGAATATTCAGATGAATTTAATCACAGTTCTGGTGGTACAGGGAGGGCGTCACAAAGGGGAATGGATTATCAGCAAGTCAGCATGTTACAAAGCACCGGGTGGCTGATGTGCTAAAAACAATGCTGCCCAGGTTCACAAAAATTGAGTAGAGATGATATCTGATTTAAAACCAATTTCGACACAAGCGACATTGTGTGTCTGGCAGCAGTGACCCGGTACTTAAGGACACCACGCAGCATCCGACTGGGGAAAAGTGAAGCCCAATCGAGAGTGTGACTCACAGTAATAGCAAATGTCTGTTAACTCAAAGCGTTTCCACTGGTATAAACAAAGTTGTGATGGGAATTAAGAAGAATTACTGTTTACTGCTTAGTAGGCACGCATTTTTAAATTATTCATTGGATTGGCAACAGCCTCTACAGCCCAAGGAGAGACAGAGTTTATATCAACCAAACTAATGTAGCAATATTCTGAGGACTGTTAATGCCTTTGTAATATGAAATCTAATCGAGGTGGATGATGAGAGCCTTTAGAAAAATCTTCCTGTGATGTGATATATACAGGCCAAGCGGCTCTGTTCATTACCCTCTGCTGGAGACGACAAATCCCTCAAATGGAATGCAGTCTTAAAAGAGCAGAAAAATACATGCAAGTAATATTCCATTACTGCAACTCTAAACCCAGATAGTATCTAGTCACATACTGCAATATCAATATTACAAGAATACTGTGTCCAAACTCATGCAGCAGGAAAAATGTATACATTCAATCTTATTTATAACCCACCTGGATATGAAAAAAAAAAAAAAGAAGTCGAACCAAACTCAACCCTTACAGACCTAGAACTATTTTTGTGGCGACTTCCATTGTAATTTTTTTGTCTACATTTGACCTTTTCCAACTGATTTATCATGATGTGTTATAATATTTTCAGCAAAAAATTTGGTATTTTCCGATATTTAACCCATATTGCAAATTTTGCGTCAGTTCCCAGTGTATTTTTCTCTCCATTTAACCTTTCTTAAAGCAGCGTACGACATTCGTAACCAATTTTTCACTGAATCTGTAAAACCCAAGTGATAGCCCAAGTATCACAAATCCGTTTTCGCGATTATGCACCTGAATCACTTCTGTCACGATGAACAACTTCGAAGTGTATGCCGTCAAAACATCTGTTTACATAATGAACCGAAACCAAATGGTCACTCTGGCCTTTTAGGAATTCCATGCAGCCGCAGCAGCAAGAAAGCCGTTTCTGCGGTTCTTGCTACTGCGACCATACTGCGAGTGGAATAACCATTCCCACAATGCACTTGGCAGCAAAATTACAACCAGGCCCAAGTTACATATAAGTTTGGTATGAAAACCAATAGACTGCTCATCATGGAGAACACGTTGAAATTGTTCACCATGCGGGAAGTGATTCAGGTGCGTAATCGTGGACAGAGTCATGATACTTAGGCTATCACTAGGGTTTTACAGATTTGATGAAAAACCGGTGATGAACGTCATACGCTGCTTTAAGTAATTTAATCGCCATTTATTATTATATTATCTTCTGTATTTTGCGATTTTCACTGTAAATCATGTATTTTCCTATATTTAATTTAGATGCTCATGAAAACTCAGTAAATTCAAATGTTATTTCATCAAAACGGAGAAAACTGAAGAAAGAGTGACCTTTTCAGCAGAATAAATCAATAATAGAGGGTTTTACTGGTGAATTAAAGTTGTAGATGACAGCGTTTTCACTTTCACTACAGAGCCTCTGAACGTCCAAATGGGTCATATCTGAGGACCATGAACAGATGATAAACTGCATTTCACACCAATTCTTTGCATATATTGATGGGATTAGTGGAGCGACAGCTATTAAAAAGTTTAAATCAGTAGATGGTTTTGGTTACCAGTGGATGTTTGGGCCTCTATGGGTTAATTTACTGATCATGTAGATGTGCATAAAAACTCAAGGCTTATACCAAAACAAAGAAGACTCAAGAAAAAGTGACTTTTTCGGCAAAATACATCATTAACTGACCCTAAAACAAGCATCTACTGTACAACCATTGTCATTTATCAATGTTGCAGAAGATGATGGCATTTACACGTTCACTACAGAGACTCTGAACGTCCGAATGGATCATAGCTGATGACAAACCGTATTTTACTACAATTATTTAGATTTATTGAACACTGTAGATGTTTTTGGAGACAAGGGATAGTTTCTTACAGGGTTAATATAGTAAAAGCTTGTGGTTCAAAAATGTACACTTTGCTTTAACAGTGTGAATTATGAAAAGACAGTCCCAACACCTCCAAAATAACACAGCTGTATGAGCCAAAGCTACTTGGATAAGGTCAAAGCAGAGTTGTGATTTTCCTTCAAGGCCTTTAATACCATCCTGACAAAACAAAGCCTCTGTGAAACTCCCTACATTTTATGGAACTTCTAAATTTAACCCCTTGACAGAGGTGATCGATACAATCTCAACACAGTTCTGTAGTAACGCCGTCCTGCCCAGCCCCAGACAAAGACATGAATTATAGCCTGTGCAGGATGGACGATGTAGGACAGGTGCCAGGACAGGCGGCTGAGGGATTGGGGAGCGGGAAGGCCGGAGAGGTCGGAGGTGCATGTTAATCACGTCAGGAGCAGGAGGCCGAGCGCTGCAGGTGTCCATCCCACAAAGGACTATTCACTCTGGTTCTGGACCAGCCCCCCCCCTCTGACTAATGGCTATCACAGACTGCTTCATTCAGCTCACAAAACACAGCTCGTCCATGAGCCGTCAGAGCACACACCGGGAAAAATTCAGAATGCGAATGTCACTTTCCGCTTGATGAGTTTGAACATCGCTCTCCGATAGCTTTGCCGATAATTACCACTCTGTGTGACTCCATCATGAAATTGCACAATACATTTCAACATGGACAGCATTTTATGTAGTAGGGCTCTCAAGGATGTGAAGCATATAATTCCTGCCCTAATTGAACTGACAAACACATAATACCATTTCTATATAATACTGCTGCTATTCACCAATTCCCATGCACAGCCAGTAATGAAGTGCTACACTGACCATGAAACTATAATGAGGTACGTAGGTACAGTATAAGGCTAATATGATTAACATAGCACTGGGTCTCAATGTACAGTAGACTTAACCATTCCTATATTTGTGTTAATTTACATTGGTATTCAGGTGGTAATTCACTATTAGTTTAGTAAATGTGGTTTTTGAAAGAATAAATCAAAAGGTCAAAATGTGTCTTCTGTTAAACTCAGGGATGGATTTATTCAGATAATTTTTTAAAATGCAGCAAAAAAAAAAAAAAAAAAAAAGAAAAGAAAAGTGATCTAACATGGCTGTGGCCCCCCTGCACAGATATTTTCACTTATTCTACCTGACTGGCCATCTCCTGGGGCATGTGATGGAGTATACACATGATCATTCATACTCTAAACACATGTAGATGCAGTCAGATTTACACCGCAGACATTCGACATGTCACAGTAGGAAAAGCATGGCTGCTTATAAAATTAATGATAGCTGAATTTTCATTAACCTTTATGGTTTCTTTGTCCTTGTATATGCGTGCTGGCTCACTGTCATAGTGTTATGATTGGCTGTGACACTGTTAATGTTATTAGTAAGACTTGTGGCTTTGCTGCTGAAGTGAGTCACCGTATCTGCTATGGAAAAGCTCTGTTTAGCTTGACTTATTCTAAGGTCCAAGGTTGGAAAGCTCCTGACGTTAGCTATAGATATACTGCCATTTCAGCCCTGTTGTTTTTTTATTTATTTATTTATTTATTTTTTACACACACTAAATAAAATGGCAAGTTGAAACCAAATTTAACTAAGACTAATTATACTATTGGGGGGGGGGATTGGGATCTTTCTGACCATCCTTTCACAGTGAGCGGTTAAGTACATAAATTAATATAGGTGTTCTGTGTGAGCCACCATCGATCATATTACATGTCTATGAAGAATAGAAGTGAATCCTACATTCATTAAAGTGTTTGCTTAATAACTGCACTGTATTGCATTACATTCCAACTACTATTGCAGAGTATTGCAAAACCTATTAATACTCATTTATTTCTCTACTGTGGCTCTCTGTGTCCAAGTGTTTTGAAGACTTTGGACATAAATAGCAATACAAAATATTTGCTACTGGCTGTGACAAAACATTTTTCACTCCAGAAGGTTTTTTTTTTCCCCTTGTCATTCTTCATTTTTCTCCCTATTAAAAGGAATTTTTGGAGTGTTTGGCTACACTCAAACTGAGGATTGAAGGACACAGGGTGTCAGATTGTAGAGTCACTTGAGGAAAATTGGTGTTGTTGGGATATTGAAATAAAACCGACTTGACTGGTCAGCATGCTTTGCGTGTCTTTGAAATAGGTAAACATAGGAAGCCATGTCAGCATCGTTCAGTGGCTCACATGGATCAGACATGACATGTCCGCCACAATCACACAGCTAAACACAGGTAAATGCAGACAAATTCACTATCTCACCAGCAGGACTTTGAGATTTACATCTGGGATCTGTAATTGCACCAAATTAAGTTTAATGTTTTTGTAATGGCAACATAATGACACAGAAAATTCATTACTGACTGGAGCTTTGATGAAGATGGTGCATTTGAACAGGTGGCACAATAGCATTTCAGCCATAACTTTCTACTATGAGAATTACTTCAGTCTCACTGTTGCAACAGTGATGAAACTTGATTATTGATGTATGATCCACTGGTGACTTGTCCAATGTATGCCCCCTACTATAGTACAACACATGATGGGATAGACTCCAGCCCCTTCTGAGGTTCACAGCAACACAAGAAATTCAGCAACTACAAAGAATAGAAGGTTGAAAGCATGATGTCCAGACAAGGGAATCATAAAAATAGAGTGCCACGGTTCATCAGTTTGTCCTCACACTTTAGACAAAGAAAAGATCTGACAGTAACCAGCTTCTACATTTAAATCCAAATTGCCATCATGCTGCAGGGCTGACAGCTAGGAATGCTACATCTTCTTCAGGCAGTGTACTTCCTAATGAATTAGTGCATTAGAGCATGAATTGCTCCTGAGATTAAAGATGACCTAAGGTCTTGTCAGGTCCATTACAAAAACAACTTTTTAACCTTTAAGAGCTTCAAGAGCTTATATAAGTATCAGCTCCATAGCCCCAAAACAAATCTACTTCAGAAACAAACAAAAAAACCCTGGTGGTATAGGTCAACCCCCTTTAACACATACTGCCGTTAAAATATACATACAGTACAAGTATTGTTGCTCATTAATCATGGTAGTTTGTTATTTGATGGTAACAAATATAGTCATTACTGTCCTTCCTCACTAATGACAAAGTTTTTATTTGGTCAACATGCATAAAAAAATAAACTTCAAAAGGACAAATTACATAACACTCTGAACATTAGTATTCATGAGGAGTCTATTTTTTATCCCCCAATACTAAGCATCTTTTCAGCACAGTCACAGGTGGTGTGGAAATACAAGTCGTGTCCAGAGAGCGCTCGAGTTGCAAATATTTTGTATAATAAATGAGCTGCTCCCCGATTACCAGTGAACCCAAAATATATTCATACTTTTGTCTCTGTAAGTAAGAATATGCTGACACAGGCATATTTATGAAGATGAACCCATTTATACCTATAAGTCTTCTTTAGGGAAGGGTTAAATCTTGAGTGTTACAAACTGCATGACACTACCTGCAACAAAGCAGTGCCACAAACATTAAAATGTGCAATTCCCTCGATAGATCTTGATATATACACACACGTCTACTTGCAGTACTATGGCACATACAGCATTTCGAATGAAAAACAACCATCAAACAGCATCTGAACAATTATTCTTCCCAACTACAACCTGGCACAAAGCCAACCAGAACGATCAATACAATAATACTGTAATGTGGCTATAGGCTACTGGTGTGAGACGTTTCCTTTTGACTTTGATTTTTTCTGACAGCATCTAAAGTGCTTGAATAGCCTCCGTTTTTCAGAAGGGTCTATTTGTGAGTAGCGCAAGTCTCTCATGGGAATCTTAAAATCATAAAGTGACTGTTTCCTCTAGTACTTTACACATATTGCATGTGTATATCCTGTGACAGCCCCAGATATATAGAGGCCAACTAAATCTGGAGCACCTGGCTCAGTGTTCTCTGGGATGTAGCCCACTGTGATCACTGTGGATCTCTTTGCTTTCCTGCACCTGCAACCTCTTTCTAGTGTTGCTTTTTGCATACAGTTTTTAATTATTTAACCAGCGACATAAACACATACAATTACAGTAACTATGTAATGCTATATTATTACCAATAGACAGCCAAGATAGGAAATATTTTGGCAGTATTATGGTATACATTTGGCTTTTTTGGCTTGATTTTCTAGCAAAGCCTTTTGGCTTAACAGTGGTATGATGAAGGATATCCATAATAGACAAGGAGGTACCAGCAATTAGGGCTGTGCAATTAATCTAATTTTGATCACGATTTCGATTTTGCTGTTAACCGATCTCAAAACTCATAATAGAGATGAAACTATTTATTTTCCATTTTTCTTTACACAATTTCTGAGACGTGCATCCGCAATACGTTCCATTGTAAAACAGCTGTAAAGTACATATTTGTAACCAAAATGTATTTTCAATTTGAATGTTATTGATTCTTTATGAAGAACAAAGTGTTTTTTGACAGAGAGAGAGAAATCCTAAATAAATGCATTGAGAAACTCAAAAGTAATCATTTGAATAATCATGATTTCTTTATTGACCAAAATAATCATATACAATAATCGAGCAGCCCAACCAGCAATATATGTTGGGTTACCCAAAAGACTGGGAAAAGAGTGGGATCAAGTATAGGGATGGTATGACACGTTTATGGTAAACCAAAAGACTGACTAAAGAGCAACATCTTATTCCATATATGGATGTGTTTTGGTATATTCTGTTTCTACCCTGAAGAGAACCCCACTTCATTTTAAAAGCCTGATCAACAGTGAGGTATGTGCATATTAAAATACAATAAATCAAAAGGACACCGATATATGGGAATGAATCAACCAAAAAAGAAAAATCTCACACAAATTGCAGCTTTTAAACAATACTTTCTGCCCCCCCCCCAAAAAAAAAGGAGAAGGAAGAGGCTAACCTTATATTGTCCTACCCAAATCTATGACTTCACATTCATACTGAAGCAACTACAGATCAAATATATGAATGAAAACCAGCACAGGAGGTCTTAAATCAAGAATATATGTATCCATTTGTGACAAAATCAACTGATCTTTTTAACCAACCATAACCTGAAGCTTCTCCAATCACAGCATGACGTGGATTTCAAAGGCTCCGTGGTACACATTGAAAGCTAATCACAAGTACATGTAAATTCATTTTGCAGCCAGCAATTGCTTTAATTGCATCCAACCACATCCTGGGGCTATTAAGAACCCGCTGGGTGTGAAAAAGCTGACCAGGACCGATCAATGTCTACTGAGAACTTCATTTAAGGCTTCTTAATGGCCTGAGCTCAGGTTGTTGTGAGCTGTTCAGTCATTCTGGCGGTTACTCACATGGGACGTGAATCCAGCACTATCACCCCTAGTCCATCAGTCGTGCTACTGACAGCCGCCCCCTTTTCCATATAAGGTAATTAGAGGAGAAAAACCGGAAGACTCTCCATGGTAACTCTCTTACAAACAGGAGGGGCAAAACAATGGGCTAGTAGGGATGAGATGATTGACAGCTCTTTGCGGCTCGTGCCTGATGGTTTTCACTACATCAACGAGGAGAGGAAGCAACGTAGAAATACACATTTTATCTGCTTATGTTGTTTGTTTGATTTTTTTTAATCTAAATAAACGCCTAAATGTAAATCTTCACGTCAAATATACCGACTATTTACCAAAATTATTATTAATCCTCAACTAAACCCATCAGCTCCATGCAGTCTAATCTCTTATCAGATCACATGCTGTGTATTTTTTTTTCCTTCATAATTTCAGTATCAGTTTACATTCATGTTACTACGGTATTGTCACACCCTCCTCCTCCTGCTCCTGCTGCTGCTGAGTTTCTAATGACACATAGAACTGAAACTTGGCAATAAATAAACACCACATGGATTGTGTCCCATTGGGTTGTATTGTTATTACCTCAGTTGTTTTTTCAGTTCATCCTTGTTCTCGCAGGCGAAGAGACTGTCCAGTGTGATGAGCAGTGTTAGTCCGAGCCTCAGCTGAATCAGGTTATTCTGCATGCAACTTGGCTGCTGCAGGCTACTACAACTACACTACAAGCCCCTAAATCTGGAAAAGGACTTGGTTGGTTCTCTCACGTCCTTTCAGCCACGCACCGCATGCAAAAACACGAAGAAGTCTGACTGATTTGAAAGTTAACCCCACAGCAGCTGCCGGCAATAATCAGTAATTAGTAACTGCGACGTTGGTTTGTATGAAAGGCAGAGCAGCCTTTATCCCTCTCATCCACAACAGTGCTGGATGTTGTCGGTCACAGCAATCCCCGCCCCATCGCCACTCGAACAGAATTGGATGGAATTTCGGATAGATTTTTTTTTTCATCAACTGAAAAAAAAA
>JAQQZY010000029.1:18706149-18719096 GCA_030068375.1 Ostorhinchus rueppellii
TCTATCTATCTATCTATCTATCTATCTATCTATCTATCTATCTATCTATCTATCTATCTATCTATCTATCTTATATATTTTACAGTTCCTTTGTCTTTTTTTTTTAAACCGTCATTCTTATGGATTTTTTTTCCATATTGTAGTGCCTACACATGAAGGATAGGATCGATGTTGAACCATTTCACTTATAAATAATCTTTTAAATACAAATCTGGAAAGGAAAAACATATTTGCACTTGACAAAGGTATAAACATACATTTACCATTTTCCTTGTGTCAGGTACATCTTGATAGAAATATTTACCGACATTTAGTACAGATGTAGGATATGTAGGATAGACGTTATAATCCTTGCTTTTATTTTGAAGTTAAAAATAACTAAACGGAAATTAAATTATTTTCGTTTACTGACAGCTTACTGCTTTTTGGTGCCGGCGTAATTGACCAATCACAGAGTGCTATGTTTGAAAATGCGCTCGTTTTATAAACGTCTAGTGCCGGAATGGGCGGGGTTCAGGACAACACACTGAAAACAAAGCCACACGTCCGCTGTAAAAGCTTATGAAACAACTAGAAACACAAATCGAGTTCACTCAATGCGAATACTTCCTAGTAGTTGACAACATCGAGTAGAAAGCAAAAGAGGCAGTGAGTACAATCGAAAACACCACACAGCAGTAAACAGTGCTGAAGATAGCTGGGAATTTAGTAAACGTCGAAGGATTGTTTGAAAACGTATGTGTTGCGGATAACTCAGCCCAGTACGTTTATATGCTGTCGCTTTTGTTACGGTACCGGCTGTAACAATGCTAACGTTAGCCGACTGTTTGCTGAGGTTAGCAGGTTTACTGAAACAAATATGCTCCTAGAAGCAAGTCGTATGAGTAAAACAGTAATATTTGTGTGCTTCATCTCGAGCATGAACTAGTATTAGCTTAGTAAATAGTAGATACACACGACTCTCTAGTTGAAAACATTTTGGGTTACTTTAGGACTAGACACTATTGATAGCTTGTCAAAGTGCAACTCAGTTTTTAGTGATAAACAGTGGTTACCTAAAATCTCAACATATTTTGTTTTCGGTAAATTGCGGCATAGCAATGTGACTGCTGCAGTTAATTATGAAAGAGTGTCCTGTTCATTGTCATCTACCACTGACACTGATTCATGATTTTCTGAGCTTTATCACATTTGGTGGCTAATTGCAACCTTTACCCTCAATAATAGAGTGATAATGATCATAAATCTTTTGTAATACTTTCCATAATGTGCATGGGCTATACTGACGTGGATGTGTTAACTTACATTACTGAATATGAAAAAAAAAAGCCTATGTTTGTTTCAGCTAACATTTCTACACCAACATTGCAGGCCATGTGAGTCACTGTTTACAAAAAAAAAAAAAAAAATCCAATGTGAACTAGTCCTGGCCCTGAATGGACCCAAATCCACAAAAGCAGTGGTAGCCTATTAGAAGTCCTCAGGAAAAACACACACACACACACACACACACACACACACACACACACACACACACACACACACACACACAACCAGTAAAAGTTGTGAATTCTAAACCTTTCTTCTAGGTACAAATATATAGACATATAACATGTACGTGATGTTTTTTGCATTTATTTACATCATGTGTGTGCTCTTTTAACTGCTGTGGATGGTCATGGTTGAGTTCATATGAACTAGTTTATAGTATTTAATTGACTCCCTCCAGCACAGAGCTGTCCTGAATCTCAATCTGAAGTGGTGTAAAGGTCACATCAATTCATATCTGACTGTTCTGACTGAGGTCACATTGCAAAAGATCAGATTTAGGACATATGGCACATACAGAAGTGTCCCAGATCTTGCCTGAAAAGATCAGATTCCATGAAAAAAACAAACAGATTTGAATCTCCTATGAGCAAAAAGATAAGTGGCCCCACTTTTGCTTGCATTCTGAATGAAATCTTTACTTAGTGTTTGATAAACATTGTAAACACAGGGCGTGAACTTTTTAGCTTCAGTTATCTGTAGGATATTGGTAACAGAACACACCCAGCTTAGTTCTCAGTGGTTGTGATCAGGTTTCAGTTATTCATTATGTTTCACTAACTCCTATTGTTGGTGAGATACTTACTTGTTTCTTTCTGTTTTCTTCTCTCTGTCAGATATGAGTAATATTTGACGGCGCATGTGGACTGAGTGAAACTCGGTCATCACCCAGTACATCGATGTGTATAATTTTCTTCAAGTTTGATCCCCGGCCTGCATCCAAAAATGCCTACAGGTAGAGATTACACATTGAAAGAACACTTGACATCCAATGCACTCAATCAGGTGTGGAAATAATAGAAAGTTGATTTGGTCAGTGAAAGCCAACATAAGGGAAACATTGCAGGTACACAGAGGATCAGAAATGTCATGAAATCCATAGCACATGGGAAGCAAAAGTGTGACTTTACAAGCAAAAGTTTGAGTCGATATCTTTAGAGGAATAATCCTTCCTTTTGAATGGAGATCAGAGATAACAGTCACACAGAGAATTGCAACAGGGATTAAGTATCTTGCTTAAGGGCATTTTGATAGAATAGTCGAAGTATGTTGTCCTCGGTGTCAGATCAGCTCACCCCCAAAATCTTAAATGTCAAACTGCAAGTTAAAAAGCTAAAGGGAATAAGTAAGCGCATGTTCACTTTTGACTTTGGCACTGTATGTACGCTAGATGTTTTATTCTTAAATATCGTTTGGTCGGTGTTACTGACTTTTTAAAGACACACCATGACTGTGTTGTTGTGAAGTGCATATAAAATTAAATACAATGTTTAATTCAGGCTTAAACCTAAGAGTAAACACAGCACTGAGTTTAAATGTTTTATTTGGAGTTACATGGGTTCAGTGGACGTGGCTTCAATGGAATATAGCTACATAACATATAGTGTGTGGGTTTTTTAACTTTATTGAAGAAGTTGAAATAAATGTAAGGGGAACAACCTTTAAGGTTTATAAAGCTAGTTGTGTCGGGACTTGACATCACTGCTGTCACTCCCTCTCTTTCACACTCTGCTGCAGCGTTTTCTTATTTCATCTTGTTCCAGCATTTTTGTAGCGTGCCACTTTGCAGCTTTGAGCAGAGGTGGAAACACACAAAAGGATTATAACAAAGAAAAGATCGAGATTCTTTTCTGAAGCTTCATGATGTATTTTATAAAGTCAGTCTATGACAGTACTTCTCATTGTATTGGTGGAGCTTGACAAAGGTCATAGCACTGCCACATGATATATGTACTCATACGTGAAGATAATGAGTGTTGGATAAAAATCTACCTTCTTAAAGGGTTGTGTGAGTCTTTGTGTAACCTATATTAGCCCTACCCAGCAGTAAATCCCAACTTCTTTCAGTGGCCAGAACAGAACAGTGGTCTATGAGCAGTCAATGCGAGTTATGGTGTGATGTCAAGTCTGGCTTATTATAATCCCCCAGAGTGCAAGAGCGAACTCTTTACCTGGCCCTAGTCCATCTCTGTCCTTCCCTGTGGGAGTCTGACCCCGACTAAGGAGATCACAGCAGAGGTGTGTTATGAGTACTGACTCAGACCTGAACCTCAGGAAAGGTGAAACGTACTGTGTCCTAATGCGGTTACATCAGTGCTATATATAGTGTTCTAGTTGCAAAAGTAGTTTTTGTTGTACTGCAGTGATGTGACGTGCTTTATACTCAGAAAAAAAAGTAGTTAAAAGCAGGGTTAAAGTTTAATTAAGTATAATTATGATACCCCCATAGCCCAAAATAACAGGGATATATCCATGGGGGGTTAAATGGGTTCATGTTCAACACAAATGACTTAATTATTATCCACATGCTGAGATTTCTGTTTTTTAAAACTCTATTTCTATCATTGAATGAATAACAGTATCACTGCAATCAGTCATGTGCAATTTTAAAACAATTTTAACCTGTAGCCCCTCCCTCAAGCGAATGAACAACATTTAATTATACACAACAGAGAACTACTCAGAGTTGTTATTTACCCAGAATCATACAAAAGATAGGCTACACTAAGCACCAGCTCACTGACCATTTCAGTATTCACTCAATAAAGTTATGACGTATTGTGGAAGTAAGGTTCAACTGTGCCTCAAGGGAAAATACCCAAAATGAAAAGGACTGATCCTCTTAACAGCATGAATGTCTTCACTGTATTTCACCACAGCCTGCCAATTAGATTTTTATATGCACATAGAATGCACATAGACCCTGGCCAAACAGGGTCTCGTAAGGAAAAGCTAGAGCAGAGTCCATGTGGCCTCTAAGTGTGCATCCAATTGAAGACTAAACAACTACAAGTCAATACAGAGCTTTGATACTGCTGTCTGCTCCCTGCTCTCACTCTACATGA
The DNA here is from genome assembly GCA_030068375.1 of Ostorhinchus rueppellii. Lineage (NCBI taxonomy): Eukaryota > Metazoa > Chordata > Actinopteri > Kurtiformes > Apogonidae > Ostorhinchus > Ostorhinchus rueppellii. The sequence continues at coordinate 18,710,544 of JAQQZY010000029.1, forward strand.
TGCAGCTGGCTGTCTGTCACTGAGATCATAGCTGCTTGTATGTGATTTCCCCGCAGGATCCCGTAGCAGATGCTCTGTTTTGTAGCATCATTAGTTCTAGCTTTGTGTTCAGAAGCAGCAGTTGCTCATGATAGTGCCATGGGAGGAGGCTATCATTAGCTTTTGATGCACTGAGGTCAGCCCCTATTAGGTCAGTTTGGTTTATCTGTTTTCTCTATTCCTGCAAGATTAATAGGGTTACCACTCCTGCCAAGCTCGGAGTGAACATAGAGCTTTTGCAGGGGTCAATCCATTCTTTTGGCCTTTTTTTCCCTTCTGTTGCAACCTATGTAGGCTTCCAGTGAGAAAATAAATGCCTAGCTCTACAGTTTGAATCCTGAATTAAATGTAGGATGATTTTGACTAATGCTCCGAAACAGCATTTCTGGTATTACATAAAGAAAGAAGGAAGGAAATGTCAACGAACATTATCCCTCTCTCTGTGCAGCTGTGTATTCATAATGCAGGTCACATAACCAGTTAGGATTTTTTTCCAGTGGCATTTGATTATATAACCCTGATTCAATTAATGAGAGTTTCTTTGGTGAAAGAATACATGTAGTTTATGTGATTTATTGCAATTCATAGCTCATTCCGGTTCAAGCTCCTAATTTTTATTGGTAAGCAGTGGCACATGATCAGCTTAAAACATGAATCAAACCAGGTTTAGGCTAAACTGTATCAGTATTAACTATATATTAATGAAGCTTCCTTTGAGGAGGTTTAAAGTAGCAGGGGTTTGTACTTTTAACTGAAGTTATATAACTTTACACCAAGTAGATTAAAGTTGTTAATTTTACTTCCCATCTATGTAGAGTCTGTAACTTTTATATTGGTCTGACCTTTCTGTGTGCCTGTCGTTTTGATCGTCTTTCCTTTGGTCATCATCAAAACACATCCTGTTCTTTCTAACCTTGGCCTTTTGTATCCTATGCATGTTGCTCAAAGTAAAAAAAATAATACTCAATTTCAAGACCTCATGACACATCTGAAGCCTTTATGAAGCTATACTGAACCTCATCATGCTGTCTGGAGTCAGGGGGAATCAACAACTGACATTAAAATGATCGAAACTGTTGCACTGTGAGCGTGTGAAGATCACTGTCAGGTGCACATTAACCTATAGGCTTAGATTGCCAACCATTTGGTAGATGTCAAAGCCAAGCACAGGCATAACACAAGTAACAGAAAGAATCTGACCTTAGAATAATCTTTAAAAAGTGCTGCAGGGATCATCTAGTGCCAGCTGGGAAGGAAGATAAATGATGATAAATGAGATGAATTTTCTGTAACACCTCGACAGTTCACGTCAAGACTGAGTGAACAGGCCTCACTGAATGATCAGAAATTAATTTCCCATCCCCTCTCTTCCTGTCCTTAGGCTAATTTTGGCTGCGAACAGAGATGAGTACTACAACAGGCCGTCCAAAGCTGCAGAGTTTTGGGGAACCAACAGTGAGATCCTCAGCGGTGAGTGTGTGCTTTGACACCCTAGAGCAAAGGTCTCAAACATGTGGCCTGGGGGTCAAATCTGGCCCGCCAAAGGGTTCAGTGTGGCACGTGGGTTGAATTTGTGAAATGTAAAAATTACACTAAAGATATTAATCATTTTAGTTCAGGTTCCACGTACAGACTAATTTAATCTCCTGTGTTTCGGATCAGTAAAATACTAGAAATACTCACAACTCTACACATTTTCATGTCATTTTATAAACTACCATTTCACAAAAACTTGAATAACCTGAACAAATATGAACATTTTCAAATATCTAGAGCCCAAGTCCACCAATATTCTGCCTGTTATTATATGTTTTGTGTATTTGTAGATCCACTGTGATCTGTAAATTGCAATTTACATGCGTAAATTATAAAATAAGACAGAATATTGTTAAATTTGCCCTTAGTTTTCTTAAGAAATTTCAGTTTGTTCATGTTATTGCATTGTTTTAAAGGATAGTTGGCAGATGTAAACATTTTCATTGCATAATTCTACTTTTTTTCACTCCAAAACATAGAGAAAAGTTTGGAGTTGATATTATTTATATATTATTATGTTATTATTTCACTGGTCCAGCCAACTGCACATCAAATTTAGCTTAATATGGCCCCTGAACTAAAATTAGTTTGACACCCCAGTCCTAGAGGTTGACTATGAGAGACTCAGCCCTAGACATATTTTGAAAGGTAGACTACTATAGATTTTTTGACAAAATATGCAGATTTCTTCACTAATGTACTGTATTACAGTTGACACGTAGTAGTTAAGTTGTGGATTATAACCTGAACACCCTTACATGCTAGTCACAAAAAAACATGTATGCCCTTCATCTTATGCAGTGCTTGTTTTTTTCTGCGTTGGTCTGTTGAGTTAAGGTTAATTACCTCTGGTCTACACACAAACACAGTAGGTGAAGATAATGCACTTTAACAGTGGCCGACGCTAGAAAATGGATAAAAGACCAAAAGCAAATCTGTTCTGAACTACTGTTTAAACCCTCTGTAAATGTAAGCAACTCATTCTAAGGTATAAAAGACACAACGATTCTCATTTACATGTGATTATACTCTAATGAAAGCATAATTATGAACATTATAATCCTTTTCTGCAGTTACATCCTCTAAGTCTAATCCTCTAAGTCTTACACACTGGACCTTTCATCTATGATGACAGCCTGTAAAGTGATTTCTGTATTGAGGCCGTGGATATTTTCAGTGGAAATCTCAAAAAAATGATGTTTATTCTTTCTTCTATGTGCTTCAGCACATCTCAGCCACTCCTCTACAGCAGCAACAGTGAGAAACAGTTTGAAACATAAGCTCATGGTGCTGCACTTCAGAGGTTTTGCTAATAACATAGGTTTTTCTGAATTACATTGGATCAGTGGTGTAGAACCTTATGCAACAAATTTTTAGAAGAAAATTCAACAGCTGTTTGCTTTTAGCAGTATTGGCATAGAATTTTATTCAAAGCTAAATGGCTTTCAATAACCAAGGAAAAATCTGTCACCTTCACCTCAGAACTTTGCTGCACTCCATCACAGTACAGCCCCATCCGCAGTAAACTATATTTAATTGACTGATGTCCAATACACATTATAACCAAGCTGAGGAAATCAATCATCCTTTTTTTCTGCTGAAGGGGGAAACGCAGAGATAGCCTCGTTGTTCATCAGCCTCCTCTCCCCTCTGTAATAGAGGGGTCAGGACTCCAGTAGCAGGCCCTTAATTGATGGCTGCTTTTATGCGATGTGACAGGAATAAATGGCTCTGCCTTATCAGCGGGACTGGGAGGTCGGAGGCAGGGCCCTGAAGGAGACATAGCATGACGAAAGGGAAGTAAGCTATAGCTCCCAGTGGGATCAAGCTAGCTTTCCATCCGCCCCCAAAGGAATAAGATCGTTCAGCTCTCTTGGTCACTGTCAGTGAAAGTGGACCTGTCTTTATTGATCAGCAGGAAGTTCCACGGACATACAGGGCCCTACCTTCTGTATGTCTGAAAACAGCACATTTTATTGAATGATTGTACTTATTTCAGTGTAACTAAAGCTACACTTGAGTTGCAAAGTGCTCTGTGTACCCAACAGAACCAGACACATGGAAAAAAAACAAAAAACAGGTATAGTTTTCAGATTTAGACAATCCTTAACAGCCTTTATTAGTCCCATGAGCAGGACATTTGTAGAAACAAGAAGGGACTGCTGGGATTTGAACCCATTTGAACTCCTATTTACTAGACAGGCACGTTAACCAAAAAAAAGCCACAGGTAGCAGGTAATCAGGTAAGAATGACTGGATGTAGGGTCAGAGACAAAAACAAAAGAAAATCAAAAGGAAAGAAATTCACCAGCTCTAAAGCTCACCAATTACCCATTTTGTTTGTTGCCTGGCAACTGCATGATATTAAAGTAGACTCATGGTTTTAGCATCTTGTAAATATTTGTCACTGTGTGAAAGAATGTGAAAATGTTAAAAGGCAAACAGTGTCCACACACATTCTAACTGTGACTGTAAACATATTGTAACCATATTGTTCAATGGCATAGAAAATGTAGTTATCAGCAATTTATGTCTAAATGGAATCAGATGTCCAATATAGATTGCGAATGTGTGTCATAAATCTCTTTTTGCATCTTTGTTTAACAGGCCTGGACCTGGAATATGGTAAGGAGGGAGGATCATGGCTAGGGATCAGCAAGAGGGGCAAGATGGCTGCAATCACAAACTACATGGAGGGACGTCAAAATCCAGATGCACATGGGCGAGGTACATCAGCCATGAACAGTCACAGTTGCATTGAAATGTATTAATGCATTAGTGGAGGTAGTGTATCGGACATCATGTACAACTACTGCGTTACTAGCAAAATATAACACATTTAATAACAACAGCAATAATAGCTACAATTTCTAATATCCTAAATGATTATATATTGTGGTGTGGTTACAAAATGTTAATACTGCATTTTTTTCATGATGAAAATGAGCCAATTCAATGCCTTATTTATCAACTAAAATCTATTCCTTCATCTGTGCATGTTATATTTATAACAACTGAGGTTAATTCATTTCTATATCAATTCTCTTCTAGAATGGAGTTATGTAGAAACAGATCATGTCATAAATACATTCGAGAACAGAACATGACATAAGAACGTTCCAGAACAGGACATGGTACCCCTACGTTCTTAATGCATATAGTTGATTCTGGTCTTAGTCTAAATCACAGGTGTCAAACATGTGGCCCGGGGGTCAAATCAGGCTCGCCAAAGGGTTCAGTCTGGTCCTTGGGATGAATTTGTGAAATAGAAGAATAGCACTGAAGATACTATCAAGGATTTTAAAATCATTTTAGGTCAATTCAATCTAAAGTGGATCAGAGCAGTAAAATACTATCATAATAACCTATAAATAATGAAAACTGCTTAATTTTGTCTTTGATTTCGTGTTTTTAAAAAAAAGCGTAAATTTACACAAATGTTTACATTTACAGACTTTCTTTTTAATTAAAAAAAATGTGAATAACTTCAAATCTCTTAAGAGAAATTTGTGGAATTTTAATCATATTCTGCCTGTTATTTAATGTTTCGTGTATTTATAGATCCACTGTGATCTCTAAGTTGTGATTCCCATGTATAAATGATAAACTAAGGTGTAATATTGTTAACATTGCACTTATTTTACTTCAGAATTTTCTGGTTGTTTATATGTGTTCATGTTATGCTTGAGTACATTTCATACATATAAACATTTTAATTACAGAATTTTAATTTTTTTAGTCACAAGTTATCATCCTATTATTTATATTATTTCATTTGTCCGGCCCACTTTATACCATATTAGGCTGTATGTGGCCCCTGAACTAAAATGAGCTTGACATCCCTGGTTTAAATGGTCACCTAAAGGGAGGTATAAACAAAATCAATTTTATTATCGTTATCTTACAAATACAACCAAAATCAGGGAGTTTGTGTCAGAAACATAATAGAAAATAATCATTCATATTTGTTATATGTGTAGCAGGGTCTTTTGGCAGGCTCCTCAGAAAGCTTCAGCTTACTCAAAATGCAGCTGCTAGAGTTGATAAAATGGCATAATGTAAAGTACGAAATAATATGTGGGGATTTATTGCATATTGCATTTAGGCTGTTTATGTTTACACAAAGCAGGTGTTATTATTCACAGAAGTGAAAATGTATTGCATTTTATCAGTTATAAACCAATGGTTTTGCATAATGCATCACTAAAGTCCTCAGTGAACCATTTCTGCTTTATTTTCAAGGACATTCTGAGGTGCAAATTCCATCTTCTATTCCTTTTTTTTTTTGGCTCATTTATTGATGTATATTTTAGGAGCTGTTTATTTTTACTTTTGCCTTTCTTCAGGATTCCTTGTCTCTAACTACCTTATGGACAAGGATGTGGACAGTTACTCGTATCTGAAAAAGGTGTCAACAGAGGGCCACCTGTACAACGGCTTCAACCTCATCACAGCGGAGTTCAGGTGAAAGGAAGGTGTGATGAAATCAGTCACAGCGAGTGGGAGCAGCTCGTTCAACTGCAGACGCTGAGAGCTGAAACAAAAATGCACTGGCACAGAGATTAAGTTCTAAAAGGAGCCATGTATCATTAAGCAGCCGTAGCCTCGGCGCAAAACATTTTACATGCAGAATTAGATTTCGGGGAGTTAGGAAAAACACGTAATCTGGGCACCTAAGGCTTTATTGCTCTGTGTGGGTGTCAGAAAGTCAGTATTTTAAATCAGCTTACCAAAGGCAGTGTCTGATTCTTTTTCACTGACAGAAATGTGATCCCCCACCCCCTTTTTTTTTTAGATTTGAGAATAGTTTGGGAGACATTTTTTGTGAATCTGTTCCTCTGTTCTGGCCTTCTCTTACCTTGGATTCAAACCACAAAGGCAACATCTTCATCTCTAGGGTGCAAAGCAGGCAGATGTGAAATCTCAGAAGCTCTGCTGAGAAAGACCTTACATTAGAATTCTCTGGGAGCACCTGTTCATCTCTGAGTTTTAGACAAAGAAGATCCAGACAGCATTAAAAATAATGAGGCTTTTTTTTTTTTGCCCCTGTCTTCTCCAAGAGCCTGACTAGACTAAATGTGCTGTCCTGGTAAAGGCAGAGAAATCAAAGTGGGATCAGAGGTTTACCGTGGTAGTTGTCATGGTGGAGGCCCCTGTAGACAATTGGCATGGAAACGGGTCTCTGTTTCTGCCAGTGAGAGGTTGGAGGTTCAGCTGTAACACTCACCCCCGAGCGCACTGTATTCCTGCCAGGGGAGAAAAAAATAAAACAGTTTCCTCAACGGAATTTAGTGTCATGATCCATGTATCCCGCTAACATGGCCGTGAGCAGCATCTCCCCTCAAAAGGGACTTTCTTCCTTCACATTCTTCCTTTTTCACCACATTCACATTTATTGACTACATGATATGTGTGAATCATAGTATCTTTGACATCAGATTATTGCTGCTACATTCCCTCCACTGACAAACACAAATATTTGTAATGTTTGTTCAGTCTTTTTGTCATCTTTGACTGTCACTGTGCAGAGTTTGACATTTTGAGGTTTGTTTGGTTTTTTTGTCACTTTCATGTGCTGAAAGGAGAAAGTTTCTGAATTGAAGGGATGGGTTTCATCAAAAACTTTGGAGCTGATCGCAGTCTAATATGCAGTTTGATTATATCCTCAGAACTGATTTTCAAGGATGTAATGGTTTTACCCCAAACACCGCCGCCGGTGGATATCCTTGATGTGAACGTGATAACTAGGACAGATTTGGTTGGATTTCTTCTCCCTTGATAACCAGCATAGGGGACCCCTAGCGGAAGAACCCTATCAATTTCAGCTTTTCTATGAGTATTATAAGTCATCCAAATGGGGGCACTTTAGTTGAAAATCTGTTTTTTTTTGGACATAAATGAAGCAGTAATAAGGCGATTGAAATTAGATTTGGTTTATATTAATCGTCTTACAAATAAATGCCCATTTTCTCGTCACCATCCAGAGTTCACATGCTGTCATTTTCATTCACTATGTGGAATTTTGTGGGAAAGAAATTGGTTCTCTGATTATTATTCTGCCCCTATCAGGCCGATGTAGCTCAAACTAAGTTCATATAAATCATCTAACAATTCTCTTTCTTTATGCCACTACTTTGAGTTTACATGATGTCATATTTTGACACCAGGTGGTGTGTTTTTTCCAGATGGTCGGGGGAGCTTCTGTTGAAAGATCAATTTCTTTTGGGCATTGTTAAGGAAATAGTCGGCCAATCAAGCACAATCTTGGTTCATATTGATTGTCCAACATATCTAATATCTGTTCTGACATTATTCAACAAAAACATTTCTGACATGATTCAACATGGGTGACCCCGAGGGGAACAAACCTATTGATTTTAGGTGTTCCATGGATATTATCACTTGTCCAAATGGAGGCACTTTTGTTAAAAACTCGTTTTTTTTGGACATTATTAATAGATATCGTTGGCCAGTCCAGTTCACATTTGGTTCATATCGATCTTCCAAAAATATCGATTTTCTCCTTATTACTCCCCACTTTTGCTGTCATATTGTATCCACACATATTGTATGTGCATTGTGTCCTTTATTTGCTTTATTATATAGCAGAGGATTTCTGGGATTTTGGGGATATACCCTTGCTGTTGACCCCTGACAGCAGATGCTTCATTTGGAAACCTGAAACCATCAGTTCTGGGAATTGGACTTTAGGAAAGCTTAGTAAAATAATAATAAAAATGTTAATAATTTGCATATTTTGAAATTTCAGATCTCAAGGTATTTGTTTGACTTTTTGGAAAATGCACTAGAGTCTATTATGATTACAATACCAAATAACATGAATGAGGTCTTTAAACGTTAAATCGAATGCAGTTCATTCATTTTTTTTTTCAGATTTGAGATGTGAGAGTGATTGTTCGTCTCTATATGTCAGCCCTGTGATGAACTGGTGACTTGTCCAGGGTGTACCCCGCCTTC
>JAQQZY010000029.1:18722464-18736911 GCA_030068375.1 Ostorhinchus rueppellii
ATTATTATTATTATTATTATTATTATTATTATTATTATTATTATTATTATTATTATTATTATTAACAACAACAACAAAAACAACACACTTTCATTCTAAAACAGAGTTGTTGTTTTATTAACACAAGTTCAGAAAATGCTTTAGTCTTACAGCCAAACTATGTATTGTGATTCTTGGCTGCCAGGAACATATTTGAGCTCAAAAAGAGAAGCATTGGTGCTGCAGTTATACACATTCCACAGGGTCAGGGGCACTTGAACTTTAAACCTTTGATGAAGAACAAATGGGTATTTGTATCCTAAGTGGAAACATTGTAACTTCATTCACTTTAAGTGGAATAGAACTTGATTTTGTCCAGAACAGAGTAAACTCTGAGTGCTGCCAGTAAATAACAAAATGCAGCACTGCATTTTTTTTGTGAAGCCAATAATTGTGAAAAATGGCTGGAATGAACTGGAATGTTGTTTTTGTCTTTGTGGATTGTAATTTTGTTTTTTTAACATTTTACATGGCTAATACTTTACATCAGGCGTGTCAAACAAAGTCCAGTTCAGCCTGTGGAATGAATTTATGAAATGCAAAAATTAAACTGAAAAATTAAAAGTCAAGCTGTGAAAATTATTTTAGTTCAGGGACCAGATTGATCTCAAGTAGCTTGGACCCGTAAAACTTTATTATAATAACCTATAAATAATGACAAGTCCAAAGTTGTTTTAGTGTAAAAAGATAAAGTTCCATGAAATTGTTTACATTTACAAACCGTCTTTTGACAAAAAATGTGAATAAGCTGAACAAATATGAGCTGAAATGTCTTTAAGTGCAGTTTTAACAATATTATCCGTGTTACTAAATGTTTTGCGCCTTTGTGGATCTGCTGCAATCTGTGAGTTGTAATGCACATGTGTAAATGATAAGGTGAGACATAATATTGTTAAAATGGCATTTTTTTTTTGGACATTTCAGGTTGTTCATGTTAGTCGCATTTTTTAAAGGATGGCTTATATATGTAAACCTTTTTACAATGAAATTTGACTTTTTCACTCTAAAACATAGAGAAAAGTTTGGAGTTGACATTATTTATAGGTTATTTTTGTTATTATTTACTGGTCAGCCCCACTGGAGATCAAATTGAGCTAAATGTGACCCCTGAACTAGAATACTTTTGACAGCCCTGCTTTAGATTAAATGGATTATAGATAGTTTTCCAGCACTGATCAGAACAGCAGGTAACTGAAGGGTCACATACAGTGGCTAGTTAGTTAAAAGTGTGCTGCATAAGTGTGTATTATATGTGTTTTGTTGTTTTCCAGTGCATTTCTGACATGTGCGGATGTGTATGCACAGATGTGTGTGATAGGATACAAGACCAGAGGTTGTCATTGCCTAGCCGCTACCACCAACATGCCCATCTACATTCAGAAGTGATAATGTTGAAGGCTCATCCGACCATCTCCAGGCAACTATACCACAGCTGCTGATAGGGAAACGGCTCTGCAGCTCCAGCACAGAGGACTCTTCATTAGAACGCCTCCCAGCTAGCATACTGATTACCTCTCTGGCTGAGATCTGAAAAAGTCTGGTTTTGACTCTTCCCTTTTCGTTTTCTCTGCCTGCCCAGTGGCCTTGACCCCCTGCTGTTCCTTCATCTCAGCCCAAATCAACTCACGGCACACCTGACGGGACTTTCAATATTCTCTGCAGTTTCAAATAGGAGAAATAGACCTATCTGTCTGCAAATCCTCCACCTTACACCACCGCGGTCAATTTGATGCATATCATTCACAGTGTGCACACGCAGACACCATGAAATTCAGGTGTTGTCGACTTTAGGTCACATTACAGATGCCAAAATAGCTCCTCACGTGTTGTGTTTGCCTGTAGTAGAACAGTCAATAGGGTGATTCATCTGTGTCCACTGAACTTAGTGTCATCATGTTCTCATTAAGAAGAGTCAAGAACACAGAACATAGTAGTTATTTTGGCGCTCCAGTTTAGTACAAAACTACAGGCTACATCTGCAGGTTACATTCAGGTCTCTTTTGTTGTTTTAGAGACCAGAACTCAACCTATAGCATCTACATTGCCCCTTGGACACATATTCCCATATCTATAGGAAACAGAGGTCTGGGAAGTGAATTGCACAAAAAAGCTCACACCCAAATGTGAAAAAACACTTTCTCTTGACGGTGGCAATTGCTCATATTATTCCAAAGTTCAGAGGAGCAAGCTGATCCCTAATCTTTCATAACAAGTCTAAAGTGAGGGTGTATGTGTGAGTGTGAAATTCGCTCATGTCAGTCTGTGTCATCATGCTGTTCTTTCAGTTTGTTGGGGTTGAAAAGAAATATGAATATCCCAGAGGAAAGCACGGTATGAATTATAGAGGAAGTACAAGATAATAAACGGCCTAATCAGATGAGATGGTTTTAATTAGCCTAGTCAGCACCTACAAGTTGAAATGCAAGCTTATTGTCATGTCACACCATCTGTTTCATCATTTTATGTCTGCAGTTTGGTTGACCTGATAGATAATGATCCTCAGTGCCTCTGTTATTTTGGGATCGGGAAAATGAGGACAAAAATTTCATCATGAGACCATAGCATGGTTTAATTCTGATAAACAGACAAACAGTACATAATCAGAATTACAGCGAGTGGTGCATGTTTCGTGAATAGTTTTCTCAGACAACACATAAAGTTAATCGCTTAAATCTTACATATGAAAACTTTGTTAGTGGTTGTATGAAACACATGATTGCTGATCTTTTGGTACACAAAGACCACATAGATTTTTTTTTTTTTTTTTTTTTTTTACCCAATTACTGTTTTGGCTTTTGCAACAAAACAATCCCAGCAGTATAGTCTGTTTCCAACTTGCCAATTCTCTTCTGGGAAACTTTCCAAGTTAGATGTTGAAGCTGTGTTGCACCACATTTGAGATTGACTGATGCCACTTGTATTGCTGTCATAAAATTCATTCCCTTACCGGTTCAAAGGATTCTGTCCTAATTTATTATTCACTCTCCTGTACCAGAGCCATCACAGATGCCCTTGATGTCAGATAGATTTTTCAGACTGAATAAATTCTTTTTAACTGACGACTTTTCAGAAAGATCTAACATTGCACTTAAATGGTTTTGTGGAAGTTAAAGATGTTTATCCAATGCTAATTTGTTTCAGGAAGCTTTAATGTTACCAGGCTGCTCCTGTTAGGATAAGATTTAAGTGTTTTAATTAACTATGATGTTAGGTGAATTCTGAATCACTTTGAATCACTTCTACAAATTAAATGGGATTCTTAACTCCTATTTCCAGTGCTTCTCAGAAAATCATTGAAGAATACTATATGGTTCACTTGTTGATATCTTTTACCATCAGCGTTCTACTCAGGAGTGCACCTTTGAATATTAAGTGTTATGTTTATGTTTATTTCAAAAGCAAAGAATCATTACGACTCCTGATGCAGCCTTCATAATTAGACATAAAGAGGTTTAATCATCACTGAATTTTAAGTCTAATTTTGCCCCGTTCTATGTCCCATACAGAGCCAAACAAGACATTGTGTGTTACTATGGAAACAGAGGCAGCACTGAACCCATCCGTCTAAATCCAGGTCTGTGTTTTAATGTGGTTGCTGCAGAAACCACTCACATTTACCTTTGTCACCCTATGGCCCATGCATGTTAGCATGACATTTTCTTGCTGATTTGCTGGGTTGTGTTTTTTTTTTATACTAGATGATCAGTCACAAGGTCGCTAAGAGTCCTTACTGGCTTAAATACATTGGTCTCTATGTGTGCATGTTTTTCATATTGTGCTTTTTATTTAGCAGGTATCTATGGCTTGAGTAATTCACTGCTGGACACTCCATGGAGGAAACTGCAGCAAGGCAAGCGTCAGTTCACCAGCATTGTCAATGATCAGTCACTGTCCTCTGATGGACTGGTACAAGAGCTGCTTAATGTTCTCAACAATGAGGAACTGTAAGTGGTAAACACACATGCACAACTAACTTTTCCATTCATATGGAATAGAATAGAATAGAATAGAATAGAATAGAATAGAATAGAATAGAATAGAATAGAATAGAATTTTTCTACCAATTTTTTTTTATAATTTAAATGTACAAAAGGAAAAATTTGTCTTTAGCTAGCATGTGCAAAGTTATATTGAAAAATACAAAACAAACATCACATAAAAACAAACAGCCAAGGTGCTAAAAAGCATTTTACATAAAAAGTACATTACAAGCAGCAGATTGAGTTTTGGTTATATTAACAAGTATTCAGTGCTATATGCTAAGGTGGAGAGGTTGCTATGTTTTACTAATTGAGATATTTTATGGCCACAGGGCCAAATTATTATTATTATTATTATTATTATTATTATTATTATTATTATTATTATTATTATTATTATTATTATTATTATTTTGCATAGGGGAGTATGTATCTTGGCCATGAAGGCTGGATCTGATAGCCATTTAATGGGTGATTTCAGTCATTTACATTTTTTTTTAACTGTAAACTCAATTTTGTACTTAATTTTGATGAAACACATCACTATTGGTGATAATACACATTCAAAAATGGACATATTTAGCATTCTATGTGGAATAATGGATGAATGTGTCACTTCTTTTTTAAATTCATCCTCAGCTGGAATCTGCTCACATAGGTCCTATAGAGTCAACTGTTTTTGATCAGTCTACTTGAATGTTTTTAGGTTTTGGGGTTTTTTTCATCAAAAAAACTCACTGTTAACACCTTGTTATTAGAAGACTTTATGAGTTTGGATCTGACCTAATGTGTTAAAACACCAGGGTCACACAGTAACACAAGTGGGCAGGCTGATCGGGGCAACTGCAGAATTGCTGTTACTCAGGCAAGTCTGGTTGCTTTGAAGAGTACTTCAGGGCTTCAATACCCTGAGGGAAAGGACTCTATGACAGCAAGGTAAAGTGGGAAAAATATTCTAAAAATAGTGTGCACCAAAAGTGACACTGACTTTGGTATGTGGGCCTTTTCATAGGAGGTAAACTAGTACAACAACCCAGACTACCCCTCTCAGAGCATCATGTGGTCCTGTATGTGTTTTATTCAGGGTTCTTGCACAAGTACAGAAAGTATGGAATTTGATTTTATAAATTTCCAGGTCTGCAAAAATATGGAAAATGGAAATAAATGTATGGAAAAAATATTAATGTTTCCAAGAATGTTACCACTGTTCTATTTTCTAAAACCTAAAATTATGAATATCTAAAAGAATAAATAAAAAAATGGATCAATCTGTTTATTTAAGGTGATTGCTCGTGCGGCTTAAATGTTTGTGTGAGAGCACATACAGTAGCCTACACATCCCAGAAAACCTTTCAGCAGATTGACAAGTGGAATGCCCAGCCTTCTGCTCTTATCCTCCTCCAACCTATTTTAAGGCCCACCCAGGTGGGCCTTAAGTTTCACTGCTGGTTCGACGGGCAGGTGATGTCCACACACTGATCATGACTGAGCTATACAACATGCCTTGTATGATCACTGGCAGAACTCATAATGGGCAGATGTAAATTCTCTGACTGGCTCATAAACCCCAAATATAAAGACTGGTTGGCTGGTTGGAATTCTTTTACCAAGACATCTGGAAATTAGGGTCTGGAAAAGGAATGAAATTTTGAAATATCAGATGTGTAGGAACCCTGTTTATTATTATTATCTGTCCTGCAAATGTCCCTAAACATCTTATTTAATTTTTTAATCAGCTAGAATATGATTGCTAACATATCAACACTGATAGCATTCATATAGCAAATGTCATATATATGTGTATTACAGCAGTATAACATTTTATTGGTGTTAAAGAGATAACATATTTTGAAATTTCACTTGTTAAATGTAATTTGTTGTGTAGACTGATGCTGGTGAACTTGTGACTTTTTAACACTTTACTAGGTTGGGGGCTGTAAAACATGATTGATCTAGAGGCTGAAGAACATGCAAAGGATTGTGGATACTGTGTCGGCGCTCTGTGTGAGCTGTTGTAGGGATTTATAGTTTTGGCCAGCCTTGATAACTCACAGATATTTACCCCATGTTACACTGTGCTGCAAGTATATTCATACCCTTAAAAATAAAGGAATCAACGAATAAATACAGCTCAATATTTGACAGTTGAGTGATCTGCTTTTTGGCCTGCTTTTTCCCGGAGAATGGTTTCACTAAGTTTAAAACAGCCTTGTTCGTGTAAAATTGAAACAACCGTATCAATGTTTATCTCAATAAATGTATTGTCACTCTAGAATGGGATTGCAGGCTTGGAGGCTGCAGTGGAAATAACATGACAGAGAATGAATTTGTTTGACAGGAATACACCTGATCCAGCTCAGGAGGTCCAGGGTGACGGTTACACCAAATCCATGATCCAGGCTTTGTCAGCAGTGTGTGTTCGCTCCCCTCATTATGGTACAAGGTCAGTGTCTTCCTAACACACCAAATCCCTCTACTTTTTCTTTCTGTTTGTTCCTACCTGAGGTAACTGACAGGACTGTGCTAGTCTGAAGGATCATAGACAACAGAGGACTAGTGGGACACATAAATCCCAAGTGTAATCAATCCAATACTGTGAGCGAATGAAAGGGGCACGCCTTCACTGTGATGCCACAGTGGATTAGTGACTACAGAGACTGTGGTGTAACTAAAAGGTCAGGGGATCAGTTCATGTTACAGCCATCAAAGTATCATATAGCAAGTGCTGCCTGGTCATTTTGAGAAGGCTATCAGCAAAATATTGCTAATGTAAAAATGTTACTGGCAAATGATGATAGCTCTCATCTGTGTTGCATCTGGTACCATTTATACATGGAGCATCTGAAAGTGTTTGACATTTTTTTCTGATTGTATGTTTGTGTCCTCTTGTGTCCCTGTCCCTTCAGGACCAATACAGTAATCCTAATAGATGCAGAGGGGAATGTCGCCTTCACAGAGCGCACTATGCTCAACTGTGACACAACCAAGTGGAGCACCAATTCTTTCCAGTTCAAGCTGCAGGTGTGAAGACATGATAGACGAAGCCCACTCTGTGCCTTTCTGCATCGCCTCTCCTTTCATCTGCCCACTTCTACGGCAGCCCCGTGAACACGAAGACTTGTCTGCACTTTTTTCAGCTAGTCGTCTCTAGCTGCCTCAACTTCAGTGACATATATTTCTTATTATTATTAAGTTAAATTAAATGCTTCTGTTGTACATGGGTGCTAATTTAAAAGATTGCCAAAGAACATTTACTGTTTTGTAGAAGCAAATCTTTTACCTGTAGATCATTAAATAGCCGGAATTGCAAATCATTACATATTGCTGCTGAATTGTGCATCATCCAAGAGATTTTAATGCAATTTGATGCAATTTTTTTCTTCCTCTCTGTCATTCTATCATTTATTTCCCATGGTCTTTCACATACTGTTGGGAAATTTTCAAAGAACAATTTTCATTCAGTTAAAACAGTTGAAAAAATTTCAATCAAAAAAAACCAAACAACAAAATCTTGCAATTTACTTCTTGATTTACTCAGCTAGAACTATCACTTCAGTAATAGTGAAAATGTCATGTCTTTCCTCACAATAATCAAACTGCAACTCTGTTACAGGTCCATTGTTGCACTCTGCAAAGTAGTGGTGTTGATTTCGCATATATGTCAGCATTGAATGCAATTTTTCATTTACTGGATGTTCAAAATAGGTTTGACGCCTTTTGAAGCTGCTTTACACAAAAACAATATTGTATCCAAATACACCTGCCATCCAAATACTAATTGCTGAAGATTAAAATAACACGCACAAAGACTCACTAAGAAACCAAACTGTCTTAGTAACAATATGTTTAAAATGGGAAGCTCTTATATGTTCAGAATTGATAACTGCAATCCATACATCCTAAAACGGCCATGAAGGAGCCTCTGAACTGTATGAAAATCAGTCTTGTTACAGGTAAAATGCATCTAGTCAGTGATTCCCTCAGTTAATGTCACTCATCAGGTAAAAATGTCCATTATTAATATATCCCTAGAAAGTTTTTGAAGCATTGTTTCACCAGTTTAGATCATATAATTACGATTTATATGTTTAAAAAAAAAAATTTAAACTTAATATTGAAGTTCCGATAACTTAAGATGGCTAATAGTCATGAGAAGAAGCAATTTACTCTATCCCATTTATGTGATTGAAAGTACTGTGACAAGTTTTACATGATTACTACTGTTAGTCAATGGTGTCACCAGCTGCCCGGTTTGGGTATTACAGTACACATGCATATATTTGTTTTTTTTTTTTAATCAAGTTCCCCTCAACAAATGTATTCTTTTTGCAAACAAGTAATACAATCATGAACTGCAAAGCACAGCACACAAGCATAAAGAAGAGATACCTTGTCATTTATTGTTGTTATACATGCAAGGATGTAGCCATGGTATCTTTGTTAAATATGTGTGTTTTATTTCCATCGTATATTTTAAAATAAAATATAAATGATGACTCAATGTGTTTCACTAATTTAAGTTAGTGGATAATATGTTTTAATCTTTTTTTCCCCGACCATATTTGTTGAAAACCGGCACTGATGTTGAACGTGTTGCTCGTCGACCAGTATTCACCATGGTAGGATGTCATTGGTTTGAGACTTTCCAGGCTATGTCGTAAGGAGTGTACAGATTGGATTTCTGAACTGTCATTTATCAAAAAGCCGGTACTGGGAGGCGGGGCTTTGGTCCGTTTTACCGCTGTGTGGTTTTCTTCAAGATGGCGGGGCTGCGATTGAAGCAGTACGGTGGCGCGTCGAGAATAAAATAAATTAGCGAGGCAGTTAGGCGTCCGAACGGAGACAGTTGTGCCACAATTGTCGGTGAGTATAATTTGACAACGTACACGTAGGTAGGTTTGGGGTTCACAGAGTGTATTTTGCAGTGACGGAAGGCAGTACAGCCTAATGGTTAGTAGCTAGCATGTTAGCATCTATGCAAGGCCCTTTACGTGCAGCTGCAGACAAGACAGATGCGCTAAAAACGAGGTCCTTCTATGCAGTCGGGATGTATTATACGTGATACTTGAATCCGGATGCACGTTAAGTTAAATGACAAGGAAACCGTTCACTTCTAAGTCCATTTTCTAATTTACACGCACGAGTATCGTACATCTTTTTAAAATTACTTAATTACCAAGTTGTACCGCCACTTGCTGACATCCATTCTCGATGTTCCTCTCTTCTAGCTTCCAGAAGGTCGCAGTGGAGGATGATCAGTGCCTAGATCCCATATTAAGCTGAATGCATTGTGATTTCCAATAATTGAGACAGTGATTCTGAAAGCTGTCTACATTAATGAAAAGAACAATGTAGTCAGCTTAGCATATTCACCTCTGGTACATGATCTATACAGGGATGTGCTTCTGCATGCATTTTGGTTTTAGATGAGAAGTCTCTTCGTCAGGTTTAAATAAATTATCTGTCTGTATAAGTTGTAGTTTTATAAAACAGAGGAAATGGAGATAGATGATGTTCTACCCCCTCTCCCCTTGGAGCCACCTGATGATTTTGGCCAAGATGAGGGCAGAGCACCTCCACCACCTCCCCTGCAAACGTCCAGTGACGCAGAGGTAATGGACGTTAGCTCTGGTGGTGAT
Source organism: Ostorhinchus rueppellii (assembly GCA_030068375.1). Lineage (NCBI taxonomy): Eukaryota > Metazoa > Chordata > Actinopteri > Kurtiformes > Apogonidae > Ostorhinchus > Ostorhinchus rueppellii. Next base: position 18,732,123 of record JAQQZY010000029.1, read on the forward strand.
GGATACACATACACCCCAGGGGGCGGGGAAGACGAGCCACAGCAGTCCCTTGGCAAGGGCTCAATAACAATCTGTAGCCACCTTTCAAATGAGGCCAATCCCACCCCACTGTGCCCTAGAACTGCCCGCCACGCTCCCCAGGTCACCACGTTTCTTCCAGACCTCAAGCTCCTCAGAGATGTTAAGATCAGAGTAAGCTTCACTGAAAGCAGCAGCAGCAAAGACAGAAAGGTTTTATATACAGGTGAGGGGCAGGAAGGAGGAAGTGATGATGGTTTAGACAGCTTGAATGGTGAGTTGCATGACTTGAATAGTGAGCAGGATGCAGTCGAGGGTAGCTCTGGGACAGGGAATATAACAGGTAGAAGGTTAGAGGAGAGTGAAGTTGATCTAGAGAACAAGGTAGAGTTTGCTGTCTTGGATGAGCTGGATGACTTCTACGAGAACTTCCTGGATCATGATGATGCCGGCTTTAAGTCTGAAGTCATAGTTCAGCAGGAGCAAGCAGATGACGTGACTTACTCCTATGAGGTAGGTTTTACTTTCTGTAAGCAGTGATTTTGTCCTCATCAGCATTTCGGTTTTCAGATGAACAGCAAAACATCTTTAATGTCAAAAAAGAATCTGTCATAGCACACTATACATACATGAGCGCATTTGTTTGCATTCAGTAAAATTAACTCTGCATTTAAAAAGCAAGAACCTCATTCATTTAAGTGAGACCACTTTGTTGGCATAGTAGATTGACAACATGGAAAATAAGTTTAATCTGTCAAAAATTCCTGCAAAAAGTGACACTCAACTTTGCAGTGTGTTGCCAGGGCAAATATTGCCCGACGTATTTGTAAGTTAAATGTCCTAATAATACTGAGTACTAAAAGGGAAAAGAAATAAACTGAAAACAAATATTGATGGTATCATTAAACCAGGAAAACCTGAAAGAAAAACATGTTTCCATCTGCACATTTTTAAAGTAAATGTCAATTGAATCACTTGCTACAAATGTACCATCTATTAGCATAAGTGTAAGAAATAATTGCTTATCAGTATATTTTGTTTGTTCAAACTTACATTACAACTGACTTTGAGAGGTGAATTGCTGAAAAAAGGTGAGAATGCCATTTGATTTCTTCCATTAAATGATGCGTTTCTTTTTAAAACATAGTAACTGCTAACAAAAAAAGGAGTGATCTCATCCATTAAAGTCCTTCAGTTTCATGTAATCCAAAGTAGGAGTTCATGTTGATATTTAATCTATGATGGATTTTAATGTGAGATATTATGATATGGTAATAATTTTTCCATATGCCATCATACACTTTGGTGTCCCATTTTGGTTGTCCCTCCATCAAATGTTCCATTTATGGCATCTCATGATGCATTAAAGAGTCCCTTGAACTGGTGACCCATCCTTCTCTGCCGGCCTTAACCACTGACTCTTCCAGGAGGAGTTTGACAATGACGTTGATGCTCTGCTGGAGGAAGGCATGCCAGTCCCAAAAAAGATGCGTCCAGCAGAGGACAAATATGGCGGGGACAGTGACCATCAATCAGATGGTGAAGGCGGTGTTCAGCCCATGATGACCAAAATTAAGACTGTCCTTAAGAGTGAGTGGGGGAATCTATGTGTATAACCGTACATTCAAGGATTTACCAAAGTCTGGTGTCTGGGGCAAACTCATTTGAGTCTGAAATGAAAGTCATGTAAATTGTAAGTTTAATATTTAAGGCAAAAAACCCTTCTAAGGACGGCATAAGAAAAAGATCAAAAGAAACCATGTGAAAAAATTTAGAGTGAATTTGACGTCTCTTGACTGTTCTGTTGAGTTCATGGTCCAGTGCTTGTCAACTTTATTTAACAATAAGTTGGTATGTTTTGCCAATACTTAATCGGAACCTGGGTTGAAGAAATTATGTTGATGCTTAACTATTAGCAATTGGTGCGTCCTAACCCTACTTCCAAGTCTTTAAACTCAAACTGTTACTAGTTTTAGCACGTATGTGAATACCTACCAGTTGCTCATCACAACGTGAGGATTATCACATTAACCTCTTAGCATATGTGTCCTTGTGTAATTGTGTTTGCAGGTCGGGGGCGTCCACCCACTGAGCCTCTACCTGATGGATGGATCATGACATTCCATAACTCAGGCATTCCAGTCTACCTGCACAGAGAGACCAGAGTGGTAACCTGGTCCAGACCCTACTTCCTTGGGACTGGGAGTATCAGGGTAAGATGCACAAAAATCATAATGTCTAAATTATACGCCATATTGCGAACATAAATTTTGGTCAAGGGGTGGTCATCAGGTAACGGTTTGAGACCTGTAAATGAAATCTTTAATATCATAAACTGAGAGGTGTGCTTACAGCCTTTCATCATCTTCTACAGAAACATGACCCTCCCACCAGCAGCATCCCCTGCCTACACTACAAGAAAATGAAGGAACAGGAGGAAAAGGAGCTGAACGGTGAGGTGACCCCTGACGCAGAGGAGTCTCCACATAAGTCTGGTGAAGAGGCCAATGGAGAAGAAAGAGCGGGCACATCAAGTATTACAGGAGAGGAGCAAGATAACGTCCCTTCGAGTTTGACAGAAGCTGGTCCAGATGCAGAGGGTTCCACCGATCACAGCCAGCAGATGAAGGAGTCCCAGCCCTGTGACACTGCCCAAGGAGCACTAGGACAGGTCAAGGCCAAGGTGGAGGTGTGCAAGGATGAGTCTATAGGTAAGAAACTCAGGAATGATTGGAGCTTTTACTGTGGTCCTGCAGGCGACAGTTATTGTAATGATAGCTCTGACCTTTTAAAACTTGCCCTCAGTGCTTGAAGACTTTCGTTTGTACCTGGAGAAATGCTTTGACTTCGAGCAAGTGACCGTGAAGAAGTTTCGTACTTGGGCTGAGCGAAGGCAGTTTAACAGAGACATGAAGAGGAAGCAGGCAGAGTCAGAGCGACCTATCCTGCCCGCCAACCAGAAACTCATAACACTGTCAGTCCAAGATGCTCCCACCAAGAAAGGTCTGTTGATGTGATTATTTTCGTTCGACTTTTTTCAATTCATACGGTCATGGTTATCAAAAACACTCTTGCTAATGTTGTCTTTTTGATGTTCATGCATTTATAGCACATAAACATCAAAAAGCCTATAAAAAGTCCATCAGAGTATTACATTTTTATAGTTTGGCGAGCATTGTTTTTTTCATTGTAATGTCTTATTGAAGCACTTCTTTATTCGTGTTCCATCAGAATTTGTTATCAACCCCAATGGAAAGTCTGAAGTTTGCATCTTACACGAATATATGCAACGTGTCCTAAAGGTTCGACCTGTTTACAACTTTTTTGAATGTGGTAAGTTTTTCTTTTATTACAGTTGATTTGGGAATTCGCCTGTTTGAAGTCACATGTGCTCTTGCCTCAGGACTCAATAAATATTTGATATGGGTGTTGAATTAAAAAAAAAAAACACTTAGTTTGATCTTTCATACTCTATACTTGTATAAATGTTTACATAACAGTGTGTTAATCTGACAAAACTGCTGCTATTATGTCTTTAAGGCATTATAACTAGTGTTTTTCTGCCTTTCCAGTATAATCAAATCAAGGTATATTTCTTGTCTTCCAGAGAACCCAAGTGAACCCTTTGGAGCATCTGTCATTATTGATGGAGTAACTTATGGTACCGGAACCGCAAGCAGTAAAAAACTTGCCAAGAATAAAGCTGGTAATTTCTTTTATTTGTCTTTGAACTGTTTGTATCTCAGTAGATGTGTAAGAAATGAGTACGGTCTTGTCATCCCTGAAAGAGGACAGTTAACTTTGAAGAATAAAAACATGAGTATCCCTTTTCACCTTGCATGTTGAGAAATTAATGATGAACCTGAATGATGTTTTGATGTGAACTTCAGCTCGAGCCACACTGGAAATCCTCATCCCTGACTTTGTGAAGCAGACTTCGGAGGAGAAGCCAGTTGAAGGGGATGAACTGGAGGTACTTCTAAGGACATCTGACATGCTGTCACATGGATTACTTTAATAGCAGAAATAGAATAAAGTAATCGAGTTAAAACATCTGTAGAATAATAACACAATAATGGTAACACTGAGTTTTCTCTGGCCCACAGTATTTTAATCATATCAGTATAGAAGACTCAAGGGTTTATGAGCTGACCAACAAAGCAGGACTACTTTCGCCATATCAGATTCTTCATGAGTGCCTTAAAAGGTAAGAATTGCAATGTAATTCTACAAAATATCTAATTTCTTTTAGATATTGCAGTATCTGTAGTGTTGTCTAATAATTTGCTTCTAGGGTTGAATGGCATTTCCTGTAACATACATCTCCACATTACTTGAGAATATGATTGCTTTTGTGACATTTTAACTATAATAAGCTAAGTGTAGAGACATTTCATATACTGCCTTTTGATTTAATTTTCTGCACAGATCAGTTACTGTGGAGGGTAACAATGCACAGGAAATGTGATGTCTGATATTTGAGATGAATCCTCTCCTTCTTTGCCTGCAGAAACCACGGAATGGGAGACACCAGCATTAAATTTGAGGTGATCCCGGGGAAAAACCAGAAGAGCGAATACGTGATGACATGTGGGAAGCACACTGTGCGTGGATGGTGTAAGTAAACCCTAAAGAAAAACTGACTACAGGATGATGGGGCAGTTAAATGCAACACTGCCACATTACCTATCAGATATTATTATTATTATTATTATTCATTCATTCATCTTCTATACCCGCTTAATCCTCATTAGGGTCACGGGGGTCGCAT